>CAWUFW010002898.1:0-1200000 GCA_963921515.1 Calotriton arnoldi
CGTTGGTCGGCTCCGCGTTCGTCGTGGTCGCCGGGATGACGTCGCGGTAGCTACTTAGACGCCGCCCTCGCGCGCTGGCGTCAGTTTTTCTTTTTCCGCGCCAGCCAGCGCAGATCCCGGAGAGAGCAGTACCTCCAGTCACTTTTTGACTGGCTTTTTGGTGACTTTTGTCGATACCGTTTTAGACTCTTCGACTCCTGGTGCACGTCAGGGATGCCCGGCTTCAAGGCTTGTGGTTCCTGTAGCCGACTGATGTCGGTGACGGATCCGCACAGCGTGTGCCTGTTTTGCTTGGAGCGCGACCATGACCCCAAGTCGTGCTCTGACTGCCAGACCATGAATCCGAAGTCTTTGCGGGAGCAGTCCGAAAGCTTCTCGAGGCCCGGCAGTCGGCTCCGCGCCGTTCAAGGTCTCGGTCGCGTGGGAGGTCGAGGGACCGGTCGCGCAGCCACCACCACCAGTCTTCGTCCAAGTCTTGCACTCCTCAGGTAAGTCGAAGCACAAGAAGAAGTCAAAGAAGCATCGTCTCTCTTCGACTTGTCCCCGTCGGTCTGCCGACTCGACGAGGGATGCGGGTGGTGCCCTTCTCGCGGCTCCGCATGCGGAGCCTGAAGGGTCGACTCCGAGTTTCCCCTCCTTCCCGGGACCCGGAGCAACCCCTGCCCAGCTTCGCCAATTTTACGGAGCGTGCATGCCATCTTTGGACAGCCTGACTCCGCTGGCGCGCCTTTGGGCCCCGCAGACTCGGCTGGGGGCCCTGGGCCTTCGGCGGCTTCGGCCCAGGCACCGCAGGGTCCCCTTGGATCCAGGCCTGGATCCGGATCAGCGCCGGTCGACCTGATTACACCTCCCCCGGCATCTAATCCACCGGCACCACGTCCGCAGCCGACGCCTGTTGTGTCCCCAGCCGGCGTCGGCCCCGGCCTGCAGCCCGATGTAGACACGGAGCTGGACTGGCGTCGACCCGGCGCTGGATCCGGCGCCGACGGGTACTTTTGTGCCCTTGTTCTACCCTGGCTCTTTTAGACCAGATTGGCAGCCAGAGGAGGGTGAGGAGGACTGGGAGGGGTCTGGAGACCGTTTGACTGACCAGTTAGGGCGACGAACCGGACTGGAGAGAGGAACTGGGGAAGCCAGTGGTCTGGATACCTCACCAGACCTTGGCATGTTGTCTCCTCCTACCATGGCTACGGAGGAGGGAGCGTCTTACGCCGTGGTGTTGCGTAGGGCGGCCGAGGCTCTCAACCTCGAGCTCCCTACGGTGGCAGTCGGGACTAACCTCCTGACAGAGGTGCTTCAGCTGGCAGCGAGCTCTTCGGAGCCCCTGCTACCGTTTATTGAAGCCCTCACTGACATCCTTTGGGCACCTGGTCCAGGCCCAACACGGGTTCCTGTGGATAGGATGATCGCCCGACGCCACCGCCCGGCCCCAGGCGACCCACTTTCCTCTCCACAACACCCCACCCCTGAGAGCTTGGTGGTCCAAGCCTCCACCTCCAAAGGCGCATTCCCTAATGCACCACCTGATCGGGAATCCAAAAGCTGGACCATCTTTGGAAGAAGAAGTTTAATTCCTCCAGCTTGGGACTGCGGTCGGCAAACACTGCATGTCTGTTGGGCCGTTACACCCACTCTGTGGGATACGGTGGCGCAAGTGCTGCCCCAGTGCCCGGAGGAGGCCCGGCCGTACTCTCCGTGCAGTTGCCGAAGGAGAGACGCAGCAAGGTTTACCATCCGCTGTGGGCTGGATACCGCCGACTCAATAGGCAGGACGATTTCCACGTCGGTAGCCCTTCGGCGCTATGCCTGGTTGAGGTCGACTGGTTTTTCAGGGGATGTCCAATCCACTCTTATGGACATGCCCTTTGATGGCCGTCGCCTATTCGGTGACGAGGTGGACAACGCGCTGGAGCACTTTGAGGACTCTCGGGCTACGGCCAGGTCCTTGGTCCTCTCCACTACCCACCCTGCGCAGTATGCTTTTCGCCCCTTTCGTGGCTACGGAATGGGTGCCCCGCCATGTCCCGTCCAGAGCCACAGGCCGGCGCAAGCAGTTCAACCCCTGCGTGGCCGGGGACGTGGGAGCCACCGCCGTGGTTCTGGGGGCCAGCGAGGCGGGCCAGTCCACCACAGCCCCTCTGCAGCAGCCTTCAAACCCTCCTAGTCCAACCTATCTGAAAGAAACAATTAGTTATAGATTCTCCCCCAGGCGTCAGACTGGATCCGGAAAAGTTTTCGTCAGCAGTACCCCTGCGCGTCTGAAGGTGGCGTCGGTCGACTCTGCGTCCGTCGTCGGCGTCGTGGTCACCGGGATGACGTCGCGGAAGTTACTTAGACGCCGCCCTCGCGGCGCTGACGTCAGTTCTTTCTTTTCCGCGCCAGCAAGCGCAGATCCGGGAAGAGCGGTACCCCCAGACACTTTTTGACTGAGTTTTTGCAGCTTTTGTCGACTTCGTTTTCAAGTCTTTATCCGACTCCTGGTGCACTTAGGATTCCCGGTTTCAAGGCCTGCGGTTCCTGTTCCCGAATGATGTCGGTGACAGATCCTGCACGGCGTGTGCCTCTTCTGCCTGGAGCGCGACCATGACTCCAAGTCGTGCTCCGACTGTCGAACCATGGCCCGAAGTCTTTGCGGGAGCGGTTCGAAAGCTCCTCGAGGCCCGGCAGTCGGCTCCGCGTCGCGCAAGGTCCCGATCGTGTGGGAGGTCGAGGGACCAATCGTGGAGTCATCATCACTCCTCTTCTAAGTCTTCGCACTCGGGGTCAGGTAAGTTGAAGCACAAGAAGAAGTCGAAGAAACATCATCGTTCTTCGACTTCCCCTCGTCCGTCGGCCGGCGTGACGCAGGGTGCGAGTGGTGCCACTCCCGCGGCTCCGCATGCGGAGCCTTCAGGAGTCGACTCCGGCCTTCCTCCCTTCCCGGGACCGGGAGGCGACCCCTGCCCAGCCGTCCAATTTTATGAAGCAATGCACGCCATCTTTGGGCAGCTCGACTTCGCCGGCGCGCCTTTGGGCCCCGCGGACTCGGCTGGGGGCCCTAGGCCGTCCGACGCCCGGCGGCTCCGGCCTCGGCACCGCAGAGCCCCCTTGGATCCAGGCCTGGATCCGGATCGGTGCGGTCGACCTCATTACACCTCCACTGGCGCCGACTCCATCGGCACCACGTCCGCAGCCGAAGCCGGCTGGACCTCCAGCCGGCGTCGACCCCAGCTCCCACCTCGACGTGGACACAGAGTCGGACCGGCGTCGACCGACACCGGATCCGGCGCCGATGGGTACTTTTGTGCTTGTGTTCCACCCTGGCTATTTTCAGCCAGATTGGCAGCCAGAAGAGGGTGAGGAAGACTGGGAGGGGTCTGGTGACCCTTTGACTGATCAGTTGGACTACAATCCGGACTGGCGAGAGGAACTGGGGAGGCCAGTGGTCTGGATACCTCCCAGACCTAGTCATGTTGTCTCCTCCTACCGTGGCTACGGAGGAGGGACGTCGTGCGCAGTGATGTTGCGTAGGGCGGCCGAGGCTCTCAACCTCGAGCTTCCTACTGTGGCAGTCAGGACTAACCTCCTGACAGAGGTGCTTCAGCCGGCAGCGAGCTCTTCACAGCCCCGGCTTCCGTTTAATGAAGCCCTTACGGACATCCTTTTGGGCACTTGGTCCAGGCCCAACACAGGGGCCCTGTGGACAGGATGATTGCCCGGCGCCTCCGCCCGGCCCCAGGCGATCCCACTTTCCTCTCCCAACACCCCACCCCTGAGAGCTTGGTAGTCCAAGTCTCTACGTCCAAGGCGCCTTCCTACCACACTTCCGGAAGAGAATCCAAAAAGCTGGACCACCTTGGAAAGAAAATGTTTTCTTCCGCAAGCTTGGGACTGCGGTCGGTAAACACTGCATGTCTGTTGGGCCGTTATACACACTCGGTGTGGGATACAGTGGCGCAGGTGCTGCCTCAGTGCCCGGAGGAGGCCCGGGCCACGCTCTCCCGATGCCGATTGCCGAGGGAGAGGCGCAGCAAAGTTTACCATCCGCTGTGGGCTGGATACCGCCGGCGCACTCGGCAGGGGCGATTTCAACGTCAGTAGCCCTTCAACGCTACGCCTGGTTGCGTTCGAGCTGGTTTTTCAAGGGATATCCAATCCACCCTTATGGACATGCCCTTGGATGGCCGTCGCCTTTTCTGCGACAAGGCAGACAATGCGCTGGAGCGCTTTAAGGACTCACGGGCTACGGCCAGGTCCTCGAGCCTCTCCACCACCCGCCCTGCGCAGTCTGCTTTTCGCCCCCTTTCGTGGCTACGGAAGGGATGCCCTGCTACGTCCCGCCCAGAGCCACAGGCCGGCGCAAGCTGTACAGTCTCAGCGTGGCCGGGGACGGGGAACCACCGGCGTGGTTCTGGGGGCCAGCGGCGGGCCAGTCCACCACCGCCCCCTCTGCAGCAGCCTCCAAACCTTCCTTTTCCGACATTTCAGGGCCACCAAGCGCCAGTGGCGGCAGGATCCGCCATCACCTCCCCACTGGCGCACCATCACGTCTGAAAGAAACAGGTGGGTTTTGCCAATAGCCCGAAGGGCTTACTCCCTCCCCTTCAAGACTATCCCTCCCTCCATCCCACCTCAGTATCATCGCATGTCGGAGGATCACCTGGCCCTTCTCCAACAGGAAGTTTCGGCATCGAGCGCGTTCCTGTCCCAGAAGCAGGTCGTAGTTGTTATTCCCACTACTATCTGGTGCCCAAGAAGGACCAAGGCCTGCGTCCTATCTTGGATCTCAGGAACGTCAACCGCTTCCTCCGGAAGGAGAAGTTCAAAATGTTGACGCTCGCTCAGGTCTTGCCTGCCCTCGACCCTGGAGACTGGATGGTAGCGTTGGACTTGCAGGACGCTTACTTTCACATCCCCGTCCTGCCGGCCCACCGGCGTTACCTCCGGTTCACAGTAGGCCACAAGCATTTTCAGTTTACTGTGCTCCCCTTTGGTCTTACCAGCCCCCTCGGGTGTTCACGAAAGGATGGCGGTGGTCGCAGTTCATCTGCGCAGATCCAGGGGTTTCAGTCTTCCCTATCTCGGCGACTGGCTGTTGAAGGCGGGCTCGCCCCAGGCTGTCGTCTCCCACCTCCAGACTACGGCCGACCTCCTGCATTCGCTGGGGTTCTCCATCAATGTGCCGAAGTCACACCTGTTTCCCTCTCAGAAGCTCCTCTACATCGGAGCGGTTCTGGACACTACGCGGTTTCGGGTTTATCCTCCCGAACAGCGAGTCCGGGATATTCGGGCTATGATTCCGATCTTTCAGCCCCTATCCCGGGTTTCGGTTCCTGATGACCCTGAGGTTGCTGGGTCTCATGGCCTCCTGCATCCTGCTGGTCGATCATGCCAGGTGGCATATGCGGGCTCTGCAGTGGGACCTGAAGTTCCAGTGGGCTCAGCATCAGGGGAATCTGTCCGATTACGTCCAGATCTCGGAGGGCACTGCACGACAATTGCAGTGGTGGCTCACTAACCATGATTGGGTCAACGGCAGATCCCTCTCCCTTCCCCAACCACATGGGGAGGCGGAGATCAGAGGCCTCTGGTCTCCGGCGGAGACCTGGCTCCACATCAAACTTTTGGAGCTTAGAGCGATCCGTCTTGCACTCAAGGCATTTGTTCCCTCTGTACGGGGAAGAGTAGTGCAGGTGTTCACGGACAACACCACCGTCATGTGGTACTGCAACAAACAAGGCAGGCTGGGGTCGTGGACCCTATGTCAGGAGGCTCTCCGCCTCTGGACATGGCTGGAACATCAGGGCATATCCCTGGTGGTTCAACACCTGGCAGGTTCACTGAACGCCAGGGCGGACAAACTCAGCCGCAGGTGCATGATGGATCACGAATGGCGTCTTCACTCGGAGGTGGTGCAAGGTCTCTTTCAGCAGTGGGGAGAGCCTTGGTAGATCTATTCGCCACCAAAGAGAACGCGCAATGTCAGCAGTTCTGCGCGTTGGAATTTCAAGGCAGCACTCGCTAGGCGGCGCTTTTCGTTGTGAGTGGAGTTGCAGTCTTCTATACGCCTTTCCGCCTATACCACTTCTGCCCAGAGTGCTGATGAAGATCAAGCACGACCGGGCCCAAGCCATTCTTGTGGCTCCGGATTGGGCACGAAGAGTCTGGTATCCCGAGCTGCTCAACATGGCCATCGATCCTCCAATCAGACTGCCTCTTAGGGAGGATCTTCTGTCGCAGCAGCAGGGGACGGTCCTCCACCCGAACCTGTCCAGCCTCCACCTCCTTGCGTGGAGATTGAGCGGCGACAGTTGACGTCGTTTGACCTGCCTCCTGAAGTCTGTGAAGTAATCTTGGCAGCCAGGCGTCCCTCCACTAAGACGGTATACGCCTGCAGATGGAATAAATTTGTGGCATGGTGCACAGCAAAGGCTGTGGATGCCCTATCTGAAAGAGACACGTTAGTGATAGATTCCTTACCTTAGAATATCCCCAGGCGTCAGGCTGGATCCGGGAAAGTTTTGCGTAGCAGTACCCTTGCGCGTCGGTGGCGGCGTCGTGCGGCTCCGCGTCCGTCGTCGGCGTCGTGATCGCCGGGATGACGTCGCGGGCAGCACTCAGGCGCCGCCCCTGCGCGCTGGCGTCAGTTCTTCTTTTCCGCGCCAGCAAGCGCAGATCCGGGAAGAGCAGTGCCCTGGTCGATTTTTGACCATACTTTTTGGTGATTTTTTCACTGGTTTTCAACTTTAAGGTGTCGTAGGGATGCCCGGCTTCCAGCGATGCGGCGCCTGTGCGCGGATGATGTCCGTCACCGACCCGCATTGGGAGTGTCTCTTCTGCCTCGGCCGAGGCCACGACACCGAGTCTTGTCCCGAATGCCAGGCCCTCAGCCCGAAAGCTTTGCGAGAGCGGTCTCGAAAGCTCCTCGAGGCCCGGCATTCGGCTCCGCGGAAGCCCCGGTCGCGTGAGAGGTCCAGGGGTCGCTCGCGGAGTGCACACCGGTCGTCGACTTCTTCGTCCGGTAAGTCTAAGCACAAGAAGTCCAAGAAGCATCGTCGCTCTCGGACTTCGCCTCGCCGGTCTCGCGACTCGGCTGAGGCCCCTCCCGGCACCGTCCCGCCCCCGCGGCCCCGGACTTGCCTGTGGAGTCGCCCCCGTCATGCCCGCCCTTCCCGGGTTCGGGGGCGGATCCGGCCAAGATACAGGAGTTCCTGTCGGCCATGGCCCGCCTCTTCGGGCCTTCAGGCCCCTCCGGTGCGCCTTCGGGCCCGCGGGCCTGAGTGGGGTTGCTCCGGCGTCGCCGGCGGCTCCGGCCCCGGCGTCGCCCGAGCCTCCAGCCTCGATCCCGGCTCCGGCTTCGGCCCCGGCCTCGATCCCGGCTCCACAACCCCCATCGACGCCGGTCGACCTCACGACACCTCCGCCGGCGCCGATGTCTCCGGTGCCGTTCTCGACGCCGCCCTGGGCTCCGGGCGGCGTCGTCCCCAGTTCCTTCCGGCTCCGGACATGGACCCGGAGCCGGCGTCGCTCGACGCCGGCTCCGGCGCCGATGGGACCTTGGGTCCCAAATGTCCCTCCTCCTCCTTATTTTGAACCAGAGGAGGACCAGGAGGACTGGGAGGGTCTGATGACCCTCTGACACGCAACTGTCAGTATGATGAGGACTGGACAGAGAGTCTAGGGGAGGCCAGTGGTCTGGATACTTCTCCTGACACTGGCATGCTGTCTCCTCCCGTGGCTACGGAGGAGGGGGCCAATTTTGGTACGGTGTTGCGTAGGGCTGCTGGGGCCTTACGTCTCCAGCTCCCTACTTTGACGGTCAAGACTAACATCTTGACAGAGGTGCTTCAGCCGGCAGCCTCCTCTGCGGAGACTGTGCTGCCGTTTAACGACGCCCTCACTGACGTTCTTTTGGGCGCCTGGTCCAAGCCCAACACAGGGGCTCCTGTGGATCGGAACGTGTCACGACATACGCCCCGCTCCGGGCGACCCCTGTTTCTTTCTGTCCACCCCACTCCTGAGAGCTTGGTTGTCCAAGCCTCCGCTTCCCAAACCGCCTTCCCTACCGCTCCTCCGGATAGGGAATCCAAACGCCTGGATCAGTTTGGGAAGAAAGGTTTTTCTTCCTCCAGTGCTGGCTTGCGGTCCGTTAGCACCGCTTGTCTTTTGGGCCGGTATACCCACTCCCTGTGGGATTCGGTGGCGGATGTTTTGCCCCAGTGCCCTGAGGAGGTCCAGGCACTGCTTTCCCGCGCCATTGCGGAAGGTAGGGATGCGGCCAAATACACTATCCGTTGTGGCCTTGACACCGCCGACTCGCTGGGCAGGTCGATTGCAACGACGGTGGCGCTCCGGCGCCACGCCTGGCTGAGAACCACTGGTTTTCAGGGGATGTCCAGAATACTCTCATGGACATGCCCTTTGATGGAGTCGGTCTTTTTGGGTCCAAAGCAGACCATGCGTTGGAGCGCTTTGGGACTCACGGGCTACTGCAAAGTCCCTGGGCCTTTCTGCTACACGCCCTCCGCTGCCTTCTGCTTTTCGCCCCTATCGTGGCCACGGTAGGGCGCCCCTTCACGTCAGCAGCCCAGCCACCGGCCCGCGCAGCAGGCGTCTTCGCGTGGCCGAGGACGTGGATTCCGCCGTGGCGGATCGGGCAACCAGCGTGCGGGTCAGGCCACCACCTCCAGCCCGTCCGCGGCCTCCAAGCCCTCCTAGTCCCTCCTTTCAGGTGCACGGCACGCCCAGTAGGGGGCAGGGTCCGCCATCACCTTCCCCACTGGCGCACCATCACCTCGGACAGGTGGGTCTTGGACATTGTCCCGAAGGGGCTACTCCCTCCCCTTCGAGACCACCCCCAGCCATGCCACCTCAATTCCACCGCATGTCAGGGGATCACTTGGTGCTTCTACAGAAGGAAGTCACGGCCCTCTTGACCAAGAGGGCCATCGAGCATGTTCCGACCCCAGAAGTAGGGCGTGGTTGCTACTCCCACTACTTTCTGGTGCCCAAAAAGGACAAGGAGGACATGCGTCCTATCTTGGACCTCCGGAACGTCAATCGCTTCCTCCGGAAGGAGAAGTTCAAGATGCTCACCTAGCTCAGGTCTTGACTGCCCTCGACCCTGGAGACTGGTTGGTAGCGTTGGACTTGCAGGACGCGTATTTCCACATCCCCGTCCTGCCGGCCCACCGGCGTTACCTTCGGTTCACGGTAGGCCCCGAGCATTTTCAGTTCACCGTGCTCCCCTTTGGCCTTACCAGTGCCCCTCGGGTGTTCACGAAAGTGATGGCGGTGGTCGCAGCTCATCTGCGCCGGGCAGGGGTTTCAGTCTTCCCCTACCTCGACGACTGGCTGCTGAAGGCGGGCTCGTCCCAGGCAGTCGTCTCCCACCTCCAGACTACGGCCGAACTCCTGCACTCGCTGGGGTTCTCCATCAATGTGCCGAAGTCGCATCTAATTCCTTCTCCACAGCTCCTTTTCATCGGAGCAGTTCTGGACACGACGCAGTTTCGGGCCTATCCTCCCGAACGGCGAGTCCGGGATATTCAGGCTATGATTCCGATCTTTCGGCCTTTATCCTGGGTTTCGGTACGGATGACCCTGAGGCTGCTGGGCCTCATGGCCTCCTGCATCCTGCTGGTCAATCATGCCAGATGGCATATGCGGGCTCTGCAGTGGGACCTGAAGTTCCAGTGGGCGCAGCACCAGGGCAACCTGTCCGATCACGTCCAGATCTCGGAGGGGACTGCAAAACAGTTGCAGTGGTGGCTCTCGAACCGGCAATGGGTCATGGGCAGATCCCTCTCCCTTCCCCAGCCAGAGCATACAGTTGTGACGGACGCGTCCCTTCTGGGATGGGGCGGTCACATGGGAAGGCGGAGATCAGAGGCCTCTGGTCTCCGGCGGAGTCCCGGCTCCATATCAACATTCTGGAGCTCCGGGCGATCCGGCTTGCACTCAAGGCATTCCTTCCCTCTGTCAAAGGGAAGGTAGTGCAGGTGTTCACAGACAACACCACCGCCATGTGGTACTGCAACAAACAGGGCGGGGTGGGGTCTTGGACCCTTTGTCAGGAGGCTCTGCGCCTCTGGACATGGCTGGAACATCAGGGCATGTTCCTGATGGTTCCAACACCTGGCAGGTTCTCTGAACGCCAGGGCGGACGAACTCAGCCGCAGGTGCATGATGGATCACGAATGGCGTCTTCACTCGGAAGTGGCGCAAGGACTCTTTCTACAGTGGGGAGAGCCTTGGTTAGATCTATTCGCCACCGAAGAGAACGCGCAATGTCATCAGTTCTGCGCGTTGGAATTTCCAAGGCGGCACTCGCTCGGCGGCGCTTTCGTCGCGAGTGGAGTTGCGGTCTGTTGTACGCCTTTCCGCCTATACCACTTCTACCCAGAGTGTTGAAGAAGATTCGGCACGACCGGGCCCAAGTCATTCTTGTGGCTCCGGACTGGGCTCGAAGAGTTTGGTATCCCGAGCTACTCAATATGAGCATAGATCCCCCGATCCGTCTGCCTCTTCGGGAGGATCTTCTGTCGCAGCAGCAGGGGACGGTCCTCCACCCGAACCTGTCCAGTCTACACCTGCTTGCGTGGAGATTGAGCGGCGGCAGTTGATTCCTTTCGACTTGCCTCCCGAAGTTTGTGATGTGATTCTGGCAGCCAGGCGTCCCTCCACTAAGGTGGTATACGCCTGCAGGTGGAACAAATTTGTGGCATGGTGCACAGCAAAGGCTGTGGATCCCCTTTCTGCCCCTCTTTCTGAGGTCCTTCTGTTCCTTCTCTCTCTGGCCCAACAGGGTTCTGCCCTGGGTACCATCAAGGGTTATCTTTGTGCTATCTCGGCCTTCCTCAGGCTCCCTGATCAGCCCTCCCTTTTCAAGTCCCCTGTTGTTAACAGGTTCTTAAAGGCATTACTCACCTCTTCCCTCCTGTTCCGTTTGTAATGCCTCAGTGGGACTTGAACTTGGTTCTTACCTTTTTAATGTGCGCTCCCTTTGAGCCTCTGCATAACTGTCCTCTTCGTCTTCTGACTCTGAAGACAGCCTTTCTGGTGGCCATCACCTCCGCTCGGCGGGTGAGTGAGCTCCAGGCTCTATCTTGCAAACCTCCCTTTCTGTCTGTTCATCCAGACAAGGTTGTTCTTCGGACGCGTCCGTCCTTCTTGCCGAAGGTGGTTACTGCTTTCCACATTGGGCAGACCATCACTTTGCCCACCTTCTTTCCGCCTCCGCATCCTTCCAGAGAGGAAGAGAGGCTCCACCGTCTGGACCCAAAACGTGCGCTCTCTTTCTATATTGACCGCACAAAACACTTCCGGGTGGATGACCAGCTCTTTGTTGGCTACGTGGGCGCCAAAAAGGTCGGGCGGTGCACAAGAGAACCATCTCCCGCTGGGTTACCTTGTGCATCAAGACCTGCTATTCTTTGGCTAAGAAGGAGCCTCCTGTTGGGCTGCGTGCCCATTCCACCAGGGCAACGGCTGCTACCACGGCCTTGGGCCGCGGTGTTCCGCTGCCGGTTATCTGTCAGGCAGCTACGTGGGCCTCGCTGCACACGTTTACAAAGCATTACTGCCTTGACAGTCAGGTCCGGAGGGACGGCTTCTTTGGCCGTTCTGTCCTCCAGGACTTCCTTGTCTGATCTTTGTTCGCAGACCCACCACCGGGGTTGGTATTGCTGGGGTATCTATTCTAAGGTAAGGAATCTATCACTAACGTGTCTCTTTCAGATGCACAAGTTACTAACTTGTGTAACGATATATCTGTAAGAGACAGTAGTTAGTGATAGATTCCTACCGCCCCACCATCCTCCCGTTCTGCGAACTGATTTCTAGGGTTAAGGACATCCCTTTCAGGGCCCTAGTATTTTTCAGACACCTGTGTCAGCTTCTTGCATGGCTCTGCGTTCCTGGCGCGGAAAGTCGTGTACAGAACTGACGTCAGCGCGCAGGGGCGGCGCCTAAGTACTGCCCGCGACGTCATCCCGGCGATCACGACGCCGACGACGGACGCGGAGCCGCACGACGCCGCCTACCGACGCGCAAGGGTACTGCTACGCAAAACTTTCCGGATCCAGCCTGACGCCTGGGGATATTCTAAGGTAAGGAATCTATCACTAACTACTGTCTCTTACAGATATATCGTTACACAAGTTAGTAACTTGTGCTTCTGCCCCTCTTTCTGAGGTTCTCTTGTTCCTCCTCTCTTTAGCCCAGCAGGGCTCTGCTCTGGGCACTTTTAAGGGCTACCTCTCGGCCATTTCAGCCTTTCTTTGGCTTCCTGATCAGCCTTCTCTTTTCAAGTCCCCTGTTGTAAATAGATTTCTTAAGGGCATTACTCATCTTTTTCCTCCTGTTCTCTTCGTAATGCCCCAGTGGGACTTGAACTTGGTTCTTACATTTCTTATGTGCGCTCCCTTTGAGCTGCTTCATAATTGCCCTCTCAGGCTTTTAACTCTTAAAACTGCCTTTCTGGTGGCCATCACCTCTGCTCGCAGGGTGAGTGAGCTCCAAGCTCTTTCTTCTAAGCCTCCCTTTCTGGCTATCCATCCGGACAAGGTCGTCCTGAGAACTAGACCTTCCTTCCTTCCCAAGGTGGTTACTTCTTTCCACATTGGCCAAACCATCACTTTGCCCACCTTCTTTCCGCCTCCGCATCCTTCGAAAGAGGAGGAGAGGCTCCACCGTCTGGATCCAAAACGTGCGCTTTCGTTCTACTTGGACCTCACAAAAGAATTCCGGGTGGATGACAAGCTCTTTGTTGGGTACGTGGGCGCTAAGAAAGGTCGGGCCGTGCACAAACGGACCATCTCCAGGTGGGTCGTTCTGTGCATCAAAGCCTGCTATTCTTTGGCTAAGAAGGAGCCTCCAGTGGGGCTGCGGGCCCATTCCACCAGGGCGACGGCAGCTACTACTGCTTTGGGACGAGGAGTCCCCTGAATGACATCTGTCAGGCAGCCACGTGGGCATCGTTGCACACGTTTACGAGACACTGCTGCCTGGACAATCAAGTCCGGAGAGACTGCTCTTTGGCCGTTCTGTTCTCCAGGACTTTCTGGTGTGAACTTAATTCGCAGACCCACATCCGGGGTTGGTATTGCTGGGGTATCTATTCTAAGGTAAGGAATCTATAACTAACTGTTTCTTTCAGATGAACAAGTTACTTACCTTCGATAACGATATATCTGTAAGAAACATAGGTTAGTTATAGAATCCTTACCGCCCCACCCATCCTCCCCGTTCTGCGAACTGACTAATAGGGTTAAGGACATCCTTTCAGGGCCCTAGTTTTGTGCACCAGTGGTCAGTGTCTTGCATGGCTCTGCGCTTCTGGCATGGAAAGTCGTGTACAGAACTGACGTCAGCGCGCGAGGGCGGCGTCTAAGTAACTTCCGCGACGTCATCCCGGCGACCACGAAGCCGACGACGGACGCGGAGTCGACCGACGCCACCTTCAGACGCGCACGGGTACTGCTGGCGAAAAACTTTTCCGGATCCAGTCTGACGCCTGGGGGAGATTTTAAGGTAAGGAATCTATAACTAACCTATGTTTCTTACAGATATATTGTTACCGAAGGTAAGTAACTTGTTCTTCAGGGCCACCAATTGCCAGTGGGTGGCAGGATTCGCCATCACCTCCCCCACTGGCGCACCATCACGTCGGACAGGTGGGTTTTGCAAATAGTCCGAAGGGGCTACTCCCTCCTTCGAGACTACCCCTCCATCCATGCCACCTCAGTACCATCGCATGTCGGAGGATCATCTGGCCCTTCTCCAACAGGAAGTTTCGGCACTCTTGGCCAAGGGAGCCATCGAGCGAGTTCCTGTCCCAGAAGTAGGTTGTGGTTGCTATTCCCACTACTTTCTGGTGCCCAAGAAGGACAAAGGCCTGCGTCCTATCTTGGATCTCAGGAACGTCAACCGCTTCCTCCGGAAGGAGAAGTTCAAAATGTTGACCTTGGCTCAGGTCTTGTCTGCCCTCGACCCTGGAGACTGGATGGTAGCGTTGGACTTGCAGGGACGCTTATTTTCACATCCCCGTCCTGCCGGCCCACCAGCGTTACCTGCGGTTCACGGTAGACCACGAGCACTTTCAGTTTACCGTGCTCCCCTTTGGCCTTACCACCGCCCCTCGGGTGTTCACGAAAGTGATGGCGGTGATCGCAGCTCATCTGCGCAGATCAGAGATTTCACTCTTCCCAAATCTCGACGACTGGCTGTTGAAGGCGGGCTCGCCCCAGGCTGTCGTCTCCCACCTCCAGACTACGGCGGACCTCCTGCATTCGCTGGGGTTCTCTGTCAACATGCCGAAATCACACCTGACTCCCTCTCAGAATCTCCTCTTCATCGGAGCGGTTCTGGACACGACACAGTTTCGGCTTATCCTCCCAAACATCGAGTCTGGGATATTCGGGCTATGATTCCGATCTTTCAGCCTCTATCCCGGGTTTCGGTCAGAATGACCCTGAGGCTGCTCGGCCTCATGGCCTCCTGCATCCTGCTGGTAGATCATGCCAGGTGGCATATGCGGGCTCTGCAGTGGGACCTGAAGTTCCAGTGGGCACAGCATCAGGGGAATCTGTCCGATTGCGTCCAGATCTCGGAGGGCACTGCACGTCAGTTGCAGTGGTGGCTAACGAACCGGGATTGGGTCAATGGCAGATCCCTCTCACTTCCCCAACCAGAGTTCACAGAGGTGACAGATGAATCACTGTTGGGATGGGGCGGCCACATGGGGAGGCGGAGATCAGAGGCCTCTGGTCTCCGGGCGGAGTCTGGGCTCCACATCAACATTCTGGAGCTTCGGGCGATACGTCTTTCACTAAAAGCATTCCATCCCTCTGTCCAGGGAAGAGTGGTACATGTGTTCATGGACAACACCACCGCCATGTGGTACTGCAACAAACAGTGCGGGGTGGGGTCGTGGACCCTATGTCAAGAGGCTCTCCGTCTCTGGACATGGCTGGAACATCAGGGCATATCCCTGGTGGTTCAACACCTGGCAGGTTCACTGAAAGCCAGGGGCGGACGAACTCAGCCGCAGGTGCATGATGGATCAAAAATGGCATCTTCACTCTGAGGTGGCGCAAGGGCTCTTTCAGCAGTGGGGAGAGCCTTGGTTAGATCTATTCGCCACCGAAGAGAGCGCGCAATGTCAGTTCTGCGCAATGGAATTTCCAAGGCGGCACTCACTAGGCGGCGCTTTTGGTCGCGAGTGGAGTTGCGGTCTTCTATACGCTTTTCCGCCTATACCACTTCTGCCCAGAGTGCTGAAGAAGATCAAGCGCAACCGGGCCCAAGTCATCCTTGTGGCTCCGGATTGGGCACAAAGAGTTTGATATCCCGAGCTGTTACACATGGCCATCGATCCTCCGATCCGACTGCCTCTTCCGGAGGATCTTCTGTCGCAGCAGCAGGGGACGGTCCTCCACCCGAACCTGTCCAGTCTCCACCTCCTTTTTTTAATTTTTTTTTTATTGGCATTTGGCAATATAACAATACAATAATAACAAAATGTGGTAGACATTACACTAGATTCCAATGAAAATGTCATTTCAGCGCATATCTGTGGTTACAGTGGGAAAAGAAAAAATTGAAAAATACATCAGGCTCAATACATTACAATCAGTAGTAGCATGACTGGAAAGCATGGGCAACACAACAGGCGTCTTGTTGGGTAGTCCCTGTCTCGCACCAGCCCAGAATTTTCAGTACAGCAATTTTTTAATGATTACAGGGGAGAGGTGTTTGCGATCTTGGCTATTCGTGTACACTAGAAGCCGGTGATCAGGTCGAATAATCATTAGGTATGTGAGAGACGGGGTTGCCCCAGTGGTTTCAGTATGGGCCTATCTATTGTTAGGGATGTCTTATTAGGTGGGAATCTAGCACCCTTCCGTCTCATCGTTCGAAGCCTCTTAGCGCTGCCTGGTATGTCAGCAGTCCCCTGAGGCGCTGCTCCAGCTGGCGTCCCTCAAATGCCTCACTCAGTTGGTCATGTAGATCAGCTGTCGTGTTACCCATGGCCCCTCCGGAGCAGGTCTCAGGCCTACGCGTCTCTTTAGCCTCAACAAGTGTATCAATCTATTGTGGTGTACCCTCATCGTCTGTGTCTGTGGCAGCCATTGTAAGCATATATCGAGTGAGCGGCTCCCAGATGTCACGTGGTCTGGATTGTGTGGGTAGTAGCTCTGCGTAAATGTTATTTTGTTCCTGGCAATATGTGATGTCCGTCAACCATTCCTTAAACTTGGGCGCCCTGCCCCGTCCCCACCTACAAGCAATTCTGCGTTTAGCAATGAGTAGGCCTATCGCCAGTAATCTCTTAGCCTGACCTTTGTGATCTGGAAGGTATCCTAGGAGACACATTTCAGGCGTCAAGGCCAAGTGTTCCTCCATCATGTTGCCCAATGCATTGCCTATCTCTGCCCAGTACTTCGCTATATCTTGGCACTCCCACGCCAGGTGTCGAAAGCCTGCGCTTTCCCGTCTACAACGGTCACATCTGTCGCTGTCCCATAACCGGAGGTTGTATAACCTTGCCGGGGTATAGTACATTCGGTGAAGGAATTTGAAATGGATAATTCTAAATCTACTGCTAGCAGTGATGCGCTCAGTTTGTTGGCAACTGTACGCCCAGGCCTCATCCGTGATAGGATGGCCCAGTTCCGCCTCCCATCCTTGTTTAGCTTTCGTGGAAGTGTGTGTCCCTGCCCCGATGGAGGTTTTGTATATGCGAGACATGGCATGTGCTGCCCCCCCCGTATGAGTTGGTGTAGTGGGAGTAGTGTTGGGGGTTCCTCTGGAAACGCTGGGGTGGCCGCTTTGACAGCCTGTCGCAGGCGGATGTATAGGAATCTATCAATTGTAGTGGGAGGTGTGCTCCCCATAAATGTAGTGGCGTCTTTGAACTGCCCCTTATCGTACATATCTCCCCATGTGCCCAAGCCCAGTCGGAGTAGCATACGCTTACAGATTCCTTCCTGAGTGATCGGTAGATTGTGTTGATCTAATAGGGGAAGAAGCGGAGAGTACAGCATGGTAACCTGAGACCTTTTTGCGATGGCTCGCCATGCATTATTTGTACACATTACAGTGGAGTGCCTTCCCTGGTAGTCTTGTCATCTGCACTTAGGAACCCCTCAACGGTGTCGGTGCCATGGTCCCCTGTTCCACTGCGAGATGTGTCATAAAAGGGGGGGGCAAACCAGAATGCTGCGAAGTGCGCCTGTGCACTGAGATAGTATAGTTCAGGGTCAGGCGCTTCGAACCCGCCTTGTATGAACGGCAGCGTAAGGGTGCTCCATTTAATCCTGGGTTGTTTACCCCCCATGCAAGACGTATAAATTGACTTTTGAGTCTAGTGAAGAATGGACGCCCGGGGGGAAAGGAATGTTCGTGAATAAATATAAGAATTTGGGCATTATGATCATTTTCATTAGAGCTATGCGCCCTGCCATAGAAAGGGGAGGGCAATCCACCTGCTGATCTGGTCTTCCACCTTGGCAAGGGCTACTCCATAGTTTGCTCGCATTAATTCCTCCTTATCTCTGGTGACGTTTATCCCCAGGTAGCGTACCTCGTCATTACTCCACCGTAGCGGATATTCCAGTTGGAACGAGGCCGTAGCATCGGTTAGTGGCATAATTTGGGATTTGCCCCAGTTTATGGTTATACCTGAAAAAGCCCCGAATTTTATTATTTCTCTGATCATGGCATTAAGGCCTTCGGCCGGGTTACGCACATATAATGTGATGTCGTCCGCGTATAGTGATATTAAGATGGGTCGTGTGGGGAATCCAACGCATATGGTTTATGGTGTTGACGGAGCATGGCTGCCAGTGGTTCCATGGCGATTGCAAATAATAAAGGCGACATGGGACAACCCTGCCGTGTCCCCCTGGTGATGTCGAAGGCTGGGAAGCATTCCCCATTGAGAAGGACTGAGGCGCAGGGCTGAGTATACAGCAGTTTGATCCACAGTAGGAATCCCGGCGGAAATCCCATGTGTGCCAACACCGCCCGGAGGTATCCCCATTCCAGGGAATCAAACGCTTTGGTGGCATCTAAAAGACTGCCACCGCCTGCTCGTCCTGGTCGATGTCGTGCAGGATAGAAAAGAGGGTCCGCAGGTTGTGCGATGTTGAGCGGCCTGGTATAAAACCTGCCTGATCTGAGCGGATAAGTCTGTCCATTAGCAGGGTCAGCCTATTAGCGAGAACTTTGGCCAATATTTTGACGTCGCAGTTTATCAGCGATAATGGTCTGTATGAATCTGGGTGTTCCGGGGTTTCCCCGGCTTCAGTAATGAGACCAGCCTTGCTTCTCGCATAGTAGGCGGGAGCGACCCTGTTTCGTAGGCCTCCTTATATACTTCTTTCAGGCAGGGGGCTAGTATATCTATGTATTTTTTATAAAATTTGATGCCCAAGCCATCCGGCCCCGGTGCTTTGCCACCATTGATCTGCATTATAGCTTCTTTTATCTCGTCCAACTCCAAACCGGCCGCCAAGAATTCCCTTTGACCATTACTAAGCCAGGCTAATTCTATTTGTTGCAAGTAGTGTGCGGTCTCCTCCTGACGTGTCGCGCACGATGTGTACAGCGTTTGGTAATGTTCGATGAACACTTGACCTATAGCTGCAGTATCTCGTTGTATCGTACCCACTTTATCTCGGATAGCCAGAACATGATTTGCTGTTCTGGGAGGTCGGATCGTCTCTGCAAGCGCTTTTCCGGGGCGGTCTCCCTCGCCACATTGTCGCTCCCTGTGATATTTGCCGCGGAATAGACATTCTCGTTCTGCTGTCGCATGGTATTCCGTTACTGTTTCCCGTATCTTGGCCATCGTGGAGCTTTCGTCTATCCCCCGCATTTCCAATTCTAATTTTTTATTTGGCTGTCCAGTTGCGCTAGTGTCTTTCGTATATCTTTAAGGATGCCCCTGTCTTGGCCATGCAATGTCCCCGCACAGTGACTTTTAGTGCCTCCCATGCTGTAGCCAGGGAAGGGACGGAGTCAACATTTAGTCGTAAGTACTCTTCTAAGATGTCCCTCAGCTCTGCCACAAACACAGTATCCAACAATGCCATGGGTTGCAACCGCCACTGTCCAGCCTGGGAAGACATCCCCGGGGAGTCATTGAAATAACCACCGGGGAATGGTCCGAGTAAGTGCGTGCCATATGGCCTGAGGAGAGGACCCGCGTTGCAATGTCTCTTGACACTAAGAACATGTCCAATCTAGACCAGGTGTTGTGTACGGATGAGTGGAATGTGCCTTCATATTGTGACGGATGTAGGTGTCGCCATACATCTACCAGGAGGTTGTCAGTGACTATTTGTTGCAATTGACGTTGTGCTTTCGAGTAATGATGCGGTAGTGGGTGTGAACGGTCACTGGGTGGGTGCAATGTTAGAATAAAATCCTCTCCCCATATGAGGTGTGTCGACCCGATATTTACTATGCGGGCCCAGAGGGTAATGAAGTAGTCTTCATCGTCTGTATTGGGCCCATAGCTGCATACCAACGTGACGGAAGCTGAGGCCAGTTTTCCCCATGTGATGCAATATCGTCCTTGTGCGTCTATCTCAGATCCCTCCTCTATGTACGGTACAGTTTTTTTAATTAAAATGGCTGTTCCTCTAGAGAAGGTGGAATATGATGAGAAATATCTGTGTGAAGCCCACCTCGTGGCCCATGGAGGCCGCGCCTGAGGGGCAGTGTGTGTTTCCTGTATCATAGCTATGCTAGCGTGCTGGCGATCCAGATAAGCTAGAATATGACGTCTTTCCTGGGATTGCCCAGTCCTCTAACGTTCCAGGTGATTAGAGTGAGCCGCGGTGTCGGATTAGGTGTACGGTTAGTGTTCGCCATTCCCCTGTAATCCGTTTTTATATGGTCTAATATGGATTTCCCAGTGTCTATGGCTGTGTGTTACCCATCGCAGTTGAATGTCTGAGTCAGAGTGACATATCATCTCTTGAGCAATATCTACCAATTTACCGCAACCTCCCTCCCACTCCGGCTTCCCCAACGTGCCGTGCATGGATCCCTCCCTGTGTGCCCCCCAGATTACCCCCAAACATTCGGAACATTTCCCTCACCATAGCATTTAATATGTAGCGTTTTAAGCTTGTTAATGAAGTATACAACGTATATGGCAGTCGTAGCCCCCAAATAAGTATTTAGCAGTATTATGCCATAGCAGTCTCAAGACCTTTACTTTCATGGGGCCATTTAAAGTCTCTGGTGACCATGTCCATTTAACAGAACAAAACAGGCACATGCCTAACAAAACAATTCCCAATAGTGGGAAGTAGGGGTATTCCCTTAGAGACGGGTGCCCCAGGGGCGTAACAATTCCTCCCACTCTATGTTGGCGTGTGGGAGGGGTCCCTGAAATTACATTACAGTATCTGGGGGTGTCTCCCCCATCAGAATAATAGTAAGGATAGTAATCCGCCGTAGAAATTTAGTTCTGTACCTGTATCATGCTGTGCTTTACCTTCACAATAAGGGCAGTATCTGCAGTCGCGGGGTTAACCTGGCGATTCGTTAGTAGCTGTGTATTCGATTTCTGACCCAAATGTTAGTCATCGTCTGGTGGTGCCCCAGTGCCCCCATTAGCTGCCAGCGAACGTTCCGCTCTCCTGGAGTCCAGTACTACTTTCTTAAAGAAGTCTGCAGCTTGTTGTGGGGTGTTGCAGATCTGATGTTTGCCGTCGTGGGTGATGCGTAGTCTCGCCGGATAAAGCATCGCGTATTCCACTCCTTCCTGTTGGAAGTTTTTTCTTGATGGGTATGAATTTTTACGCGCTTCTTGGACGTTCATAGTGAAATCCGGGTATAGCGAGATGGCGTTGTTTTCGAATATTACGTCCTTCAATTCTCTTGCCTTACAAAGCGCAGTGTCGCGGTAGTTGAGTATTCTCGCGACTATGGGGCGAGGTGGTGTTCCCGGTGGGGGTCTCGGCGCCAACGTGCGATGCGCTCGCTCCACTATAAGCATTTTGGAGAATGCTTCTGGGCCAAAGCACGTTGTTAGTAATCGCTCCACGTAATCCTCAAGCTTCTCAGTGTTTGTAGATTCCGGGATGCCCATTATGCGTAGGTTGTTTCTTCTTGAGCGGGCTTCGATGTCCTCGTTTTTGGCTGCTATCACTTTTAAGAGTTTGTCAATGTCAGTGATCTGGCCCGCTGCTTGTGCATTGTCATCTTCTAAGGTGGATATCCGCGTTTCGGCTTCTTTAATTCTCCCGTCCTGTTTTTCAAGTTTGTGTGTAAACTGTTCCATTCTGGCGCACATAGAATCCATCTTGCCCTCTATAGATGCGAAGCTCGCTTTCATTGTGTGGAGGATCGTTTTCATGTCCACCTCGTCTGGGCCGCTCATTTCAGTGTTGGTATCATCGTGCTCAGGACCGGGCTGTTGACCCATGATGGTTGTTTGCCATCTGGTTTACCCATTTTCTTGTGGCGTGCGGTATGAGGGGGCTATCGGTGTCCGTGCGTCGCTGACCAGTTGTCTGTTTTTTTTGGTTTTTTGTTTTTTTCCCCACTTTATGGACGGGATATGGTCAGACCCGGATCCAGTCAGCACGAGCGCGTGTCTAGCAGCCCAGTGCGGGGGTCGGGACTGCTCCCTTTAGTTTGCTGTCGTAAGTCCCTGTGTTGCGACCAGGATTCCCTCAAGCGTCGCAAGTTTGCGTCGATCGTGTTCAGTGCGGGGTCTTGTGCCAAGTGTGTTGTGCCATTCACAGTCCAGACTTAGGGGTCGCTCCGCGCACTGCAACGGTGCTCTATCCCCGTTCCTCGCCGCAGCAGTGAAGGGGCCCAGGTTCGGTCCACGGGTTGTGGATTTTCAGGCAGCACACTTACAGGCGTTTGCCACTCGCGATGGTGAGGGATCACTATGCTGAGGCTTTGGTGAACCAGTCGCGCTCCACCACGTCTGTACCACTCCCGCAGTGACCCCTAGAGTAGTTGTGTAGCTAGGCCCCAGATAATGGGGTCCGTCCCAGGGGGAATCAGCAATGCAGTTCAGGAGAGGAGAGGGGAGAGATTGAGAAATTAAGTCCCAGGCGAATCCCGATGGCCGCCGTTGTGTACAGCAAACTCACGCTCAGCAAAATCCAGGGCAATTTGCAGCAAGTTGAGGGTGTGGGGCAGCAGTCTCTATGCAGCGTTACCAAAGCATACATTTATCTCCAGCTCCAAGCATTCGCGCAGCTTGCTCCCACCGTTAGTCTGGAGGCTGTTTTTGGTGAGAGGGCCTCCCAGCTAGTTGAGGGTGCGGGGCAAAGCAGCCCGAGCGGATCGCAGGAAGGCTGTGGGCACTGATCAAGAAGTCATAAGCGCAGCTTCGCAGCTCCGGAGCAGCACTCTACCGGTTCTCTGTGTCGTCCTCCAGGCGTCGGCAGCGCCGGCCTCCTGGGCTTTCTGCTTTGTTATGCCCTTTTCGATTTTTTTTTTTTTGTTGTTCCCCCCTTTTGATCTTACATTGATCGCACCGTCAGGGAGCTTAAGGCGGTATGTAGGGAAGAGGCGCCGCGATCTTCAGCGGCCGTTGTGGTATCTCCACTCCTGGGGGTCTCCAGTGCCTCGCGGAACGATGCAGTTCTTCTCAGGCGCGCGGCGGGGCTCGCGGGTCGAGCCGGCCCCCGATCCCGACTACGCGTACCCCAGTCTGGGTCCGCCTCCTCAGGAGTCCCCACCGCCGCGCTCACAGCTAGGTCTATACCTTTAGGATGGCTCTCGCTCCCAGGCTCACACCAGTTCTTCCGTGATCTGTTCCCGCTGGTAGGGGATCGCAGCTGTGTTTTTTCCTCAGTGCCACGTTTCCGCCATCTAGATCGCGGCCTCTCCGATCCGCGTAGGCCGCTCGACCCGCGATGTCGGGCGTTGGTTGTACGGGGGTCTCACTGCATGTACAGTCCCACAGATGCCGCGATCCGGCGCCAGGGTATGTTCTGATTCAGCGGGTAGAGCTACTGGCAGGGTTTACCTCCAGATTTAGGATAGATGGTGGATATTAGGTTCAGGGCCGACAGAGCCTCACTGCAGTGCGGCCATCTTGTCGCACGCCCCCTAGCGTCTCCTTCAGTCTCCACCTCCTTGCGTGGAGATTGAGCGGCGGCAGTTGACGTCTTTTGACCTGCCTCCCGAAGTCTGTGATGTTATCTTGGCAGCCAGGCGTCCCTCCACCAAGACGTTATACGCCTGCAGATTAAACAAATTTGTGGCATGGTGCCCAGCAAAGGCTGTGGATCCCCTTTCTGCCCCTCTTTCTGAAGTTCTCTTGTTCCTCCTTTCTTTGGCCCAGCAGGGCTCTGCTCTGGGCACTCATAAGGGCTACCTTTCAACCATTTCAGCCTTTCTTAGGCTTCCTGATCAGCCTTCTCTTTTCAAGTCCCCTGTTGTAAATCGCTTCCTTAAGGGCATTGCTCATCTTTTTCCGCCTGTTCCCTTCGTAATGCCCCAGTAGGACTTGAACTTGGTTCTTACATATCTTATGTGCGCTCCCTTTGAGCCGCTACATAACTGTCCTCTCAGGCTTCTGATTTTAAAAAACTGCCTTTCTGGTGGCCATCACCTCTGGAGCAGGGTGAGTGAGCTCCAAGCTCTTTCTTCCAAGCCTCCCTTTCTGGCTGTTCATCCGGACAAGGTCGTCCTCAGAACTAGACCTTCCTTTCTTCCCAAGGTGGTTACTTCTTTTCACATTGGTCAAACCATCACTTGGCCCACATTCTTTCCGCATCCTTCTGAGGAGGAAGAGAGGCTCCACTGTCTGGATCCAAAACGTGTGCTTTCCTTTTATTTGGATCGCACAAAACAATTCCGGGTGCATGACCAGCTCTTTGTTGGCTACGTGGGCGCCAAGAAAGGTCGGGGCCGTGCACAAACGGACCATCTCCAGGTGGGTGGTTTTGTGCATCAAAGCTTGCTAGTCTTTGGCAAAGAAGGAGCCTCCAGTGGGACTGCGCGCCCATTCCACCAGGGCGACGGCAGCTACCACTGCTTTGGGTCGGGGAGTCCCCCTTAATGAAATCTGTCAGGCAGGTACGTGGGCATCTCTGCACACGTTCACAAAACACTAGTGCCTTGACAGCCAAGTCCGGAGAGACGGCTTCTTTGGCCGTTCTGTTCCCCAGGACTTTCTGGTGTGGACTTAGTTCGCAGACCCACCTCCGGGGTTGGTATTGCTGGGGTATCTATTCTAAGGTAAGGAATCTATAACTAATTGTCTCTTTCAGATGAACAAATTACTTACCTTCGGTAACGATATATCTGTAAGAGACATAGATTAGTTATAGATTCCTTACCGCCCACCCATCCTCCCCATTCTGCGAACTGACTTCTAGGGTCAAGGAATCCCTTTCAGGGCCGTAGTTTTGTGCACCAATGGTCAGTGTCTTGCATGGCTCTGCGCTTCTGGCGTGTTATGTCGTGTAAAAGAGCTGACGTCAGCGCGCGAGGGCGGCGTCTCAGTAGCTACCGCGACGTCATCCCGGCGACCACGACGCCAAAGACGAATGCGGAGCCGACCGACGCCACCTTCTGACCCGCGGGGGTACTGCTGACGAAAAACAAATTCTCCGGATCCAGTCTGACGCCTGGGGGTAATTCTAAGGTAAGGAATCTATAACTCTTACAGATATATTTTTTTTTTAATTATTTTATTTTATTGATTTTCTGAGAGCAAAGAACTTCGAGACACATCAATGCAATGTTACATACACTTAGTACACTTTGTGAGCAGGCGACCCATCGCTTCTATTGCAAACGTTACAGGCATCCGAGACATACACTTATATCTCCTCCACTACCTTCAGTCGTGTTACGTATTTGTTGGACCTGCAGTCAGTCTTACCCTCTAGGACTACTTCACATGCCTGAGATTACATACAATTCAAAGTATAAATATTGGGAACATCGTATCTGAAAGAGACACGTTAGTGATAGATTCCTTACCTTAGAATATCCCCAGGCGTCAGGCTGGATCCGGAAAGTTTTGCGTAGCAGTACCCTTGCGCGTCGGTAGGCGGCGTCGTGCGGCTCCGCGTCCGTCGTCGGCGTCGTGATCGCCGGGATGACGTCGCGGGCAGTACTTAGGCGCCGCCCCTGCGCGCTGACGTCAGTTCTTCTTTTCCGCGCCAGTAAGCGCAGATCCGGAAGAGCAGTGCCCTGGTCAATTTTTGACCATACTTTTTGGTGATTTTTCACTGTTTTTTTCCAGCCTTCAGGTGTCGCAGGGATGCCCGGCTTCAAGCGATGCGGCGCCTGTGCGCGGATGATGTCCGTCACCGACCCGCATTGGGAGTGTCTCTTCTGCCTCGGCCGAGGCCACGACACCGAGTCTTGTCCCGAATGCCAGGCCCTCAACCCGAAGGCTTTGCGAGAGCGGTCTCGAAAGCTCCTCGAGGCCCGGCATTCGGCTCCGCGGAAGCCCCGGTCGCGTGAGAGGTCCAGGGGTCGCTCGCGGAGTGCACACCGGTCGTCGGCGTCGAAGTCTTCTTCGTCCGGTAGTCTCGACACAAGAAGTCCAAGAAGCATCGTCGCTCTCGGACTTCGCCTCGCCGGTCTCGCGACTCGGCTGAGGCCCCTCCCGGCACCGTCCCCGCCCCCGCGGCCCCGGACTTGCCTGTGGAGTCGCCCCCGTCATACCCGCCCTTCCCGGGTTCGGGGGCGGATCCGGCCAAGGTACAGGAGTTCCTGTCGGCCATGGCCCGCCTCTTCGGGCCTTCAGGCCCCTCCGGTGCGCCTTCGGGCCCCGCGGGCCCTGATGGGGTTGATCCGGCGGCCGCCGGCGGCTCCGGCCCCGGCGCCGCCCGAGCCTCCAGCCTCGATCCCGGCTCCGGCTCCGGCCCCGGCCTCGATCCCGGCTCCACAACCCCCATCGACGCCGGTCGACCTCACGACACCTCCGCCGGCGCCGATGTCTCCGGTGCCGTTCTCGACGCCGCCCTGGGCTCCGGGCGGCGTCGTCCCCCAGTTCCTTCCGGCTCCGGACTTGGACCCGGAGCGACGTCGCCGACGCCGGCTCCGGCGCCGATGGGACCTTGGGTCCCAAATGTCCCTCCTCCTCCTTATTTTGAACCAGAGGAGGACCAGGAGGACTGGGAGGGGTCTGATGACCCTCTGACACGCAACTGTCAGTATGATGAGGACTGGACAGAGAGTCTAGGGGAGGCCAGTGGTCTGGATACTTCTCCTGACACTGGCATGCTGTCTCCTCCCGTGGCTACGGAGGAGGGGGCCAATTTTGGTACGGTGTTGCGTAGGGCTGCTGGGGCCTTACGTCTCCAGCTCCCTACTTTGACGGTCAAGCCTAACATCTTGACAGAGGTGCTTCAGCCGGCAGCCTCCTCTGCGGAGACTGTGCTGCCGTTTAACGACGCCCTCACGGACGTTCTTTTGGGCGCCTGGTCCAAGCCCAACACAGGGGCTCCTGTGGATCGGAACGTGTCACGACGCCATCGCCCCGCTCCGGGCGACCCCCTGTTTCTTTCTGTCCACCCCCACTCCTGAGAGCTTGGTTGTCCAAGCCTCCGCTTCCCCAAACCGCCTTCCCTACCGCTCCTCCGGATAGGGAATCCAAACGCCTGGATCAGTTTGGGAAGAAAGGTTTTTCTTCCTCCAGTGCTGGCTTGCGGTCCGTTAACACCGCTTGTCTTTTGGGCCGATATACCCACTCTCTGTGGGATTCGGTGGCGGATGTTTTGCCCCAGTGCCCTGAGGAGGTCCAGGCACTGCTTTCCCGCGCCATTGCGGAAGGAAGG
Source organism: Calotriton arnoldi (assembly GCA_963921515.1). Classification (NCBI taxonomy): domain Eukaryota; kingdom Metazoa; phylum Chordata; class Amphibia; order Caudata; family Salamandridae; genus Calotriton; species Calotriton arnoldi. The sequence continues at coordinate 26,769 of CAWUFW010002898.1, forward strand.
GATGCGGCCAAATACACTATCCGTTGTGGCCTTGACACCGCCGACTCGCTGGGCAGGTCGATTGCAACGACGGTGGCGCTCCGACGCCACGCCTGGCTAAGAACCACTGGTTTTTCAGGGGATGTCCAGAATACTCTCATGGACATGCCCTTTGATGGAGTCGGTCTTCTTTGGGTCCAAAGCAGACCATGCGTTGGAGCGCTTTAAGGACTCACGGGCTACTGCCAAGTCCCTGGGCCTTTCTGCTACACGCCCTCCGCTGCCTTCTGCTTTTCGCCCCTACCGTGGCCACGGTAGGGCGCCCTTCACGTCAGCAGCCCAGCCACCGGCCCGCGCAGCAGGCGTCTTCGCGTGGCCGAGGACGTGGATTCCGCCGTGGCGGATCGGGCAACCAGCGTGCGGGTCAGGCCACCACCTCCAACCCGTCCGCGGCCTCCAAGCCCTCCTAGTCCCTCCTTTCAGGTGCACGGCACGCCAGTAGGGGGCAGGGTCCGCCATCACCTTCCCCACTGGCGCACCATCACCTCGGACAGGTGGGTCTTGGACATTGTCCGAAGGGGCTACTCCCTCCCCTTCGAGACCACCCCCCCAGCCATGCCACCTCAATTCCACCGCATGTCAGGGGATCACTTGGTGCTTCTACAGAAGGAAGTCACGGCCCTCTTGACCAAGAGGGCCATCGAGCATGTTCCGACCCCAGAAGTAGGGCGTGGTTGCTACTCCCACTACTTTCTGGTGCCCAAAAAGGACAAGGAGGACATGCGTCCTATCTTGGACCTCCGGAACGTCAATCGCTTTCCTCCGGAAGGAGAAGTTCAAGATGCTCACCCTAGCTCAGGTCTTGACTGCCCTCGACCCTGGAGACTGGTTGGTAGCGTTGGGACTTGCAGGACGCGTATTTCCACATTCCCGTCCTGCCGGCCCACCGGCGTTACCTTCGGTTCACGGTAGGCCCCGAGCATTTTCAGTTCACCGTGCTCCCCTTTGGCCTTACCAGTGCCCCTCGGGTGTTCACGAAAGTGATGGCGGTGGTCGCAGCTCATCTGCGCCGGGCAGGGGTTTCAGTCTTCCCCTACCTCGACGACTGGCTGCTGAAGGCGGGCTCGTCCCAGGCAGTCGTCTCCCACCTCCAGACTACGGCCGAACTCCTGCACTCGCTGGGGTTCTCCATCAATGTGCCGAAGTCGCATCTGATTCCTTCTCCACAGCTCCTTTTCATCGGAGCAGTTCTGGACACGACGCGGTTTCGGGCCTATCCTCCCGAACGGCGAGTCCGGGATATTCAGGCTATGATTCCGATCTTTCGGCCTTTATCCTGGGTTTCGGTAAGGATGACCCTGAGGCTGCTGGGCCTCATGGCCTCCTGCATCCTGCTGGTCAATCATGCCAGATGGCATATGCGGGCTCTGCAGTGGGACCTGAAGTTCCAGTGGGCGCAGCACCAGGGCAACCTGTCCGATCACGTCCAGATCTCGGAGGGACTGCAAAACAGTTGCAGTGGTGGCTCTCGAACCGGCAATGGGTCATGGGCAGATCCCTCTCCCTTCCCCAGCCAGAGCATACAGTTGTGACGGACGCGTCCCTTCTGGGATGGGGCGGTCACATGGGAGAGGCGGAGATCAGAGGCCTCTGGTCTCCGGCGGAGTCCCGGCTCCATATCAACCTTCTGGAGCTCCGGGCGATCCGGCTTGCACTCAAGGCATTCCTTCCCTCTGTCAAAGGGAAGGTAGTGCAGGTGTTCACAGACAACACCACCGCCATGTGGTACTGCAACAAACAGGGCGGGGTGGGGTCTTGGACCCTTTGTCAGGAGGCTCTGCGCCTCTGGACATGGCTGGAACATCAGGGCATGTTCCTGATGGTTCAACACCTGGCAGGTTCTCTGAACGCCAGGGCGGACGAACCTGCAGCCGCAGGTGCATGATGGATCACGAATGGCGTCTTCACTCGGAAGTGGCGCAAGGACTCTTTCTACAGTGGGGAGAGCCTTGGTTAGATCTATTCGCCACCGAAGAGAACGCGCACTGTCATCAGTTCTGCGCGTTGGAATTTCCAAGGCGGCATCTCGCGCCGGCGACGCTTTTCGTCGCGAGTGGAGTTGCGGTCTGTTGTACGCCTTTCCGCCTATACCACTTCTACCCAGAGTGTTGAAGAAGATTCGGCACGACCGGGCCCAAGTCATTCTTGTGGCTCCGGACTGGGCTCGAAGAGTTTGGTATCCCGAGCTACTCAATATGAGCATAGATCCCCCGATCCGTCTGCCTCTTCGGGAGGATCTTCTGTCGCAGCAGCAGGGGACGGTCCTCCACCGAACCTGTCCAGTCTACACCTGCTTGCGTGGAGATTGAGCGGCGGCAGTTGATTCCTTTCGACTTGCCTCCCGAAGTTTGTGATGTGATTCTGGCAGCCAGGCGTCCCTCCACTAAGGTGGTATACGCCTGCAGGTGGAACAAATTTGTGGCATGGTGCACAGCAAAGGCTGTGGATCCCCTTTCTGCCCCTCTTTCTGAGGTCCTTCTGTTCCTTCTCTCTCTGGCCCAACAGGGTTCTGCCCTGGGTACCATCAAGGGTTATCTTTGTGCTATCTCGGCCTTCCTCAGGCTCCCTGATCAGCCCTCCCTTTTCAAGTCCCCTGTTGTTAACAGGTTCTTAAAAGGCATTACTCACCTCTTCCCTCCTGTTCCGTTTGTAATGCCTCAGTGGGACTTGAACTTGGTTCTTACCTTTTAATGTGCGCTCCCTTTGAGCCTCTGCATAACTGTCCTCTTCGTCTTCTGACTCTAAAGGCAGCCTTTCTGGTGGCCATCACCTCCGCTCGGCGGGTGAGTGAGCTCCAGGCTCTTTCTTGCAAACCTCCCTTTCTGTCTGTTCATCCAGACAAGGTTGTTCTTCGGACGCGTCCGTCCTTCTTGCCAAAGGTGGTTACTGCTTTCCACATTGGGCAGACCATCACTTTGCCCACCTTCTTTCCGCCTCCGCATCCTTCCAGAGAGGAAGAGAGGCTCCACCGTCTGGACCCAAAACGTGCGCTCTCCTTCTATATCGACCGCACGAAACACTTCCGGGTGGATGACCAGCTCTTTGTTGGCTACGTGGGCGCCAAAAAGGTCGGGCGGTGCACAAGAGGACCATCTCCCGCTGGGTTACCTTGTGCATCAAGACCTGCTATTCTTTGGCTAAGAAGGAGCCTCCTGTTGGGCTGCGTGCCCATTCCACCAGGGCAACGGCTGCTACCACGGCCTTGGGCCGCGGTGTTCCGCTGCCGGTTATCTGTCAGGCAGCTACGTGGGCCTCGCTGCACACGTTTACTAAGCATTACTGCCTTGACAGTCAGGTCCGGAGGGACGGCTTCTTTGGCCGTTCTGTCCTCCAGGACTTCCTTGTCTGATCTTTGTTCGCAGACCCACCACCGGGCTGGTATTGCTGGGGTATCTATTCTGAGGTAAGGAATCTATCACTAACGTAGTCTCTTTCAGATGCACAAGTTACTAACTTGTGTAACGATATATCTGTAAGAGACAGTAGTTAGTGATAGATTCCCTACCGCCCACCCATCCTCCCCGTTCTGCGAACTGATTTCTAGGGTTAAGGACATCCCTTTCAGGGCCCTAGTATTTTTCAGACACCTGTGTCAGCTTCTTGCATGGCTCTGCGTTCCTGGCGCGGAAAGTCGTGTACAGAACTGACGCCAGCGCGCAGGGGCGGCGCCTAAGTACTGCCCGCGACGTCATCCCGGCGATCACGACGCCGACGACGGACGCGGAGCCGCACGACGCCGCCACCGACGCGCAAGGGTACTGCTACGCAAAACTTTCCGGATCCAGCCTGACGCCTGGGGATATTCTAAGGTAAGGAATCTATCACTAACTACTGTCTCTTACAGATATATCGTTACACAAGTTAGTAACTTGTGCCTCAATGCCACGTTCTGCTGGGTATCAATCAGGTGTGTCGTTGCTGTTGGCAGAGGAAATATGCTGGTAAGTGTTATATAGTTCCCAGAAGTTTTTGGGCCTATTGCGTGGGGGGAGAAGGTCGCTGAAAAGTTCCGTCTGCGTGCTACAATATGTCATGTCTCCTTTCCACTGCGAAATCGTGGGTAATGGACCTCTAGACCAATTAATCGCCACCCTGCGCTTAGCCAGCAGCAGTCCCATGTCAATTAAACGCCGAACCCCTTTGGGTATTGGCTTAGAATATCCCAATATTGCCAGGGTTGGGTCAGGTTCTAGGGTTAGCTTAGTGATGTGGCTTAACTCTTTGAATACAGTTACCCAGAATGCTGCAATGCCAGGACAAACCCAGGAAAGGTGGAGGAAGTCAGCTGATTGTTCGTGACAACGCTCGCAAGCTCCGGTGTCCCTTAACCCGTATCTATGCAGTCTGTCGGGGGTGTAATATACCCGATTGAGATACTTAAAGTGTACCAGCCGGTGTCTCACGTTAAGTGAGACACGCTTGGTGCTAGTGCAGCAGTAGGTCCACATAGCATCATCTATTTCTATGGTCAGATCACGCTGCCATGCTAAGCGAGCCTTTGTATAATGATTCGCTCTATATGACCTGGATATGTTGTAAAGGTTAGTTATTATGCGCTTTGGTGAGGTTGCTCGTATAATGTATGTTAATGCTAGAAGCTCCAGAGGTTCAAGGTAATCATCCCCAAGTAATTCTCTCAATGCTGTGCGTGTTCTATGAAATTGGAATTGTGTCAGGGTGGAAGGCACCGTTTCAGCAGTGCTAAAGTCGTCCCATCTTTTGGAAACCCTGCCATCGAACAGATCCCCGACCATGTGTACACCCATAGTGTTGAGCGCGTGTGTGACTCCTCTTTCTTTGCATGGTGTTAGCCACGTGCACCATTCTAGTGGGGCTTTTGGCGAGTACAGTATCGCTCCAGCTTGTTGCTGCAATAGATAATGCCATGCATGCGTTGTGGAATTGATAGAGTCAAGAATATATGTTCTCCGATCTGCGGCCTGAAACAGCATAGCTGGCAGTGGGAGCGGTGCTGCTACCCCGATTCAATTCTAAGGTGCGGTATGTCTGGGGAACCATGTATCCAATAGTGAGCGTGTGCGCATTGTGCAGTTCTATAATAGAGATCAAAATCTGGTGCTCCCAGTCCTCCCATAGAATATGGTAAAACCAGTATTTTCCACTTGATGCGCGGCTGTTTACCAGCCCATGCTAATCTAACCATCAATGTCGTGAGGCGGTTGAAGAAAACTCGGGGATCACCATGGGGATATTGACAAATAAAAAAGTAGACGTGGCAATACCACCATTTTCAGAATGGATATTCTACCTAGCAAGGATAGAGGGAGTTTAATCCATCTTTCAACATCGTCTTCTAGTTTGCTGAAGGTCACCCCGTAATTTTCCCTGAATACTATGTCGGAATCCGTGTGTATTTTGATACCCAAATAGCGTACTGCTTCTGTGGACCACAAGAGTGGGTAGTCTAGGTCGAACTGGGGAGTGCACGGTGTAAGTGGGAAGATGACGGATTTCGGCCAGTTAACGTGGAGGCCAGACAGTGCTCCAAAGCGCACCAACTCACGGAGTACCGCTGAGAGGTTGGTCTCAGGGTGCCTAACGTAAAGGAGTGTATCATCCGCGTATGTGGAAACTATAATTTTATAGTGCGGAAAGCATATTCCCCTGTGTTGGTGATACTCCCGTAGCGCACAAGCCAGAGGTTCTGCCACTAAGGCATAAAGCAGTGGCGATAAGGGACAGCCCTGACGCGTACCTCTGGAAATGTGTATTGGGTCTGTTACTATATTGCCTATTTTGATCCTGGCCGTGGGCTTACTATAAAGAATGCCTAATAGCTGGAGGAAGACCGGTCCCACTCCCATCCTAGTTAGCACCTGAGACATGAACAGCCATTCGACGGAGTCAAATGCCTTCTCTATGTCTAGGAAGACCGCCGCTGCCGGAGTTTCCGGTTTAGTGTGTTGCAGGACTCCGAAAACAGTACGTATGTTATAAGTTAAATTCCTACCGGGGACAAACCCCGCCTGCTCCGGTGCCACCAGAGTCGGTACCAGGGGAACCAGTCGGTTAGCGAGTATTTTTGCGAACAACTTTGTGTCCACATTAAGCAGGGACAAAGGACGATACGAGGCACATTCCTCCGCGGGCTTACCAGGCTTAAGTAGAGCTAATATCACGGCTTCTGACATAGTGGGTGGCATTGTCCTGGTGATGCACATATCGTCAAAGAGCGTAGCTAGTTGTGGGAGCAATAAGTCAATAAATGTCCTATAGAATGTAACAGTGAGGCCGTCTGATCCAGGTGCACTCCCAGCCCGCATGCTGGATAAGGCAAGCAGTATTTCGTCTCTCTCTATGGGTCGCATAAGGAATTCCCTGTGCGTGTTAGCCACGGTAGTCTGATATGCGCCAAATAATCAATTATATCTTCTCCTGGGGCTGCGTCACGGGAGGAATATAATACCGAATAATATTGCCGGAATCTGTCCGCTACCTCTTTTTCATCAGACAAAATCGTGTCCTCAGCCGACCTAATCCCCACCATACGCGTCGCTTCCCTTCTTTTCTTGAGTAGCTGTGCTAATACCGCTCCGGGTCTCTCACTCTCACCGTATGTCCTAGCTGTGGCATATTTGCCCAGATGCTTAATTTCGTCATCCGCCGCTGAATTATATTCTCCCAGTAAGTCTGCTAGCTCCCCTACGCCATATTATCCATATCCGACAATAGGCGGCGTTCAGTGATCTTAATCTTCCCCTCTAAGTCAATTAGTCGGTTGCGTATGGATCGAAGAACCCCCGAATGCTTTGATATGGTGACCCCTCTGATGTAGACTTTAAAAGTTTCCCAAATAATTTGATAGTCATCGACAGAGCCTACGTTCTTGTCAAAAAATACCTCTATAGCCTCGGCCAGTTCTTCTTTGAAAACTGCGTCTAGTAGAGAATAGGGAGGGAACCGCCAGGCGTGTCTAGCACCAGGAGAACCGGTGAGTGATCGGAGAGTGTACGTGGCAACACTTGACATGTACGGACCTTATCACAGAGCGAACTGGTTGCGAGCAGATAATCTATACGAGTGTGTATATTATGATATGCAGAGTAATGGGTATAGCCCCCCACGTGCGGATGCGTCCATCGCCACATCATTTAAATCAAACCTAACCAGCATACTTTCGAGCTCCCTGGCAGCCGCAGTGGTGCGTCTCACAGGGCCTCCAGATCTGTCTAAGCTGGGGTCCCGGATCAGGTTGAAATCCCCCTCCCCCCACCCCCATAGTTGTGGATCCCCACAGTGACAGCTCACCTTGTGGGCTAACGCAGCAAAAAATTCCGGGTTGTCAAAATTCGGGCCATATATATTAACCAGAAGTAGATCCATGCCCTTCCCACTGCACTTAGTAAGAACATACCTGCCTTCAGTGTCAGTAGCTAACGGAGTGATGGTGAGAGCTGACTTGGGGTTGACCCATGTAAGGACCCCTCGCGCGTGTGTGGTGAAGCCTGCAGCGTGGGTGTGCCCATGTAGGCCTCTCTAGCATAACATAGGGGAGTCGAGTGGTAGGTGCGTTTCTTGCAATAACGCCACATCTATGGAGTGCCTCGTCAGATACGATAGGACTTCGCGGATTTTTCTATGATCATTCAGTCCTCGGACATTCCATGTGAGTATTCTAAGTGTGTCTATACCGGAGACCTGCCCTTCGTCCGTTAGTCGAGTCTTAGGGTCATTCAGTGTAGCCATAGCTCAGCGTTGTATAGTACAATAGAACCTTGTGAGGAGCAAAAGTGCCTATATTTTGCGCACTGCATTGACTGTGTCCCAACTCCTTCCCGCCCCCACCCACATCAAGGCCCTCCCAACCATGACCTGACGGAAATTTACCCAGCATACCCCACTAAACCAAACCTTCATACTACTAATCCAAACCAAAGTAAACCCACCTCCCGCAATCCCTCCCACCAAATTGTGTCAGTGACAATTTCCCCAGTGTGTGATTCACTCGCAGGCGGAGGTTGCCAACAGTGTGTTATCAATCTAACCGTTAGTAATGTACGTTCCACTCCGCACAACAACCTAACAATTTTAAGCATTAGCGTGAACAATGCTCATCATGCAGTCAGCGTAGCTATATTACCAATCAGGCGGCCGTTCCCGCCTATCAATCATACTCTAGTATATCCAACCTCTTGAAAAAATAAGTCTACTCCTAGAGCTGTGCCATGTCACAAACATATAGGGACACTGAGTAGCCCCTCAGAATACACCAATGTCCGGGGTAGTTCGTAGTCTATTTTTGCAAACATCAGCCCCCACATGCACACGTGACCTATCTGAATCATGGTCGATCTGGCGTTAAGTCTTGCTCCTCCAATGGTCCTCCTTCCGCTCCGAACCGAGCATCCTTATCCGGGCTGTGCCGCTGCTCTCTAGACCAGTCCTTTATTGCTTTTTGCAAAAATTTTGGGTCCGTGAAAATTAACGAGCTTCCTTGACGATTGACTCGGAGGCAAGCCGGGTACAGCATTGCATAGTCAATGTTCTTGTCCTTTAGCTGTTTCTTTAGAGGGCAAACTGACGACGTGCCTCTTGAACCCTCGCAGTAAAATCTGGAAACAGAGCAAGCGTAGATCCCTCGTAGTGCAAAGTCTGCTTCTCCCTGGCGACTCTCAACGCCGTGTCCCTGTCGCGGTAGTTAAGTAATTTAGCTATTATTGGCCGTGGAGGAGCACCTGGAGCCGGCCGTGGGCGCAAGGATCGATGCGCCCTCTCGACCACAAACATAGACGAGAAGGTATCGCTACCCAACAGCGTGGTCAGCAATTTCTCTACAAACTGTTCCATGTTGCCAGTAGGTGTTGACTCCGGCAGGCCCGTGATCCGCAGGTTGCTTCTACGAGACCTCGCCTCTAAATCTTCAGCCTTGTCCTGCAGCAACTGAAGCGACTTTTCCATACTTTTGCGGCCTGTGTCCTTGCCCGTCTGCGCTTCTTCCACCTCTGTGATACGACGTTCAGCCATATCGATGTGTTCCACATGCTTGTCTATTCTTTCAGACATCCTATCCATGCGGTAGGAGAGGTAATCGATCTTCGTGCCCAAGACCGTTAGCGAATTTTGAAGGCCCTTCTCCATCGAGGCCAGCATGGCCTTGATGTCGCCATCTTGTTGACCCTGCTCCCTATCCCAGCCTGGGTCTCTATCATCCGCTGAAAGCGCACGGTCCCTGGGCTTGCGCTGTCCGAATGACAATTTCTGCGGAGTTTTTTCCGTTCTACCCATAGTGGCTGATCGCAGTTGCACTCACCAGAACCCTGTGGGCCGACGCAGATCCAACCAAGATCAATGTGGCACGTGGCGGATATGGGCTTTGTAATGGGTGAAGTTCAAGCACAATTCGTCGCGCTTCCTACAGGTTCAGTTGCTCAGCTTGGGTATCCACCCCCAGAGGTCCAGAACCACTAGCAGAGGTATTGACGTGACAGTGGGCACCCCAGTCCTCGCCACTCAAGCCCTCACGCCGGATAGTGCGCACCAAGTGTGTTGAAGCGATCTCCCAGTAGGGAACACAGCAGAAACTGGGCAGTTAGGGCATCGAGGAGCGTTGTGGCTGCCAGGTGCTGTGAGTGCGCTTGTGGCAGCCGGGGCAGACGTCGAGAAGCACCCCACCAAGCTGGTCTGTACTAGGATATCGGTGCACTCAGGACTCGAGGGCAGCTCAGGAGCCAGCCAGACCCCGTTGTACTGGACGTGATGGGAGTTATACTCAGGAGCCAGCCAATATAGGGGAAGGATCGCTCCTCTCACTCCCTCTCCCCACCGGTTCCAGCCACGTTATCACAAGGGAGAGGTCTCTCGGTAGGGTCTTCTGTGCCCGGTGCGCTGGCCGGTCTGCAGATTGCGCTTCTTGCTTTCCCCGCTTCACAGTCGCTACCTCCGGTGGGCCGCCACAGCGATTTACATGTAACTCACACTGTCTATCCAGCCCCCGTGCCGCCTAGCTGCGCCTCACACCCGCTTAGGGGGTCGCTAGGTGCGTCTCTCCCTCCGCTACCAGCATAGATTGCCAGGGCACGTCCGCGCCGGTGTTTCGGCCGACCCGCACGGGCCCGCGCACCCAGCCAGGCCCCACTTCCGGCCGGCTATGGATGTGCCCGGGACCGGGGATGCATGGCCTAGTCGGCGTGCCACCTCCACTCTATCGTCACGGCGCCCACACACCTCTCAGGCGGGAGCCGGAGGTCTTCTCCGGTAGCGGATCCGTTCCGCAGCACAGGGATGTGTCCAGCGAAGCCTGCGTTTCACGCTAATGCCGGATAATTACAGGATATTGTGTTGTTAGTGCGGAGCTCTTCCTCTAAGCGGCCATCTCCGGCGCCGACAAGCTCCGCCCCCCAAGTAGACACATTTTTTTTTTTTATAAACCATTTTTATTGATAAACGATCCGCATTATACATTGCTATAATCAATATTCAAGCATACATAGTCAATCTATAGACAGGTTTCCACAGGGTCATCGCTGCTCAAACAGTTACAGCAATATTATATGTCCACTTCATCATCATGATCCATTTGTGGGGGTTTGCAGATGTTTCCCCTATATATGTTCCAATTTCCCCACACCCTTCCCCATTTCTTTGGGCACTTTCGATGTACGAATACAGCATTTTCTGCTACCATGGCTATATCCATATCTCTGCACCAGTCTCGTAAAGTCGGCAGAGATTCTGCTCCCCATTTTTGTGCTATATTCCGTTTGGCTTTCATCATGCCTGTCGCTGCCCACTGACGTTCGGCATGATTAAGGTCTGTCGGTTCCCAGACATTAAGGAGGCAACATTTGGACTCAAGCAGGACCTGTTTCCCGGCGGCCTCCGTGATGGTTTTCATCACTGCTGTCCAATATGGTACGATCCTCAGACATTCCCACAGAGTATGGTAGAAAGTACCTATAGCCCCACAGCGGCGTATGCAGTATGGGTCCGTAATTCTTCCCATCTTGTGTAGTACTTCCCTTGTGTAATAGGTTCTATGTAAGATTTTGAATTGTACCAGTCGCAGTCTGGAGGAGATTGCTACCTCTTTGGGCGACGCAGTCGCTTCCTGCCAGTCAGGGTCGTCCATATCCCCAACCTCGGCCTGCCAGAGTGTCCTCAGTCTGCTAAGGGGTAAGTAGACACATTATAGTGTCACATCCTGCTGGAGTGTCCAATCCTTGACACGTCTGCTGGGCATTCACATATAACACTTGGGGAACTCTTCAAGGGGCAAAAACAGGATGTGAAAACAATTCTTGTGTATTGACTGTATGGTTGGTTGCTGAACAACTTTGCTTTGTTCTACCAAACTTCTGTCTCTGGGTTTATTGGGTTTACAGTGACTGCTTCAAACTGAATTTTAGTGTTAGATGTGGGAGGGCACCAGGATTACTTTAGTGTGTGTGTGTGTCTGTGTGTGTATATATATATTACCACCAATTCAAGAAGACGCTGCACTCTTCCAGGGGATTGTTTTAAACGGTTTATTGTGCCATGGAACTTCTCCTTCCCTCACACACACACACACTCACTCACTCACTCACTCACTCAGGGAACTTTTACTCTAATGGTTAGGTTGTGCTCAGGGGTCTTTCCCACCCACTATCTTGTGCCACGCATAAATGTGGCGCGTTAAGACACCCACTTTAGAAGACAAATGGACCGGAGGAAGATTAGAAGAGGACTGAACCTGCTGTTTGAGACCTGAGAGGAGCCTAGAAGACTGGACCTGCTCTTCCTCTTGTACCAAACACAATAAAGTGGACTCCAAGGGTCATAAGGCTGACCTCCTGTTAAAGGTACAGGGGCACAACAACCTACAAGAGGCCTTTTCCTGGAACTATCCAGCTGATCAATGGATTTGGACTGGACCCTGCTTTTTGGCTCTTGTCTGACACCCTGTGAGTCTTTAAGTGTCTCCTCTTAGGATCTGGAGGGTTTAGAAGTGTACTTTTGTGGTGTATTAGGACTTAAGACTAAAGTCAGAAGGTAAAATCTTTGACCCGGACGAACCTGGATGATGTGTCCAACCCACTCTCCGTCGTGGTCATCATCAAATTGCGCCTAGGTCCTGGTCTACTGCGACCATTGACTATCAGTGGCACTTTATGTTTCTTGACTCTATTCTTACTTAAAATTTTAAAAATCATATCTGTGGTTCCCCCTTATTGGATTTTTGTCAAATTAGTGTCATTTTGTGTATTGCATTTAACCCTATTTTTCTAATTCTATTTGGGATTTTTATTGTCTTGCATATCGGCTTTATTACTGTTTTTGTACTGCATTAATACTTTACGTATTGCCCCAAGTTAAACGGGTCTGGTTTAGGCCTCCGATAATCTAGTGACTTTAAGGGCTCACCCTGTCGAGGATTGTGTTTAAGGTTGGTTGTCACTGACCCCAATTGATGATCAAATTTCTTGCACAGACGATCTGTTGTAACTACTTAGCTTTATTATCTGGGCGTTAACTGTCCCTGTTACTGTTCACCTCTTTCGAGTTGCCCGTTCCCAAAGGAGGCATGGGTCCCACTGCAGACTACTTCCGCCTTTAAGCTGAATTCTTACCTCAGTTTGAAGACACTGTGGTACGCCACAGCCTGAGGAGCTCAAGTATGCACTTTATATGTGATATTCTTACAACTACATGTTCACAGCTAAATGGTTGTATGGCTCATTTAGACTTTCTTAAATTATAGAGCAATGCCCTGTGTTTTCTAGCTAAGAACTCTCATTATGTATGCTACCTCCTCCCATGCATCTCTGCATCTAACTCCAGGTTTCTTATGATGATACCAATACATTATTTTCATGTGTGAGCATCACAACTCATTTACATGCAGTGTCTTCATATCTTTGTATCAATTACTACTTTTTGTATAACGTTATCAATGACATTTCCACCTTGCAATTGGACATAAGTTGACACCTCTGTTATTGTATGTTTCAATTCATTTGTAACTGTTGATGTTATGCAGGCACCTTTTCTCACTGCAATATTTATTAGACTTCCACATATATATCTATATCCTTATCCAACTGGCGGTCGCCAGTAGGTAGTTATAGTTAGGACCAAAGTTTCCATAGGAAAAACGTTTTTTGTTTTGCCAATAACTTTGGCCCCGCTTGATGAATCTCCAAAACGTCCCCTTTTTAGGTCTCGCCTGAGCCAGCGCATGCGCTGCTCTGGCGAGAGTTTTAGTAAGCGGGTTTTGGAAGTGCAAACAGTGGCTTTTGCTGGCGACCAGCTTGCGTTCACGCGAGCATGCACGCGCGATCAGGCGCCATATGGCTTCCCTCGCCATCTGGACGCTCGCGATTACTTTCACTTTCACGGCCGCGCGGCCGTGTCAGTTTCACGGCCGCGCGGCCAATGCTTGTTTGAGTTGTATCTCTCGTGAACATCTCTCCCCTGCCCTCTGTGTTGCTCTCTATTGACTGACAGCTTCTTTTGATCGTGCTCCCTTTTGCGCTCCCCATGTTGCTTTCCACCAACTCCTGTGTTGATTTTGCTCCTGCCCCCGTAGCGTTCATGTCCTCTCCATAAATATCCCTGTTGCTTTTTCGTCCTCTGCTGCGTGGCTAAAATAATTGCTGCCCCCTGCCCCCGTGTTCTCTGCCTTTCTTCCACGCTCCATTTGTGTTGCTTACGCTCCCCCAACCGCCCTTGGTTTGCTTCACTGTTCGTCCCCACTCTCCCTGGCCTTGCTTCACTATTAGCCCACCTCTCCACCATGTTGTTTCCACTATCCTCAATGTCTCCCTAGTTGCTTTGCCATTTGCCCCGTCTTCCCCATATTGCTTCGGTGCAACCCCCCCCCCCATCCCCTTCTTGCTTCTGCTCTCCTGCCACCCGCTTAAAAACAAAAACACTTTTGCGTGCTTTATTTTCTTTTTAGGTAGAGATGCAACTTCGATCGTTCACTAAAAAGAATGCGTGGTGAGCGAGTGTACAACAGTGAAGTGTCCACATAGAGCAGAGGAGGGGGCGCGCTAGGGAGGAGGTTCCGCTCTTTCCAAACGGTCTCCGGTTTCAACAAGTGACTTTTTCCCGAGAAGGCGACTCGGAAAGAGGGTCTATTTACAGAAGGCCCCCCCATATTTGAATTTACTTTTTAGGGCGTTCACTGCCCCTCCCCAGAGTCCGATTCCTGCGGGTCGGCGCCCTCTAAATCTAATAAGGATGGGGAAAGTGGTAAGTACCGTGTGTGTGTGTTTTTGATGTAATTTCTTCTAACTGTTAAAACGCCCTTTTGTTATTAAAAATTATGACACTTCCGGAATTAGCAAAGACTGGCCGCCGTCTGTTCAAATAACTGGGAGAGTTCTTCCATTTCGGTGGCACCGCTGGGTCCCAGGTTCAAATCTAGGTCGGGCCGACTCAGCCTGTCATCCTGCCGAGGCCGAATACATGTTTTCCCTAAAATTGGTACTGAGCAAGGCCGATGTATATAGATGGTTAAGCTCGAAAAAATATCTCGCTAAACTATAACTTCGTCAATGAGTTGTGATTAATTGCCTGACCACCACCTCTTTGTGTTTAAGGAATAGGGTAATATGGGGGTTAATGCACCTTCTGCAGAACGGTGTGCAAAGGTACAGATTACAGACTTGACATACGCGTGTGAGAGAAAGTGTAAGCCTGTTGGGATTGTGTTATTCCAGAACAACTACTTGTATTTCGAAGATATTTAGATATCGGTTTTCAATGTGAAAGCACATATATTTTTTTCTAACATTGCTTAGTTTCTCTGCCTGTTTATCAAGATAAACCATGCTCACAGGAGGCATCAGCGTAAGCCAACACTAGCTCTGTTTATTTTACCTGATAAGACATAGTTCTTATATAGTGCTTCATAGCACACATGGCATTTGTACGCGCTGTAAATAACGTGCTGTCACCATCCCCGTTGATTGTGCTTAATTTACCACCTTAGAAGGAGGGAAGGCTGAAATTATTCAAATTTGGCATTTTGGCATAGCCAATAGGTCTCGCTTTTGGGACCTTATAAGTATTTAGATATGCAACACAATATCCTTGGTGCAACAACATCAACTGTTGCATAACTAAACACTTATAAGGTCCCAAAGGCGAGACCTATTGGCTATGCCAATGCTTGTTGGTTAAGCTGCTGCGTTGAAAGTTTCAGGGTGATCAGTCAAGCGGGGGCCAAGGAAAAAGGGGGCTCCCAAAACGTGTTTTCCCCATTTTAAGTCTATGGGGATTTTTCTTTTTTTAGGTCGAGCCTCGAGAAGGGCGCAAGCGCTGCTCTGCAAGACTTATAGTTAGGGAGTTTGAAAAGCTGACCAGACGCTTGTGCGTCATGGCCTTTTACCTGCGGTTACGCGTGCGGCAGACATGTGTTTCCAATTATCGTGCCCAGACGCGGGCGCGATAATTGGAAACACATGCCTGCCGTGCGTGTAATCGCAGGCAAAAGGCCATGACGCACGAGCGTCTGGTCAGCTCTGCAGGCTGCCGCGCTCGCTCGCCCCCGCTCCTCTTTTTACAAGTGAGCGCGCGTTCTGATCTAAAATGTAGCGCACAAATCGACTGCTCGCATCCTGCTTCTCCGAGCTGTTCCTGTGCACTTGCACAATTTTTATTCACATGGCACGTCATTTTGTGATGTGTCGCAAAGAATATAATTTCGGTAATTTTGTAACACGAAATTACAGAAATTATGTAAGATTACACCAGTGTAACAGAAATATCACCCAGGTTTATTGCTAAGTCTTACAGCATCAATATACATGTTGATGAGAGCATAGTCCTGTGTTTAAAAAATAATTTTAAAAATTAAACTCAAAATCTGCTGCTTTTTGGGCCATAAATCATGTAATATCTCCGCCACCGAGCTGTGTTTTTCCTGCCACTGCGGCTGACTTGCGGTTGCTCTTGGGCGCCTGCCAAGCTCCCCCATGGGTTTATAGTTGCATATATTTTTCTCTAAAAGGCGCAATCCGTCTTGGCGCTGCAGGTACCCGGGCTGGGGGCAGGAAGCAGCGGCTTCGTGGCACGAAGGGCGCGCTTTGATTCATGGCCTAAACAAGCCTTGGCTGCACCTTGGCAAGGGCGCGGGAGACGGCTGTCAGAGGTGACGCTCTGTTTGCTTTAAGGGAACATGAAGCAGGTTTGGGCTAATGAGCCCGCCACTGAGGCCATAAAAGGGTATGGAGCTGCTGTTTAGAAGGGCTCTCCACCAGCGCTCTCCTCATAGGAACCTCTCCCGTCTAGGCTCAGGGGGGTCTAAAAAGTAACTTAGAGTCAGCCGCGGGGCAAGTGGAACTGGGCCGGAGTAAGCCCCTTCAGGCAGCAGGCCGAACGTCTTATAGGTACTGATGTGTCAGGTGACTGCACCTGCCCCGGAACTAGTTCTTCCCAAGCCCCCAGCTTTTCAGAGGCCTCAACCTGCTGCCTGACGTGACCGACAAGACACAGTATAATAGCGCCTAGAAGCGAGGGCTTGTCGCCTATGTGACTGACGAGACACACTATAATAGCGCCTAGAAACGCGGGCTTCTCGCCTGATATGTGACTGACGAGACACAGTATAATAGCGCCTAAAAGCGCAGGCTTCTCGCCTGATATGTGACTGACGAGACACAGTATAATAGCGTCTTGATGCGCGGGCTTGTCCCCTGACACCTGGCGGACGAGACACGGGGGCTTATTTACAAGGGCATTGCCCCACCAGAGCTCCGATAGTGCAATGCCCTGCTCCATATTTACAAAGCGGCGCTAAGCCACTTTGCTTGGCTTAACGCCGCCTTGTAAATATCGCACCCTTTGACGCAGTCAAAGAAGCATGCAATGGGTGTTGCTGTGGGCGTTCCAACGCAACACCCATTGCTTTTTGACGCTGCCCCAGATTTATAAGGATGTGGGAATCTGAGACAGCGCCAACAACGAACACCATTGAAAAGCAGGCGTTACAGTGGCGCAACGAGGGGAAATACTTTTATTTCTCCTCGTTTTTTGCTCTGTGTGTGCTGCCTTCTGCAGCACACAGAGAAGGAACAAATTGCCATTAATGATTGTTTATGTGCAGGAAGGTGTCCCTTCCTGCACATAAATAATCGTCCCTGAAACGCAGGCACCGTTGCAACATGGCGCAAAGGTGTATGCGTTGGTGGTAGGCAGCTCTTTTAGCGACGGCACAAGGGAAAACACAGGGGTGCGCCGTGTTCTTGCCTGCTTTTTTAAATGATGCGGCGCCACTAAATTGCTTGCAGCACCGCGTTGCACTATTTCTTTGTAAAACACCCGTCAGTATAATAGCGCCTAGAAGTGCGGGCTTGTCACTTGACATGTGACAAAGAGACATGGTATAATATTGCCTAGAAGCGCAGGCTAGTCACCTGACACGTGACCGACGAGACATGGTATAATATCATCTAGAAGATAGGGCATGTCACCTGACATGTTACCGACCGACTCCACCCTTCCTGCCTTTCAGAGGCCCCACCCAGCTGACTGACATCCACCTGACCGTGCCCCCAGACCTGGCCCCTTTAAGATGCTCCTGCCTATAATCTGACTTGTGAATGCGTCTGTCTTGGCCCCAGATGTTTTCACTGGCTCTGGCCTGCCGACTGACTCACCCCAACCCGGTTGGCCTGTCATGAGGAAGAGGCTTGTTGTCTAAGGTTTGATTTGCAGGGCCCCAACCTTGTTCTGAGAGGCTAGTATGGCACTTGACTCACAGCCATGTTATCTAGTCGAAATTTCCCAATTTCCCATTTGACCCGGTCCCTTGTTTCCAAGAGGGTGTGCCTCTTCAACTGACTGACCAAAGGACTCATTTACGGGGAGCCTGAAGTATGAACTCAGTCAATATGTTGGACCGAAATACAAATCACCCCAAATTTTCGGTCATCCTGACTTTGATAGGCCCGCTGAAATGTTTACCAAAATTTGGCAACCGGGGCACTGGTAAGAATGACCTTGTGAAGGGCATAAGTGCCACATAGTTACATTCATGTGTGGTTTATTTGGGTAGTGGAAGGGTAGACATGGGTATGACAGTCCAGCATTCAACCCCTCCCCCGCTCTCTCAACAGACAAAATAGAAAGACTATTGTTTCTTTGGTGGAGACCCCCGAGACACCTTGCAGCTGTTCTGCACACCCAATAGATTAATATGTATATAGCAAGACAGTCCAACCACAAACATAATAGTCTTTCTTCTATGCCTATTACGAGGAAGGTCCTGGGTAACTGGCAGCAGTCCCAGCCGAATATAGGCCTTTTTTTCGCATGCCATAACAACGCATGCCTTAACAACGCGGTCGTTACAACGACCGCGTTGTTATTTCGCATACCGTTACAACGCAAGTCGTAACAACGACTTGCTTTTAGGGGGCGCTGGATGTTGGAATAGTATAATTTACTATTCCAACTCCAGTCTGTGCGTACACTAGGGAAGGTGTTGGATTTTAAATCCAACACCTTCTTCCCCTAACCCAAGTCGTTTTTCCGACTTGCGACGTAACGGTATGCGAAATAACAACGCGGTCGTTGTAACGACTGCGTTGTTATGGCATGCGTTGTTTAGCATGCGAAGTAAGGGCTGTTTACCGTCCCAGCCCAGCGTCTCTGTAGACATAACAGTGTCCATATTTATAGCGACTGCGAGACACGGACAGCTGTCAGCTGCCTTGGTCGTTCTTTTCTCCACTACCATTTATGGTGGGACAGGGAAGGAATTAGACGTTCATGGCAAGGTGCGAGTTATAGTTACCTTAGGGCACAAGTTATAGTTACTAGAGATAACTGGAACTGAATTTCCATGATCTTTTTTATTTTAAAACATTACGTTGGCAATTGAAATTTTCACTTAACTACAACGTCACTTTTACCTTTGTTTTTTTCTGTAAATGTATAGGTTTTTTTTAACATAAAGTAATATTTTATTATCATACATAAAGCCAACTTTACGCCGCTCATGGCCTTCAATGCGCTTGGTTTTGCAGGTCCTGCCCGCACTCAGGCAGACTTACTGACTTTGTCAAAGAGTCACAACACCAAAATATTAAAAGTAAACCTATTGGCTTGATAAAGGGGTAAGCATATCAATATATATAAAGCGGATCTATCATCTTTTGCCAGAAAACAACTCTGTGGCTCTTTCTTTTTACATAGTTTTTATTATTACATTTAGTGGGTGGAAAATGTTAAAATAAATAGTCAAAGCATATTGAATTTTTTTCTAAAAATAAAACCAACATGTCTCTGAGTCTTTTTTTTAAATATTTTTTTAGCCTAGGACACGAGGACCTTGTTTTCCAGCTGAGGAGCATATAGCTTCAGCTAGGAAAGCTTAAAAAAATATGGTAAGTTTTCCTGTGGTCATGGATTTAATGACCCAGGAGACTTACTGTTGTGTTTTTTATGTTGCTGGGGGCTGTTGGACTCCATGCAGCCCCCAGCAACAATAAACAAGCATTGGCATAGCCAATAGGTCTGGCCTTTGGAACCTTATAAGTGTTTAGTTATGCAACAGTTGATGTTGTTGCACCAAGGATATTGTGCTGCATAACCAAATACTTATAAGGTCCCAAAAGCGAGACCTATTGGCTATGCCAATGCTTGTTTAACATGACTACAGCCCGACGTACTGAATGGAATTGCAGCAAATTTGGCAGAAAGCTAGATTTTGGTCCAGAAAGCGTGCTTTTTGTGAATTGGTGTAAATCCGTTCAGTAGTTTCAGAGAAATTAAAGTTGAAAAAATATAGATATCTGGGGACGCGAGTTCTTGCAGTGGACTTGTGGATCCTACTAAGATTTGACTGGCTGCCACACTTCAACCAGGAAGTGTTGGCAGCTATCTTGGGACTCGGTTTGAAGAAGAGTTCCAGAAAAAAGTAAAAAAATAAATTTAAAAAAAGGGGGGGCCGGGTATGAATACCCTGACATCATTCCCCACACCCCCAGATATGGTGGGGGGGGGGGCACAGGGATGCCACCATGATATAAAAGCATTTTTTAAATAATTTTGCCGCAGACTCGCGGCGGGGTCCACATCAAAATAAAAGACGTGCGGGCTCCCATGTGTGTTTTTTGTTTTTTTGTTTTACACCCACAGGTGGGCCAAATCCTGGGATCATGAAGGACGGGGGCTCATGGGGCCCTCCTCTGAGGCTTCTGCAAAGCCTCTGGGACCGCTACCTCCTCGAGGCTGTAAACAATAATAATGCGGGGCCTGCTCGCCCCCCCCGCAGCCCCAGGGACCACCACCTCCCCGGGGGCAGTAAATACTCAAAATGTGGGGGCCTCCTCTGCCCCTCCCCGCTACCCCGGGGACCGCCACCGCCCCATGGCACAATGTTTTTTTAACTAAATGTGGGAGAGGCCCTGCAGCCTACCCCATGCACCGGCATCTCCCCAGGGCACATATATGCAAAGTGATGCGGGGCCTGCACACCCCTCTCCCCCTCCTCTCTCCTCCCCACAGCCCCGGGGACCGGCACCTCCCCAGGGTACATATATGCATAGTGATGCTGGGGCCTGCATGCCCCCCGCAGCCCCAGGGACCGCCACCTCCCCGGGCTAAATGTGACAAATACGAGGGAGGCACGCGCCCCCCCCTCCCCTCATCCGCAGTCCTGGGGACAGCCACCTCCCTGGGGCACAGATATGCAAAGTGATGTGGAAGCCCTACATGGCCCCTCGCAGCCCCGTGGACCTCCCCATGGCATGTCTTTAAATTCAAATACAGTGGCCATGTGGCCTCCGCAGCCCTGGTGACCACCACCTCCCCTGGGCTTAATTACAATGGAGGGGAGGGGGCACGCGGAAACCCCCCTACAACCCTACATGGCCATGGAGACCGCCACCCCCCCCCGATGGGCCAGCTCCAGCAATGTCCCGGGGTGCCTACCCCCGGGACATTGCAGTTTGTTATGGCTTGGTGGGAGCACCGCTCGCACCAAGCCATAGCCAACCTGCTCAGCTTTCAGCAAGCGAGAGCAAAAATGCTCTCGCTTGCTGAAAGCAGAACAGTGTCTGTTTCCTTGCCTGCTGTAAAGTGAGTAGGGAAAAAGACATTGCTTTGGGATCCGGGGAGCGGCGCTAGCAGCTCCTTCGATCTTAAAGCAATGGCTCCCGCAGGGACCGCGAGCGACTTGAGTCTCCCGCCGCAGTCCCCAACGAAGTGGGCAGGCCCCGAGGGTTGGGATCCCCAGGGCCTATATCAGCCCCAGGGGGCGCGTGGGCCCCCCCATTTAAAAACAAATATATGAAGGCCTGGCCCCGGAGATGGGGCCCCCTAGGCCGAAGATGGCCCGGGGAGGGGGCGTGTGGCCCCTCTCCCTCTTTTAAAAAAAAAAAAAAAAAAAAAACGTGCTGCCTGACCCCCGGAGGTGGGGTCCCCAGGTCCGAAATCGGCCTGGGGAGGGGGGGCTGCGCGGCCCCCCTTCATTCTAAAAATAAAATAAAGGGCAGGCCCCGGGGAATGGGGTCCCTGGGGCAAAAATCTGCCTGGAAGAGGGGCCCTGGCCCCCCTCCTTAAAAAAAAAAAAAAAAAAAAATTTTTTTTAAAAGGGGCAGGTCCCAGGGGATGGGGTCCCTGGGGCCCAAAGCAGCCCAGGGAAGGTGGGGACACAGAAAGGGGGGGGAGCCGCCAACTCGCCGGAGGCCTTGCCCCCTTTCTCCACCACTCTGCAAATGCGCCTACTCGTACGTTGCGAGTTGGGGAATGGAGTCCCCTTGACTGCTGAGGGTCCTTAGGGGCCAACAAGACCCACCCCTCAACTAGTAGTGCGCCAGGAGGCAATCTTGCAGAGTGGTGGAGAAAGGAGGCGTGGCCTCTGACAACCTCTCCGCAATCGCACTATGTGGGCTTACTGGCTGTAACAGGAGGGGTAGTTGGTCCCCAAGGACAATCGATAGCCAAGGGAACTTCATCCCCCTACTAGTAGTGCGCCAGGAGGCGTGTTTGCAGAGTGGTAGAGAAAGGGGCTTGGCCTCCTACCAGGTCTCAGCAGTCCTGCTGTGTGGGACTTATTGGAGATAACAGGGGGGGGTAGTTAGCCCCAAGGACGTCCTTGGGGGCCAACTACCCCTCCTGATACCTCCAGTAAGTCTCACACAGCAGGATTGCTAAGAGGTCTTTGGAGGCCACCTCCCCCTCTCCACCACTCTGCAAACGTGGCTCAAGGTGCACTACTGGTTGAGAGATGAAGTCCACTTTACTCCTGATGGACCTTGGGGGCCAAGAAACCCTCCCGGTACCTCCTGTAATTCCTACACAGCAGGATTCCTGAGAGGTGGTCGGAGACCCAGCCCCCTTTCTCCACCACTCTGCAAACGCGACTACTAGTTAAAGAACCATAGAAATTCACTGAAAAAAACAAAGGTTACATGGGCGTTATTGTTCGGAATTAGCATTTAAAAAAACCTTAGCAATTCACTGAAAAAAGCAAAGGTTACAGGGACGTTCTAGTTAGGAAATGGAATTTTAAAAAACTTAGAAATTCACTGAAAAAAACAAAGGTTTCAGAGACGTTATAGTTAGGCTCAGGTGCCACTCGTACAAAGCCATAGAAATTCAGCCGTTATAGTTAGTGAGCTAACTGTAAGTCTCCCCCCGCAGTGCACTGCTTATGACCTCACATATCACAACTGAATATAACTGCTGATTTTCTACGGTTCTGTGTCTGTAAAATCTGAACCTAACTATAACGTCCTTGTAACCTTTGGTTTTTGGTGTGTGTATATAATATATATATTTTTTTTCACTGAAAAAAACAAAGGTTACAGAGACGGTATAGTTAGGCTCAGGTAACACTCGTACAAAACCAGAGAAATTCAGCTGTTATAGTTGGTGAGCTAACTATAACTAGCGCCGCCGCCCTGCTTATAACCTCACATATTACATCACTCATGACATGGTCACTGACATCTCTGATGACATCTCAAATGACATCACTGATGACATCATCCTCAAAATCACCAACGCACCCACTCACACCCCCATAGAACCTTCCATACATATTCTCACACAACCATTCAGCTATAACTCGCACCCTCGCCATGTGCTTCTAATTACCCCACATATGATATCTTTTATAACCTCATTGATAATATTGCTGCAACATTTGCAGTGAAATTATTGATGTGAAAACTGTGTACGGTGGGGGCACGAGTTATAGATCCCTTAGGGCACGAGTTATTATTACTTGAAATAACTAGAACTATAAATGCGGAATTTCTATGGTTTTGTGTGTTTAAAATCTGAACCAAACTATAACGTCCCTGTAACCTTTGTTTTTTTCAGTGAATTTCTACGTTTTCGTTTAATGCTATATCCAAACTATGATATATATATTATGATATATATCGCATGGGGAGCAATTAGACCACTAGAGACTGTGAGATTCAGGGTTCCTGGAAAAAGGTCTGGCTCACCTGTCTGTCATTACGCTGTCTAAAGTCCATTACGTAGTTGTCTGTTTATACCAGGAATAGATTTTTATACACTGAGAGCACTTTATCAGTAATTTAAAATTTTCCATGTCCTCTGCAACTAGAAGCATTTGCATTTTAGTAGCATTGAGTCCATAAACATTAGTTCTTGGATGATTTATATAAAGCGTTTTCAATGTGTGTGTGTGTGTGTTGTTTTTTTGTTTTTTTAATAATTAATTAGATCGCACTTTGACCTGGTCTGTATATACCAGGAAATGGGGATGGAAGCACTTTATCAGTAATTCAAAATTTTCCCTGACCTCTGCAACTTGAAGCACTCGCATTTTAATAGCCTCGAGTCCCTAAACATTAGTCCTTGGATCATTTTAATAAAACCGTTTAATTTTGGTTTCTTTATAATTAACTAGACGCCACTTCGGCGAGGTTGCCCTGAACGTACTTATCATAAATATTAGCACTTTTCTAGATGGCTGTGCAGCTATTCATAAGCACTTTATTACTGGCTGTCTTTTGATTACGAACTGACTCTTTTGGCAGTGGGACTTCTTTTAAACCTTTTAAATATTTTTGTCATGAAATTATTTTTGATATGTTATTAAATGCTTAATGTTTGCTTGATTATATATTGTATGGCCTGTTTCGTCAGGCCTACACAATAACATATTGTATTGTATTATTCCTTTTTCACTCCCACTCTCTAAAGTTATCATTTGTGGTCAACCAAGAAGACCGTAGTTTAATTGTTAGTCTCAGAATGTTTAAAAGTCTCCTTGTTAGTATCTGCAGTGTTTTCCCCTGCATAATCATGACACCAAGACAGTTCTGAATGAGTTGGCTCTTTAAAACTAAGAACACTGAAGACCGCATGGCAGTTATAAATAAGTTAGTTCTCGAAACTAAAAACACTGAAACTTAAGAAATGTTCTCCATGGTTGAAGAAAGACCATAATGTCGAAATTAAGTCTCTAATGGAGTCCATCTACTTTCTCTTACACACTGGAGAATCTTTGTGGGAGAAACATAAGAAACTCATTTTTATTCAAAATCCATTTTCTTCAAATCGTATCTTTAGCTAAAAAGTGCTTTAAAATTGTGAAGCATGCAACTACTCTCTCTCCTATGGTCGACCATCCCAAGATAAATGTGAGAAACTGTCATTGTTATTTGATGAGAAAATCAATAAAACTGAACTCTCAATCAGTATCCTGACTAAACCCCTAACTCTTAGGTCAATGTTCTGAAAATGTAAACGAGTTGTGGGTGTCTTTTTGAGAAATCTCTCGGGGTGAAGGGTTAAACACTGTAACCCATCTCCAACCGTTTCTAATTTCTAAAGCTTGGTAACTCGGTCACTGAAGAGAGCTGTCTAAAAACGGGGCAGGCCTCGCCTCTAGTAATCAAAAAGCAGGAGCTGACCCTGGAGAGCTGACTTACAGTGGACAACTTTACATTACTTGCTACAAATTCAAAAGTTGTGTGGCAACACAGATGTAGCAGTTCATTTTAGACACGTCTATTTCATGATCTGCAATTGGGCATCAAAGCAGAATGTAGCACTGAGACTGCTTTGTTGCATGCAGTAGATGAATCTCTGTGCATCCTTTCTAATGGTGACTCCTACTTATCCACCTTCCTGTACCTGTGTGCTGCATTTGAAATTGGGAACTACCCCATTCTTCCTAAAATCTTTGAAAACTGTACAGACTTAGATGGAACAGTTTAGAAATTGTTGTCTTCGGAACTAGAGAGCTGTTAACAAAAAATGAAATTTACAAAACAGTATCAGACCCCTCCTCCCTCAAGCAGGGGGCTCTTCATGATACCATTTTCTCATCTACGCTTTTCAACCTCCACATCAAATCACTTGGCTCTCTGTTTAGCCACTTCAACATTTTGTACCTTCTGTGAGCTGATGATGCTTTGTTTTACATATGCATGAATGTAGCATTTATGTAGTGCAAACCTAGCCAAAAGGCAGCGGAGTGCTGTACAGGGTCTGTTTTTTCATGAAAATTTCCTATCCTAAAGATATCTCCCTCTTATCCCGTTATTTTTGAAGCTGTCCAGACCTAGATGACTATCTCAATTTGAAGACTATAAAAATTACTTTGCTCTCATTATCCCCGGGGGCACCCCACCTCCCCCCAATTCACAACTATGACCTTGTTCAGTCTGTTTGGGATACTTTCCTTTCTTGACTTTTAACCATGAGCATTGGATGATCCCAGGGGGATGTACTAGATTCCTAAGATTCTTACTCAATGGTACACTAAATATACAGATTCACAACAACGCCCAAGCTACAAGAGCCCAAGATAAGGGTGTCCAGCACCTACTCTCACTTGTTTGAGGGATTACATCCTTCCTCACTGAACGTGATTTTTTTTTAAAAGTAGCTAAGTCCCTAATACTATCAGGGTTGGACTGTGGCAGTTTCCTTCAGCTATCCTGAATATCTACCTTGCACCTCATTAAACAGCGGTACATGGCGTAGCACGTCTGATGTCCAGAAATAAACATTCTGACTGCACGTTCGCCGTCACTCTTCTGGCAAGGCAAATATTCAATAAACGGAGAACTTTTTAACCCTTAATTTAGAGGAAGTGTAGTATGTGAACATGAACTCCACCACCACGGAGTTGCAGACTAACCCTTTGCATGGAAATTTCAAGCAAGACCTGAAATACCTAAGAGTCCAATGCCACTCTCAGCTCTAAACCTGTTCTTTGTGCCCTACCACTCTTTGGCCCCGAAGTATTTCTGAAATCTTGGTGACACCTGCACAGTGGCATTTACGCTTATGCAGTGCTTGGAATGGAAATATACAAGTGCAGGAACTCACTATCCCAGGGTGCCTGTTTACTGTTGGTAGGCTAGGTAGTACTTTCCCATTGAATGTACTGACCCCTCCTCTCCTCCTCCAACTGAGAAGTACGGCGAACTAAGACCTGATAGTACATGTCCATTTAAAGCGCTGTGCCGATGATATAATTGTTGTGTGCACCTTGCTCTTTTATATGGATTCTTGCTATTGAAGCCTCTGTATATTATCTGCTGCTTCTACTTTTCTGGTGTTTTTTATTTCTTTTGTAAAGTGCTCTGATGACAGTTGGTTAGAGTTCATGCTATATAACGCTACTAAATGAATGAATAGTAAATACAAATAAAAGTTATTAATGAATTTGAAAACTGAGTAGTTCTGGGAAAGCCAAAGGAATGGCTCAATAATTTTTTAACCTTGTGTAACTAATGTCAAGAAGCGTCAAAGAGCCTGCAGGAATAATGGGTCTAAAAACGTCATTGATTGCAGAATGAGGAATCTTCTCCGATCACTGTCCCTTTTGTTATCGATACGCATAAGTGCTACTCCACACATTGATTTTTGCAACGAAACTCTTAATTGAGACTGGAAGGGAAGAGTACCTTAGATTGTGGGTATGTTCTCATGAACTATTTGTGTTCCTGTTCTGTGGCACACAAAGCAATCGTTTTCTCTTCGTTTGGATATTTGCATATGCCGTTTGCCTACCTTCAATAGTTATGGGAGTAATCGGTATCTGTTGCCCTGGAGGTATGTTGTGCTTTTTTTATATAAAAATTTATTGCAGCTGCGTCTCATCTTTAGGATACAAGCAATGCATTGAATCAACACTAGAATAATAACTAATCCTGCCAGTACAAAATGCTCTCGCTCATTGTAGGTTGAAGCCTTTGAGAATATTCTGTGCCAGCTGTGCGCCCTTAACTTCCTTCCTTGCTCACACTCCAAATGCGTGAGGCACACTTTTACTTCAGCGTCGTGCTGTTTCTCAATCCGCCGTTGTGTGTGGTGTCTTAAAATGGCAAAAGGATTTCATGATGATTCTATAACGGAACTAAAATTAGTAAGTGTCCGACTTGAACCCCGAACCTAGAATTACCATGCTTCTCTGGAAATCTTTGGGAAGGAGTCGTGAGTCTAAGTGGCCACCATATAATATGATGCTTGACAGTGGTGCTAGACATGTTTCGAAACACTTTGTGTTGCTGCCAAATATGGGACTGATGGATGCACAGTGAAGTTAGCTGGTTTGCCCATATTAGACGGTGTGGTCAGTAATAGAGAACATTAAATAAAAACCAGTGGTGTACTGGCTGCCCTAACGACAACATAAGACCGACCACTTCTCCTCTCACCCGAGTCCTGGCCTGGAGAGCGCGAGAATTCCAAATCGCGGTTATCATGTCCGCCCTGTCATGTTATTGTTTATTAAGATTTCTTGAGGACACGCGCTACAGAAGAAAGTTCAGCCTGTTTCATGGGAACAGAGTGTTTGAACCAGCAGGGTCCAACTTGGGTCAAGAAGGGCTGGATCATTGCCAGATGTTCATTAAAGCCGCTGACTATGCAAATCCGTTCCATCTAGAATAATCAAATGGAAATGTATTTGATATAAGCATCCTGAGAACCGGGTATGAAATGGCATTCTTGAACTTAAATTGGACCCCGTCGCGAGTCTCACAGAGTGGCTGCAACGCTAAATCCCTTTAACACAGCGTCACAGTACGGCAGACGGTGGAGAACTCCTCTCTTGTGCTGGCTTGGCGCTCTTTCCAAAGAGAGTGACGGGACACCCGTACATATGCGCAAAAATACTGTTGTTCTCAGGGCTATAAAACAAATAAAACAATATATTGGTATTTACATTATTTGTGTAAATACTGTGGTGGCCAGCACATCTGACATTCTTACAATGTATGCATATCTCCAGGGCTTTAAGTGGGATGAAAAAACTGGAGAGGGTCTCAAAGGGGCGTGTCCAATGTAATTAGGGGCGTGGCTTAAAACACGTAAGCTAAAAATCTGTGCTTAGCATAGTGTGCCACCTGACTTGTATTTTGCTGTTTCTGTCATTGCATCCAGATATATGATGTAACATCATACCTACAACAAGTCAGGACTATTGGCTTTGTCAATGGTTGTTAGTTGCATAAGATAAATAAGCAGCAACTATGGTTTGTATAGAATATTGAAAAAGCTTCCACTTAAAGCCCTGGTGACACTACGACAATGTTGCTGCTCCTGAGTTTCAAAAGAAAAGGAAATCCAGAGAGAAAATGACTCTCTTTAAAGGATTTCCCTTGCCCTACTAACGCTCACCTGGCGTTACGTCATGCCCTATCTTCTCCACTAGTGAGAAATGAGCAGTGTGAGCACGCGCTCATCGATGTGCCTGCTGTCACTGCAGTCCGGGAAAAAAAGGACCACCTGTGCCACGTCACAAAACAGAGCCCGATAGAGACCCGATTCGAGGACCCCTTTAAAAAACTGCTGGTGCTCCTCACCAACGAGACCTGGCCCACTTAAAGCCCTGCATATCTCTTATATACAGGGACTGAACAAAGTCAAAAGCATTTCTTTCTTAAGTACCTGTGAAGTGATAAGATGTGCCTTTGTTTCCTCTCCATTGCATCTAGGTGTGAGGCTCCCTATAGCTCCCAGCCAGGATACTTCTAACAAAAAGAGGCCTAATAGCTCCTTAACTCCGGCCTTTGTTATGGGTGAAGCTGGAATCTGATAAACCTCTTCCCTGCCTGCACTGCTGAAAGTGTCCCAGAGTCAGAAAATTACACCAGGACCAGCTCACCATATTTCTGTGAATTCCGGGAGAAGTAGTAAAGGACCGTTTCACTCCGCTTAAAGTGGGTAGAGAGGGCCGGTGTCTACCCTCGACTTGAGCCCTGGTGCCCTTTGGACTAGCGCTGTCACCTGCACAGTCACAGGAGCATACATTCGTATTTATTTCGGCACACTGTTCTTTTTTAGCGCTATTGCACATTGTGAAAGCGATTGCAGCCAAAGACTTTCTCCCTACCCTACTCCCTACAAAATGCAAGATAAATTATATTCGAGTAAAGTTGGAAAATAAAGGTGTGCTGCTTTTAGTTCGCTTGAGAGATAAAAGCGCAGGGTTTTGTAAACATAGGCCCAGCTGTAGATAGTTCCGTTTCCTCGTGGAGTGATCGATTGGTGACTTATTTTTAAACGGTTTGTCATCACTCAGAACCAAGCTGGCTCCTGTTAGTCCACGTGGCACTCTTTTGTAAACTAGAGCCTGCGAGGCGGGCTCGCACGTATGCTAGGCCTGGGCTCCTGGCTTAAGATGCGTTTATCCACATACACGCTTTTATTGATCCGCCCCATTCTCTACAGCCTTAGCGGCTTTGTGTTGAGCTTGTGGAACAATATGTGCCATGCTTAGTTCTCACCCTGTGCCAGCTTATGGCAGTGCCTGTGCGCGCGAACGGAGCGTGCTGTCCCTTCCATCAGGTGAGAGAGAGAAGCAGAGAAGTGATGGCTGGAAATCTTGGATCAGTCCCAGACACAGGGCTGCATTCCTGCCCGTCATTTGTGGCTTACTGTGCCACCACAAACCAAGCACATCGCATCAGTCGTGGTTCCGTTCCAAAAGCGAAGGGTAGCCCAGCCCGCACTGCTAGGACACTTCCCCTCAGTACATGCACTCAAGCAGTGACAGACATGATCCCGGCTTGTTGGTCTCATCAGTGAGACGCGGCTCGACTCCTAGCTATAGCACGGCGAGTTTTGGGACCTTCGTTTACGTAGACCCATGGCACATAGGGCTCCCCACTGGGGAAAAAAACTGAAAACAGGTGTGCGTGTGCCATTAAGGCACACCTGCCAATGTTCCAAAGGCAAAGCATTCTAGATGAGAGAGGGAAGCGTTTTGAGGTGCGTCGAGCAGAGTGGTTTAAGAACCGCTATAAGCATGTTAAGTTCTGTCAGTTCTTGGAATGTAAACATAGGCCTGCAGGTACTCGCTTTCCCAGAATACCCATTTGCCCCTGAGAAGGGCTGTTTCTCTCCCATTGAAAGTATCACACCCGTGCTGAGAAGTCCCTGTCAAATGAAAGAAGCAAAGTTGCTCAGTACCTGTCCTTTTAAAGCCCTTGGTTCCACGCCCCACAAATCGTCTCTTTGGAAACGTGTGGTAGTTTGAGAATAGCAACCGGATGTTGCATTTTGTCAACACAAATAGTAACAAAAAACGATTATTTTGTCGTTATACCGAGCAGTGAAAATACAGTTTTCACTTCTCGGTTTAACGATCAGAAACATCGTTTTTGTATTGTAATGGCTTATGTGAAACGGTCTTACCTCCACCTCGTTGTTCAGTGTATGGTGGCCTGAGCGAGGAGGAGGGTAAGAGAGCACTAGGCATTATATGGGCGAGTTTAAGTATTTTTAAACTTTTTTGGGCTCTGGGGCGGGGGGGGGTATATTAGGCGGCCATTTCGGGAGCTGTGTCACCATTTTGGAAGGTGACGCGGCTGCCGATTTCTCCGCAGTTTAGGGAAAGTTTTCCCCACCCTCCCACCCATTTTAAAGGAGGAGGGGGATGGTGGTTTTTTACTTTGGTTTATATTTTCTTGGCACGTTTTCATTGGGTACAGGTGCATCAGGGGAAAAACGATATGTATTTTTGGTTGTCGCTTGAAGCAGGTGCGTGGCGTCGGTTACCTATTTGTGGGCAGTTGTTACTGTTTCATTTATGGTTAGGGACATGTAGGTAATGAGGGTAGGATAGGTTATACTTAGTAGATAGATTTTTACACAGGTAGAGAAGAGGTTACAGGGTTTAAGGGGTAACAGTTATTGATCGAGTAGGTAGAGCTTTAGATAGGTTGAGAAGAGGTTACAAGGTTTTAAAGGGGCGAAAGTTATTAAGTTGGGGTATGTTAAATACATTGCAATTGTGTTTGGGGGAAAACCTTAGGAGTGGGGGAGGAGAATACGTAGATGAAGTTTGTATAGTTAGCTATGGTTTTGTGAGGCAAAGGCCGAGGTTATGTTGTGTAAGGTGCACCTGTCTTCAATAAAGCAGCCCTTTTCACACTTATGGTGAGTCAATTGTGGTTCGTTCCGTGCACTTCGGCCCAATGTGAAATTAAATTGCATGTGAAATGGTGGTTTTGAAGGAGAACTGTTTGCTTTGCAGTGGTCTCTTATGAGCGCCAGCCTTGTTTCCCTCTGCAGGCCAGGGTCTAATCTTACCTTGCACTGTCCTGAGATACTGGGCAGTAATGGTGGAAACGCCACGCCTAGAGCGGATGTTTAGAACTGGGTCCTCTGCTTTTGGTCCAGTATTTCTAAATGGCGGCAGCAAAGAAACAGATTTATTTAGGTGATATAGCACCATCTTTTAGCAGCTTCGGTGCTTGAGATGCTCAACATCCAGGAATATAAAAAGGACCATCGTTCACAAAATGTCGGCAGGTTCGTACAATGGAGTATGCACAACACGTAAAGACTATCTGCATCGAGAGGTGTTCGAGTGCTCGCCTGGGACTTATTATACAAATTGCCTCCGGTGCGAAGTGCGGCGTTGGCGCATGATTTTAGGGCCTATAGACTCTTTGATATCACAGAAGACTCCACTGACGCTTCTGTGACCCCTTCTGTAGTATGGATCGCTCTGGACTGGCCCCAAGATACATTACTCTTACTGGCATGAGTTCGGCCCCATGCATTTAACGGAATTCATTTTCCCTGTGCTGTATTACAGACCCGGGCACTAGAGGAAACCGGCCTCGGGAGGCGCTCAGAGTGTGCGCCAATTATGAGGTGGTGCAGTCAGTGAGTCCTCCGAGAACATCTCTTGGCGGGAGGTTAGAGGTGTTCCAGGGACCTTTAGACATTTCCTCCTCGGCCCTCACTGTTCAGAGCTGCCTGTCCCTCTGCAATGTTGTACTGCTCCAGCGCAAGCACAAGTCTGGCCTGCACCGGGCACAGCATATTTTTTATGCGTGATTGGGCACAGACTCCCGGTCTGAGCTGCGCGTCCATAATGAAGGGTTCACCACGGCGTACATGAGGACAGTGCATCAATCTGTAGTTCTGCACCTAGAGTACAGATTCATAATGACTGCGAAAACTTTTTTTAAAAAGTACCTATTGGGTGCACTGACCTAATCTGTGCTCTGGTGCGCCCATTACAGACCAGGACAATGCCCCTAATAAGTACAGAGAAAATGTGCTCTCCCAGGCGCAGGCGCAAACTCCTAAGCTGGGCAGAGTGCATCAGTGAAACCATGGCTCTGTTTTCACTGCTTAGAGACATAGATGGAGCAGCCCCCCAACCCCATAGCAGATGTAGGTGTGACTGCACCCTCTCAGGCAGTTGCCTTGTGCAGGGCCTGCACTGGGCATGGGCAGAGTGGGCTGCTCCCAAGGCCCCACAATCAGCCCATCAACACGTGGTCTTACCGGCCCTCTTGTTCCTCCTCCTCATCCAATTAAGTTCGAGGTGTGTCTTGTTGCAACTGGGGAAGGGGAGGAGGCCCCACCCATGGGCCTCACAGCTATGGTGTAGCGCTGCAAGGTCCAGAAGGGGCAATCAACCCCCCGCCCCCACCGTGCAAATGGAACGAGACTAACCTCGCCCTTAATTGGATGGAGAACAAGAAGAGTGGTGTGCCGTGGGGCATATTCGGAAGGTTTGTCCTGCAATCGGCACTACTGCGGCACAGCCCACAGGGAAGCACAGCGGGATGCCCATTGAAATGCATTTGGTGCCCGCCTGCTTTAACTCTTTTAAAGTACTCTCTAGTTTTCTGCCCCTTATGAGCTATGAAAGTGCTGTGGTTTAGGAAGGGGCTGCAGCACAGGAGGGGACCTGCACAGCCAGCAGCTTAAGGTGTAGTTCATCTGTTGGGATGTAAAACCAAAAACAACAGTTGATGGACAGAATGCAGAACAATGTCATACATTCACCCCAGTACAGAGATCTGGGCCTAAATCCATCGTTTTTTGCTCACCATGCCATTCCAGTTTGAACCCAGCCATATGCAAATCAGTCTTGACCCTGTGCCTCATGGGAACAGTCCAGCCCGAACTGCCACATGCTTATAAACTGCCCTAAGTGTGTGAACGAAAACCGTGCTGGGCACCTGCCTTGGAAGTATACCCTTGGGGGCAGAATTACTAAAGTCACACATTTGCTGCACTGCGTTGCATGAGGAGAGGGCAGGAATGGGCAAATATGTACTTGGTTATGAGACATTCCTGAATTCTCCCTGATCTGGCACACTCAGTGCAGCCTAGCACCAACTCAGGCACTCGTGCTCCATGGTGCAAGTTTACCTGCATTGCAGGCAAGATTGTTTTTGTGCAGGAAGGTGCCCCTTCCTGCACAAAGACAATCTTCTGAGCAATTTCCTCTTTCTACATGTGCTGCAGAATGCAACACAGATAGAAATAGAAAATAAACGGAGAAATAAAGATATTTCTCTTCGTTACGCCTCACCTGGGAAGATGTAACATTTTGACGCATTCACAGGTTTACTAGTCTTAGTAAATATAGGATTGCGCCAAAATCCATGGGCGATGCGTGGGAACACCCACTCTCCACCCCTGGAACGCTTTCACAGTGCAGAGTAATGCAAGCCAGAGACTTGCGCTACCATGTGTTACTCCAGATTTTCCAAGCCACGCAAGGTGGCTTTGCTAGGCATAGTAATTCTCACTAAAGCCCTTGCATTGCCTTGCGTGACGCAATGGCAAAGCAAGGGCTTTGTAAATCTGGGCCCATGTGTCCCTTTCTTTTTATTAAGCATGTTTCAAAGTACTGAAAATTGTAAGATCAGTGGACAGAGGCACAACGAGTTTTATTTGCCCAGGATTAAACACTTTGTTAAATTGGTAGACCGACCCAAGACTTCAGCATACTGCTGCATGCTGTAAAGGCTATACATTTAAAACTGTATGGCATTTTGGTTACTATACCTTGTGATTTTGGCACGTATCCCCTTCCTCTGTAATTTCCTGTCCATTTTTTAACCACACGCATCCTAGCAGATTTTATATTGAATCTAAATAGTCCCAAATTTTCCAAAAGGGGAGGAGAGGCATACGTTAAACAAATGATTGCCAAAGAGCACACCTTTTTGTCTAAATGGGAGGCTAGGATTAAAAACAGTGTCTCCTGGTTCCACGTTTCCAACTAGTCCACAACTGGGATGACAGCGAAATCTGATCGAAAGGCCTAAGATCTGTCCTTCCCAGGGGAATGTCACTGTTGTGGGCTCTGTCCCGCTTTAGAATATAGTTTTTATCATCATCTTATTTAGGTGAGGTGGTAAAGCAGAAGTTAGATGTCAAGTATCCTAGTGGCTGGGCTAAATCGTACTAGGTCCTGTGACAGTGGGTAGTTACTGGGCAGTATGAGTGATAAAAATTGATATTTGCCACTGTTCTTTCAAAGCTTTAGAGTATATTATTCAATTTGTACACCAGAGTTGGTAATTTTTTAAACCTTTCTCTCAAAATTTTCAATAGAGAGAAGTCAAGGCTTACTCCCGGAAGTGGAAAAAGGAATAGAACTCAAATACAGTACTCGCAGTACTCCCACTCAGCATGTCACACTCAATAAGCTCTATCTCTGGCGAGTTTTCTTTTAGGATGGCCTGATTTAGAAGAGGAGAGTTTAGAATGAAAGTATAAAAATACATCATGCGACTAATAGCACTCATGTTCCTCAACAAACATCTGATATCTCTGCATGTGCAAAGTGTCTCTGCATGCTCAAAGTGTCCTGCACAGTGATAGTAGAAAGTGGAGCTAGACTATTGCTGTGAGGCCAAGGGCAGTTGGTCTCTCTCTCTTGTGGGCCTTGCAGCACTATCCATGGCTGTGAGGTGCAGTTGATTGGACCATCATCTCATGGACTTCGCAGTGCTAGACCATAAATAGAGGACTGCGGCCCCATCCATTGGGCCCACAGCTCTAGACACTAGATGTGAGGCCCAGGGGAAAGTGCTGCCCTTCCCTTGCAATTCTCGATCATGGTGGCTAGTCCCAGAGGAGTGGGTCCACCTCCTCTGGGCTCGCAGCGCTAGACTGTGGCTGCGAGGACTAGGGCATAGGGATTCCCTACCCTGGGCTCTCATCTCCTGGGCTTCGCAGAGCTATAGTATGGCTGCAAGGCCTACAGGACTGTGGGTCCCTACCTTAGGCCTCATAGTTAGTGTTGCACTGCAAGGTCTTGGGGAGGGGGCTATCAAAAGTGTAGCATGCGCAGTTGCACTGTTCTGTGGGGTTATTATGGGCCCAGTGCACTTAAATTATCGCTGTATTTCAATGTCCAGTCAGTGGCCGTGGGGTAAGGGAGCAGACGAGCACAAATGTACCTTGCTTTACACCACAGCCCATTGCACCATTGATACGCCACTAGCACCCCTTCTCTGGGCATCTTATCCATGTTCCTGCACTGCAAGGCCTAAAAAGTGTGGCGGGGTCTTTCTTGAGATTCACAACATGGGATCATTGCTGAGAGGCCCAGAGGATGAGGACCCTCTCAGTGGTGTCACTATCAGTTGTGCAGCTAATGCAGTGGCTCTGGAGCCCAGGAATCTTGTGGGCCCAATTTATCCAAATCATGGCAGTATTTTACTGTGTCACAAGTGGACGTTGGGGGGGGTAATGGGGAGAGAGTCATCCATTTATCTTGCTTTCACAAGGGCCCAATGCATCATTGTTACACCACTGGCCCATCTCAAATGGGCCTTGCAGCTCTAGTCCAGTGCTGCAAGTCCAGCATAGGGTGGCAGGGTGCAAGGTTGTCCCTCATTTTAGATGTTTCTCTTGCATTGAGCTACTGCAGGACGTCAGATGTCCAGTCTGATGCACATAAGCTGGCTAATCAATAGGGGATGTAAAACAAACGGGCCAGCTGCAAAGCCTGTGTTATGTTTCATATAGGTACCCTAACATAGGCCCGGGTAACATCATACCCCTTCACCTACATTACCTCCCCTACACTACACTGTAACAAGCCTTTTT
Source organism: Calotriton arnoldi (assembly GCA_963921515.1). NCBI lineage: Eukaryota > Metazoa > Chordata > Amphibia > Caudata > Salamandridae > Calotriton > Calotriton arnoldi. Next base: position 63,084 of record CAWUFW010002898.1, read on the forward strand.
AGGATTGAATCTTTACCTAGTTCTAGTCCTGGGTACAGAAGGAGGGTTTCTCCTGAAGAATGGAGTCCTATAACTCCATCAATAGACTCACACAGTATGAATGGATATTCATAAGAGTTCTTAGAAACCAGGCTGGGGTTACACCACCTTCCTCCCCACATCTACGTACACGGTTCATCCCATACGTCATCCTCAAATCCAACAATGGCTAATTCAAGCAACAAGGGACACAGGAGCCCTAGATACTTTTTGTATGAATATAGCACCTCTTGCTAGTGTTAGTCAGAGGGAACCGAGACTTCCAGGCCGACACACTGACCAGAGACGCTGAGACTCCTGCATGCAGACGTTCCAGCTGACAGTGGTCTGAACATCCCTCGCGGGGTGTCCAACTCGAGACAAAGAAGGGCTCCTACATTCTCACACTTCAGGTAATGGGGTTCGACTAAATCCTAGAGGGATTCTTGGCTTTACACCTACTCACATGCGAGTACACCTAGGTACATCTAGATGGGCATCGTAGGAGTACGTGCTTTCTTATATCAATGCATTTTATATTCATGTATTTATTCATGCATATTGCAAGATGGTAGAACTATACTATCCATTTATATTCATAGTACTGCTAATCATATATCTCTGCTACTGTCTAATGGTTGTTGCAGCTCATATATTCTACACAAGAATAACAACTGTTCAATAAACCCTTATTGAAACGCCCAGGCTGTTTATTCTGTGTATCTCTGAGACGAGATAAGTGAGCACGAGTGACTGAGCGAAAAGTAGTACATTGTTTCCACGATCCTGAGGGATCAGGGTTGTCATGTTCTGAGGTTGCCAGAAACTATTCTCTCCCCGATAAGAGGAGACACTAGTGGCACTGTGAGCTAGCTTATGCGAACAGGCTAACCTTCTCGGTGGGGGTGCTCAGAGTTAGTCTGCCACCAAACCCACAGTTTGTTATCCGAACGCGCAGGTCCTGTATGGGTAATATAGGAACTACAAGACATGGCGCCACCAACGATGGTTGGGCTCTTATTTAACAGTAGAATCTGAGTAGTTCAGTCGTGCTATTCTCAGCAACCCCTACTCGCAAAACACCACAGACGTCTGGAGTGGGTGGGCACAAACTCCGCCACAGCTGAGTAGGCGAGATATCCTATTTATTGGCTGTTGGTTAATCAAGCTTGAAGGACATTCTGTTCCTAAAATTGTGCATAACGCCTTATCTTAGTTCCCTTGAACAAATTTCTCCTTTTCAAAATGACTGAGGAAGATAACCCGGTGGTGGCTAGACTCCTCTCAGTAGAGGATGAAGAGGTGGATGGAATACTCATTGCACCTAAATTCAGACGTAATATCACCCTGAAACTACTAGAATATGGTTTAGCACCTGGGGGTGGCTTAGTAGCTTTCGTGATTGAGGCACACGAATCAAACAAAACAGAGATATTTTATTCATGGGTTACATTCCCAGCAGCAGATGCGAGAACACAGACATTTCACTACTATACAGAAGGAGATGCACCATGGGAATATGGTCCTTGCAAGGACGTAGAAGTTCCACTACTTAGCAGGAACACCTATACTGGTTTAAAGGAGCCCTACCCCATATAAGAAACAGAGTAAGATTAGGTCCGCTCGGAGGAGACGGTGCAACATGGCCAATATTAGCGGCCTACACACCACATCCTGACTGACACAATGCCGCAGCCAGACTTACTCTTACAACACAAGGATTTAATTAAAATCTACAGAAACCTGACACAGTATGTCATGAGGACTTTCACAGTCCAACCAACATCAGTTGCAACAAATGGAACTCCAATTCAGGGTACAGCAACTAAAATTACACCGCAAACATTACACGCGGTAATGGGCAAAATGCCCACAAAACATGAACAAATGCCATTCTGGATAGCTCAGAAAATAACTCTGCTCGAGGCAGTATTCCGGAATACTACCCCGTTTGAAAAACACAGAATGCTAGCAATCTGCTTGCCCATGGGGATAACACCACAGGTAGAGGACTGCACCTCTTGGGGTACAGTCTTTGCTGCCATATATACCAGAACACATGGTATTCCTTCATTAGCAGTAGTACCAGACGTATTGAGACAAACACAAAACGAGTACGGAGCAGAACCTGCCTTGAACTTAGGGATGAAGTTATTAAATAACTGTGACCAGGTATCGGCCATAATACTAGCTAATATTAAAGGGGAGTATCAATTTCTTGATAATTGTATATACTTGTACATAGCCTCACAACTGTATATATGCACTTTGTCACCAGCACTGAGCACTTACGTCACTCCAAAACACTTGTCACTTTCTTACTTTGTTTTATTTGGACAGCCCGAAAATATGTATATTCATGTTGTCTGATGAAAATTGAAGAACAATAATAATTTTCTTGCAAGTATTTTTGATTCTTCCATCTTTTTTCTTGGTGTTCTGATACTTGCTTTTGCTTTGTTGCGCGCATTGATTTATTCTACTTACATTGCTACTGGATTCTTTAAGTTAGCATAAGTCTCCATACTTCTAATGATTTGTTCTTTTCAACAAAGCAATTGGTGCTCCCCAACAGAGCCATTGTAGTTCGTTATAAATATTAAAGGGGAAGCAGCTTCAGTGGCAATCCGCCAACGCCTAAGGGACTTCAGTCCATTGGATCAACAACACGAACTGCCCAAAATAATTGAAACTGCGTATGCAGAATTAGGCAGAGACAGTTTGGGTGGGAAAGCTTTAAAACCACAGCTGATGGGCAGTCCTGAAAAGGACACTTCCAAGCAGATACCTGCTTCTTCTAAAAAGAAGTGCGATAATAAAAAACAACAACATTTTAAAAACAGATCTCAATCCAGAGGTAGATCTCCTCCACAGGAGCCCTCTGAAAAGAGGTATAACCTCAGGAATAGGGATAATATTAGGAAACCTGACAGGTATCAGGATACTGATACACGTTCCTTTCAGGGCTCGACAAAAAACTCCGAGAGAGAAGGACGGTCAGAACACAAAGAAGAGCGTACAAAGTCCAGAGACAAGCAGCACGCTCAAGACTATACTTCCAAAAAGAAGACAAGCCAAAATCGAAACCTCAGTTTAAGAAGAAGAAAGTTGCAGGCATAAAGATCAGACATGCCCAGAATTCTGAGGATGCAGCTTCTGAACGGGGAATGGGCTCTGACGATGCTAGACCGTGCGGCAGAAGTAACAATAGCTCGCCAGAACCTGATGGAATTTCTGGTGACAGCGGACTTGAATGATTTCATCACGGTGTAAACACCAAGCACAAGGGTGAGCGTCCCACATAAGTTACACGAAATAACACTCCAAATGGAGGGGGACAAGCCCAGGAAAGTTAAAGGTCTCTTTTGGGAAAATCTATCATCTGGTTATGACATCCTATTAGCAGAACAAGATTGGCCGCCAACATTCGTTATGGAGTGCCCCAGGGGAGAAACTGTAATTTTTCCATCATTCTCCGACCTCGTTCCCATACATCTTAAACATGCATATGCACAGGAGTGGGCGGTTGCCCTAGCTCCAGCATTGTACAAAAATCATGCCGGTTGGGATGAGGATTCAACCCACCACGTGATCCCGTTAAAAGTTTCACCAAGTGCTCAGAGGCAATACCCAATAAAGCAAGAAGCTAAAAAACAGGTCAGGGAGATCTTAGACCAACTTGAATACCAAGGGGTGATTGAAACATGCACCTCACCAATGAACAACCCTTTGTTTCCTGTATCAAAACCGGACAACACGTACCGTCTAGTCTTAGATTACAGACATTTAAACTCATGCACAAAGACATTCGCTGTCCAAAACGCACACAGTGCCGCATTATTGAATAACATTGTGCGGAAAAAATACAAAACTACACTTGATATCTCAAATGGATTTTTCTGCCAAAATATAGCGCCTGAAAGCAGGTATTTGACCACATTCTCAGCGTTGGGGTCCCAGCGGCAATTTTGTCGTCTCCCTCAGGGGTATAAGAACAGCCCGGGGGTCTTCTCAGCAAGAGTAACAGAGTTACTCCAAAATTTTGATGAGGAAGCATTGTCCTATGTGGATGATATTTATCTGACAGAGGATGACTTAAAAAGGCACTTGACCAGGGTGAGCACCATTATAATGGGATTCGCCTCTGAGGGCTACAAATTTAATTTTAAGAAGTCTAAAATAGCCCACCTCAATGTCCTGTTTTTAGGATACGAGCTTTCAAGTAAAGGGAAAAGCCTTGTAGCTAACTTTTTAGAAAAGTGTGCGCTGCTCCAGCCTCCAAAATCATAACAAAATTTACAATCAATACTGTGATAACTAAATTTCGGCTGAACATACATTTTAGATTACGCAGAAAAAGAAACCTTTCTACGAATGAATAAAACCTGACTTTTCAGTCAGACATTGGACACAGGAACATTCAAATATCCTATGTTCACTACAAGAAGACATGATTGCTTCCAAACACTTACAGACACGCGTAAACGCACACAACTTGGTGATCCGTGTAATAGCGGGTCAATGCGGGTACACTTACTTAACCTTCAATGAAGGCAAAACAGTACCAATCGCATACAAATCACACCTGTACACAAACGCAGAAATGCGTTTGACTTCAACAGAAAAAATCCTGACAGCAGTTCAGACCGCTGTAGCAAGAGAGACACTGGCTCAGGGGAAACGCATAATCGTCGTAACCCCAGTACCAGCTTTAGAAGCTGTTACAAAGGCTAGCATTCCAAATTCAAAAGCTTTACATCCGAGGTGGATACAATGGGCTAATTCTTTTACTGCAACGGATTTTGAATACAGATTTGACCCAAGTCTAAAAACACAAGCATTCCTGCAATACGAACAAGAATATCCTCTACCAAATGAGATTTTGCCTCTAGATCAGTATGAGTATATTATTTACACTAACGGATCTGCTCAACCGGCCATAGGGAGTAAGCAACAATACAGCGCAGCGTGTGCTATCGTTAAAGGTTGCATGCGGGATGGAAAGTTCCATCCAAGTTGCACCAAAACGCAATCTCTAGGAGACTGCACGGCTCAGTTGGCAGAGTTAAAAGCACTGATACTGGCACTAGTAAATACGGATCACGAATTCCCCACACTAATTGTGTGTGATTCCTTTTACTGTGTGCAGTCATACAATGAGTACTTACAACATTGGGAACTAAACGGGTTTAAAGATGTAAAAGGTGGCACAATTAAGCATAAAATGCTATGGGAACAGGTAGTGGAGTTGAAAAACGACCTACCAAGGGCTCACGTGATACACACACAGTCATCAGCGTGATGGCGTTCATGTTGAAGGAATTCATTGGCTGACGAAGCCGCAAAGGGGGCTGTGCGAGCGGCTTCCGTAGCTGCAATCACTCGTTCAAAAACGAGAATAGACGGTGAGATTATGGTGGCTGTTAGTGCTTCAAGCAAAAACAGCGGTGCAGTACCAAAGAAATTTCCACTCAAGTACTCCTACAAGTTAGATGCAAACAACATTCCATATGCTCAGATTCCTGGAGTGGGGGACAGAGTAATACCAAATATGGATCGTAGGCAAGGTTTAATACTAGCAGCACACAAGGGTTTGGGCTCTGCACATACAGGCGTTACCGCGACTATTTCATTGTTGAAACAGCGCTATTGGTCGCCCGGCCTAACAAAACAAACTAAAGATTATGTCTTGAAATGCGACATCTCCCAACAGAGGAAAGGCTCCACCAGAACACGCCCGGCGCAGACACCATTACTATCTGACAAAGCTTTCGCATGTGTGTATCTGGACCACTGCGGCCCCTTACAATCTGATGGGGCTTACAAGTATATCATGGTTGCAGTGGATTCCTGCTCAAGATTCCTATGGGTTTGGCCTCAGCGCTCGGCTGACGCTCGAACTGTTATAAAAGATTTGCGATTCTCCAGTATTGGGGTGTCTTTCATAGATTCACATGCTTGAATTATTCCCCGTCGTCGAAGTGGGAGTCCCACGGTACATAAAATAGCAATATATATATATACATAATATAACAGTAGCATAGCTAAAAATTTCCATAGGAAGTATTGTAGCATAGCAATCAATAGGAAAAAACTTGTCACTTTATTAGCTCGTCTAAGTCATTAGATATAGTCCAAACTCCAGCCAATCAGGCGTCCGCACCCTCTAGAACCTTCCCCCCCCAGAGGCTGGTCCCTCAGATTTTCTACTGCACGTCGTGTGAAGGGAGTCTCCCTGAGCTCTGCTCAGTACTTCAACTTTTCTCTTCAAGAATTCTACTCTCATCTTCACTAAAATGTCTACTACTAAGAGATCACTCTTCAGACACTGTGAGTCGTGTGGAAAATTGCGACTTCACTCTGAGGACCCACACAAAAAGTGTATTTACTGCCTACATCCTGACCATCAGGTGAGAGATTGTAAAATATGCAGGGCTTTTCCTCAAAAGACCTTAAGGGACAGAGAAGGACGACTACTTCTGTGGCTACAAAAGCTAAAGATGAAGGATAACCCATTATCTGATGTGGAGAGTGATTCCTCTCTTAAGACTGTAGCCTCTAAGAAAAGGGCTAGTGAGGCGGAGATGACATCTCCTAAGGCTAAATTGCTGAAGAAACATCACTCTTCTAAGCGTGAAGACCAGCCTTCCTCATCTAAAGGGACTCCAGCTCTCCCTAAGGTTCACTCTCCACCTTCTACGCCTCCGAGATCTAAGTCTCGGGCGTCAAAATCTCTGTCTGAGAGACTTTTACCTCAGAAAACTGGCTACTCGTCGACGAGCTTGTCTTCGATTCCACCGTCGACGAAGTCCTCCGTCGTCACATCTACGACGACGACTGCTACCTTCTCTTCGCCTAAACCTGCTATGGTGATGTCGTCGGCGTCTTCACTGTCGACGCTGGTCTCAGTGACGGTGAGGCCTAAGTCATCTACTACCTCTCTCTCTTCGTCGACGACGAAAAATAAGAAACTTTCGTCGACGGATGCTTCTTCGTCGACGGGAACCTCAAAGATCTATTGGTTCCGTCGACGCTTACCTCGTCGACGCCTACCTCGTCGACGCTTGCCTCGTCGACGCTTGCCTCGTCGACGCTTGCCTCGTCGACGCCTGCTCGTCGACCGGTTGCTTCGTCGACGACAGTGAAGCCTTTGCAAATGGAGAAACAAGTATGTCTTTCGTCGACGGCTGCAGCTTTGTCGGCAGAATCTCTGGTATCACCTCCAGGTTTGATGCCTCTAGTGCCTCTGAAGCCTTCAGCAGCTCTTTTGCCGCCCTCGGAACCAAGGAAGGACTCTTTGCTTCAACGTAGACAGTCTTCAATGGACCTTTTATTGCCAATACAAGCTTCTCCTAATCTTCCAGTGCAGCTGTTTGATTATGGGGCGGATGAGGAGGATTCGGAGGAGGATGATAGGTTTCGAGCGGCTCGTAGTCCTTCAGAACTCCTCATTAAGTGCCAGGACATAGATGATGAACAAAACTATGACTATTACTCAGAGCCAAATATTCATTCACAGTCTGAAAATCCGGCTGCACAGATGCCTTTGTCACTCATTTCAAATTTGCAGCACATGCTGGATGACTACTACCGCCGTTTTCCTCCTTCAGAGCCAGCTTCTTCGATTCCTCAGACGCCTATTCCTCCGCCTTCATCAATCATTGGGCCGCCCCCTCCTGCTTCTCTGGTGGCATCGACTGCTCAAAATATAGAGGACACACATACACTGATGAGGACAGAGAAGAAGGGGAGTTAGATGATAGATCCCTACTTACTGAGTGGGACAATTACCAAATCCAGACTCCGTCGCCTACCACTCCTACTCCTGTTGACTCTCCACCTGTGGATATAGGTGGATTTCATGCCCTAATGGACGGAGCGGCCAATAGATTTCATCTCCCTATGGTCTCAAAGGACGAGGATTGTTTTTTATACGATTTCAAAAGTCAACCACAGAAACCGGTTCGGGCGATTCCTATAATTGATTTCATCTGGCAGGAGGGTTTGAAAGTCATGAAGACCCCTGCCTCCATTCCTGCAGTCCTGCCGCGCTTGGATAAAAAGTACAAGGCACCAGACAATTCACCAGCCTGTTTAATTGGTCAACCAAAGCTGGATTCGGTTATTTCGCAGGCGGCTCAACGTCGTGCCAGGAATCCCTCCTCTCCTTTGTCGGCTCCTCCTGATCAAGAGGGCAGACGCCTTGATGCCATTGGGAAAAAAGTTTCCCCCATGGCGGCAACTACTGTCCGGGCGGCTAATTCCCTTGGCATTCTAGGCCGCTATGATAGGCAAATGTGGTTGGACATTTCTCCCTTTATTGATCTGTTGCCTGAGGACTCTAAAACCGAAGCTTTTAAATTTCTCCAGGAGGGTGAGAGGATCTCTGCCGAGATAATTGACTGCGCAGTGGATGTCTTTTCCAAGGGTTTTCGCCAACTGGCAGGAGCAGCAGTCCTCCGAAGGCAGGGCTGGTTAAGAGCACTTCCTTTCGCCAAGAAGTGCAAACAAAAATTATCAATATGCCTTTTGATGGTGAATCACTTTTCGGGCAGCACATAGATGACGCTCTTCAAGCAATTAAAAAAGATACTGACACCGCACGTGCTCTTGGCACGTTACAATTTAAGAAACAGCCTTTTCGTGGTGCGAGGGGTCGTGGTTCCTCATATTCCTTTCGTGGAGGTTACAATCAGAACAGACAGTACCAGTCTTATCAGGGACAACAACGTTACTCTTCCTCACAGCAACAGCAGACGTATCGTCAACCACCAGCTGCCTCTTATAAGCAGTACAGAGGAAAATCTTCCTACAGAGGCAGAGATTACTCAAAAAAGCAATGACAGCCGCCACCTGCCGACCACTCTACCCAACAACCCAGCCAAAGTTGGAGGACAAATCTCTCATTTCTTCTCAAACTGGTCTGCTATCACTACAGATCGATGGGTTTTGGACATAGTGTCCAGAGGACACACCGTAGAATTTGTAAAATTTCCCCCAAATTCTCCTCCCAGAGGTCCTCCTCCTGCCCATCTGAAAGAACTCTTATGCCAAATCAAAGTCATGTTACAACAAGCATTTGCAATGCAATAGGTCTCGCATTTGCGAGACTTTGAGCTACTGGCATTGTAAATGACAAACCTTTTATCTATGTGTTGGTTTTGAAAACATATAAATAAAAGGCATTGTCATTTACAATGCGAATAGCTTAAACTAGCGTAAATGCGAGACCTATTGCATTGCAAATGCTTGTTTAGTGTGTGAAGAGAGTGGAGAGGACATGGTGAATACTGTTCAACATATAAGTTTGTGGGTGTGCACAAACTCAAAGGTCATTCGAACCCTACAACTACGCTTTATTGGAAACTTAAGGGTCTTTTCCCCAACAGGCTGACACCATCAAAGTAATATTTATTTAATTTCACTTTCACCAAGCTCCCGAATGGGGTTAATCTCACAGTCAGCAGCTAATGCCAGCAGCCCACAACCCACAGGGTGCTCAAGGTAAGTAGTCTGTTCATTTCACAAGGTGGTGAATTAAGTGCCTTTTGGTGTAGATCTATTACAAAGTAGTATAAAAATCCCCCTCAGGTTCCTGGGGTCCCCATTCGACTTGGACCCCTAAGTTCCGAGTGAGAGAGAAGTGGGAACGAGAATAATAACTCCCAGTAGAACAATAATCATCCAAATTAAACACCCACTATTCAATTTAAGAGTACAGAGAAAAACAACAGTGATAGTATGCAAATGGTCATCAACATGAGGTTGCCGAGTAGAAAATAAATGCTGATTAAGCTGTCAACCAGAAAACACAACAGTACTAAGCTGCCATTAGGTAATGTCATGAGATTCGTTTTTTTCACAAAACGTGACATTTTAAACTCTTATAAGATGCTCCTATTGAAAGAAAAGGCTGCTGTTTAGCCAGTAAACAATGTTACAGCATATGCCTACCGGCCAGTCTGGACATAGAATTGCACAGTACAGGTCCACCAGCCTAATGTATCCCTTAAAAATAATCTACTATCTCCCTCATTCATACAGCCCTTTATGTGCCTCTGAATGTAAGTGGCATGATCATGGCTGTGGCTACATGTCTGGGTGTCTACATACTCTGAAGAGTAAGTAATCATGATATCATGTTCCCTTCCAAGTTGTATTCAGCAACAATCTATGCGAGTTGCTCATGAAGAGACAAAGTAAGTCAGAAGAACATCAAGCAAGGTTTGGGAAGGCATCCTATTAAGACTGGAGGAGTGCCAGGAATGAAGAACTGCACTCACAAAGATATGTTCTTGGTGTAATCTGTGCACAGTAGAATTTCGGTCCTGTGTGTTAAAAGTGCTCAAAATCTCATAAAACTTCGTGGTTCCAAAAGGTGTTATGCGCTGCTTGCTTTTGTGATTGATATTATTTTCACAGTAAGACCAGCAAGATCTTTTTTTTTTTTAAAGCGTGTCTTTTTTAAAGTAAAAGCAATAGTTTATCCTGGGCATTGAATTCACTGTGTGCGATTATGTCATGCTGAAACTAGGTTGAAAATGTACAGTTAGCTTAAGCTTTCACTTGAAGATTTAGCAATCCATGGAATCAAATGTACACATGTAGCCCTTGTTTATCCAGTTTGTGTGACTTATTAAATAAGGCCATCATATAAGAGTGGTAAAATAAAACAAATACCTACCGTGACCCTGTATCTGCCGACTGCCACCGGACCAATCGAAAAGGCCTCATAACTGTATTGACCCACGAGGAAGCTTGTGATTGCAGGTACAAGGATCCTTCTTCAAACTTAAAGACTATAATTTTGTGGTGACTTTAAGTCCCCAACTAGATATTCTCCTTCGTAGTGTCTTTAACGGGTGAGCATGGCACTTGTATTACCAGTTAGTACCAATAAGCAGATAACACTCCACTCTGGGTGAAGTATTTTAGCATCAAGTAATACAACTGCGCCACCTGTTGCACACAACTGATATGACAAATGGAGAGTTTACCCAGCAAAAGCAACAAGCGCGGCCACGCTAATTACTAACAAATGGCCCCTGTGCGCCACTGCTCGCTCCCGCAAAGTGGATGCTGTGGCATGCACGAGTTTGTTAAAAGTGCAGACCGATTCCAAAAGGTCATCTCCTCAGCGCATGCGCGCTGCCTAGGCAAGACCTAAAAAAGAAAGACAGATACCCATTTAGTGGCTGATTTGTACATAGTGAAATCAGAAAATCTGGATAAATCACAGCTTCCCTGCTTAAATTGTGTGATTTTAGGCACATATTTTATTTTACCAAACTCCTTTTTCTTCACTATCGGCATATGAAAGCACTTTCAAATTTGTGAGTTCAGAATACCAGCTTTACAAAAACCTATTGTTTGATTTTATAGACTATAATGTTTCTCCATAATAATCTTGGTCAGTACATGGTTTTACATGTCAACTGCCTCCCCTCTTAATAAGCTTATTAAGCTTCCATTTGTTAAAGAAATACCGTTGTTTTAATTTTGAGGACACTTTAGTATATTTAGGTGATGTTTGTTGTATGAGTTACAAAGGAAATATTTTCAGGGCTCGTCAAAAAATTAACAAAGTGCAATGAAAGCACCACGTTTGTTTTTGTTTCATCTGTTAATGGAACAAAAACAAACGTGGTGCAGTCAGTGCATTTTTGTTCGTTTTTAGATGAGCCCTGAAAATATTTGCTTTGTAACTCATATAACAAATAAACGTCATGTAAATATGCTAAAGTGTCCTCAAAATCAAAACAATTGTACTTCTTTAACATATGAAAGCGTGGGCATAATTCATATGTCTCATTGTAGCACTGCACTGAAAAAAAGCTTATTAAAAGGTATAGTTTTAACCATGAACCAGATCCACTCACATGCATACTCTCTGACACTCACCACGTCCACAATTAAACACACATATATCCATAGAAACACTCACATGCACACATTCCAATGTTGAAAACGTATCTTATCTGACACGCTTCGACCTGCAGTTCCTGCTTGGCTGGTCTAGAAAATCATGGATTCACGCCTCCTGCTTCGAAGGCCTGGAAGCTGGCACCACAGCTTTCGCCTTCATATGCTCCAACCTCTCTCTGCCTGATCAGAAGTCAGGATAGGGTTGGAGGTCAACCCTCCTTCTCTAACCTGGCTTCTGATAGGGCATATGAGCTTATGATTGACAAGCCCCACTAAACCTCCACTAGGTGACATGCTACACAGCTTGAGGTTTGTGGAACATGTCAGTTATGGAGGAGCCCAGCTGTAACAGCCAACGCTCTCACACATGCAGAACAGTAAGTGGCACGATGGAGCACCCTCTGGTGTTAACATGACGTTGCAGCTTTTTACATGAAAACAAACTATTAGTAAGATGGTTTGTTTTCATGTAAAAACTGGAACACTAGTAAGTTATGAAAGAGGTAGGGGCACCACTCTGGCGCCCCTTATAGGTGAGACGCTGCTGGTACACATAGTAATAACTGTTGTAAAGATGTCAGGGTCTGGAAAAGGAGCACTGAGTGAGGTCTCCAGATGAACTGACCCCCAGCACAGTCTCAGCAGCAGAACACTGACGACTGGCAGGCAGCATTTTCCCAGCAGAGTTAGTAATTAGCCAGTTACAGGTGGGGCAAGCGCTAAGAGAGAGTGAGTCAGTGATGTCTGTCACTGTGCTGTTTGAAGCGATTACTTCATACTGATGTGGTACTATATACAATGAGGAATGAAGTTTGATTTCTAAGTTGTGATAAAAAAAAGTGTTTACGTAGCCAAGTTACAAGACCTGGCAATTGTACACTAAGGGGCCGATTCCGATCTCGGCCGGTAGGGCTCCGAATCGGATTTGGCTTTACCGGATCCGATTCGGAGCCCTGTTTCCCGACCGAACCGTACGCGGGTCCGGCCGAGCGAGTACGATGCGAAATCGCCGACCGACTCGTCCGGGCGTCCCGACCGCTCCGACCGACTCGCTCCCGGCTCGAACCGCTCCGACCGACTCGCTCGGACTCGACTCGCACCGCGCAATGGAGACGTTTCCCGGCCGGGTAAGTACGATGCGCGCCGCGAGCAGTCCGACCGAACCGCGCACTCCGGCTCGTAAGAGCTGTCGGAGCCGTACTTCGGGGGTCCGTGTCGGACCCCCTGTACGCGTAGCCGCGCGAGTCGCACACAGGGGGACCCATGGGTCCCCCTACCTGTGCGTGTACGGCGCGAGTCGCTCCGCCGCGTACCCGCTGTAGGGGGCGCCCTTGTCCGACTCGCACCCATTGAGTCAATGGGAGCCCGCGTACGCGTTGTACGACCGGCTCCCATTGACTTCAATGGGAGTCCGACCGACTCGAGTCCGATAACATACGGACGCATCGTACTCGTTCGGTCGGACTGCACGGGTCCGATTCGGTCGGAAATCTCTCCGGGTCCGGCTCGGTCGGAGAAATTTCCGGCCCGAATCGGAATCGACCCCTAACTGTTTAGAGACAGCAATGAATGTCATAATCTGTCCGTGTTACTGCAAGCAGCTAAACTGAAGAGTCCAAAACAGTGTAAAATCATGTAGGATGTGAGCATATTGTGCAAGTTAGTGTGAGTGTTTTCACTTTTGGAGAAGAGTGTTTTGAAAGTTTTACATTATGAAACCTGATTAGATAATGTCAACACTGCATATGTGTGTGTAACAGGGAGAGAAATGGAACTGTATCCTGGTTGGCACAGGGGGTGTTATCTGACTTGTATATTGATAGGACTACAAGGTCCCAGCTTGTGACTGAAAGCCGAGTATGTAAAGTGTTTTAATTGTAGTACATGTGCTAATTTTATCTGTATTTTAAAAAATGAGAAATCTTCTCTTTTATGTTTTTTTTTTTTAACTATTTTTATTATGGTTTTAAAATTCAAGGTATTTGTCCTGCTGTTGAGCCATATAATTTTCGTATCTCCCTTTTTAAAAAAACCATTGTGCTTAGTTATTAATTGCGCTCTTAGTGGGCTCATGTACTGTACTTTTCTTTTTGATCCTTGATTTGTATGGTCTATGACCGAAATAAAGCTTAAACTGACTGACTAACTGAAAGCACAGTGAATGTGAAAGTAAGTTTTAAAATTGCACTTCACTCAGTATATCACAGGCTGCCGCAAAATATGCAAACGGGTTTACTCTTTTATGCAATGTCGGTTATTGGCATTACATTTTTTGGGTTTTCTAATAGCCTCAATAACTTTTTATAGCATTTTATTGCTAAAAAGTGTGTAATTTCTGATTTTTATCGCTTTCATAGGATGTCATTGCTTCGTTTTACTCGCGAAAAAATGTCACTCAAAGAAGTATCACACATTTTGCAGTTTAATGTCACTCATAACTATACTGTGACCATGGAAATGTCACACATAACAGTCTGAAAACTTTGCAGCTATGGCCATTGTTTGCTTCAAAAATCGGGACTCCCCAACAGACTCTGTATGGTGCTCTCTGTTTTTTTCCTTGAAGAAAACTGGCAAATAAAAAATATTTTGTATAGAGCTGGTATTTACTTCCTCACCCCTACGGTACCAGCCACAGCCGATAAAACCGCAGCAATTCAAAACCGATTACCTTTAACAACATCGTAAGAACACTTCACTAATTGGTGTCTGTTCTTCGGCGGCCATCTTCTATTGGGAAGCTACCCTGTTCATTGCATCGCGAGCCTAAAAAAAATGCGATTTCTCATAGAGCAGACATTTACCCTCCTGACGACTGAGCAATAACATTAAATATAATGTTATTATTCAGTATTTATAAGCAGCAAACTTTCTATAAAGTTACAAATAAATATATACCTGCTTCTCCAACGAAACTGACAGACGGACCTGCAATTTTACTGAATACAGAGTAACCCAATTTTTGATGGCCGCCACGCCGGCGTATTCGACCTCTGTCAGAGTGGTCCTCTGTTTATGCCCATGGTCAGTGCCCTGTTGGAGTTACCGGTTGAAGACGCTCTATTCGCTGCTCCCTTCTCTATCCTAAGCCCAACAATAAGAAGCGCGAGCAAGACGGAGAGGCGGAGCGAGGCGCGCGCGCTTGGGAGAGCAGTCTGCTCTTTTTTGAAGCACACACTCGTGCTTGTGGCGCGCCCCTGCACGCTCCCGCAAGGTGTATGCCGCCACAAGCACGAGTATGTGCTTCGAAAAAGAGCTGAACGACGGCTAAAGGTCTCCTATGCAGCGCATGCGCGCTGCGTAGGCGAGACCTAAAAAGAGACCTACTCCAGACCATTCAAAATGTTCTGGTCTGTTGGTAGTCCGATAACATGTAAAAAGTTGCTCTCTTCTAGTTCATAGTACCAAGGTAGCTTATAGTACCAGAGCAGTCCGTTTAACCATCGAATATGACATCCTTGTAATTAGTGGCTGAGGATCTCTATATAGATTTTTTAGGTCTCGCTGAGCCAGCGCATGCACTGCTCTGCGAGACATTTAGTAAGGGGATTTTGAAAGTGCTACTTTTGCCGGCCACCAGCGTGCGGTTACGCGCGCGTGCACGCGTGCAGCCGCCATCTGGCATTAGTCTCGCTCTCCCATGCCTCAACGCACGCCCCTCCCCCTCCCTCACCCCCACCACAGAGCGCATCCAGCTCCTCCCGCTGGCTGCTGGTGCACCTGGCCACTTTCATGGCCGCGTCACTTTTTCCCCCTCCCCGCGATCACTTTCAATTCCCTCCCCGCGATCACTTTTGCGGCCGGCCGCTGTATTTCCACACTTGATTTTTAACGATTTGTTCTCTTCCACGCACAATATGCTTTTCTGTAAGGCAGCACGGGGCACGCTTTTATATATTTTTTTTCCCGCTTTCACATCATGCATTTACTTTAATATGGCGCACTTGCGCCTTTCTCTGTTGTGCACCTAAACATTGTTTTGTACTTAAATTAACATCATTGCGCCCACTTAACAATGGCCCCTGCTGCCCACAACCCCCTCCCGCCTCCGCGCTTTAGGTTTCAGCATGGCGCCCGCTGTTACAATAATATGGGCGTACAGGGCGGCCGCTGACCACAGCCCTCTCCTGCCACACTTTAGTTTAAGGCTCTGCACCGACCTTTGTGGTCTTGCTCCACAGAATTTCACAGACCCGATGCCCAAGCACGCACTGGCCCTATATGTGTACTCTGTTACTCGCTTGTTAGGTCTTGATCTCTTCGCCAGGAGTGTAATTAGTCGCCACAAGCCGGGCACGCAAGCAGCAGTAACAACAGCGACATCTTGAACATGGCGTTTGCTAAAAAATAGCAGTGCCAGCAAAAACATTGTAGGGGGAGCAAGGAACAACTTGGTTACATTCCATCAAAAAGAATGTATTTGAAAAAACAAACATGCAAATATATTCTTTGATGTTCATTGCACCTGCTATCACTTCTTTGCTGGCACTGCTAAATTGGTAAGAAGCAAAATGTGTGCTTCTTTCGCATCTCCCTGACCAGTCACCCACCATCCCCCTCACCTCTCCCGCCCCTTCCTGATTGCTGCTTGTTAACTCCTTACAATTTCTCGGGTGCAACCTTTCTGCTAATTATTTTGTTCAGTCTTATTTAATCCAGATAAACCAAGACTACAGTTCCCATAATGCTATAGTTTGGTTACGTCACATGAAAGGAACATTCCTGCTCGGTTGACGCTAAATCATGTAGGTGCTCACGACCCTCCTTCGGCGGTTCCGCTACAATGCTTCTCTGTATTTTGTGCATATATTGATTATTCACTGTGTAGCGCAGGAGTCTCTGCATCCGGATCTCTTACTTCATCCATATTTCCAACGTGACTCTGCTGCAGGATAACATTTGCTCTCCAGTGTCCAGGTGCGAATTTCTGAATAATGCTTGTATTTTTCTGTTCTTCTGGCAGTTTAATTATTTTTCTTATAAGTTCTGGACAATACGTTTAACCAAAGGTTTAATCCTCAGCTGCTTGAATCTATCCACATGACCACTTTTAGACCTTTAGGCTCACTTTTAAGGAAAACACCTGTTCCAAATCAACTGCTGAAAAGAAACCATTTAGCTGTTTACTTGAGTTTTCCCTACAGTCTATTTTTTTTCTTTTTACTATTTTTATTATATACGGACTATTGAATCTCACTCGTATCCTAATGTTTTGTTTTAGACTTGATAAGTTTCCGTTCAAGCCCTATCTGATTGATTTAAGGGCTCTTTGGTTCTTCAGGCTCCGGTCCTTTCGCTAAAATTTCGGGGCAAAAGCGCACATTAAGGGAGTATTGCCGTTCAGCGAATTAAAAGCAGTCCAGTAAACAGTAATAACGGCCATTCGGCGTCGTCATCAAAATATGGACTGTGCAAAAAAACGCTGTGCAAGTCGTTACCCTATTTCCTGGGGTAGAAGGCCAATGCAGGCTCATCAGTCACTATTTGAAATTGAGTGCACACCACAATACAAATACTTGATTGTAATGTTACCAGATTTTACCATGCATGACATATGCCCTCCCCTTAGAAAACCACGGAGATGCTTCTTCTTTCTTCTAGGGCCTTTCTAAGTTAGACTCTCGCGTATTGGGTTTAAAGCTTCTGAACTGTTTTAGTCCCATTTCCTCTGCCCCAGTGATGTTCAGCTGATTTGTGACCTTTAGTTGTGGGTCTTATGACCCCTCCAGTTGAAGCTCTGGCTAAACACTTATAAAAGTCCCAAAGGCGAGACCTATTGGCTATGCCAATGCTTGTTTCTATTGTTTTTCTCGGTATGATGTGTGATATACGGTCTCACTATCTATGTTATCCCTTTTGATTGCCTTTACATTGTCTTCTATCAAATCCTCTTGGACAGTTTGCCAAAATAAAGATGATGCTGTCTTCAGCAGTTTCATGTTCATTGCTACAAGGTTTTCTTGGAAACTCAGTGTAATTGTTGATCTTAATTGTTAATTAGAATTTGTCTAAGGGGCACTTAGGCTGGTGGTACTCAGAGATCTATGTACATCAGTCAAAAGATTGCCTCCAGAAAAAGAATAAATGACTTAACACTATGATCCTGAGTGTGGTCCAAGCCAAACATAGAACCCATTTAGAGTCCGGCAGATGCAGGGCATGTGCCAAAAATATGGTGGATGTATTGTCTGCCAAATTCAAAATTCCCCTGCTCTATTTTGAGTTGGAGGAATCTCCAGGTGTCTAGTAGCATAAACTACGCTGGCTACGCTGGTGGAAACTTTTTACCTACGGCCCATTGGATATTTGGCTGTCGGTCAATGTACTGCAGACCATCTGCACTATTTAGAGTGGACCTACCAACATACAATGTTTCTGTTTGGCAGCACCAGGGAAAGTCTGACAGTTCCAGCCAGAAAACCAAAAGAATTACCTCCATGCGCAGTGTAATTTTTTTCTGTTTTTGAACAACAAACTTTCACTTTGAGAGTTTGTTTTTGAAAAGCAAAAAACTTTCTTGAGTAGGCGTCTTAAATATGGCTCCCATTCGGAACTGTTTCAGTGCCTTCAACAGAGGCAATGTGAAGCCAGCTCTGCTGAAGTCACTGGGATCTCTGACTGCCTCGCAAAGATCTGCGAGCGTGGAAATCTCATAAAAATTGTATAAACAGCTCCACCTTGAAATTTACGAAGTGGATCTCCAATTTCCACGCCAATTTCTTCTTCAGGTCGATGAATCTTTGGCACCGTGTTAGAATGGAGCACAACTTAAACAATCATCAACTTATAGTATTTAATGTTCAGTCAATGCTGAGAGGTTTGGTGAGGTTTTAAAAAATTTATTTTCTCATTAAGAGATTAGTCTGTATTTTTTGTCTTTCTATTTAAGTTAGTCAAATAAGTCTGTTTACAGAAATATCAAGAAAAATTTGGTTGGAATTAGCATACAAAATAACAGCATGCCCCATAAAGGAATTAATTCCTATCTTAATCTAAAAGGACCTAACTTATCATAGCCAGAACCCATAAAGAGTTTCTTTGGAAAAGAGCAAGAGAAAATTTGGAGCAACAGGTCACTAGCTATAAGAGGTCAAACTCTCCATAAAGAGTTGTTCTGGAAACTCAGCCCAGTTCCCTAACAACTGCAGTAGCAACCGTTTACACAGGTGTAAGGAAATAATCACAGCAGTAGCTATAATTAGCATGGAGAAAGTCTCCAAAGAGGCATCAGAATAACCCAAATTCACTGTTAGCAGTAACTCACAGTAATTTCAGGCAAGAATAGCACAGTCAAGTGCTAGATGGCATGGCAAGGGGAAGATGTGCATAGAATTCATTGCCTCTCTAACTAGGAACACGTACTATATAGAAAAGCACAAAACATGTTGCAAACTCTGAATGTTGGATCATCTCTAGCCAATAGGAAAGGATCTTCTGATGGTCGGTCAACTTCTCTCTCGATTCCCACGGCAAACTTCCATGTCGACATGTTGTTATTTGAATGTTGCTATAGCGTATTACATAAGATACATCTAGGAAGGTTGTCATGAAAACCTTTTGCAAGTCTACTCTGTTAGTTGTTCAGTGTCCCATTGTGTAACAATGGGCTGCTCTATGAAGTGAAACATTAATATCCAGCATGTCTTGGTTAGGTCATGAGACTCGAATCTATAGCAATATACTTGTTCATTATAAGCATGTGGCAGAGGTAACTATCTAAAATACGATGAAGTCATATGGCTTGAGGAAGGAAAGAAATATATTTTGCAGCAAACAGCACATTTCCCAAAGAAGTTAGGTTTTACAGTTCACTTATAACGTTAAATCAGCATTTACAAAAAGGCATTTCTTTCTATTGAAGGGAAAGGAAGGAATAATGGAAAATATTGAGGCCTAACAGTGAAAGAACAACAAAAATGGAAGCTTTCTGCAGAAATAAGCAGCATTTTTCTCTTTCTGCACGTTTAATAAAGGTAACTATTGTATTGACACGCATTTCCTACGTTAATGTTATGACACATTTCTACATTGTCATGTGGTAAATGTACGTAAAAAAATTTGACTTCCGTCAAAAATGTAAACTTCCTCAGATCTCTAGGTATGGCGGCTGGTTTTTCGCCAGGCCAGTGGAGTACATTCCTCCACTGTCTTGGTGGACTGGCCACCATATTCTAAATGAAGCCTGAAGTCTTAAAAACTACAAAACACAAAAAATCAAAATGCAGCCTGGCAAAATATCAAGGTTACTTAAATATAAAGTACATCTGGATTGGGAAGATGCACACTGTGTATTGATGAGGTTGTTTGCAGGCTGTGTCACAACTGTTCAATGTCTGTTTTATCTGTAACACTACCTTTCCTAAAGCCCTTCTACACTGGTACTGAGCTGTCTCCTAAAGATGACTGCACTGTGCATTCTAGAGCCTAGCCCACGGTTCTCTGCTGTTTTTCCAGCAGACTAGACTTTGCTAAACCTCAGAATCATCAAACTAGTACTGTCTTTTGATGTCAAAACCAGCAAAAGCATATAATGCTTGTATATAAATTTCAGGTAACATGGACTTCTTTTTTCTCATAGCACTCTCTCTGCTAAGCGCAATATTTCAGACTCAGCCCACTAATCAGAAAGGGCTTCCCTCTTCTGCTTGAAAATATTTCTGTTCTGAACCTGTTGCAACATATAAAGGTGAAATACGGAGATCACAAAATAGATTCCAAAATATAGTCCATTGGCGTATTTTAAGCAAGATCGATAAAAGTTAAGTCGTTACTTTGTATTTTTATTTGAAAATTGCAGTTTTAGCAGAATATGGTCACCATTAAATATGCTAATGGGCAAGATGAATTGCTAAGTTTTGATCCCTTGGATTGGTCATTGGGGATATGCCTACACTTCGACTAGGGAGAAGTTATAGGAAAGAGAGATGGGGATTCCAATTGTAACACCTTTATTTTGTAACTTTCAAGGTCCAGCTTATCTCTGCATTCCATCTCATGGCAATTTCAGGCATGTGGTTGTAAATATACTATTTTCCCATCCCCCTGTCCAAAGGCACCACTAGCTGTCTGTCATTGGTGTAGAGACAGCACACAAGCTGATATGCTTTAACTCTCCCTGGCAGTATATCATCTAGCCTGCAATAATGAGTGGTAAAAGCCTAGAATGCTGGGGGATGCCACATTCAGGGATATAGCTTGATAAAGGAATGGCCTCAGTTTCACTCGTTGAGCCTACTCCGACATGAAAGGCATCAACAGGCTGTGTATTGTTTTATCTCTTTCCTGTGGGCCTTGGTCCATTCCCTGCAAGAGTCTGATGGCCTACTGCATTGATGGAAGTCAACCAGTCCTGACAACTGCTGGTTGCTCAAGGACTCTAGCCCCCTGCAATTTCTTTCTAAAACTATCCCCGTGGCCTCTGCACCATGCCTAGGATGGAAGAAGTCTGACTGAGAATCATAAAGGAGGACCACCCCTGCAGCCTATCTTTGCAGAAGCTCCTGAACTAACCCCTCAGTGTCGCACTGCAAAAATGAAGGCCTGATTCAAAGTCAAAAAGTTTGTTCATTTCCAATTGTAGCTCCACTCCTTGCATATTTGATGGCAAGT
This sequence comes from Calotriton arnoldi, assembly GCA_963921515.1. Classification (NCBI taxonomy): domain Eukaryota; kingdom Metazoa; phylum Chordata; class Amphibia; order Caudata; family Salamandridae; genus Calotriton; species Calotriton arnoldi. The sequence continues at coordinate 84,636 of CAWUFW010002898.1, forward strand.
TTCAGATACTAGGTTTAGGTACATTTCAACATCATTGTAGAGACATATTTATGATTTGAGGATATTTTTCCTATCATCTGTGTTTTGGAGACTACCTCATTATAGGCCCTTCTCTGCGGCTCAGGCCTATAACTCACGTTCAGGGACTTCAACAACCAGTATAGCACTCGGAAGCGGGCTATAAGGCTATATTAGAACATTGGAATGTGGAGCACTCCATTGAAGACAATGGAGTGCTCCGGGCTTCTAATTGCTGGTAGAAGCCCAGAGCATCAACATTCCAATGTTTGTTCACAGCAACAGCTGTGAACAGAGGCCTCACGGAGGCTGAGGGGATTTCAACCCCCTTGGGCTCTGTGAGGCCTTTGTTTTACAAATTAGAACATTCTGCCCTCTAGGGGCGGAATGCCCTAATAGCCTTAGAGCCCTCCATAGCGTGCTCTACCGGTCATTACAGGCCCGCTCCCTTGTTAAAGGCCCTCGCCTTCGGCCCGGGCCTTTAACACTGGGACAAGCCTTTAATGGCGGGTAGAGCCCGCTACAGCGGGCTCTAAGGCTCTATTAAAACATTGTAATGTTGAGAGCTCCATTGAAGTGAATGGAGTAGCTCCGGGCTTATAATGCCTGGTATAAGCACGGAGCTCCAACATTCCAATGTTTGTCTTTATGTTTCTCCCTTTTTAGAACATTCTGCCCTCAGTGTGAGGAATGTCCTAATAGCTGTATAGCCCTTCTGCTTCGGGCTATATTGATAGTTAAAGGCGCCCTCCCTCATTATAGACCCTCGCCTCTGGCTTGGGCCTATAACTTGAGTTCAGGGCCTTTAACAACTAGTATAGCCCTCATCAACGGGCTATAAAGGTATAGTATACATCCCATTTTAGCAAGCACTTCCAAGGAGGAAATTGATTCAAAGGGGTATTCCTCTGCCGGTTACGTCCAGTTACAAATCTACAGTATACTGCTTACATTCTCTCAAATCTTCAGCAGCAAAGCCCCAATCAAAGCAATGCCGACTATGCCTACTCCATGCCCTACTGCTCAAGCGCCAGCCAAACTAACTCCAGAGCTTTGAAAATTCTGCATGGGTGGGGATCATAGGCGACCTAGGACCTTATTTAGGGGTGGGCGGAAACAGAGAATCTTCCAAAAATTGGCCGATACTCCGTCCACCTACTTCCTGTTGCCCTCGGCTCATTTTGAGGTGAGGAAACTGCTGTGGGACAGCCACCACAAGACTGCCATCTGTTGGGTGCCGGAAGGCCAGCCCTACTTATTGTGAGGCTTTCAACACCGACTTTACCTCCGCCAGGCCTGCCAGCTAACACATGGTGGACTGATCGGTATTGCGCATTTTTGCCAAACTTTAAATTTGTCGGGGGTGGTTAAAGCTGTGGCAATGGAGGCAAGTCCACCACCTCCAAATGGTATGGGGGCCAACCCGGGAAACCTTAAATGTGACCCTTAATTTAAACTCTTGGGCCCCATCCAGACCATGGATCAATCTCAAATTCCTCTCCATATATAGACATTTTAATATAACATTTATTTGCTTTTGTCTTCCCTTAAAAACGTGTGCCATTTCTTGGAACACTTTTCCCCTTTTCAAATAGTGTTTCGTTTTCCACTTCCTTCCAAATTCAAACCCTTTTATGCCAACCTAATAACATGACATGTGACTGACTCCGCCCCCGCCTCACTTGATTTCCAGATAGGACCTAAACTGAGAAAAAAGTCAGTGCATGTCTATAACAAACACAGTGCAGCTGAGTTGTCATTTATCAGTAAAAATCGAGAAGATGTTAAAAGTGAGAAGTGAGATATAATGTTGCTGCATAAATCTGCCTTTCTGCACTTTTAAAATGCAGTGACCAACCTAGTAATCTTTCATCGTTTAGCTGCACAAGTGTGGCTGAAGTGTGGCTGACGCTGACCCAGCCCCTTCAGCCTCACAGGGGCTCGCTCGCCTTATTCCCTTAAAGATGCAAGTCTAACATGTGACTGGTTCTACCCTAGCCCTCCCTGCCTTTCAAATGGCACGGTCTGGTAGGTTAGCAGACGGGGATGAATTGTACCTCTTTAAGACCAGGTAGCCATCTGTAGTGTCCGGCTGGACACGTTCTAGTGTTTGCCTAGTGCTAACCCACACTTTACACTCACCCACCACAGGCGTCACCCGCCAACATTAGAGCCATCCATCGTCACCTTGGTGCCGGTTTGCTCAAAAATACCAAAAATAGATGTTTTTAGATTCAGAAGCCAAACTGTGACTGCAGCCGGAAATGTAGCAGGTGGAACATGTGTTAACAAACTCTGCAGTCAGCACAGCAACTCCCTCGGGCTGTTTATTTTTTATGAATAATTTATTAGCCACAGTATTTCTCACCTGCCTCAGATCGAAGCTAATCGAGGAATTGAGCTTCCAAACTGTCTGAACCAGGTTCAGGCAGACTTCACGACATTAATGAATCGGGTGTTAAGGAGCACGGATCCCTCCCGGAACGGAAGAAAGAGCACTTTTTGGAATCACACCCCGTTCCATTTTTGACTTGCAGTCTGACTGTCCAGATGGGAAAATAGCGATTATATGTGCAGCAATGCACTGACACCAACACTAACCAACATGAGCTGTTCACGTGTGGACTGTGGAAGTGTCTTTGGTGGCACTTGTAGATATGTCCTCACCCAAGGCGTGGAGTGTCTTGTACACATCAAGGTATTTAGCACACACCTACCACTAGCGAGGCATCATTCCTAGCACACTAAGGGGCCTGTTACAAGTGGCCTGGTTTTGGACTGATATCCCCTCTGTAACTTTAGAAGCAGCAGGCATTGGTAATTCGCTGATTCGCAAACTTTGGGGAATAACATGCACGAGCCAGTTTTTCTGCACCTTCTCCTGCATGCTTTTCTTCATTTTTGGCCGGTTTCACCAGGGGACTTTGCGTGCTTTCCTACTCGGTGTAAAACTCCTGATCTGCAGTGTGCCTGAGGAGCTTTTAATCCTGATGGGCCTAGTAAATTTTGTTACTTGCCTCCTCAGGATTATTGGGGCACATTAAGGTGGGGAAACAGCCTTTACTACGCAGCCAGAACTACGCAGTACCATTACAACGCGGGCAATACAACGAACACGTTGTTACCACGTGTTCCATTACCACACAAGTCGTTCCAACGACTTGCATTAGGGACCGTGTTGTTGGATTTTAAATCCAACTCCTTCCCTACTATTGCACATACTGGAGTTGGAATAGTAATATGTACTATTCCAAAGTCCAGCGCAACCCTAAGGCAAGTCGTTGTAACGACTTGCGTGGTAATGGAACGCGTGGTAACAACGCGTTCATTGTATTGCCCGTGTTGTAATGGCATGCGCTGTAAAAGCATGCGTAATTGTGTCATGCATCCACTAAGTTGGCTCCAAATGCTTGATGTGATTACAAGAGGACCGTATGTTTGGATGGAAAAGTGTGCGGATGAAGGAAGAGTTGGGAGAGGGTCATGAGGTCCTGACACATGTTCTAGTCATGTTGCGGCAAGCTTGAGACACCTCTAATGTGAGCAGATGTTTACAGTGATACATGAAGGACCAGGGCGTGCTACAAGCACCATTTCACCCTGATTTCTGAACAGCACCTTTTCAAACAGGCATGTATCCATAGTTACATCCTACCTATCACACCTCTCTCCTTATCTTTACATCCACTCCTTTATGCCCAACCTCACATCCATATCCTCTCTCCTTTTACACGCCTACCCCAACTAGCTACCGTAATCCCTATGGCCTACCTCATTCACGTTCTAACCACTAGCCATTCCTTTCCATCACTAAGACATACACTACCACCCCCCACTCAACAATACCCCACTCTACTCATAGTGCCATCCCCTGCAATCTCTTCCTACCCACTTCACGCTAGTCATACTCCCAACACAGCATGCTAACCCTAAGTGCCCCCACCAACCATCACCCCCCAAAATATGTCTTACCTATTCTAATATACCTCAACACACAACTCCCCATTCTAACTCGTCTAACCTCTCCCTCCACTTGCTACTAACATCTCCTATAAGAAATATGATATACAATACTACCTCAGCTTAGTTTCAGATCTAGTAAGAAATGTGACCAAGATATCGATACTTGATGACCTAAGCATCTGGTTTGATAAAAACAAATATGCTTCAACTAAATGCTATCACATCAGGACTAAATACACACAACTTACAACAGACCATCTCAGGGCCTCCCTACCTAATGGGTCCTACATTGGATGTAATTTCTTCCAGCCCAGAATTAAACATATCATCATCATATCACATCACTGATCGTCACATCATCAGCTTCTCATTCAAGATCACAAATAAAATATGAGCTAGATCCCACCATCCCGCTACAACCTACAGCCACTGGAACAAACTACACATCAGGAGTTGGAACCACATCGAACAATAAATATCCAACTGAAAACAATAAATCCAATAGAAAAACTTAATGTATGTCCTCGACTCTGACACATTAATCCCAAAATCAACTATGGATCAAGGCAAAAGAAGAAGGCCCTTTGATGAACAAAGAGCTGAAAAAGATTAAATGACATATATCAACCCTGCAAAGCAGATGGTTTAAGTACAAGAATCATCAAGACAAAATGTTCTTACACAGACCAAATGGAATGTGCAAACCACACATGAAGATGGTTAAAGAAATCCAGATACTTTTATCAGAATTTTGCAGTCCAGAGAAAGGTGTCAAATCTCCACCCACCTATATCTAAGCAAAGCAGACACACACAATTTTCATCTAAAACCAAAAGAAACAACCGCTCCCCTATTATGCAGCCGAAACAACCACAGCAGATGCCATTCTCCATCTATAACAGACTTCCAAGAAATACAACCTCAGATTTTGAAAACATTACTAATAGCTGGCAGCCCAGCCTGCCACCATCTCACCCCTGTCCTTCACAAATATTCAAAAAAGATCTTTTAGTCAATATCGGCATTTATCTCAGTCAGAAATGTTATGAATATCTCCTTAAATATGAACTTTACCGGAGATTAAAGAAAGCATACATATGTCCACTACTTAAGAAATACAACTTGACCCCAACAGATACAGACCAGTATCCAAAGTACCTTTTCTTAGCAAATGTATAAAGAAAGCAGCCCTTAATCAGATCTTAGAATTCATAGAATAAAGCAAACTGCTTTCAGGCTGGCAAACAGGGTTCCATCCAGGATAGGGTCTCAATATGTCCTAATCATCATTTGGAATAACCTAAAAAATATAGTTGACAAAAATGGTGTAAGAGCATTACTATTCATGGAACGTTCAGAAGCCTTCGAAACTGTACACCATGACACATTACTTATTAGACCAAAGAAGTTGTTATAGCTAGCATCACTCTCAACTAGATTTCCCTCGTTTAAACCACAAAGCCTACCAGATTTGCACACACCTTTGTCTTCAAATCCTTACTGCACAAAAACAAGGATCTATCTTCTGACCTCTACTTTTTATTATATACATGAAGCCACTACTAAACCTTATCAACAGTTTCAAACTACTATTCTACAACTATACAGATGATACTCAGATAATTATCAAACTGTAAAAACCTAAAAGACATGGGAACATCGAAACTTAATTCCTGCTTCAGAGCGGTAGAAAAATGGATTATGTGTAATCACCTGAAGTTGAATGCTTCAAAAACTGTAATACTGACTGAGGTGATTAGAAAAAACATAACCCTCTATCTTTATAGACAGATGAACTGGGGCCTCTGTCAAAAATAGCTATAAGCAAGAGAATCTTCTTTGACTCTACACTTTCCATGAATACTCAAGTAATGAAAACACTTAAACACATCTTTTCACAACTTAAATTTCCTCAAAAGGCACAAACAACTACATTACTCCTCCTCTTTAAACTTGACTTTGCTAATGGACTATACCAGCGTGGTCGGACTGGCCTATAGAGCAAACAGGCAGTGCCCGATGGGCTGGTTTGACAGGTCAATGTGTGGGCTAGTTTTGTAGTCAACTGGGGGGGACAGAAAGACAGCAAAAAATATAGAATGAAAGGAAAAACAAGAAACAAAGGATGAACCATTTGCTGTCCACTCTAGTGTGAAGGAATCAGCGACAGGTAGGAACACTTGCTTCCACTGGGTTCTTTTAAATCTTAAGCAGAGATTGTACGTAGTGTATGACTCTTATGTGTGGATGAATTCAGGTGAGTGTACCACGTAAGTAGGCTGGTAAGTCTTGAACACTTAGAATAGTTGACAGTGGCCCACATAGTGCATGAGAGGTGTTGGTGGAATTAAAGCACAACATGCACAATACACAAGTATACAGAAAAACTAACAGAAGCAGGGCTATTTAGGTGAGGCAATAATCGACTATATGCAGTGTCTAGTTGGGGTACATAGGCAAAAACAGAGTCCCTTGAACAAACCTATTTTGAAGTGTACACCTACTTTAAAAGTCAGAGATTAGTGGCATTCAAAATGAGTGAAAAACAATGGTATTGCTGCGTTTCAATGGCTACAAGTGCCTCTTAGTAAGTGAATGGAAGACAAGGGGTCATGTTGCAGATGTTTCTGTGAGAGTGCAGACACTCAGACAAGCAGCCAGTATGCCCAGTCCTTTTTTAAATTTCTATATTGAGTTTTTGCAACTTATAGAAACAATGGCAGATAAATCACAGGAGAAATCAATACATCGAACATGTAATAATCATTCCTTTTTTAAGTATCCAGCTTGCTTATTCAGTACAGAATCAATCGAAGTTAGGGTGGCACTTTCAAGAATGCTTCACATTAAGTGTACCCATGGCATATACCATAATCCATACGAAACTTAACAAAGCAAATTGTGCTTAAAGGAATAGCACAGTAACTAGTTTTGTTTGTGGCTGTTCAGAAGTCAGGGTGACAGTGACGCTGAAACGGGGGCTCAGGGGTATATTCAGTGGCGTAACGAAACTTAAGCTTAAGTACACCTCCCTGCAAAGTACATGGTGGGGCCCCCCCACTCTCCGAACTCAGTCAGGAGCTCTGAGGCCAGGGGCCCACCACCTCTGCAAAGGGGGCCCCCTGGAGATCGGGTTCCCCGCACCGCGGGGGCTGCGGGTGCTATTGTTACGCCAATGGGTGTATTCCAGTTCCCTACTGGTGCCAGGGGAGGCAGATGTCTCCAGTTGGCAGGTGATGTCAGAGGAACTGGGAAGAAGGCCCTCACCATTGGTGCTGCAGTCCGTCCAGCTAGACTCCCACACATCTGATTAAGTAAAGCTGGCCATATTCAGAGTTCCCGCTAGCCTCGAAGTAACCTGGAGTCAAAAGCAGGTTATCACTAGGGAGCTCCACACCATGTGGACAAAGTCTGTGTCAACAAGAGCACACCAGGGCAGCTCAAGTCAGCAGTGTGTAGTATTGTATTCAGTCTGTGAGGCATGAGATAGGTGATATGTAGGTAAATGAACTGCGTTAATTTAAATTGTGTGTTTCGTGAGATAGTGGACGTGTGTTCTAGAGTCTGCTCCTGCTCCTTCCCATGGAAATGTCTGTCTATGATAGTCTCCCATCTGGCTCGCAAAGTCGGCAGGTTGTCAGAGATCATGGCGATCAGTGCTTGAAATGGAAAGATAGAAGTGAAGGTACTCTGTATCAGAGTACCTGCTTGTTTCTGAGAAGTGCCGGTACTCTCCAATTAAAAGTATTACGTCTCTCTTGAGAAGTGCAGGTACTCTCCCTCTCGAAATAAAAAGGTGCCGGAACTCAGTACCGGACAGTACCGGCCCATTTAAAGCACTGATGGCGTTCATTGTTTTGTAGAGCCAAGAGATCAAATGACTGCCGCGCTGGAAATTTAGTACAGTCTGCAACACGTCACGTGTGGAAGGTTGCGGTTCTAATAGCCCATGAGTTGATGCACCACCTGTACCAGCGCCCCATAGACTAGGAATTGGGTATCCGGGAGGTCACTTTCTGCAATCAAAGTCTCCAGGCTCCGAAAGGAGCCCTCGGAGTAGCAGCCCCACTACATTACAGTTTCTGCCTCTGTCCACTTCCTCATCTGGGAGGCCATGAAAAAACCCTCTTGTGTTCGGGAGACCCACTAGATGTATCGCAGGTGCATATAGAGGGATGCAGCCCTTTCGACAGAGTGTTCCCCTCCCACATTGGAGGGTGATGGTGACGAATTTCGGTTTCTGGGCAGGAGCCAGTTCCGCCCCCAAGAACAGTGCCAATAGTGCACCTTTCCTATTGGCCTTTCCAAACTCCAAACTCCAAATTCTGCAAGATCCAGTCCAGCCAGCCAACAAGCAGGCTATTGTAGCTGTGCTGCAAAGTAATATAGCTCATAATCAGTGGCTCCTAGGCCTCCCCTGCACATGGGTCTTTGGAGTATGCTTAATGGCACACAGTTGTTCTGCCCATCCCATATCAATTCCCTGAGCAGTGTGTTTAAAGATCAAAGCCAGACTCTCGGAATCCAGACCGGGAGATCTGCGAAGTGGTAGAGGACTCGGGCAGAATAATAATTTTAGTCACCACCATTCCAGTCATAATGGGGAATTGAAGTGTCCACCAGAAGGCAATATTTCCCCTCAAAATATACTGTGCGCACCACAGGTTACTCTCTCTAGTGTCTAAATGGAGTGGTACACCATGACTCGCAGGCCCTTGAAAACGCTGGGCTCCCAGTGGATGCCCAGATGTGGCACAGGTCCCGGAGGGCCCAGCAGTTCTGAAGACACAGGGAACGCACATGTCTTCCTCCAGTTAATACACAAACTGACACCCTCTCAAGTTCTTCCAGGCCTCTCCCTTCAGGCCTCTGTGTGGTATAAGAGCATGCCGTCTGCATATTGAGAGAAAACATGCTTTCAGTCGCGCAGCGGGAGTTCCCTGTGTCGCCCCTTAGCTCTTAGTATACAAGTAAATGGCTCAACCGCCATGGCGAAAAGCATCTGAGAGAACAGGCAACCCTGTTGAGTCCCACAGTAGATCGTAAAGGGGTCCGATGTGCACTGGCCTATGCAAACTCATCGCTGTGAATTCATGTACAGCAACGCGAACCAATTGTTCCAGCTCTCACCCTGGGGCATCCTATTCATGACCGCTCTCAGATAATTCGAACTCAGTGTGTCAAAGGCCGTTCTGATATCAATTGACAAGATAGCAAGACAGGAGGTCTCATCCAGGACACGATATAGATGCTGTATGTTATAGAAGGTGTTTCATTGAGGTATAAAATAATTTTGGCCCTTGGGTACCACAGTGTGTAAGCGGGGTTGCAACACTTTACTCATCCCAAACCGCCTCCTACTAATATGATCTCCCAATAAACACTTTCTAGACTCTTCCCTCTTCTACCCCTTTATTATCCTTTTCAATCCAACTAACAGACTCACATGTCCACCTCTCAAATTAATCAGTGCAAAGACTTAAGGTAACTAACTACTATTGAACAGCACAATATTTGCAACATGCAATGAAAGAACCACAGAATACTTTTTTTATCCAAAATTACAAAACATGATTTTATTAATACTCGTCAATACACATTACACTGAAAAACTCACTCATACAAACTCACTCATGTCCACATGCATACCTCACATCAAAACATTCTTTTAAAAACACGATATACAGGAACAATCACATGATAGTTGATATATTTTTTGATAGGAGCTACTCTATTTACTCAGACAATAATTGAATATTTTATTACAGACTCAAATAAGAGTTAAATATTCCCAAATAGGTTTTCTTAGCATTAGGACAAACAGTGTGGCACAAACTCAGTTGACATTCGATGATTTCTACGCGCGTTTCGGCACCAAGAGTGCCTTCGTCAGGAACGGCCACAACTTTGACAACTTGATATCCTCTGTTCTGCAACGATCAATGTGAACGATGCTTGGTATCGATCTTTTATCAGTGGGGATAATACGTACAGCGTCTGTACTCTTAACTAATGAGTTGGAGGATTCAGTACACAATCTTGTCTGGTCAGGTACCGTCAGGTAATTACAGCAAAAGGCGCTGATATTACACTATGTAAGGGTAACGTTCAGTTTGAAATCACAAACGTGTGGATGATTAAAAAGTCTCTTGGATCAAGCACTGATCAGATTGTTCGAACGGGACAAGCGCCACAGCCAAAACACATGATAATGCACTACTTCAATTCTATGTTGGATGTCTGGAGACGATGATGTGCACCCAGGGCAGAGTCAATGTTCGACAGTGACAGTCACGCGGAGGACGTCATTTCAGAAGGAGGTATCCATGATCGGGCAGCTTCGAGCTATATCATAAACATACGGACTCATTCCTTTGGTCGAACATTGACTCTGTTGGGAAGGGATGTAGCAGGTTGTACACCCACCACATCCTCTGGCCAGGCGTGGCCCGAAGGGTTCAAATAAAAGGGTAAAAGGGGGTAGATGGCTCGTGGTCTCACTCTCACAACTGCGTCCCTGTGTTGTGTGCCAATTATTGGGGGCCAGCAGCGTGGGGCCGATGTCACAGGCGCAGGCACTAATAGGGCGCCTCGTAACAACCCTGACGGGCAATATGGAAGCAGACTAAGTAAATCAATGGATGGAATTGGAAATGAGCAAGTTAGCCCCGCCTGACTGCCGCGCCCCTCATAAACAAAGGAAGTATGCACCTTGATTCTCCCCTTCATTAGCAGCAGAAAAACAGGAATTGTAAAAATCGGAATAACTATTCTGTAGAAGACAAAAGAAAATATAAATTGGCACTTAAATCTTACTGGAAATCAATTATAATGGCTCAAACCTATTTCTTTGTCACAAGAATTAAAACAGCTAATAATGGACTGCGTTATATTTCTCAAATCGTTAAACTTTTCTTATTGCCAAAAGCCTGTAATACTGATGTTAAGTCTTCGGTAGGCCTGTGTAATAACCTCTCGGGCTTCTTTGAAGGACAAAATTGAAAAAATACAAGCTGAATTTGAATTCAGCAAGAGAGAGAACTTTAACTAGGTACTTTCTCTTGTTACCTTTTTCTAAAGCAAGCACCATTTTTTTTCCAAAATCAAACATATTTCCCTATAGCAGTCTGTGCAAGCCATTAGCAGCTGCAAATTATGGATGGGGGGCGGGAGGGGGCAGGGTGTCTCCTGATGATTCTTGCCCTACTATGGCAATGGAAGTAATTACCCAGTTGTCAACACTTTGTTTAATACCTCTTTAGACTCAGCCTCTGTTCCCACTCTGTGGAGGCAGGCAAACATTAAACCCCTTCTAAAAAAACATATCTGCTAACCCTGACATCTTATGAAATGAAATGAAACGGCGTTTGTAGAGTGCATGCATACTCCAGGGAGTGTCCCGGTGCTAGAGAGCAAGGTAACCTGCAGACTAATGGGGATCGTTCTAAGCCACTTTCGATCAATTTCTCTGCTCCAGGCACTTTCCAAGATGTTAGAAAAAATGGTCAACCCTCTTATCTGATTACTTTACGCAATCGGGGCTGTTCCACTTGTCCCACTCAGGCATCAAGCCACAGGATAGCACCACGTCTGCCCTACTGGAAGTCTAATGCTTTCTTACAATCACTTTAAACAGAGATAAGAAGGCTACCCAGAATCTTTTAGATTTGTTGACAGTGTTTGAGACTATATCACATATACTTCTCCTTGAACGTCCTTCAGAAATAGGTATTTGCGACCCTGCACTAAAATGGCTCGTATCCTTCCTGTGTGGTAGACACCAAACAGTAACTATTACTTTCTTTCCATCTGGAAGCAAATGGCTCAAATATGGGATCCATCAGGGATCCTCACTGAGCCCTACTCTATTTAATGTTTACATGGCTCCATTGGCAATATTAATAGAGTGTTTTGGGATTAAAGCAGTGTCTTATGCTGAGGACACTCAATTAATCCTATTAATAGACAAAACCACTGATGTCCCAGAATCATAATCCTCCTTCAAAAGGATGCTATCCAAGTTTATTGAATGGATGTTGCACAGTTACTTAAAGTGCAACCCAGATAAAACTGAGATCCTTTTGGGAAGACCAAAAATTTCTCTGTCAATGACTGGTGCCCTGAAGTCTTGCCAACTACTTCACCCACAGCTTTGGTAGCTAGAACCATTAAACTAAAACTTGAAAATGAACTCACCTTCCGCCAGCAAATTCTCGGTGTTATGGGTATGTGCCTTTCTTTACTCCGTACACTAAAAAAAATTTGGGCCTTCTCCTCCTTGATGTTCGGAAAATAGAGGTGCATGCATTGATCACTTCCAGAATTGTTTATGCGTGTAGCCTTTGCCTGGGCCCACCCAGGCAAAAGCTATGCACCTAATCTCCATGACTAATCGACTGCAGTTAGAAAAAATGCAGACGCATGACTGGTTCTGAGATTACCTCATCACTCCCCTTTCTCTCAAAACCTCAAGCGCTTACATTGGCTTGCCACTACATAGGCGCATTCAGTTTAAGACTAGGCGCATTCAGTTTAAGACACTTGTCCTTAAACCCACACAGAGTATGCTATGACACTGACTCGAATACCTGAGAGGGATATTTCAACATTATAATCCAAGCAGGGTTTTCAGATCCAGTAAGACCGTGCTCTTTCTTCTGCCAACATCTATACTTATGATATAAGGAGAAAGAACATTTTCCTTTCTAGAAGCAAAATCCTGGAACGAGCTTCCTCTCTCAACTTGAGTAATTAACAGTGAGAATCATTTCAAGAAATTAGTAAAGACTTGGTTATTCTCTTCCCCTTAACCTCTCAGAACAGACAACCTGTCTGGTGTAGTGGCTAGTGCCGGATGCCCTTTGGGGTAACTGATCACACTTTACAAAACACCATCATTCATTCATTCATTCAAGATTCATGGTAAGAAATAACACTGGATTGTATAGGCTGTCATGTCTGATTTAACATCGTCGGGTCAGAAGACACTCACAAATTGACATCGCTTAAAGCACTGCTTTACTGACCGTAGATATGTATGGGATGGGTGCAGCCTTGTTACTCCACCTTTCGATAGTGGGTGAAAACCCGTTGATTTGATTTTCTGCTCATTGCTGACACTGTGGATGAACTTATACAAGTTACTTTAGCTTTAGAAAACAAGTCATAGACTTTTTAAACTTTGCTCTTAAATTGGAAGTACCATACAAGGTCACGTGCTGAAAAGGGATGGATGCTGTTAGGCCACAGTGATTTCCCTAAAAGTCACTATTTGGCCTGCGTGTCTCAAAAGGATCCAGACTGTGATCCTAAAAGTGGTTTCAGGTGACATGAGCTGCTATCAGAATCCGCCCACAACCAGTTGGAGTGTGGTCCATTTTCGACAGTGTGGGTGATAAATATCTAATAGGCGTTATCGTTAGACATTAATATCATAGCCATAATATTGAGGACAAACATAAGTATATATAGATTTTCTATACCTAAATCCACATATATATATATATAGATATGTGTATGTGTGTGTGTATATATATATATATATATATATATTTATATATATATATACACCTTCTCTATATACATATCTTCATGCTACACAGGTATGGCATTAAGAATAGTAAATATATACCATCTTATATGCGCTTACCTTTCGATATTTGTGCCCTCAATATTTTTGGAGACAATATTCCAGATGACAACCTTTTCGGCAGGGCCACTTTGAATCCACGTCATGTGAAGAGTGCCTCCCTCTAAAGCAACCAAAGTCTGTACATTTCTTGCATGCCTCTGCTCTGGATTCACCATGGTTTGCTGTTCTCTTTCTTGTGTATTTTCACCACACAAATGGTCACATTCCTACAGTATTCCTTACATATAATTAGGGTGTTTCCTCCGTCATGGAAAGGTTTGAGGGAGTTAATCGATTAGTCCTGGTTAAAGCTTTAGAAACCACAGAGGGCAAGAGAAAATTCCTATACTGTTCTGTCTCTTCTTGTAATGATGGTGGAAAATGTTTAGAGGGCAGGAGGGGTTTTTGAGGGAATGTAGCTTTCTCACAGAGGCCCTTACTTAGACATGGTGAATCCAGGAGCAGTACCCTGATACAATAATAACATTATCACCGTGCAAACGTTGTGCACAGACTTATCAATAGCTCTCTGCTGGTGGGAATCTGTCCCGGGTTTCCATGCTGTGCCTGTGATGCAGTATTATGACATTTGCAATGCCAATGCTGTATTATTGTGTCGCTCTAAAACCCATGTTAAAGTATGCAGCAGCACCAATACTACCATTACCACAGGACAGTAACTGACTTCCACAGCAAGCAAGGATTTATCAGTTTTTTTTCTTTTTACATATCTGATCACAAGGTGTGAAGGACTGGGGTGCAGGACATTACAAAGCACAGGGCCCAGTTTACAGCTGGATGTCCCATCCTCCCTATTTTGAGTGTATAGACATGTGCACTCTCTAAATAGAGTGTATGTAACATTGTCTACTCTTTGGCAGATACCCCAAATTTGGTAAACCCTAAATCAGGCCCTTAGCCCTATATTCCCTCAATAGCTGCAACCCTTGATCTCATCCCGCTTTGGCTCCTTGTAAACATTTTTTAAAGGAAAAATTGCCTCGCAGTACAGTCATCTGGCCCTGGACAGCATAGTGTGAAATCTTGTCCCAACCTCTTTCTTCTGCAAAGTGCTGATAGATCAAGGAATAATAGGCATAATTTAATAGGGCCTAATCTGAGGTGGCATGGTGGGCAACAAAATGATGGGTTGGAATTCTACCCCTAGGGATTGCCAGTGGTTAGACTATTTGCCAGCATTCCTCCCATCAACGTTTGTGTGTTTGTTGGAACATCTTAAGTGCCAAGGGTATGTCCAGGCCTGGGCTCCATGCTCACATTGTCACTGGGACCAAATTGCCCAAGACTCCTTGTGTTCCAGTTCAGAGAGGACCTGGCTTCACAGTTCGGGCAGGACTATTCCTATTGGAGCAGCCCCAAGGTTGATTTGCATTTAGAGGGGTCTAATCTGAGTTGGAATGGTGAACAAAAAAGTGACCTGTTGGAACACTACTATGAACGACTGCCAGTGGTTAGACTATTTGCAGGCATTTCTTCATCAACTTTTTTTGTATTTGATGTAAGAGGCACATAGACTAGAACACAACTGGCTCCCATCCAAGTTTCCCTTTAACACCAAGTGTGAATTCCAGCCAGTTATGAATCGAGAGAAGTCTGGATCCCAATGCTGGGCTATGGCACAGTACTAGAATATCGCAGTCAGAATATTGTCAAATATTGTGTTTTAAATATCATTTACAAAATGATTGCCCCCATTGGAGTTAATTATAGAAAACCTACACGCAATGGGATGATATTTCTGTAAACGATATTGAGAAAACAACATTTATATCAGACAAGAGTTTTGTATATAATATTTATATCATACACGTTTTGTATGCAATAGTCGGAAATACAACCGCGTGTGGCACCAGGGGCGGCCAGCACGGCTTGCAGGTGGGGGGGGTAGATACGGGGGGGGAGCGCGGGCTGCTTTTAAAAAAAGTATGTATAATAAAATAAAACTTACCTTGCCGCCGCCAGGTCCTGTGTCTTCTCTCCTGCTCGCCTGTGTCTGACTCCAAGTCCGAACATGAAGCAGGTAGCCAAGCTCCCAACCCTAAGCCAATCACAACGCTGCAATGCAGCATTGTGATTGGTCTGAGCGCCGTGACACGGCGCTCAGCCAGGGGCTGCAGGGGTGGGCATGTTCTTCATGCAGGCTGTAATGCAGCCTGCATGGAGAACAGGGAAGTGCGCATGACTGTTTTGGGCGGCCCGAGAGGGCCGACCAAACAGTCATTGCACCGAGGAGTGTTCTACCACTCCTCCCCTGCAGCTCCGCCCCCTCACGGACTGCCGCAGCTGGAGGAAAAAATATAATGATAATAACATTCCGTTATTATCAATTTATTTTTCCTCCAAGGGCAGGCAGTGATCCCTGGAACCACTGCCTGCCCTTAAAAAATATTTTTAGAGCCAGTCACAAAGGGAAGGGGTCCCCTGGGGACCCCTTCCCGTTTGCGAGTGGTTTACCACCCTTCTGTGAAGGGTGGTAAACTGCAACTGTTTTACGACCGCAATTGCGGTTGCAAAACAGTCATACATGGCATTTGGGGTCGCTATTAGGAAGGGAACGCTCCTTCCTAAAAGCGAGTCGCAAATCCTATTTAGCGAGTCGCAAATAAATTGCAACTCGCTAAATAGAGTTTGTACACGGCCCTAACAGTTTTTGCATGTGCAAACGGGTCGCTAACCCGTTTGAGCATGCAAAAATGGGTCGTACATCTGGCCCTCAGTCTTCCACTTTTAGAAGTTTGACAAATTAAGTAACAATTGCTATTTACAATGTTAAAAAGCAGAGGAAGCATGCTGTCCAGTGCTTTACAAGAAAGTTATCATCATTTTTTCATGATGCTTTAGTCCTTAAGATATGATATCTGTCACAAGGGATCTCCAAAGTGGCCAGGATGATGCGCACAGCTCAGGGGATCCAGAACACTACTACCAGTTCATACAATATTTTGGCAATTATCGCAGGGACCATTCACACCTGCACATTGCCACAGGAACATAGGAATAATCATCTCAGGGACCCAGGCACATATCTTCATCACATGTGATACTCAGGCACTCAGACAGAGCTTCATATCTTGAGAGCTATGATAGCTTTTTAGACAACTCAAATCCAGGCTAAGAAGTTCACCAATTACTAGGAATGACCCACTTGATGAGAAATTTTGAAACTACAACAGGAGTGCCCATGATTGTCTTACTCAGGGTCAAGACTGAGTTGCATATGGCTGGGTCTAAACTGGAATGATCTGTGACTGGGGGTGGATCTTCGATTGATTCAGCATTCCATCCATCATCTGTTCTTTTCGCATTACTCAGGCTTTAGTCAAGCTAGATTTTCAAGATATCTGCATGAGATAAATTCACATACAATTAACTTAGACGGGGAGTGCTTACATACTAAGGGCCCAATTCACAAAGGGTCTCTACAATCGTGGCAGAGTCCCCGCAGTCGTGGGGAGGCCACATTCGTGGCGGGACCTCTGGAATGAGAAAGTGCGAAGCGGAGGTCCCGCCACAAGAGTAGGCCCCCCACCGCGACTGCAGGGCCTCCGCTACGAGTGCGGATGCTCTTTAAGAATCGGGTCCTAAGTGATTATCTTGAAAATCGGAAATAAATTCAGCTCTCCCCGACCAAAGTTGCACAGCTTTGTTTTAGAAATTGTTAATTTGAACTGTAAGCCTAATAAAATAGAAAAAATAAATATATGACGCCTTAACAATTCCCTGCTGAGTGTGTCAAAATCAAAGGTAAACTAAGATGTGAGGGTCATTGCTGATTTTGTAAATCCATTGATTCTGCCATGCAATAATTCACAAACAGATGTAGAACCGGGCAAAACACTCTGCTTTTTAACAATTACAGCAGCAATGAGTCTGGTGAATCATTGCAAATTCTTCCGGATTTGTCACCCAGTTCCTGTCTTGCAGGGCTTACATCCACCTGATATTGGACCATGGGCGCTGGAAGTAGGGGTTCTAGGGGAGCTGCAGCCCACCAAAATAACCATGCTAGAGTTCAGAAGGTGAATAAGCAATCGAGATGCCTTTAAAATTGGATTTATGTTGTCGCATTTCCAGTGTCTTCAAAGACAGAGGTCAAATGTCAGGGGATGTCTTCTGACAAATTGCTTTTTATTCTTTTAACATAGAGATTGGAGTTTATTAGGTCAGAGCTCTAGACTGCACATGTGCTGTCTCGAATAGACATGTATATACTTTGTGAGTTTCAGTCTGCCCATAGGCTTCCTATTTGCTGGCTCCATCGTTGCTCTCCTATTCTTTCTCCCCATTTGTCCATAGCATGCATGCGTCATACCTCTTCCTGTATTTAGCCTTCCCCAAGAGCATGGTCCAATCACTATTATCCATCCACAGCTTCCATTTTAGCAACTGTTTTACGGACTACTTTTTTCTTTGTTAAAGAGCACTTAACACAGCACTTGTGTTTTCATTCGCTCTGAACTCCATTTCTGTAAACAGGCCCATAAATCTTGCTCTTATCTCATACATTTGCTGTGCATTGAAATACCGAGGTCAAACGTCAGGCACTGTTTTCCGAGAGTGCCTGTTTACTCAGTCGCGGCCAGCATGACTCGCGGGTGAGGGGGCGGAGGGTCGCGCTGGGAGGGGATTGCACGGGGGATTTAATTTTAAATAAATTAAAAAAAAGTTAACTTACCTTCACGGGCCCGGTGCGGTTCCGCGTCGTCCTGCGTCATCACTGCTTCTCTGCTCCACACAGGAAGCAGGCAGCCTCCCTCCCCAAGCCAATCACAACGCTGCAATGGCAGCGTTGTGATTGGTTGGGACACCGACCACACAGGTGTCTATGGGGAGACCATTTTCTCCATGTAGGCTGCATGCAGCCTACATGGAGAAAAGGGAGAGTGCGTAAGACTGGTTTGGTTGGCCCTGGGGCCGACCAAACAGTCAGCGCCCTCAGTGTGGGCAAGTCACTCCTCTCCTGCCCTAGAGCAGGACCGACCACCCGCCCGCCCCCAACTAAACCCTTCTGCTTTCTCGCAGTGCGAGAAGCAGAAACATAAAATAGTATTTATAATACCATTTTATGTTTCTGCTTCTCGCACTGCGAGAGCAGTGGGGCGACGCTCCTCCGCTCACATGGAGGAGCCGCCCCTGTGTTTACTTTTCTATCTCTGACTTCAAAGTGAGAGGTTTTGCGGCCTATGGACATTGTTTTGTGTTATTTGTCTTGCTTACTCTGGCTTTGTAAGGCAGTCTCCCATCTTTCACCATTTTTACTTATGCAGTTACATACGCTCAAAAGCTCTTGTGATTGCCGGGTACTGCCTTATAACAAGACTTTGAAAGCGGACTTGCTGGCCTCATTTTCATGTGTTTACATACGCTTAAAAATGAAACCCGGGTGATGTAGATGAACATGTTAGACACTCATTTGAGATTTGATTTTCTCATACGCTTAAATGCTTTGATGGATTACAGTAACTGTTGCATAGTGTTTTTGAAGGCGGACTCTCCGGTCTTGTTTGTATACACTTAAACTGAAATCTGGGTCCTCTGAAATATGGACCCAGTATATACTTATTTGAAACTCCTTCCCTTTTAGTTTCCCTTAACCGAATGTGGGCACTCGCACTTATCTGTGCTTTTGCTTGTTGTGAAGCTAAAGTTCATGTTGTATATTTTGGAAAAATGTTCACGGACTGACCGATATCAGCTCAAGTTGTGCTGTTTGCTTGTCCCACCACTGCTGCCATACAAAAATGCGCTAGGACACGGCCAGCGTCATGGCACTTTTTTCAAGGACTTTCAGTGATGCTGAACAGCAACTGTGCTGCAATACAACATGGCTACAAGACATTGACAATGCCAGTAACTCTGGCTTTGTCAAGACCTATCGGCTTTGCCAATTCTTGTTTTCCTTTCTCTGATTGCAAAATGAGACGCTTTTCTTATGTGAACTTTGAGTCAACCTTGCTGACTCATAGGAAGTGAGAAAGGAACTGTATGTCTATGTTTTGTAACACAAGCCAAATTTAAATACCTATAAATGAACTCTTCAAATCTTTCAAAAGTTATCGGCAGTAAGGAAATCAGAAATTGCCCACATTTTTGGGAAATTCTGCAGTGTGATGGATGCCAACATTTTAATAAAATCAAAAGAAATCACTTTACTTGGTGATGCCCAAATGATAAATATTTTCTAAAACTCCACATATTATCATTTGTGTGCCATATAATTTTATCAGTAAAAGTGTATGTCTGTGCAAATTTAGTAGCCATTTTAATAGAAAATGGCTGTCTATAAATGACAAAGTGCTACCACAGCATGCTTTAGTAATATGTTTGCCGGTGTTCTCCAAAATGCACCACTGGCTACATTCCATTTCATATTTCCCTATACTAATTCACCACTAATACTTTTTGTGTTCCAGAGTAATGTGCTACTCGCCGAAAATCGATTCGAAGGCTCATCGGGATCAAACATAGATAAAAAAATTACAGGGGCAAACAATGTGAAGGCAGACAGGGCAGTGATACAGAAAACTTCAACTGAAAGTAGGTGAATATGGTATTGGAGATGGATAATTTTCCGAAAGGGAAGAGGCATCCTGACTGTCATAGGAAAGGTTAAAACCTGCGTCTATATTTACTAAAACTTGCACAGCACCTTATTATGAAGAGTAGTGTGCCAATGATGTGACCAGCAGCATTTGTGCAAAAAAGCAGTTTTTTTGCTCAAAGTCAATCATTGCTCAACAACGCAAAGATGTGCAAGCGCCCTCATGTGAGCTATATATACTTTACTGAGGCGTCTGAATACAAGTTTCTACACGCATATAACCCCCTAGGACACATCGCATCATATGTGTAATTTTGCAGAAATTAGGTGTGCCCATCATAGGAAAACCATGCAATTTCTCTTTTGCCCATTAATTGCTCCTGCTTTCATTTGGCACTAAGATTTCACGCAAAGCCAGTTGGAGCTGTGTTAATAGATCTGGCTTTTCATCGAATACCAGGTGTGTTTGCACTGTCCCCATCCTGTAACTTTTCCTTTGCGTACATTTACAGGGGGTTGAGCTAAGGGACACAGAGCTTTTTTACGGTGGACTTTCATCTCCTTTTCATCTTTGCATAACAAGCATTGTCTAGGTAAGCTGTATAAAAAGACCATATGAAATAAGCAAGACAATTGCCAGACCTGGTTTATAAAGCCATACTTTTAGTCATTTGACAATTACACAAGGTGATGTGCTAGTGAGTAGTGTCACGCTGAATGAGATTAAAAAGTGCGAATCTATATCAAAATGACATAAAAAGAAGAAACAAAGGTTGGTTTTGCTTTTACAATATTTATGATTTTGACAATAAACCTTTAGATATCCATGCTCTTGATATTAATCCAACCAATTTCAGTCCAAAACATTAATCCTGTAGACATTTCGACCCAGATGCCAAATTTTTCATGGTCTTTTGTCGCCTTATTTAGAGTTTGGCGGACGGGATACTCCTTAACAAAGCATTTTAATATAGAGCCTAATATTTGGCTTTGTCAAAATATGTCCGATAATAGCAAAGTTTAGTGCTGGGTCAAAAGATTTGTGGCCACTGAAAAAAGCACTTTTGCATTAGGTAAACAGCTACAAATCTGCATGACTCTGAAAAAAGCCATAGCAGGCGCGAAGCTCTGACTCGGACAAGGCACCTATTGCAATGTTAGATGTGTGCACTTTTGGAACTGGCTGAAAAACCAGTTACTTTTTAGTCAATGTATCTGGGAAACAGTACTGCTTAGTGGAGTATTTCTCAAATTTTCTGTTAGGAGAATCCTTCCCTAGCCGCAATGCAAATTGTTAGGCACCAAGTCAAAGATCGCTCCCCCGGTGCCATTCGGGGCTGGCATTGAAAACATTTCCATTGTGGTCCTGGGTTCCCAGTCGAGGCCTAGTGGAACTGTTCCTTTGTCACGGTATAGACGTTAACAGTGGTTTTTCAATAGGCGCCTTATCTCAGGACCTTCGGTGGTGATTCTACACTTGGAAAGAAATTGCTTCCATTTGAGTCTAGTGGACTAGAAAGACCAAGTGGGATATTCACAAGGACTTATCTCCGAGTTATAGCCACCTTAACGCAACAAAAGTGGAGATAGATTTGACGCCCCATTCACAAGCGGTTGCAAACTGCAGACAACGCAAGTATTCCCGTGATAACTGCCGCAAAATTTACCTCCACGGGTGACACCACCAACTAACCCTAATGAGATGCAGAGTAGGGGTTCCCGTGCAAAAACACATGAAAACACCACTACACCACATTCACACCGAACTGCCAGATCTGCGATGCGAACCAAAAACAGGCGATAAGCCGCGGTAGCAGCAGGGAATTAACACCTGCCTTTTGCTGGTGTTGAGCAGGACGACTACCTGCTGCATGAAAGGGAGCCCAGCCAAGAGCCACATCTGAAGACCCACAGATGCCATGGAGACAATGAACATGCATCTCGGAGACCCATGAGGTCCACAACACCCACAGCCACCACCCGAAGGCCCGCCACCACCCCCAGGACCCGTCCCGCCCCCCCGGACCACCACAGAGGCAGCGTACACAAAGACAGCGGACCCACCGTAAACGCACCATCCTCACAGACCGAACGCCAGAGGAGGACAGTTTCCACCACAGGCCCAAAAGGACAACCATCCCCCGCATCCTGACCCACATCGCCCACCTGCTGACGGTACCAACATAGCGCACAACGAACATCACTCCGCAGACAAAGCTGCCGCCTGTGCTGCACATGTCGGCCTCTGGTACCTTCCAACCCACAACTGCCAGAGTCGGAGGAGTCTCACAGCCAGCCCCATCCAAGTTCATCACACCTGTCCTGGATGCCATCATCAGCCTGGTACCCCAGCACCCCCACTCCATCCACACAGCGCAGGAGCAGCTGGAGACCAAGCAAGGCTCCCACGCCATAGCTGGATTCCCTCACGTATCGGGGGCAATCAACTGCACACATGTACCCCTCGTGCCCCCTGCCGACACTGCACACAACCACCACAACAGAAAGCACACGCATCCCATGAATGTGCAGGCAATAGTGGACCGCCCGGGACTCCTCAACAATGTCGTGGCCAACTCCCCAGGCAGAGTGCATGATTCCTACATCTCCCGACAGTCCATCATCAACCAGCTCTCCCAGGATGGCACCTATGGAAATGCAGTGCCCATTGGTAAGCCCCAAATGAACACACCACACACCTCCACCCCACAGTCATGCAACTCACGACACTGGCAATGGGCACGCAGCACAACTACATTCAACATGCCACACAACATGCCAGCCGACCACACACGACAACACGACTCCATTGGGAACCTGGGCTTGCCATGCCCACAACCCAGCCACGGCATGGCACCACAGCCACACAATAGTAGGATGTGAGGAGAGGCTTGGACCAGGCATGTGCGAGAGTGACAAGTGACCAATGAATGAGAACCTAGCCAATGCCAGGTGTGGCGTGGAGGTGGCGGACAGGCTCCAGTGTGCAAACCACGGAAATGGCCATGCGGACATTAACTGCTGGTGCATGGAGTGTAGTGGCCAGTGGACGCTACCATGTCCCCACAGGCTGTGGGGCAGAACGCGGAAATGTCGCACGTTACGTCCCCCCCTGCATGCGCGTGCGGAGTGGGTTGGCCCTGCGTACGCCAGGCCTGCGTAGGGGTGTGAATAAAAAGGCAGTCGCACTGGGCGTGGTCCTCTTTCGGAATGGCCAACGCATCTGCCAGGGCGGCGCCTCCCAGCCCGCCACAAGGCCGGCGCTGTGCGCGGCGGGGCCTGCGTCCCTGTGCGCCTGCTGCACTCCGGCCCGCTGGTCCCCAGACCCGTCATGCCTGGCCCAGCGCACCAAGGAGGCTCCGCTCACCTGCCGACACCGGCGTGTGTCAAAGAGGGCCCACCACGTGCCGGTGCAAGCTCCAGGCCCCAGTCCCGCGACCTCTGCAGCCTCCGCAGACCATCGCTGGCCTCCACGGCGCTGGCCCACAGTACTCCTCTCTCATTGAAATTTGTACTTGTAAAGCGCACTTATACCCCCAAAGGGGTGTCCTGGTGCTGTACGCATACCGCTGTGGAACCCTTCCTGGCTTTTCCCTGTGAAATGTCCACTCCTGGGCACCCCCAAGGTGAAGCCAGGCCTCCCAGCGCTGTTGGGGCCGTTGTGGAGATTAAGCAAGCTATTGCCCAGAGTTGCAGAGTGGGACCCATGATTAGAATAGGCACCGAGGCGAGAATTATCAGGTCCGAGGAAATTGAGCCCAAGACCCGCCGAGGCGGGAATTGAACCCTGGTCCCGGGCCAGATCTCTGCATCAGGGTCTGCCGCTCTAACCATTGAGCCACACTTCTCCACATTGACATACTCCACCGGCGTACTCTTTGGCCCAGCTGTTGGCACAAGTTGAACTGAGTCGTGAGTACTGAATGGCAGTGACCAAAGGTCTGTGGCAGCGTCCACATCACTATACTCCCTCCGATCACTGAAGCAAAAGTCTGCATCCCAGGCCTGTGACACGTGGTGCCACTAACCCTGTTCAACGCAAGCCGGCGACACGTGGTGCCACTAACCCTGTTCAAAGCAAGCCAGCGACACTTGGATGAGGGCTCAGGCCTACACTGCGCACCAGTAGGTCCCACATGTGGAACTGTGTCCTGAGTCTTGAATGGCAGAGACCCCAAGTCCGTGGCAGCGCCCACATCACTATACTCCCTCCGATCAGTGAAGCAAAAGTCTGCATCCCAGGCCTGCGACACGTGGTGCCACTAACCCTGTGCAACGCCAGCCAGCGCCACTTGGATGAGGGCACAGGCCTACACAGCGGTCCAGTGGGTCCTACATGTGGAACTGTGTCCTGAGTTATGAATGGCAGTGACCAGATGTTTATTGCAGAGTTTATATCACTGAACTCCCATCTATCAGTGAAGCAAAGGTATGCATCGCAAGCACACGTCACGTGTCTGTGGGCCCGTGCTGACCGCTGCCCCCGGCCTACACTGTGGTCCAGTAGGCCCCACATCCAGCACTCAGTCGTGATTCATGAATGGCAGAGTCCATACCAGTGAACGCATGGAGAGGAGTAAGAGGAAGATGCGGTTCAGTCCGGATGAAAGCCGGATCCTCGTTACGGAGGTGACCGAACACTAACAACAACTGACCTGGTGCCACTAACCCTGTTCACCGCAAGTCTGCGTCCCGTGGTGCCACTGAACCTGAACTACGCAGGCCGGTGGGACCATCCAACCTAAGCCGGCGACACTCGGTGAATGGCCCCTGCTGACCGCTGCCTCAGGCCTACACTGCGGTCCAGTAGGCCACACATGTGGAACTGTGTCCTGGGTAAGATATGGAGGAGTCCACGCCATTGGACACGCCTCATCGCAGGGGGCATCCCCTATCAGCACTGGTGCCACTGACTCTGTGCGCAATGAGTCATGGGCACTGTCTGGTTGGACTTCGGTGGCGTCTGAGTCCATGGCCTGGGAGTTGTCTGCATCATCATCTGGCTGGGCCGGACTTGGTGTCCGACATGTGTCTGTTCCATTCATCTCCACCATAGTGACTGTTTCTGCGTGGTTCTGCCCTCTGCATCATGCCCTGGGGGTACACCTTCCACTGTCCACCGAGACACTCCGCGACAACCCCCTTTGACATCTACGAGAACCTGCTCTGCTCTTGTGACCCTGCCCCAGTGCCCCGCAAGTCAGCAGCCCGTGGCGGTAGGCCCGTGCAGGACGCTGTGCATCCAGGGCCACTAACTCTGTGCAGCTCAGGTCATGGAGCCTTTATGGTTGAATGGTTGTGTCCTTTACGATGTACACTGTTGTCGTTTTTTGACTGCACCAGGCACTCCATGACGGCTGGTGTACATACACCCCACACACATCCAACACAGTTGTCACTCGACATGTGAGCCTGCTAATAAAAGTGGCCGGGCGCACGTGCCCGTAGCCATTCCCACCATCTAAGCAAGTGTGTCCGTGTGGTCATTATGTCAGCATGATGGGCCGGAGCCCTGCAACATCACAGTGTGCTGTCTTCAGCGGAGGATACCATGTCACCTCAGCAGTGGCTGAGACCTTGGACATGTAGCTTCGCCTGCCCCCCCCTGCATGCACAAGCGGCGTGTGCTGGCCCGGCGTACGTCAGGTCAGCGCAGGGGTGTGCTGATTCGGCAGGGGGATCAGGGCATGGCTCTGGTCTGGCCTTGAACAGGAAGTGAGGTAAGTGTGTCTTGTGTTGGGGTGTTGTCGCCACCAGGGCCACAGTAGTCGATGTTGCAATGTAGCATGCACCCGGAGGGCAGGCCCACATGTACGGGGAAATGTATGAGCGCAAGCCCGCTCGGGGTCTTGGCACATGCATGCCAAGTGTTATGTGTATCAGTCCTGCGGCTGCATGAGTCAGGTGCCTAGCCCCAATCGCAGCACGATCAGAGCCAGCCATGGACTGTACACCTGTGTCCACCCTGTCCGGACCATTGGCCTACACTCACATGGCTGCACACCCTCAACGGCCAGCTTACAGGTGTTGTTGGCATGCCGCTGGACATGCGCGGACAGGCATGACAATGGTGTGCCGTAGGAGTGCACGTGATACAACCGCACAGCACACATATGTGTGGGGGCTTGTGGGAGGGAGGAGCAGCTGTGAGGCAACGTAACACACAGTGAGGCCGCTCATGTGCCACGTGCTAGGCATATCATCCATTATTCCCTGGGTCGCAGACATCCCACCCCACCCACGATAGGCCTCTGTACATCTCCTGTATGCATGCAGATGGTGAAGTTACTGTAGGGATGAAAGGTCCTTTGTCTGCACTATCAGGCGGTAGCACATCTGCAGCTCCTAGATGGGACTTGCATGTGCCCAGCACCCCCTGACAGATCCGATAGCAGTTGCTGGCGACTCCCACACTATGCACTGCCTGACGTCAGACCAACGTGTACACATCCCACACGCAGAAGTCCTTGGTCGTAGTTAGCGTGCGTGAAATGGCCTTCACACGTACTCCCACCACACCCCAGGCCTGCACCCGTTGCACACAGACACTGGTCATTGCTCTGAGCTGTGGCATTTCATCCACAGGACTGGCGCAGGTCAGCACAGTGCCGCTTCAAGCAGTGCCACTGACGCAATGGCAGACCATCCCGGACACATGCTCAACTCCAGTCACGTGGACCTGTACCATGCATGTCTGCTGCATGTACTGGGGGCACTGCCATTGGCAGTGCTGCGGATCAGTTACAGGCTGAGCTTCCGCATTGCCAACGTCACCTGCGTTCAGCCTGTGTTGCACTGTCGCTCGTGCATATTCGAGTGGTCCATGGATGTCTGCCTCTCCAACGTTACGGTAGCTGACCTGGATTTCGACGTGTGTGTGCGCCCCCTGTTGGCCCACGACCAGGAGTGTCACCGTGATGCCCGTTTATGGCATGCCTGAATGTTTGGTAATAATCAAGAGAAGAGCGAGGAGATAGGGGCCAGTTCACTTCCCCTGGGTATAGTATAAGTATCAAAGGGAACTAGCTACTAAATAGGAGCTCCTAGTATGTGTATGTATGGCGACACATATGTGTTTTGGAAGACTCTCACTCACCAACCTAGTTGGTGACATGCTTCATCATCGGGTCCCACCCAAGGTACCGAATGTACCTTGGGTGTGCTGCGACGCCTGGATACAGCGGAGCTGGTTCTGTGCAGTGAGTGTGCAGTGAGAGTGAGATGAGTGTGGTTTAAAAAGCTGTCCGTGGGGTCCCGTTCAGGTAACAGAAGGACTATTTTAATATATGGGCCCTCGGCAGTGGTTAAAAAAGAGAGGTGGATATCTCTGGAGTTAATTAGGTTCCGATATCCTGGTCAACATGTTTCAGCCAGTCTCTCTATACTGGGCTGGCTTTCTTCAGGACCTTATGTGTGTGAGGTTAAAAAGGTGGTCTGGAACAAAGTGTGTAAGAGACCATCTATGTGGTGCACTCGCTAAGGTGCATTATGTGATGGAGGATGATTTCCTCTGGCGACGCATACTCAGGAATTGTCTGAGAAATGCCCCATGAGTTCCGTGGGGGGCCCGACCTATTGTCACACTTTCTTCAAGATCAAGGGCCCGTCTCCGTACCTAGTCTGGCCGCATCGGAACTCCACACATAAGGTCCTGAAGAAAGCCAGCCCAGTATAGAGAGACTGGCTGAAACATGTTGACCAGGATATCGGAACCTAATTAACTCCAGAGATATCCACCTCTCTTTTTTAACCACTGCCGAGGGCCCATATATTAAAATAGTCCTTCTGTTACCTGAACGGGACCCCACGGACAGCTTTTTAAACCACACTCATCTCACTCTCACTGCACACTCACTGCACAGAACCAGCTCCGCTGTATCCAGGCGTCGCAGCACACCCAAGGTACATTCGGTACCTTGGGTGGGACCCGATGATGAAGCATGTCACCAACTAGGTTGGTGAGTGAGGGTCTTCCAAAACACATATGTGTCGCCATACATACACATACTAGGAGCTCCTATTTAGTAGCTAGTTCCCTTTGATACTTATACTATGCCTGAATGTTTGGCATGCATGCTGGCAACTGGACCTGGGAGATTACACGAGTGTCGTGTGCAGTGACCACATTGAGCCGCTCCCCGATTGGGCTTTCGTGGATATTGGGGCCAGGGGTTGGAGTCAGCACATCTATCCGGGACAGTTGATGGGTTTACCTCGCCGACATGTCAGATGTGGTGGACAACGATCTCGCATTGGAAATGTTGGCCTACGCTGCTGCACTCGCGTTCATGGACGAGTGACAAGGTACCTGCAGCTAGGACTGTATGTGACCCATTGCACGTGTCCCGACGCCTGGTTGCATGTTGGGGATCTGGTCACATGTCCCAAGAAGACAGTGGACATGGCTGTATTGGCCTGGACTCCTGATCCATGCCTGGACAACATACACGGGTTGGCAATGACTTGTGTTGGTGATGGACTCCCCCGGGGTGGACATGGGCACTTTCCGACGTTCCTCATTCAGACATGCTGCTGCATTGGTCTGCATGTCGTGGCACTTCCCTTGGCCATACTGACACGCAATTGTTGATAAAGTTTCTGCACGTTCACTTGTCTCCAACTGTGTTGAGTGTTTATTTGTATGCCAATGTGTGTGTCACGGCCTATCTGGGTCCCTGCCTTACATGCATTGCTACCCCATCAGGGCTGTGGGTTGGTACTTGTGCATTATCATGTCCCTGTTTCGTGCTTTGCTAGATGCGTATGGCCATTTACAGGCCACAAGCGGGTGCACTTGTGTCCTGTGTTGAGTTGTGCATATGTTGGTGTTTGTACCACATTGTGTTGGATGTTGGGGTGCTCTGCTTCCTATGTGTGTGTGCTGCATTGTGTGTGAGATGTCCCTTCAGCTCTGATTTGGCTCATCCTTCTCCCTTTCAGGCAGTGTGGTTTTCACTTCTGTGCTTGTTCAGAGGTGTGGTATTGCCGACTTGTGTGATTTGTGCTCTTGGTTGGTGTTGTTCCTCTTGGGCATGGTTTGTCTGCAGTTGTGCTGTGCTTAATTGTGCATGTGTGCCATTGTGCCCATCTCCCCCGTCCACCAAGACCCTGGTCGTTCCTCTCCCTGTTGCTGTTGTGTCTGTTGATTTTGAGCAGTTTCCGGTCCCCGACTCCTGCCACCATCTCCAGACTGATGTGGTGGACACCATTTCCTCCATGTCATCCAGCTCCTGGTGTGGCGCTGGACTCCCACCTCCGGTGTGCATTGCTGCCTTCTGGTTGTTGGCGTGTTTCTGCTTGTTTGTGTTTTTAGCATCATTCCAGCTGTTCTGGTTTTCTTCCATTGTCCTCCTCCGCTCTCTGGCTGCATTCACCTTGTCCATGTTGGCCTGCCATGTACAATGTTTTGTTGCCAATGGTGCTTGTGGGGTTGTGTACTAGCTCCGACTGCCTCCATTGTGCTTCGCTGTTTTCTGTTTGGTTTGTCTTTCTTTTCCCTGCTTTTGTTGTGCTTATTCCCACATGCCGTATATGTGTTGCGGGCCTGGCGCTGCTTATCGCTGCTTTCCTCCTCGCGAATGGGCTCATCGCATGTTTTTTGGTGTTGGGGTTTGTGTTTTTATCTCCGTCGCGGTGGTTGTATCGCGGACATTGGCCGCGTTTTCGGCAACCTATCGCATGGTACCGCCGTGTTGTGAATTCCAGGTTAACACGGGGTTATTTTCCCGTGATAGACTGCGATGTGTAAAGTTGCGTTAACATTTTTCGGAGATGTTTAGCGCAAGTTCTTGTGAATATCCCCCCAAATGTACCCCATCTTCTGGCTCTTCAATCAAATTCAGACTCTGATTGCACTGTGTAGCTTTTTCCTACGGCGAGCCTGTCCACATGCGAACCATTGTTAAACTCTTGAAGGGCTGCAGCCCACACGGGGCAGATTGCGTCCACAGTGTGGTCCAGCGAAATCTTTTGTGAAAGTCCCAGCTCAAATGTGCTCTTAAGTAGCAGCCTCAGTTTGCGAAGGATGAGTTGTCTTGGTTTGGTTGAACGGCACCTCTGAATAACTCACGCTCTCACTCCTCGTCTGCGTTCATTACCATGCAGGT
Source organism: Calotriton arnoldi (assembly GCA_963921515.1). Lineage (NCBI taxonomy): Eukaryota > Metazoa > Chordata > Amphibia > Caudata > Salamandridae > Calotriton > Calotriton arnoldi. The sequence continues at coordinate 114,916 of CAWUFW010002898.1, forward strand.
GCTTAAAAGCGTCCTCAGGCAGGCTTTCTTCTGTCTCACCTGGCGCAGGTTGAATCGCTCATAATTAACATTAACTAGAACTCAAAATGAGTGCTCAAGGCTGCTACTTTTTAATTCTAATTGCCATTTGCACTGGAGTTGGGGAGGGTTAGGAAAATCATGCCTCCTTCATCATCTAATCAGTGGAGCAAAAGAGAAGGATTTGCTGCACTGTCCATTTCTTTTGTGGCACTGAGACAATTATCCAGACGCCGCAACCATAATTTTCAATGTGGTGAATATAAGGCTGGAGAAATGTAGAAAGGATTGTGGAAGAGCTTTGGGAGATTGGTGGTATTTCTTCATTCACGTTGGCTCTTGTGGGATCACTGAGGCAGACCACTCTGTAGATGACAGATTTTCAGAGTGGTAGAATTTTTTTGCACAAAGACATGCCTCACACACATACCGTGATCTTGGAGCAGCTTAATTTAGGCTCCACCTTTTATATGTCACAATTATGCAATTATATATTCATATACAACATTTATATTCATTGTGTGACTTGATTTCCTTAACATGTGTGATGTATTTAGATCCATTAATGGAATGTAATCATGGTAGAGAGCAGGGATTTACACATAAATGTATAAATGTTCAATTAAACAATTGTAATAATGTTTTTTTATTCACATTTTGCATTCATTCTTAAAAATATACATACGTGCGTATAATCATGTAATCGAAGTTCATGTTGGGTATTGAGTTAACTTAGCCTGACTACTGGCCTCAATTGAAATGTGTTTAGCCTTGCCAGTATGCTGTTTTCCCTTTTGCAGCTGCTTTATAATGCTTCGTGTTAGGTAAAAAAATGCTTATTGTTTGAATTAGTCTCTCGATAGTGAGGCCTGCAGAGAGGAACCTGGCAACGAACTTGAAGAAATAATAGTCAAAGGAGGCCTTCTGTTTATCACGTTCCATGAAGGTGGAATGCTCAACATTGCGATCTACAGTCCCAGTTGCGATGAGATGGGAAACTTCAGGAAGGCTTCAGATGCTCCTCTCAGTTAACAATTTGGTTGGTTCCTGGTGATGTAGGAAGAGATGAGGAAGTTGTTGAAGCTCCAGTTATTTTAATGGGTGTTTCCATACAGCCCCGGCCCGAGGGAATATTAAATAAATAATTAATTTTCCCTCTTCATCGTCTGTCAAAATCCCCCCCCCCCCATCTCCCCTCACCCCCACCGTGCCCCACTCTTACCTGCACGGGCTGTGGCTGTTTCCATAGTTAGCTAGGCAGATTCCTTCTAGATTCTGAGAGGTAAAAGTCTTTCTTCTCTGCTGAACTTTTCAAGAGTGTGAAGCTTTATGACAAACACTTATTTTCCTTTTTTCTAAGACCTCTGCAGTAGTCCATACTATGCTGACGCTTTCAATGCTCTCTAAATCGAAATCCTGTTTAGATGATCTTCTAGTCGATCTATGGTTAGAAGAGAGATGGGAAGTTTCTTTATGGAACACCTATTTGCGACAATTTGTTTTATCCTTTTTGTGGCTGTTACTATTCTGTATATCATATTATTACATCCTAACCTGCTGAGACATTTCAGACTACAAATTATACTGCTGTATCTTGTGAATTCACTCTTTTTGTTTATATACTGGATTGATTAATACCTTCCAATAAACCTCATTTAATCCTATTCAGTGATTCCTTGCCCTTATTGTGGAGTCACATTGGTTTCACAGGTCGAAAATCTATTGCGGATGTCTTCTCCCTTACAGCGCTTCAAGTCAACCAACAGAGGTTCATACAACCAATGGGGAAAACTCTGTGATGACTCTAAAAGATTAAGGTGTAAGTACCAACGCGCTATCAATCTGATTCAAGCAGCACAATAAGTGCTCAGAGCCAAATTATCAAGCATGCGTTGCCACGCTTTGCTGGTCCTTGTCGGCATGCGCTCATGAGTGTTGCTCCTTGCTTACAGAGCCAACACCTAAGTGGCCCGACAAACACAATAGTAGAATAAGCTGGTAGAAACTCTCTAGCCGCTGGCCAAGATCAGATCTTCTATTATTGAGTAGTGAGAAATGCAAAGTGAGCATCAGGACACTATCTTAGAAATCTGAGGCAGCTCAAAGAGATACGGTTGCTTGTTGGCATGCCTTGGCTCTAATACAAGACAAATCACAGTTATACTAAAGAACTAGCATGCTAACCTAGAGGACAAAAGGTGTCAGCAGTGAGCGACATATTGCTGGACTTGGCAGCTCCATAATTTTGGACTATAAAGGCAAGAGGCATGAAGGTGAAAACAGTGCTTGTCCAACTGAAGAAGGAAAAAGGCAAGGAAACAAGTTACACTCTGTTATAAAACAGTCAAAACATTTAAAAAAAAAATAGTTTTAGTCTGTAGAAATAATTTTATAATCTCGAATTAAAGTTTTTATTGCATTTTAATGGAAAGCCACATTGTTAATTGTGCTACTCTGGTCGTTTTACAACTTGTGACAGCGTTAGTTAATCAACAAATATGCAGGATGCAACTACACACTTGTCTATTCATTGTTCTTATCCATGCAGCCACACGTGTTCTCAACGCTGTGCAAGCACAAAACAACTTCTTGTTAAGTGCACCAAAATATGTCTATTTTTCCGTGATCCCACCATGCAACAAAATCATTTGTTACATCATCAAAATACGTTTGACCACATATCTTATTTGTTTTGAATTTGTTCTTATAGGCAGTGCTTTAAATGGGCCGGTACTCACCGGTACTGAGTACCGGCACTTCTCCTCTGCCGAGGAGAGTACCGGTACTCATGAAAAGGTAGGCGCATTGGCTGTGAGTGCTGGTGAGCAGGGGTGGAACGCCTCTCTGGCAGCCAAGGCGCCGCTTCTGTAGCCCCGATCTGAGTCCCAGCTGAGCTATTCAGCAGGCCTCATTTGAATAATGTCCGGGTGCTCACCATCACGCTGTGTTTGACAGAGCAGGGTCCATTCAGGCCCTGTGCTGTCAATCACATTCACACTTTCCTGTGCATTTGTGCAAAGACAGGAATGATGGCAGTCCCCTGGCAGTGGTAATTAAAAAGGCCATGGTATGTGAAGAGTATAAAATGGTTTTTATCATACCCAAATCTTTTGTGTGTCTGCATATGTTTGTGTGTTTGCCTGCATGTGTATGCCTGTTTTTTATAAGAAAAAAGCGAGAGAGAGAATTTTTTGTAAGAAAAAAGCGAGAAAGAGAGAGAGAATCAAGACACTCTCGGGAGGTATTTTAAAAAAAATGGGTGGCACTTTGTGTGTACATGTCTGCTCGGCGACAAAGGTTCATAAGTAACGTAAAAGAGTTGGTGGGTGGGTGAGTGAGTGAGTGAAAGGGTGGATGGATGGGTCAGTGAAAGGGTGGATATATAGATGGATGGATGAATAGATGGATAGATGAGTGAAAGAATGGATGGATGGGTGAAGAGGGTGGATGATTGGATAAAAGGGCGGATGATGGGTGGATAAGTGAAAGATTGGATGGATGAATGACAGTGAGGAAGGATGGATGAAAGGGTGGACGATGGATGAGTAAAAGGAGGGATTAAGTGAAAGGGTGGATGGAACGAAGGAGTGAAAGGGTTGTTGGATAGATGAGTGAAAGGATTGATGGATGAGTGAAAGGGTGGATAAAGAGATGGATGAGTGAAAGGATGAATGGATAGGTTTGGAGATGGATGGATAGGTTTGGATATGAAGGGTGGACAGACGGAATTGTGAAAAATTGAATGATGGATGAAAGACTGAATAGACAACAGAATGTAAAGGTTAAATGGTGGACATCAGCAGGTAAATGGTAGGATGAAAGGATGAATGGATAGATCGATGGAGGAGACAAGAGACCTCTTCTGGGGAGGGTCATGATGAGTTGCTTCATTTGCTTGGTGCCATAAGAGCTTTGGTTCGAACTGGGAGTATTTTCAGTTTTTCCTACTCACGTGTTCAAAAATATATAGTATTGTGCCAAACAACAGCAATTAACAGTATGGCATTCAGAAGGTGCATCTACTGCAAAAAAAAGGAAATGTTAACATATTATTGTATTTGTCTTTCACTTTGTGTAATGAGTTAACCTGCTTTGTTTATATAAACACATTTCTCATGTGTTTTGGTATGTGCTGCCACTATTATAGAAGTTGTTAAGTATTATCAAGTCTTGCCCTTAGCCCCGCCCCTAGTCCCGCCCACTCAATACACCTCTGGCTTATTTTAATGAGTACCTGCACTTATTTTTTCCCATTTAAAGCACTGCTTATAGGCATTTAAAAATGAACGCAGTAATTTGTAAAGAACACAAAATAAAGGTTTCACTGCGTTCTGCTGAAAAATAGAGGCGTGTTTGAGAACGAAAAACCACTTCTGGGTGGGAGAATGAATATTCAACCCTTGTAAAATCGGACGAGCAGCCGCTGACACAAGTGTGGGCCATAACAGGTGCCGCGTTTGTGGTCCGAGAATGTAAAGGCTATTTTCAGTAGTTTTCAGTGGTTTTCCACCGTGATTGACTTTTTCAGCTGCACACAGTGAAACTTTTTCAGTCGCCCCCCACCTTCCCTGAATACTTACATCCAGAAATAACATTGCATCTCCTTCTCATAGTGGATGGAGTAATTACCGTCGCCATGGTGGAGTACTTTACTCCTGCCATGACGAGGGTACCCTGCTCACCGTATTTAGAGCTGTCCGCTGCCCTTGTAGACATCTCTTGCATTTCCAGGGTTTGCCGTAATGGCGGTTTCTGGCAAACATTGTAAGTTCTAGGCACAGCTTCGTCAACATGAGGCAGCCCTATGTCAAACTTGCAACATTTTCTTACATTTTCAAATACAAAATCCCAAAGCAGATTTTTATTTTTGAAAATCAAGAAAATCAATGATCCCCTCACCATGGGAGCATTCTCCCATGGTGGGTGGGTCATATACAAGCTTTCACTGCCCCTTACCGACATGTTTTTCATGGCAGTGACAGGCAACGAAAACAGGTCATGTGTCTGCCCACTCTAAATAGGGCAGGCGGACACATGACCAAACCTCTGACGGCCCTTACTCCATAAGGCTGTCAGAGTTGTGTGTAGGCGGCGGAGACAGAGTAGTCTCTGCCATCTACACACTAAGGGGCAGATTTACGAGAAAGTGACTCAGTGCATTCCACAAGCCATTTGGCTGCGCCGCACTGAGTCACTTTCAGAGCACAGGAATGCAACATATTTACAATGATATGCCGTATTCCTGTGCTCTCCCCTGCGTTGGCGCACAAACAGCTGCCATGCGCCGGCGCAGCTTGCACCATGGTGCAAGGATGCCTGCGTCATGGGGAGATTGTTTTCGTGCAGGAAGGGGCACCTTCCTGCACGAAAATAATCACTACAGGCATTTTCCTCTTTCAATGTGTGCTGTAGAATGCAGCACACATTGAAAGAGGAAATAACGAGGAGAAATGAAAACATTTCTCCTCGTTGCGCCTCCCTACGCCTCCCCTGGGGAGGCATAGCATTCACACACATTTCCAGATTTATGATTCCTCGTAAATCTGGAAATGTGTCTGGTTCCATGGATGTTGCGTGGAAACACCCATGGAACACCCCTTTCACGCAAAGTGCTGCGTGTAAAGAGGCCATATTTACAAAGCCATGAAAAGGCACGCAGGGTGGCTTTTCCTGTCCTTGTAAATATGGAGCAGTGAAATGCGCCACTAGTACGTCGCAAAAAGTGACATACTGGTGGCGCAGGGGGCTTGTAAATCTGCCCCTATAGGCCTACCTGCCTTGGGCAAACCTTCAGGTTGGCAATTTCCAACTCATATACATCAGGTCCTTAGTTTGGAATCGATTAGAGGAATGTGACCATGCAAATATAGGGGCTTATTTACAAGGCCCTTGCGCCACTTTTGCGTCATTTTTAACATGGGAAAAGTAACGCAAAAGTGGAGCAAGGGGCTTGTAAATCTGCCCCATAGTGCTCTGAATGCTTTCCTCTTCCTGAAAATGATCACCTTCTAAATAAATGGTTGAATCAGCGTTGACACCTACAACCTTTAAAGATATACTTTAAGTTTTATTGAGCAGACTGTGCATCGTCTCGACGTTTCCTGTTCCTTACACACTTCAGAGTTGTTTTTCAGTTTTATATTGGCACAATCACTTTGCGTGTTCATCTGTTTGTGTGTATGAGCCCTGCAGCTATTTTTTAAACATTCATCGATATCATGTTTGATAAAACTGATCTTTACTTACGTGATACAGTGTGCTTACTTTCTTCCATTCATTGATTATCATATAAAATCTGGATCAGCAAGTCATTTAAACAATTATTTAACTTGTACTTCCTTGGAACGCTGTTCATTTATAACAGTCTTACCCCAGTTCCACAAGGGTTTTACGGGTTTGCTCCTTTAGATTCGGTACATGTATGCTCATTTAGAGTATGGCCGATGGGCTGCCAAACCGGTGGGCACCCAGTGGCACCCTGCTCTCCATATTTTATGTTTCACTTAGGGGTTGCAGAGATTTTTTGCCATACGTGGTTTCGCCAACATGATGGGAGCGCTTCCAGTGGAATCCCTCAATGCTAGCATGGCGGCATTTTAAGCTACTGTTTTTTTTCACCACTTTTCAAAGACAAAGCTCCACAGCAGGGCTTTGTTCCTGGAAAATGGAAAATCAATGTCCCTGATGCACTTGGAATTTTCTTTCAGCACACTGTGGACCCTTATGTTTTCCCTGCCTAGGACCACCGTGACAGATCCAGGCTGTGGAAAAACCTGGTGGACATGTTATCCAGGCGATGTCAGCCACCAGACTGTTGCGGCTTGCCCACTGTGAAGGTTTTTCCAATGGCAAAGCTGGCTGCGGTTCCACCATCAGACACAGAGCTGCTTTGATCCCATCAGCAAACTCTTTGGGTATCACTTCTCTCTGAATATCACCATAACTACACACATCTACAAACTGGCCCAATACCAGACCTGCTTTTTAAGGAACTGGAAACCATATATTGAGCCTGAGGATTTCAGCACCACAGTTTAAGCACTATTCCTCTCACACTGCAATGGTTTGGATGCCTACCTCACGTGTCCTACCCATAAATGCTCCAGTACCACTCAGAGCTCTTCCACATAAAGCTGCATGTCTTGGCAAAGGGGCAAAGAAATTGGACCACGCCAACCCTATCTTGAGAAACCCCAACTAACTCCCTCTGGAGTACAGAGACCAATTTTATACAGGATACTTAACTCAGAAAGGTCTTCACCTCTGCACCTAAGCCATCCCATGTATTTAAAAACAAAATGTTGTTAACCGGGAGTGAAAGAAGCACCAGGTGAACAAATCTCAACTGATGCTGAAGATCCCAAATTAAGTAAAACTAAACACAAACCAAAGCCTTCCCTTATCAGGCTCTTAGACTTTGGAATACACTCCTTGAAAAGTGAATGAATCCCTGCTTTCTTTCAGAAGAAATCTGAAAACCCTCGTTTTGAAATCTTCTTCATGAGAATTTACTCTTTCTCTAAAACATTTCATTGTTATAAGTTGTTATCAGTTTCTCCTACTCTAATTATACAGCTTTCTGGTTGTGTTTTATTACAGTATCATTAATTTGACCCCTCTTATAATGATTGTATTTCCTGCCAGTGTGTACCACTGCCAATGTGCCTAGGTCCACTCTATATAAACACAAAAATAAATACATTAATAAATAAATATTCTCCCCTTCACTGCCAGCTATATAGTACTCTTTATGGCATGATTGAACCTTCCTCCTAATCCATTAATACAAGAGTGGTACCATAAGATAAATTTATGTTCCATGCCTGATCCTCCAATTTCTCAATTTACCCAGACCAGAACTGTACTCCATTGTCCTCAATAACTGTGCAGAATTACCAGAACAGACAGATTTTCTTCAAAACTCACCACCACCACAACAGCCTCTGCATTATCTACTACCTGACATTCAGTCCATTTAGAAAATAGATCCATTACCACCACAACGTATTTTTTTTTTTTTATTCTTTACTGACATCACCACAAAGTTTTTAACATTTCCTCCAACATGTCCATTGTAATTTTCTCCTACGGCATCATGGGATACATGCGACCTAGAAGTAATATCAACATTTTCTGGGACATCTCAGAACATTCGCCTATTATCCATCCAGCCACTGACCTCTTCCCCTCAGCATCCAACCCAGCCACGGCAAAATATCTCTTACTTTCATTCTGGTTATTTTTATTCCGATATGGTCCTCATGGCATAATCTTATTATTGCCTTCCTCATAGAGGAAGGTGGCACGATCTTAACCTTTCATATTATGAAAAACCATCAACTGCAATCTCATCTCTCATAAACCGAAATGGCCTAAATTCTACATTCAACGTGGACTTGTGTGGAAATCTCATGCAAATGTTCCAGTGCTTAATTTGTACAAAAAAAAGAATTGCCAGGGCCCTCGTCAGGAGTCCACTTCAGCTTGCACCACCCATTGCCCCTGCCAGCGCTGCCAATGATAATACCAACACAACTACTAGCCATCACAATCATACATTTGTAACAAATCAGACTATTCCAGGCCACACAATGCTACAGCAATGACTTGAGTAACAGGCATTGGTCACTTTTAATGTATATTGAATTATTAAACAAGTGCTGTTGTGCTCATCTCTAAATCTGATAAACAGCGCCATCAGCTGACAATTAGGTGCCGGTGCCAACCACCGGAAACCACAGGCTCAAATTAGACACTGAAATGTTCCCTTCAGTACACTGCCAATAGCATGTTCTTCTTTCCATACTTCATTTGAAATGGGCTCATTTAATCACTCATCCACATTTGAAGCTATGCACTCCTCGTAATCTTCTTTACTTTCTTCCATAGGTATCAGCAACCTTGACAATAACTCCGAAATGACAATCCTTTCCTTTAGAACATAATTTAGAATATGAATTACTTGTAGTTTACTTGTAATCCTGCATTCTCATACACAATCTAGCTATTCTCGCTGATGCTTTCAGCATACCACCAGTGCTTAACATCTTTGCAAGTGGTTTGTGATACCATCTTAAAGTGAACTAATTTCTCCACACAAACTGTCTGTGTGAAAGGTGATGAATTGTTTTGGTGTGAGGATCTTTCACCTTGTGTGCCTTTTTCCTAATAAAAGCTTGGCTACCTCATATTGCTCTCTGTTCGTCTTTCTTCATTTAGGATCTTTATTATCACATGGTTGTATAATACCCATTCCTCTGAGTTGCTCCACTGCCACTTCCCAGTTTACACCTCAAGGCATAGACCAAGGCTTCTAGTGTACTGTCAATTCCAATAGGGCTCTCCTCTGCTGCTCCTGGATGTTCTCCTCAGAGTATATACTATGTCTGACTATATAAGGATCACTGATTGCTTCTAAGGGGGAGTGGAAGCTCCACAGACCATACAGCATGACTGGTTGGGTAATACACATGCGTATTGGTTTATCCATGGGTGAACCCCTGAAGCATATACTTTGGCTGTTCCTATTGAGATTTCTCTATCACTCCATAGTTGCTCCTTCAGAGTATAGACTGTGACTGGTCATATCATTTCCATTCCCATGGGTGCTAACTGCCACTTTGGGAAGGAGATAGCAGCTCATATAACATGGCTAATTGAATAAAGCTCAATCCTGTACACACTGTATAACATGAAAGTATTAAGTTGTATGATGTCAGCATTCCTAATAGGATAATCCAGGTGACTATACTCCCATTTCAAATATGGAGAGTCTATATAGGGCACCATGGAGCTAGACATTTGATCAATACAGAGAGCTATATTAAGCCACTGATAGTGCGGTTGAGATTAGTAATGACAAAGTGACGAGAACAATATGAAAAAATATGAAGAAATATGAAAAAAGACATAGCGTAATATAGAGAAGTAATAAAGAGAGAATTTCTAGTACATTGCCCATACAGGGCACAATTGTGAAGTGGAAAAACAATTGGTGTGTTATTGAATGGGGACAGGTCTAATCTCAAAGTATGAAAATTATTATTATGTACAAGAAAATATTATGAAATTGTTGGTATGATATCCATATAAATCTGTGGTATTGCGATGTAATATTATGCTATGTCAATATTTGATCACTGTAAGATGGCCTAACTGTCAGGTGCCTATCCTGTTTACACTTGAAAGATGTAGTCCGTCTATTATCGAGATGACGACAGGCGGTGGTGGGTTTCAATAAAAACAAATCAGGTAGAAGTAACGCTGACATTGACTATGGGGCCGATTCCGATTCGGGCCGGAAATCTCTCCGACCGAACCGGACCCGGAGAGATTTCCGACCGAATCGGACCCGTGCAGCCCGACCGAACGAGTACGATGCGTCCGTATGCTATCGTCCTCGAGTCGGTCGGACTCCTATTGAAGTCAATGGGAGCCGGTCGCACAACGCGTACGCGGGCTCCCATTGCCTCAATGGGTGCGAGGCGAACAAGGGCGCCTCTACAGCGGGTACGCGGCGAAGCGACTCGCGCCGTACACGCACAGGTAGGGGGACCCATGGGTCCCCCTGTGTGCGACTCGCGCGGCTACGCGTACAGGGGGTCCGACACGGACCCCCGAAGTACAGCTCCGACTGCTCTTTCGAGCCGGACGGCGCGTGTCGGTCGGACTGCCCGCGGCGCGCATCGTACTTACCCGGCCGGGAACGTCTCCATTGCGCGGTGCGAGTCGTGGTCCGAGCGAGTCGGTCGGTGCGGTTCGACCCGGGACGAGTTGGTCGGAGCGGCTGGGACGCCCGAACGAGTCGGTCAGCGATTTCGCATCGTACTCGCTCGTCCGGACGCGCGTACGGATCGGTCGGGAAATAGGGCTCCGAATCGGATCCGGTTAAGCCGAATCCGATTCGGAGCCCTACCGGCCGAGATCAGAATCGGCCCCATAGTCCGCAAGAAGTAACGCTGACATTGACATAGTCCGCAAAGGCCGAAACGCGTTTGTCAGCTATGGTGGGGGAATAAAATATCATTCAACTAGACTCCGGAGTGCGCTACGTTCTTTTGCTGTTAAGGATTGTTTCTGCAATATATATTTTAAAGTGAAAATAATTTACCTTAACATTATTTTCGATGGGCTTTATTTCAAGTCCCTGCCTACATTATTTTCCATGTGAGTGTGCTGTAGTACTTGTGAGTGGGCATGTGTATTGCTAGACTTATTGGTAGGCTGGGCTGGAGTATATTTACAACCGTTTTATGGCCTTGTGGGATGTAGTAACTTTGGAAGTATAGTTTGTGGGTGGGGGCTTGTGTTAGCTAGTCTCGCCCTAATCCATTTCTTACCAATCCCTAAAAACCTTCTTAAAACCCTCATATTTTGTAGTAAGTATTTCATTTTTTCCAACCACTCTCCCTTCCACATTTACAACTAAAACATATACTTACCTTTGTGGAGATCTCCGCCAAATCTCTGCATAGAAAAGATAGGAGAGGCAGAAATGTCAACCCATAGGTTAGTTAATTGCATTTTGTGGTACCTTATTAATATCTTCTGTAGTACTACTTCACGTACAACAAACAGGAGGGCTTGTTGGCCCCCAAGGATCCTGCTTACCTTCAGTAAGTCCCACACTGTGCGATTGCTGAGAGGTCTTCGTGGCCTGCCCCCTTTCTCCACCACTCTGCAAATACATCTCCTGGTGCACTACTGGTTGGGGAATGAAGTCCTCTTGGATGCTGAGGGACCTTGGGGGCAAGAAGCCCTCCTGGTACTTTCTGTAAATCCTACACAGCGGGATTCCTGAGAGCTGGTCAGAGGCCCGCACACTTTCTCCACCTTTCTGCAAATGCCATAACTACTTAAAAAACCATGGAACTTCCTGAAAAAAAACAAAGGTTATCAGGACGTTATAGTTAGGAATTAGCATTTAAAAAATCTTAGAAATTCACTCAAAAAAACAAAGGTTACAGGGACTTTATAGTTAGGCTCATGTTTCACTCAGTGAAATTCAGCAGTTATAGTTAGCTGAGATAACTATAACTCACGTCCCCACAATGCACTGCTTATGACCTCACATATTACATCACTCATGACATGGTCAGTGACATCACTGATGGCATCTCAAATGACATCACTGATTACATCACTGATGACATCATACACAAAATCACTAACGCACCCACTCATGCCCCCATAAAACCTTTCATATACCCACTACCACACAACCATTCACAAACCCATTCAGACCCATACCAGTACTTACACACCCACTCACTGATTCATAGATCTCCACACACATCTACTCACTCACCCATACAGCCACTCATACACACACTCACTCATTAATACAGCCACTGACATATCCACTCATGTACCCATACAGCCACACATACCCTGAGTCAGTCACCCAACCCATAGAGCTACTAACACACTTACTCACTTACCCATAGAGTCAATCACACAGCCACTTACTCACCCATACAGTTACACACACACCCACTTACTTACTCATACAGATACTAACACATACTGACTCACCTATACAGTCCCTGACACAAGCACAAACTCACCCATACAGCCACTCTCACATTCACTCACCCATACATTCATTCATTTACCCCATCACTCACCTATACTGCCTTTCACATACCCATTTACTCACCCATATACCACTGACACATCCACTCAGCCACACAGCCATACACACACGCACTCACTTATACAGCCCCTCACAGACACACTCATTAACCCATACATCCACTGACTCACCCATCCACTCATCCATACAGGCAGTTACAGACCCCCTTACCCACCCACACAGACACCCATACAGGTACTCAGACAACCAATCAATCACCCATACAACCACTCACGTACCCACTCACACACCCATACAGCCACTTAGACACCAACTGACAGACTGATACAAACATTCACCCAACCAATGACTCACACATACATTCACTGAGACACCTAATCACTCACTTATACAGTCAGTCACGCACCCACTGAATCATCCATACAGGCACTCAAGCACCCACTGATTCACCAATACACCTTGGTATTTATATTTAACACTCATAAACTTTTTAAAACACTCACAGTCACTGGATGAGGTAATGAGTGATGTCATCAGTGATGTCACTGACCATGTCATGAGTGATGTAATATGTGAGGTCATAAGCATTGCATTGCGGGGGTGCGAGTTATAATTAGCTCAGCTAACTATAAATGCTGAATTTCACTAGTTTTGTACGAGTGAAACCTGAGCCTAACTATAACTGTAACCTTTGTTTTTTTCCAGTGAATATATATATATCTATATCTGTCTATCTGTCTATCTATCTATCTATCTATCTATATATCTATCTATATATCTATAGATAGATTGATAGATAGATAGACGATAGATAGATAGATAGATAGATATATTCCCAGGTTAAAGTGATGTTTTACTAAAATTCTTAATGTTAGAGGAGAAGGGCATGCGGCCCCATCCCCAAGCCACTATTGGCCCCTGAGACCACACCCCACAGGGCCTTTTGCTTTTAAGAAGGGGAAGGGGTTCACAGCTTCCGAAGGCCCCAGGTACCCCATCCCCCAGAACCATTTTTTTAGGTCTCACCTGCAGGCAGCGCACATGCGCTGTCACTATGGCGAAGATCACTTGTGCCTAAAAAAAAAACTTGAAAAAGGGGCTTTTAGCCCACCCATTACTTACCATTTGTTGGTATCCTTATCACTCTTCTTTGCTGCCTTCTAATTCGGCCCGGTGGAAGTAGATGATTCTCCTTGCCCCCGCTGGGCAGGAGCAATTAGAGTTTCCCTTCCAGCAAGAGAATGGGCAGGGAAACAGAAATGTGCTCCCATATGGCGGGAGCATTTTCAAAGCTCCCACCGGGTGGGAGAATACTTCTTCCCTTGCCCGCGGTCCTGCGGGCAAGGAAAACCACTGTCTCCCGGGGGTGGCTCTCTGGGACACAATGAAAGATCCGGTCCTGGAGGATGGGGGACCGTGCCTATCTCCCCTCTACTTATTGTAGAGAGGACCCCTTGAGAGAGTCCTCACATCTAACCATCCAAATATACAAGTATTGTTTGTGCTGAATATCTCAAAAACTACTGAACGGATTTACACCAAATCACAAAAGCACACATTCTGGACCAATATCTAGCTTTCTGCCAAATTTGGTGTAATTCCTGTTGAGCAGTTTTTGCAGTAGCGCTGCCTAAGAAAGTCCATGGAAAATGCATTGGGATTTTGCATTTTGGGATCCGCTTATTTCTCAACCCCTGCTTGATGGATCACCCCAAAACTTTCCCGGAAGGAGATAAGGTGTGTGAAATTATTTTTGGGAAAGTTTTGTAAAGATTCGTCAAACGGTGCCATGATTATAAGCAAACCAAAAATTGCTCTTCCTTTGGAAATGCAGACCTAACTATCCAGTGGCAACCACCACTCAATAATATATATACCCGTCCTTTAAGTGTCCGTGGCATTGCTGGCTAAAACTGCGGTTTTCTTTCTCTTGCCAATGTATTGGAACAGCCACGGACCACCTTGAGTTTGGGCCAAGCAAGCGGCCACTGCCAGGAGCAGCCCGTGACTGCACGGGGAAACAAGATCATTGCATCGGAGTTTCATGGCCCGGCTGACACTCATATTTGGGGCAGGACGTTGGGGACCCAAGGAATTCCGGGTCACTCCTTCAACCGGGCTTTACCATCGACACGAAGCCCTACTTTGCCCGGAATAAACAGTGCCCAGTTAGGGAATATTGGGCCCCGCCACTAGCACTTACCCGGCTGAACTGTATGCTGGGAGCTGTAGTCGATGGACTTGGACTACAGCTGGGGCTTTGAACAACGAGGTGGAGCCAGCTGAACTCCCACCAATGGGAGTGCTACAGGACTTACATAGCAGGGCGGGGGCGTAACCCCGGAGTTAATGGCATCTGAGGAAGGCTTGTTACGCCGAAATGCATTATGCAGAGAGTGATCAATTAAAGGGATTCTGTGTATTTCCCCGCTGTGTCCTCTGATTACTTTTACTGAGTGGTCTTCGTTGTGATATATGGACCTCAGCAGACCTCAAAATTGGTTTGCAGGGGATTACAGCGGAACTCAGCGAGTTTCAAAAAAATCATAAAAGCATCGCCCACCAAAGGGAAATAAGTGAGTGACTTTACAAATAAACTAGACATACCAGCATGCTTGGAAAATTCGGCCTATCGTGGCGCCCACCAGGGGGCAAACACCTGATAAATGAGCAATCAGCTGGTCTGTGTGCTGTTTTAACTTTTAGATGTCTTCGTTCCCTCCTTTGAGAAAGGCCGAGGCGGCCGAAATGCATCGGAAAAAAGGAACGCTGCCTTGAAATAAAACGTTAAATTCCACTGTAAAGTGTGCGGCTCAACTCCTTTCTGTTCGAGAGAGGCCTTGGTGATATATATATATATATATCCTGCAATCAATATTTCTGTATTTTTGCAGGATTTTATGTCACTTAATAATGTGACATACATCCGATCAAATGTGTCTTGCTATGAATTGTTATTAGATTTTAAGGCAGGCAATGCATCTAATTTAAAACTAAATATAATGTAGGATTTCAGAAAAGTTGTCCACTTGCCCTATAAAGTTACTTTTGCACAGGGACGACTACTAACGTTTGTACAAACATTTTTCCCCATGACTATTGGTGGAAATAATAGGAAGAGGTTTCGACATTTTTTACAACAGAAGATTAGACATCTTTGACTAGAGAAGATTCTAGTCCTGGAGCAGAACCATTTCACTTCACATATAGTTTAGTTCAAGAAAAGGGCATACCCATTTCCCAACCGCCGACTCTGGACCTAAAATCAGTTTATGCAGCTCAAGTAATTGGCAATATTTTCCCAGTACTCTGAAAAGCAAAAATAAGCCCTCCACTGTGTGGGCCTAAATAACCACATAATCTCGTATATTTTCTTCACTGTTTCATTAAAACTCGACAGCATCACTGGGCCCATTCAGCTCCTGTTTTGCTTTCCTACTTCGTTAAATATCGCCTCGAATCCAGTTACACAGTTTACATTTCCTGTTCCTGCTTTTTGGCTTTGCGCTGCTCTTATGTGTGAAACCCCAAAATGGCACTCCTAGGTAGCGCCAAGGGTTAGTGGGCGGTATATAATAGGCCCCCACAAGCAGGCGACATCTTGTGCTCTGTAGTCTTACATGGCAAATGAAAACAGCCGGAAATGTACTTTTGTGTACATAGAAATGGCCCGGTGCGTATTCCTGCAAATAGCTCGGCTATGGGGTCACACCAATTAGGTTCTTCATTTTGCTTTTTATGTGACACGCCATTAGAAAGGGGTCTTTCAGACCTTCGCTGTACAAATCTCACCCTTGTATGCAGTGCTATTAACACCGACAGGAGTTTATTCAGCATGGCCTTTAAATACACAAATAAGCTATTGCCGAGCACAGGTGACGAGTACTGAACACGATTGCTATAAATGTACTTCAGTGCTGAACTCGTGCGTCAAAAACGTCTTTGTAAATTCTCTTCACAAGTATTCACTTTGGGGTACTTGGATCTGGAGGAATAACATGCATAATCGGTTATAGTCAGCTTCAAGGGAGCAGCCAGAAAATTAAAATACCTCCAACCAAAGCTGTGATGGGAACAAGCAAGCGAAACAAGTGAGCCCAACCCTCCCTAGAAGAGCTCCTTTGTTTCTTCCATCCAATGTTCTATCCGTTCATCCTTTCACCCTTCCATCCGGCAGTTGATATCCACTATTTCACCTTTACATTCTGTCAACCATTCATTCTTGCATCCATCATTACATCTTTCCTCGATCCATTCGTCAGGCAGTGTCTCAGCTGTAGGTGCTGCCAGAAATGAGCATTGCATAATCCAAACTCAGCTCTGAGGTCTAAAAAGGTTTTCAGTGTGCCGTACGAATATAAATGGTTATGGGTGAACAGACCTTCATCATACCAGTCTTTCCACATATATGGGCTACACGCTATAGTTATTGCAATATTACTCCAGATGGGGAATTCTGGAAAAGGGAATGTGTGTTCGCCTAAACTCTTGTATGTGGCAGAGCAGATTAGTAGTATTTCTGCAGTTTGGGATTGGTTAGGTTTCTGAAGAACTTAGGGCCTGATGTACAAAGCTTTTTTGCATTTGCAAATGGCCCGAAGCGCAGAATTGAGCGGTTTGCGAATGCAAAAAGGCATTTTCAAATGTACGAAGCCCAAATTGTGATTTTGTAACCTGCTACTGAATCGCAATTTGGGAATGCAAATCTATATTTGGAAAGGGGTGTTTAGGGTGTCCCTTCCTAATACCGATTTGCATTGGTGTATACAAATGTTTTGCGACCAAAACGTGGTCGCAAAACATTTGCATTTTACCACCAACTTGAAGTTGGTGGTAAGCCATTCGCAAAAGGAAAAGGTTGAAAATAAAAAAAAAACATTTTTATCCTAAAAAATGATACAGAAAACCTTTTTTTTTTTTTTTTTAAACTCATCTTGTATTCTTTTAAGGAAAACAGGCTATTTAAAAAAAAAAAAGATTGCTTATTAAAACCAATCACAGACATAGTGGTCTGCTGACTTAAGTAGGCCACCATCCATGCGATTTTTGCGATTCCCAGTGGTTCCCAAACTAAGATCTACCTCATTAATATTCATGAGGCCAGTCTATTCTCGACCCACTGGGAATTGCAGAAAGTGTACAACACAATTTAATACATTAGTGTTTGCGATTATGAAATAGCGAATTGCAGAAACTCACAATTTGATAATCGCAAACACTAAGCTTCGTTCATCTGGCCCTTTGTTCCTTTGTAAAGGTGTAAGTTCCAGTCATACCATATTGTTGGTACCGTTTTAGGAGCACCCAGCCCAGTCTTTCCAGGATTGAAGTGGTAGGCAGTTTGAGAGAGGTGAGAGAATCTGTAATATGTCTTCATATGAGGCAAGCTCAATCCACCCGCTGTTGTGTTCGTAATCTAATATTGTAGCTGCCAGTCAATGGTGTCTCATATAGGGGAGTGATTCAATTAAGGCCTGGAGAGGCTGGAATCTATTAAACTGTAACAACAAAAGGGTACCTCTCCAACCATAGATCAAAAATAAGCCTTTCGAATATGGAGGTTAATTTTATTAACTCCGGACCTGTTCAATTAATGAACTTTTCTATTTTTGTAGTTTTCCCATTTCTTGAATTATACCGTACACCTCAAGGGGATTATGTAAATTTTTTACTCATATACCACAATCCTTTGGCTGTATCAAAACAATTAAACATTTTCTAGAAAACGGAAGTGGAGCAAAACATTAAACCATTTGCATTGCATAATACACAAAACACATTACTACAGTGTGCAGTACAAGACTATAACAATGACGAATTGACAAATATATCACTACAAATAAACACATTAAACATTACAAACAAATCATAAACACATCAAGTCACACATTTTGTAGACTTTAGAAAAACCCTAAAAGCCCCACTATACTTCTAGATGGCGGGCCTAGTTATTTTAATCTCCACAATACTTTTTTAATTGTGTGGTCCTAGTGAGGTCAGAGCCCATGTATAGAACTCTAGGTCTGCGCCAATTTAATATAGCCCAAACTAATCCTTGCTTAATTCTAAAGTTCAATCGGGTTGCTCTTGGCCTCAGGAATAAAGTGCCAACGTGTTTCAACCTTCTTGGTGGGACCTTAGAATAATTTGATTGAAGGTCTTCATCAGGGCGGGAAAGTTTTTTGTAGGACACGGAACTTCTTAAACGGAAGATACACAATGTATGGTTCTTAAATGTAAGGTGTAATAACTGTACTAACATTATGAAAGGACCCACTATATGCCATAATGGCACTACCCATAAATTTAAAAACTTTATGAATTGCAGGACTAAAAACTTGATATATTTTATTATCTGCCCATGTCAGTTGGGATACGTAGGTGAAACATCAAGAGAAATAAGGATCAGAATTAATGAACATAAGTCTGCCATAAGAACAAAGAGAAGAACTGCCCCTCTGGTAGAACATTGGCTCGAAAAACACCATAAAGTTGAAGATCTTATATGGTGTGGAATTGAAACTATACATATGAATAATCGAGGTGGTGACTTAACCTTGAAAAGAAAAAAACGGGAACAGTTTTATATGTCCCGATTTAACACCTTCAGAAAAGGTTTAAACAGTAAGGAAGATTGGGAGAGGCTTATTTAATGAATATGCTTATCCCTTCAGCCTGACTGGTCCTTGCTGCACCCGTAATTGAGTTGAAACACTATTACATAAGTACTAATGGTTGTTTGGAGAATAGTAGGTATGTCGTGTATTTATGTGGAGGCCCTTTGGATGTAGTGGACTCTGTTTCCAACGGGCCGATTTATTATTTTTGGTACACGATGGGGTGTTTTATCGGGTCACGACTCTCCCGAATTAATAAGAATATATATTTAGACATCTATCACGATCAACAGTATTATGATAGTCTGTTGTTGAGTAATAACTGTGTTTATTTGACACAATAGCAGTTTTGACTGTTATATGCGGATATATATGGAGGTTTTTTGCCCCTTTGGCTGTAGTTGACTCCCTTCCAAAATGGCCGCTCTATTTTTGGGCTTGTATGGGGTGTTTTGTCATACTATGACGCTCCTGAATATATATACATATATTTCAAGATCGACAACATTATTAGGGTTCGTTTTTTTAGCAAAGACTGTGTTTCAACAATATTATAGGGGTTTTTGCTATCTGCAGAACAATTCGCCGGGTCTTATTAATCTGGTAGGTTATCATTTCTTGCCTTTCAGGACGAAGTGATTACATCTTCCAAAATGGCCGATTTATTTTCGGTTAACTCTCTGGCTTGTTTTGCAAGACAAGATATTTCCTTATATACATTTAATCAACCTCTGTCTCATGCACTCATAATTTCTTTAGGATATAGACCCTTCGTTTGACATACGATATAAAACGAGTGAACATATGATATTTGCTAATTATTCTGTTAATTAGTCACGTGTAATTTCTGAAAGAGATATAAAGCAGTTCCGGGTCTGACACAAAGGTGTATCCTGACCCGGAAGCTGTTCGTTGGTGCAGGGAGGCCGTAATATTTTTAATAGGTAAGCGCGATTGTCTCGTGTCTGGCTGTTGTATATAGTATTAAGGTAGATATAATACTTAGGATTTTTACAAAATATTGGCCTCACT
The DNA here is from genome assembly GCA_963921515.1 of Calotriton arnoldi. NCBI lineage: Eukaryota > Metazoa > Chordata > Amphibia > Caudata > Salamandridae > Calotriton > Calotriton arnoldi. The sequence goes on from CAWUFW010002898.1 coordinate 135,178, forward strand.
TTTAGCTTCTAAGTCTGCATATTACAATAGCGATATAACAGAATGGCCTCTGGTTGTTTTTTGGAACGGTTGTTAGATCGTTTTGTTTATATAACGGTGCTAACACATCGTGATCAGAGAGTATTATGGAATATATGAAGCTCAAACTTATGACTTGAGAATGATGGATTATTACCTTTAGAATCAGGAACATAAGAGAGATTTTTGGAGGCTTTTATAAATCTTGATTACAAAGATATACGCTCCAATTTCCAACCAATTTTGTTCGGAACCAATATAAGTCCTTTATGTTAAATAGCCTTATAGGATATACGAGAAATAACACGCATTGTGTTAAAATAATGGATTGATGGCATTATGTGTACCGTGTACAATACAATTAAGTGATTCGGTACATTTTTATTATAGGTTTATTTGTAGATGGCTGCATGAATATTACAGCAACCAGATCAGGTAAAACTTGAGTAGCATTTTAATTTTAATTTAGTAGGTGCACTCACAACTGCAACATAGAGTGACGTTTTTCCAGTCACTTTTTTTCTCTCTTTTAAAATTGCCTTTTGGTCCTTAGATGTGAAATCTGCGGGAGATTGCTATCCTCAACCACGGCTCATCCATTATTGGTGTATTTGGATTAGTCCATTCTTTTTAAAGTAAGCCCGGTAGCATCTTTGGCATTTATCGTTTTGCGATGTTTTGATTGAGATATTCTCTCTGTAAATTCTTTTTCTTGTTTTTCCTTAGAACTAAATCTTTTTAATAACAACATATATTGGTGGCACCAACGAACCTAAAAATACTTATTGGCTTTTAAATTAAGGTACGTGTACGATTGCCAATATGGGGAGTTATGTCTTTGGAGATACCATTGAGAAAATCGTTCTGTCCCCTCACTCTTTTCTCTTATTTTAGGAGTGTAACAGTAACCTCTATAATACGAGGCGGGATATCTTCAAACCCCATTTTTCTACTCGAGCACGTTGCTTCTATAAGTGCCCAGTGAATTTTAAATTAGAGCACTCTCCTACCTCGGTAGGTTTGAATTGTTATATATTTTAATATTTGTCTTAATCAATATGGATCATGGGTAGTGACTAAATTATTAGGTGAAATTATATTATTTGTAGATCACATAGTATATTGCTTCTAGGGGCTATGCTCAATTTTTATTTAGTGGTGATACTCAATGATTGTATAAATTGATTAGTGCACGTATTGTGTTTGTTTAGAGTCAGTTGCACAAATTTTAACATGTAGTATTGTAGGTTCAAATGTTATGGTGACAAAATATATGAGACTGTCATTAATTGATTGTTTTTATTATATAGAAAACTGTCCTGAAGAAGGTGATTTATTACCAACTCACCGAAACGCAGCGTCGACCTTTTGTTTTCTTGTGATGTATATTAGTGCAATATTGTATTATAATATGATATGTTTTTAATTTTATTTGTGTTTTTTATGGAATAAATCTCATATGTCCCATTTAGTTTGGTATTGATTTTTTTGTGTTACTGACTTCTTTGTTTGAATACTGTGATTATTAGTCACAATATTGTGTAATGCCCATGATCCAAACTAGTGTATATAGTGAATAGGGACCCTTGTGTTTTTTTGTGTTGATTACCCAGTCCCTATTCTGAATAGTAGGGTTCTCCCCCTCTTTTAAATAAATGGTTCTTAAATCTGTCAGAAAAGCATCTCTCCTAGTCTTCTTATCTTTTTTGCTTGTTAATATGTCTTCGTTGTTGTATAGGCTTTTCTTATATCGCGTTCGACATCTGCTCGAGGGCTCCAATCTCCTCCATTGCAGATAGTACCAATGCCGGGTTCAGGTGAGTTGCGTTCTTGTCTTGTAGCGAATTTGAGATCTGATTGGGGCTTCAATCTCCTCCGTCGCGGAAAGTGACGACGCAGGGTTGAACCTGGATGCCGCCATCATCTTTACTGTCTGGACCTTGCCCTAGAGTGAGAACTGCAGCTTCTCCCATTTTTAAAAATCCATTCTTATTTTGGTGAGGGCAGCTTGCATATTATCAGCTACCATGGCACGGAAATCTCCACTTACTAATATGTACAAGTATTTAAGTTTTAGCAGTTCCAGTTCTATGATAAAGAGTAAGGGTGAGAGGGGACACCCCTGTCTGGTTCCTCCATTCATGTTGAGGGTTTCAGAAAGGAATCCATCCCAGTTGACTTTTGCTGTAGATGCATGGTAAAGCCACCTGACCTTTTGGATGAACATGTGGCTGAGGCCGACAACTGAGAGTACGAAAGAAATAGACCCATCCCACTCTATTAAGCGCTTTCTCAGCGTCCAGGAAGAGGGCCATTTTCTCCTCTGGGTTGTGTTTAGGCTGCCATATTAGGTGCAATAGTGTTAGCAGATGGTTCCAGGAAGATCACTGTGGTACAAAACCAACTTGACTCCTGTGCACTAGTAGGGGATCACTTTGCCCAGTGGCAGGGCCAAAACCTTAGCCAGTATTTTTATGTCACAGTTGAGGAGAGAGATGGGTCTGTAGCTTGCACAGAGCTGCTCATCTTTCCCTGAATTATGTATGAGGGATATGTGTGCTCTATTGAATTCTTAAAGAAAGTGTCCATTTTCACAGCCTCCCTAAAGGTCTTCTCAAGCATTGGTACCACAGTGGGACTAGCAACTTTATAAAATTCCTGGGGGAAGCTATCTTCTAATGGGGTTTTCCTGTTGTCATTAGTTGAATGGCTGCCGCAGTCTCTGTATCTGAAATCACTTGATCTAATTCACTGAGGTGTGGCAGTAATTGCAGGACCTCCAGGGGGGACACAAAGGTTTCTTCCCATGAGGTATTGGTGGGCTCATCTGAGAAATAGAGCTTTGAGTAGAATTTGGTGAATTCTCTTGTGATGTCCATCGGATGTGTTAGTATGTTTCCGATGGATCCCGTATTGCAGGGATGGTTGCTTTCACTGCCCATTGATTCAACTGTACAGTTAATAGCCATTCAACCTTTTCTTCTTGTTCATAAGTCCCTCCAGAGCTCCTGTGGACAGGTGCAGAATTTTCTGGGTGGCAGGGCAGCAGTCAGGTGGGTTGCACTCTCTCTCTTCGCTCCCAGTGAATGGTTCAATCAATTAATCAGACATTTATATAGCACATCAAATCATCCTTGAGGGTGTCAAAGCACTAGAGAAGCTGACTGCTGTATGGTGGTTTTTTCTTGCAAATATCCTGGTCTTTAGTTATTTCCTGAATTGCTGGATTGATGGGGCGGTCCTGAGGTCAGGGGGAGGCTGTTCCATGACTTGGCTGCCAGATGTGAGAAAGAACGTCCTCCTCTGTTGGTTCAATGGATCCAGGGGGTGTCAGTGAGGAAGAGGGAGGTGGATCATAGGTGTCTGGTGGGTTGTAGAAGGTCAGATGTTAGCTGATGTATGTAGGTCCTTCGTTGTGTAGGGTTTGTATGTGTGGGTATTTATTGGCATCTCTTCTGGGTCCGGAGTCAGTGTAGCTTCTTGAGGTGGGGTGTGATGTGGGTCCTTCTAGGGAGGTCTAGAAGGAGTCTTGCTGCTGAGTTTTGTATAGTCTGTTGTCTCTTCAGGAAGCGTGTGGTGATTCCTATGTAGAGTGGGTTCCCAAAGTCCAGTCTGCTGGTGACGACGGCCTCAGTGATAATCCTTCTGGTGGTGACTGGGAGCCACCTGAAGATCTTGCAGAGCATGCGTAGGGTGTGGAAACAGGAGGATGAGACTGTATTGAGCTGTTTCTTCATAGAAAGCTTGCTTTCTAGGATGATGCCGAGGTTGTGGATGTGGTCTGTTGGAGCGGGTTTGGGCCGCGTTCCGTGGGCCACCATGCGTCGTTCCATGGTGAGGTGATGTTCCCAAAGATGAGGACTTCTGTCTGGTCCGTGTTGAGTTTGAGACAGTTGTCCTTCATCCAGTCAGTGATGTTCCTCAAACATCTGTGAAAGTTGGCTCTGGTGGTGGAGGGGTCTTCTGACACTTAGAGGATGAGCTGAGTGTTGGTGTAGGAGATGATGTTGAGTCCATGTGATCTGACTGTGCTGGCCAGGGGATCATGTAAGTGTTGTAGAGTGTGGGGCTGAGAGACAATCCTTGGAGGATGCCTCAGATGATCTTCTTGGGCTCCGAGGTGAACGGTGGGAGCCAGATTCTCTGAGTTCTTCTGGTAATGTATGAGGCAATCCATTTGAGGGCATCTCCCTGGATTCGGATGTGGTGGAGTCTGTTGATCATGATGTGATGGGAGACGGTGTCAAAGGTGGCAGATAGGTCCAGGAGGTTGAGAGCTGCTGTTTTGAAATGGTCCAAAAGGATGTTATCGGTGGCTGCAATCAGTGCTGTCCCAGTGCTGTGGTTGGCTCCAAAACCGGATTGGGAGGGGTTCAGGAGGTTGTTGTGTTCCAGGTGTTTGGTAAGTGGCTGGTTGATAGCTTTCTCGAGGCTTTTTGGTGGAAAAGGGAGTAGCAGTATGGGCTGGTAGTTCTTTGGTTGTGCTGGATCAGCAGATGGGTTTTTCAGGAGGGGCCTCACTTCAACTTGTTTCCAGTCCTCAGGGAAGGATACCACAGTGATGGAAGTGTTCAGGACTTTCCTGAGTTCATCACCAATTTTCCTGCCTCTGAGGTTGAAGACGTGGTGGGGTCAGGAGTTTGTGGGTGCTCCAGAGTATACTGAATTCATGATGGAGATTATGGCTTGAGTGGTGAGAAGGTCCCAGTGGGTGAGTAGGTTGATACTGTCAGCGGCGATGGTGGGGGTTTGAAGTTTTGATAAATGGTTGAGATCTTGTCATGGAAGAAGTCCACCAGGGTGTGACACAGTTTTTGTGTGGGAGTAATGTCATTCTCAGCGGCTGCGGGATTGAAGAATTCCTTCACAATGTTGAAAAGTTCCTTGCTGTGGTTTGTGCTGGCTTTAATGTGGTCTGCTAGGGTATTTATCTTTGTTTTTTTCAGGAGAGGATGGTGCTGGCTGAGAGCTGTCTTGAAGGTGTTGCGGTCTTCCATCTTTTTGCTAGTGCGAAACTTCCTCTCGAGTTGCTAGCAGTTGCACTTGGTGGATTTCAGTTCCTTGGTGTACCAACGGGCCCTTTTGGTGGGTCCTCTGGGTTTTGCTCGCTTGGCGGGGGTGATTCTGTCGGTACATTCTGTGATCCACTGGGAGAAGTTTTTTGCTGTCAGCTCTGGGTTGGGTGTTGAGTCTAGGAGCTGGGAGCTGAGAGCGTTGTTCCACTATTCTTCTGCTATCTTTCTCCAGTCTCTGTGCTTAAAGCTGGGGTGCGCTGTGCCGGGTTTGGTAGGTTCTGTGATGGTGAAGTGGACGCTGAAATGGTCGGTCCAGGTGAGCTGTGTGACTTGGTTGTACTAGACTGTTGCTGGAGGTAAAGATGGGGTAAAGTGTGTGTCCTGCGATGTGAGTGGGTTCGGGACCAGCTGCTTGAGGCCAATGTTGCTCCTGATTTCCAAGAGGTCAGTTGTGTTGGTGTTGCTGGGGTCATCGAGGTGGAAGTTAAGGTCTCCTAGGGAGATGTAGGGCTCAGAATCGATTGCGATTGGGGTGATGAGGTCAGGGATGGTGTTGCAGAAGCTGGGACGTGGTCCTGGTGATCTGTTGGCCAGGGTGCCTCTGATGGTGCTTTTCCTGTCTGTGTGTAGTTGTAAGTTGAGGTCTTTCATTATCAGGATTGAATTGTCTGGGGAGGTTGTGCAGAGGATGGTGTCCCGCAGATGATGGCGATTCCACCCTCGTGTTTGTTGGTTCGGTCCCGGTGTGTTTTTTTGTAGCTTTCGGGGGGAGCGATGGTGATGTCTGTTGCAGAGGCGGGGTTCAGCTAGGTCTCTGTGAGGAAAATGACGTCCGGTGTGAGGGATGAGATCGTGTCCCAGATATCCATGGCGTGTTTGCAGAGTGATCATGTGTTAAGTTGAATGTACTGGAGTTGTGACAAGGCCATCTCGATCTGTGTGGTGGGCACGGACACGTTTGCGGTGTCTCTGGTGTTGTTGGTTGCTTTGGTGCTGCAGGTGAAGCGGCAGTGCAAGCAGGAGAACTGTCCTCTTGTGGTGCGTGGGGATGCATGGCAGCAGTGGTTGTTGATGCATACTGGACCGAGAGCTCGGAGTTTGGCGGCAGTGTTGTTATGCAGAGTGGAAGAGCCAGGGTGCTTGCGCTGGGCGAGGTCAAGATACGGACGGGCACAGACAGGCTTGCCTTTGGCACGCCTTCGGTGAGCTAGAAGCACGCCCGATTTGCACAATTGCGCAGCGACCTCCATAAGAAGTCCTGTGAGGTGGGAGAGGCTCGCCAGGAGGCGGGAGGGCAGGAAGCAGGAAAAACGGCTGGATCGCGCACTGAATGAAAACAAATAACAAACAATATTAAGCAGTACTGACACTAGAAACAAACAACATTCAACTAGAAACAACGACAGGGGCAATACAAGGCAAGGCACGCTAAGTGTACAATTTGAAAAATAAATGCGGTCAACAGCGAGCTTGAACGAGCACACACGGAGCTGCCTGTGTGCTACTTACAGCACACAGGCAGCAGCGGGGAACAGTTTTCTTGACCCTGGGGTCGAGGACTAACGCTGGTTCTTAGAAGCGACTTACCGGGAAACCCCGAGCAGCACCAACACATCCACACCCACTGCAATGACCAGTTCTCAGAGTAATTTCATCCTTAATGATCGGGCAGGTCAGCTGGTGATCAGGTTTCTGCGAGGTCCTCTGCATCCGCACATCAAGTTAGATTGCGGCCCTACGTAGTGGGTCAGCAGTCAGTCACTGACAATCATCTCTGTGCAGCAATTTGGCCTCAAATCCCCTGGTATCTCATAAATGACCTGGAACCCAGCAGCGGGCTTCTTGTCACCTATTTTAGGGTGATTTAAGCAAGCACGCCCTGAGCTCTACTAAGGGGTGGCCACTGCAGGCATGGCTAACCTCTTCCTGCTAGGGTTCGATGTGAAGTAAAAATATATTACACTAGGTGTGCGCAAAAGAATATCTGTTGTTTACCTCAACCTCTTAAGAATATTTAAGTCAACTTAGTGTATGTGTTGAAAATAGGGGCCCTCTTCTTGGTTATGTGTCCAGAGTCCACGTTACCCCATTCCAGGACTCTAGGCTCCCTGCTTAGCTGTCCATATTTTCATGTCCCTGTGTTCATGTCTCCCCTTACCAACTCCATCTCTTTACTCAAGAGTCAATACCCATGTCTCCTTGCCCCAAGTACTATTTCTCGCTGTTCTAGTGTCAGTGTTCTCCTACCCCAGTGTCAGTGTCTCAGTGCGTTTACTTAAGAAGACATGTCTCCCCGTTCCTACGTTCAGGTCTCATTCCTTTCAGTGTATGTTACCATGACTCCCTCCTCTTAGGTCCATTTCTCCACCGTTGCAGTGTCCATATCTCTCTGCTTCTGTGAGTCTGAGCCCCAGTGTTAGTCTTTGCGTCTCACTGCCGCCATATTCAGGTCTCTTCTTTGTTTCTATGTCCATAGAAATGTCTCCCTGTACCGTGGCCTATGTCGCGAAGCCCAGGTGTCCTTATCTCTATGCTGCTATGTGTCTGGCCCCAGTGTCAATCTCTGGGTCTCACTGCCTCCATGTCCAGTCCAGTGCTCATAGACTTATCTCCCTGTGCAGTGGCCCATCTCTCCAGGCCCCAGTGTCCTTATCTCCATGTCACTGTATCTGGAAATATCTCTTTGTCTGAGTGCTGTGAAGTCCAGATATCTTATTTGTTCCTGTGACAGTGGCCACTTCTGCCTACAAACTAGCTTCACCTACTTACTGCATGAAGGAGAGATGCCCCCTCATTAATAAGTTGGTGGAATATTTATGTAGAATGTATTTTTGAACGATTGTTTATAGGCTCCCCAAGTTTAGACTTACCATGCTTTTTTCTACTCTATTTAACGAGTCCCCCCTTACATGCTGGTACTTACCTGTGAGGAAGGTGATTCTTGGCACTTATGAATCAGAAAAGGGGTTAACGTGTGAGCAGGATAAGCTGGTAGTGAGGATTGTAGTTCTCAATTTTCCTTCTACCCCTCTGAACTTAATATTCATTTATTTGGAAAACAGGACTTTTGCTTCTTTGTGAACAGTGTCAGTGTGGCCTGATTGTCATGCATTTTCTGCTGCCAAGCGATCAGGAGGTTCATCACAGTTGAATCATGCTAGCAAACCCCTTATTCATCTCTCCCTGGATAGTTGAGATTTCTCAGGGGAATATAGCATGTTACAACGCATGCTATTACATCGCGTACTATTACAATGCAGTCGTTACAACGACGGCGTTGTTAGTATGCAATACCTTTACATCGCAAGTCATTACAACGACTTGCTGTAGGGGGCGCGCTGGACTTAGGAATAGTATTATTTACTATTCCTACTCCAGTTTGCGCAACAGCAGGGAAGGTGTTGGATTACATATCCAATACCTTAGCGCCCCCTACAGCAAGTCGTTCTAATGACTTGGGTTGTAAAGGTATTGCGTACTAACAACGCGGTCGTTGCAACGACCGCGTTGTAAAAGCACTGCGTTGTAACAACAGCGTTGTAAACGCTGTTTCCCTTCTCAGGGTGACTCCACTATGGCTAGTACATCCATATATGTTGCGGTAACCAGGTTTTTCTGGATGCTGTCTTTTCTATCCTTGGTGGTTGTAATTTGTTGGGCATCCGCAGGCTGGCCATCCAATAACTTTTCTTTATACTTGGACTAGAGAGTAAATGCACCCCAGACGCCTTCTATCAGGCACTACCAATTCTGGCTCTATGGGAGCCATAAAGCTCCAGGTCGACTAGGGATAGGAGACACCCGACTATTACAGATTCTCTTGAATCTTTACATTTTCCCAAGGCCACTGGAATTAGGCGATTCTGCAGCCGCTGCGATTTTCCCATGATTATAGATTTGCGGCATTTGCCACATAAACCATCATCTGCTGCATAATCTGCAGATTTTAACAAAAAAAATAGTCTCTAGCTTAAACGTTTCAAAAATTAGTAAAACCGCAGCGGCACATGTTGCCGCGCAGTGAAAGGCCTTTTGCAAATGTTCACTGGTCACCTTTCTGTTGCTTATCGCTATATTTTGGTATTAAACTGGTACTGATGAGGAGCACCCAATGACCAAACACTGTTAACAAGTGTAAAATGTACAAAATAATGAAGTAATACTTTTACAAAATGTGCCGCATTACTCCGCATAATTTGCGTTTTCTTGCTGCATAATTTACTCAATCCTAACGCATAATTTGGCCCTATCCTGCTGCATAATTCCAGTGGCCATGCATATTCCTGATTGATTCAATTGTGTAAACATTTGTATCTTGCTTTTTTTGGACAATGTCATAAAAAAAGTCAGTTTCCCAGAGCTGTACTCTCGTGCTGTCCAGTTTGCTGGCTTTGCTCTTCCTTCACTTGGCTAGAATTATCCATTGGATCATCAGGGGACCGTCTAACATGTTCTGTCTGGGGCCTGGTTAGAGACCTGATACTGAAAGCTCACTCATTTTGGTGATAGGTAAAATGATAGCTGTTAAGGTTTAGATGGTTAGTATTCACTTTGGGTTTCAGTTACTGCAATACAAAATAACAGACATCAAACAGTTTGGAAAATATTGGAGGTATCAAAGCCAGTACCTTTGCAAAATATTTGCAGCACCTTAATTTGCAACACTATACATTTGGCAAGGCAGGCACACCATCGCTTATGCATTGAGCTTGTCCAATCAAACAAGAGGAGTTTTGGATGCTGCAACAGACCAGTGCCTCAGGATCTTGAAGTAGATTGACAGAAGCAGCCAACCGACGCATAGATGGATAATATTCGATTGAGTGCTACAGTAGGCCAGTTTAGACAGGCTGACGCCAGTGGCCAGCAGAAGCCACACCAACCTCATCATTGGAAGTGATTCAGTGGCCATTTCCTCTACTGAGATGGCATCAAGGAATGACCTCGTTCACTTTGGTTTCCCTTGTTTCTTCTTTTCCTCTTTAGTGACCACTGATGCTTTGGATTTCTACCCTCTACCTCTCTCATTCTCACATGCATTATCCAGCTTCTTCAATCAAACTGGCAGTTTAATATCTCCCCATTTCTCTCTTCATGATATCTTGACAAATATCCTTTCAGCTGGCTCAGGTTCCTGTTTCTTCCTTCAGACCTCTCCCTTTATATTTCCAGCTATAACACCTGCCCCCACCAGTCTGCAACATCTCGCTTTTCAATGCCATCCACACTTATCCATGTACATCTCCGTCCACCTTCTCCCCTCCTCATCCACCGTGCGCTTAACAGCTCCATCCCTTTCACTCCATTTGCCTTGTGCTCTCTCTTGATCTCCACCTCATGGTCTTCCACTTTTGCCCTTTTTTCCATTATTCAACTTTTCTGATACAGTCTTCATATGCAAAATAGGCATAGTGGTGGAAGTCTCCCCTTCAAGACAGGTAAACCATGGCCAGCAGCCTTTGCTTAATTTGAACCAGTGGTTTCCGGTGCCCAGCACTGGCATTTGATTGCCCACACCTGCATTTATGACAGTCTGCCACATGGTGGTGCTCTTTGTCTCATTTAGAGATGAGTATAACAATCATTGTTTATTAATTCAATGCACATTAAAAATGACTAATACCTGTCGCCGAAGCCACTCTTAAAACTTTGGAGGCTTGGAATAGTCAGAATTGTCCCAATTGTAGGAGTATGATGGGTAGTAGTTGTGTTAGGACTGTAATTGATAGTGCTGACAGCAGCAATGGGTGGTGCATGCAGAAGTGGCCTCCTGAACTTCTATTTTTACAAATTAAGCACTGGCAGCAGCTCCCGAAGCCTTCCTTAGTAAACAGGTAAAGCACTGAAGCAATTAGCAGCGCAAGCTTCCCCCACATAACAAGCACAGCATAGTCAGCAATTGGCCAAGCCTTTCTCACCAAAAAAAAGGTATTGAGTGGGCAGTAGACATGCAAGCCTACCGCACAGAACAGTACAGCATGGTCAGCTTATAAGGGATAGGTGTGCACAGCAGCCAAGCAGAACTATATCATTTGAGACCAGTATTGGCTGCTACAGGACGGGGGTGGTGGGGCGGGGGGTGAATGAAAAAGACAAAAAAAAAACACTTACCTGGGTACGACTGGCCCGTTGCCTCTCCTCCGTCCTCTTTGTTTTCTTCCTGTCTGGAGTCCCAGCAGCAGGAAGCACCCGGGCTCCCATAAGCCAATCACAATGCTGCTATGCAGCATTGTGATTGCTCTGAGCGCCGTGGTTCGGCACTCAGATGGAGACTGGGAGCCTGGGCATGTTCTCCACCCGGGCTGTATAATACAGCCGGTGGAGAACATGCAACGTGCGCATGACTGTTTGACCGGCATAAGACGGCCGGCCAAACTGTCATGCGCACGTGGAGAGTGACACCACTTCTCCCCCTGCAGTGCTCTGGTGTCACGGAGCCAAGCCCCATTCGCACGAAATGAACTGAGCCACTGCAGAAGGAAAAATAAAATGATATTAACGATGCGTTATTGTCATTTTATTTTTCCTTAATGAACTGCTCGGAGAGCAGTGGGGCGACTCTCCTCCGCCTTAACGGAGGAGCCGCTGCTGTTTGAGACACTTTCGGCCACTCCTGTCTTTTTAGCCCAAATATGTTTGCAAACTCTGATTTTTACTAATGTAGGTAAAAACAAAACAACGAGCCCCAGAATGCACAGTGATTTTGGCTAATTAGGTAGAATTTGCTGAAAGTGTTCAATATGACGCAGAGCCACTTAGCATTGATATGTGTATATGCAGCTCATCAGACGTGACTGGCAGCCATCCTCAAATGCTATCATTAAACGGTAACGCTGGAGCACAATTTGTCTTGGTGGCAACAGATGGAGGTAAATTACAATTATTAAAATACATGTTTAAGGCCCTGGCATTGGTACTCTGAGAGCTTTCAAATATAGGGTTCTCTGCAATCTGCAGGATTAAATATATGCATTTAAATGCTCATATGTTAGTATTTTATTGGTCGTTGCAATGCACATCCTACAGCAATAAGGGTCTGTGCAAGAGGAAAGTAGTCTTAGTGCCTCTGCCGGGAAACAGCTTTTACAACGCGGTCGTTACATCGCGTTCCTTTACAACGCGGTTGTTACAACGTCCACTTTGTTAGAACGCGTTGCCATTACATCGCAAGTCATTAGATCGACTTCCTGTAGGGGGCGCTCTAACCTAAGGAATAGTATAATTTACTATTCCAACACCTTCCCTACTGTTGCACAGGATGGAGTTGGAATAGTAAATTATACTATTCCTAAGTCCAGCGTGCCCCCTACAGCAAGTCGATCTAATGACTTGCGTTGTAAAGGTATCGCGTTCTAACAACTTGTGTTGTAAAGGAACGCGATGTAATAGCATGCGTTGTAACATGCTATATTCGCTTCTGCCTAACTGTGATGTCTAACAGAGATAAAGCAAACAAACAAAAAACTCACAGTTTGAAGGATCCATTCTGATCCAAGAAAAAGGGTCAGCGGGGGACACTGAGCTGCAGGGCCTTTGGTCATTGGCACTCAGGGACCCACCTCTTTGGATTCAGGGTGTGGCACACAGACCGTCTCTTGGCGCACGTCGCAAGGCTAGATAGGATGAGCACAGAAAGTGAAAACAATTTTGTGGGTGATTTTTTTGCTCAGGTGAAAAGTGGGCACCACCCCCACCTTAAAGGGGCCTCTCCATCAAAAGGATATTGACAGCAGTAAGTGGCCACATTCCTCCTGCCTCCTTCTGCAGGCTTAGCTTAAAAGCTTAAGGCCTGTTTCTTTTTAAAATAACCTTTGCTTGTTTTCCCAACATTAGGAAAAGGGCAGGGGCATAGCTATCAATGATGCAGCCACTGCAGTGTTGCTGGGGCTTAGAGTAGGGAGGGACATGTTGCACCAGGCGTTGCTGCAGAGCCAGGACCGGTATTTAATATGTGCGTGCTGGACCCACGCCGCCGACCTCCAGAGGGGTAGAGGAGCTTGTTGCAGAAGTCTCACTCTGGCGTAGGACACATAGATAATTAAGAAAAACTAGTGGTGTGGGGGGGGGGGGGGCACCAGGTTTGGTTTCTCCTAGGGCATTACCTGGCCAAATGCCAGCTCTGTGCAGGCCATTCACATTATGTGGATCTTTCCTCCGTCGTCGCGCCCTAGGATTTCTTTACACTCATGTGGATTAAGAAAAGGGGAGGTGAGAGAGTGGATGTCGTCCTCCAAGATTACTTCACTAATCAAAAAGCCGCCCTCAGTAAGAGAGCCCAGTACACAGTGGCAGCTGGTGACATTTGAAAGTAGTGGGGCAAAAAAGTTTGGGAAGAGTGACCAGTGTCAAGTGAGTATAGCGTGCGAGCCCGACCATCATTAGGGGGGCCCGGGGAGTTCTCCCCCTGAGAAAATGTTTAAAAAAAGAGTGGGCATATGGTGCATTTTCAAGCAAATTTGAGAAAGCAAGAAAGTCAATAAGGCAGTTGTGAAAGTGTAGTTTTGACATTAATAAAGAGATTTCATTTGATAATGATGCAGGTAGCTGCTTATTCAGTATAACCACAGAGCTTCGTAACAAACTTTGAGATAACAATGCTGGGTACCTCACAGATTTCCTTATTCATTGATATACCTTTCCAAATGAAATTTGCCTCAGACTTCTGCCTTACAACACTTAGAGCCGTAGTGTACTCCAGGGATCACCTTTAAACCGAAATTCTATGGATATAATGTGCCAGTGTAATCCTGAAATGCCTTTTAAAGCCATGATGTGATCCAGGTAATCAATGGCCATAACGTGCTCCAGATATTTTTCCCTATTCCAGTTAGCCCATGAAGAAGTTGGTTGCCATATGACCTGCACCAGGTGCATGTCATATGCCAACCAACCTCTTGATTGGCTCCTGTTACTGTGTTGTGCTAGTTAGTTCCCATGGTGCTCAGGTATTCCCCTGCAAACCTGACAGCACAGTGATATGCCCCAGGTAACCCACACACGCTAGCCAATGAAACATTTTGCACAGTCCATGAATGAATGCATTCAGATCCACAGTCACACATGCTCTCAGCAGCATAAACAAGTACCAACACCTCCCACCAGCATAGATATAATAAAAGGCATGCACAGACGTGAATCACATCCATTCAACCACTCACTGTCATAAGTCCACAAGTCTCTCATGCTCTCTTATTTATTTTTATTTTGGGGTGTGGGGGGTGCTCTGAACAGAGAATAGCCGTCCATTGCAGCTTGTGGTGCTGAAGAGGGTAGTTAAAGCTGGTTTGAAAATTTGCTAAGCTTATAAAAAATTACATGGAGTTGTGAGTCATTCAGCTTTGCAACTTGGCACACCCCGTCCCCAAGCTAAGATGTGAAACGCTCTATTTGCTGATGTTTTTGCTGCATAACAAACGTTTTGCATAATTCATTCCTATGCCTCATCCCAAGTTGCAGTGGTGAGGGGGCTGACTGGAAATACATATGTTCAGAGGTACGAGGTATTGGAGTCAGGCATTTCTAATGTTCCAGCTTATTTCTTCCAGTGAAGCTGCCAGCCCTCGAGCAAATATTCCAGAATATTCCATGAGGCTCGCTTGACCCTGCTTGGATGGTGGGAGCCCCTCTATTACCTTGTGAGATGATAAATGAAATATCACAGGTTGGGCTGACGAGAGCAATAAAGAGATGTGATAGAGGGAACTTGTTGCTGCGTACTTATTCTCCTGAGGACCAAAGGCCCACAAAGGGAGAGAACACTGTGTCAGGTAGGAAGAGAGTACAAATGCAACACGAGAGCTTGTGAGGAGTGAAGTGACATGCTCCGAGGACTTTCTGCGATGAAGTGCAATTATCGAATGAGAAAATGCATTCCAATCCTTCAAGCAAGTGTTTCCGTACTCTTCACTCACAATACCATACATTTTTTTAAAGGCACGGCTTTCAAAGATGTTAGGTAGGGTTTTCGATTGAGCTGAGCGCCAAACCTACAGAGGAATAGCTCAGCTACACCTCTTATGATATAGCTGTTATTGTTGTGAGGGTCGTAGAGTTTACAGGCTGACATCATAAGTGTACATTTGCACTAAGGCTTTCTCTACATAACAGACAACAGCCACAGGCTTCATGAAGCTTGCGTTCCTATCGTGCCACCTCCGCAGCACGAAATAATTATCTGGCGGAGTAATTATGTCTATTGCAATTAGTGCTTGCTATTGAATGTTTCAAGAGGGAAAAATCTGCTAATAAATATAAGTCAATTGGTCCTATGAAGGTATACACGGCTTAGAATTGTAATACTTTTCTGCTAACACATCTCCTACACGTATTATTCCACCAACTTATTTAATAAACTTACCTGTGGAAAACCTTAACTGAACAACTCAGCTCAGCTGCAGCCTGCAGTTCTTGTTTCAGTCGGGAATCAGAATCGATTAGCAATAGCAAGTTAGTTAACAGCTGAACCAACGCCTGTGGCCATCCGCCTATCTTTCCTCCTGCCACACGAAAAGAGGCGCCAGAGGAGAGAGACAGCCTCCTCCCACCACCTGCGCTGCCTCACGTCACGACGTGCCCATTCATTGGAATACAGAGGGCCCTAGTAACACCACCACATCTCAAGCCAATCCTGACGCTACCCCTGCTGTTGCTGCCGCGCCAGGGTTGGCTGGGGAGGGGACCTCAACGCTCAATACTGAGACCAGGGGTTACAGCTTTGATTCACCTCCGGTCTCACTAATGTGCGCTGTTACCAAGACTCTGGAGACCAAGTGCACATGTCGGGCTGGCCGGAGAAATTATCCGGCCAACTCGACATGCGCACTAAGGGGTCGATTCCGATTCGGGCCGGAAAAAGCACCGACCGACTCGGAGCCGGAATTAATTCCGACCGACACGTACCTGTGGCGCCCGACACGCCAAGTACGATGCAAGGCGTGCAAAATACGACCAACACGTACTGAACCCAAGCCGAACGACCGAGCCGCACGGAAAACAGCAATCCGGCCGGAAAAACACGCGAATCGAACCGACCGACACGCACCCGGAACAAATCCAACCGAAACGTACACGCAAACTCCAAACCGCAAAGTACGATGCAAGGCGCGAAAACCACGACCGAGTCGTACGGAGGACAAGCCGTACGACCGACACGCATACAAAACCGAGCCGAAATAACACAAAACACCGCGACCGACGCGTGCGCAGCATAGAAAACTGCACAAACACAGCGTGAACGAAACGGAGAAGACCGTACGAGACAAATGCAGGGTCCGACTCGGTCACAAGAACGTTTCCAACATGCACAGAAAGTACTAAGGAAAAATACACAAAAAAAGGCCAAACAAGCAATTACAAAGCCAATAAATACTGGGGGGGTGGGGACAGAGAACAAAGACACACCCACAACTCCACCCATATAAAGGACACAAATCCCAACCATGATCCTTTGCAAATGCTATTCTACTGCCAGCACTCAACAGACAGCAACCACACACCCACAGCTCATCCCTCACACAAGCCACACACCATCAGCACACCAACAAATAGCTACCTCACATACACCCAGCAAAACACACACTCACACACCCTCACCTGCACACCAACACACACATCACTCACCATCACCACCCATCACAATGCCCCCAAGAAGAATCACAAGTTCCTAGATTGTGAATTGGAAGTGCTGGTAGACGAGATCCTCAGGGTAGAGCCACAGCTGTTTGGCACACTGGTCCAACAGACACCCATCTCCCAGAAAACAAAGATGTGGGAGAGGATCATCAACAGGGTGAACGCACAATCACCATGTCTGCGCACAAAGACTGACATCCAGAACAGGTGGTATGACGTGCGCAGGAGGGTACGGGAGCTGCTCAAGAAGGACTACCTCCTGAGCCAATACACCGGCAGTGGCCCTCCTGCCAAGCCAGTATACCTCAGGCCCTGGGAGGAGAAGGTGCGGGCCATCCTTCCGCCAGTGAGCGTCTATGGACTAGAGAACATCCCAGAGCCTGGTGAGTACACAACAAATGTACACAATATTCTGCCACAATACACACACACATCACTGTCAAGGGGAGAGTCAAACCATGCACTCATAGCAATTACACAGCAACCAGAACAGAATCATCCCAAAATGTGTATGTCAGTCAGATAAACACAACACATGCCATCTCAAAGTTACATTTAACCGTGTCATCACATGTACAAACACAACTACAACTACAGCTAGGCAGTGGCACAAATATAACTAACAAACACATCCAGACATGTAGCCACCACTACAACACCAACACACAGTGAAGACCACTGAAAGAAAGGAATTCTGTGTATGCTGGGCAAGTCAGTGTAGCCAATAGCATCATGGGAGTCGTAGTCACAGATATTGCTCACCCCCACAACTGTCCCATCAACACCACCATGAACCATGCGCACATCACAGGGAGTGGAAAAGGACTCACAAGATGGCTGACACTGGCTACTGCTGTGGGGAGCACAAGGCCCTGCTGGCAACTGTGCAACAACCAACAGCAGGTCACCACTGACTGACATCCTGAGAGACAACTTCCACTCCCTGCAATGGAAGCACGTTCCATGGTGGGATATCTGGCTGGGTGGGAAGGAGGACTCGCAGCACTGACCATAGTCACAAGCACCTCCCCTCACACACCCCCTCAACACATACTCCACATAACCCACCTGGGAGAATGCAATGCCTCACATCCTAACTCAAGATCCCACAAAGAACCTCCACCCTGGGTTATGTTGTGTGAAGCACAGGGACACTCTTTGGACTTTTAGCCAAACAACTGCCAGGACAACACTCCCAGCCATCCTGTCAGCACAGGCAGCCCACCCCACAGGGAAGCAGAGTCAAAAGGAAGGAAGCATGGGCATGCTGGGAAGGGGGTGGAGGCAATAGCATGATGGGAGTAGTAGGCACAGATATTGCTCAGCCTCACAACTGTCCCATCAACACCACCCTGAACCATGCTCACATCACAGGGAGTGGAAAACAACTGACAAGATGGCTGACATTGGCTACTGCTGTGGGGAGCACAAGGCCCTGCTGGCAACTGTGCAACAACCAACAGCAGGACACCACTGACTGACATCCTGAGAGACAACTTCCACTCCCTGCAATGGAAGCACGTTCCATGGTGGGATATCTGGCTGGGTGGGAAGGAGGACTTGCATCACTGACCATAGTCACAAGCACCTCCCCTCACATACCCCCTCAACACATACTCCACATAACCCACCTGGGAGAATGCAATGCCTCACATCCTAACTCAAGATCCCACAAAGAACCTCCACCCTGGGTTATGTTGTGTGAAGCACAGGGACACTCTTTGACGTTTAGCCAAACAACTGCCAGGACAACACTCCCAGCCATCCTGTCAGCACAGGCAGCCCACCCCACAGGGAAGTAGAGTCAAAAGGAAGGAAGCATGGGCATGCTGGGAAGGGGGTGGAGGCAATAGCATGATGGGAGTCGTAGGCACAGCTCTACATCCCCTACCACATGGCCCAGCAAGCTCACACTCACGCATGCACATCCCACAGAGAGTGGAAAGGCCCATCAAAGATGTCTGACACTGTTGCTGTGTCGTGGGGAGCACAAGGGCATGCTGGGAACTGCACACCAACCAACAGCAGGACACCACTGTCAGCCATCTTGCCAATGCTCTCACACCCACACACACTGAACTCCCCACAAAAGCAAGTAAGTATGGGAATGCTGGGAAGTGGGGTGGAGGCAATAGCATGATGGGAGTCATAGTCACAATCATAGCTCACCCCCACAACTGTCCCATCAACACCACCCTGAACCATGCTCACATCACAGGGAGTGGAAAACAACTGACAAGATGGCTGACACTGGCTACTGCTATGGGGAGCACAAGGCCCTGCTGGCAACTGTGCAACAACCAACAGCAGGACACCACTGACTGACATCCTGAAAGACAACTTTCACTCCCTGCAATGCAAGCACAGTCCATGGTGGGATAACTGACTGGCTGGGTGGGAAGGAGGGCCGGCTGTCAACCAAATACAACCAATGCAGACCATGTTCACACCCCAACAAATACATAGAAATGCCCAAATAATGCAGGACAATGTGCTACACCAATATCAACCCCTGACTGTGACAACTTAGGACAATGCAATGTACAGGCCCGCACCCAGAGGCACAGTCACAACTGTCAGGTGTGTCAACCATTGATGCCTGCAGAAACATTACATACATTGTGTGTGTCTCCCAAAAACAGGTGATGATGGGGACACAGCAGCAGACGCTGAGGAGTCCCAGTCCCAGGCTCAAGAGGATACGGAGCTCACTGGTGTCGTACAGCCTCTGCCCTCCTCATACGAAGAAGACCAACCTGGCACATCCGGTGCAAGTCAACATGCAGCACCAGCAGGACCACCAGCTGCAGCACCAGCAGGACCACCAGCTGCACCCCCTGCACCCACCCCTCCAACAACTGTCACCACAAATACCATCCCTGCCGACATGGACAGAACAAGGAGCACCACCAGCACAGGGACCCTGGACCAACGTGGGGCCATGGACACCACCACCACCACCAACCCCCAAGGGGGACCAGGGTCATCTGTGCGTGCCACTGCACGCACTGCACATGTCGGCAGGGGTGGTGGGAGGGGTGGGAGACAGAGGTCGCTGCTTGCAGAGGTTGCTGGTGTGCATGATGACCCACAACTGGTACGCATAGCCGATGCGTACCAGTCCAGCACCGGAGATCTCAGCCAGGTAGTGGGGCTCCTCAGAGACATGAAACAGCAGCAGGCTGCCCATCATGCCCGCTTGGACTCACACATGTCCCGCATGACGGCGGTGCACAGGGACATATTACAATGCCTCCGCCAGATGAACAGCAACCAGTCCACACCTCCCTGTGTGCCAACAACATCTGGTGCTGAACAAACTGCAACTGCCACAGGGAGGGAGGATGACTCTGGTGGAGAGTCCCCTGCACCGCAGCAGCCTGTACTTGAGGGGCCCCCCAAAGAAGAGGGGTCGTCCGAGGAGGGGCAAGTGAGAGGCCGATGGCCAAGTGCAACCCCCAGGAAGCCTGAACCTGTTCTGGATGTTCACCTTTGTGCACAAACTGTTCACCCTGTTGACGGCAACACAACTCCCACACATGACATGGGGAGTACAAGTTGGACCAATGTCTCAGACAACTGTGGCCCCGATACTGGGGATTTTGTCTACCAGGACTTTCAATTCACCTAGGAACTTCTGATTGCAATATATATGTACAGCACTAACCATCCTATGCACTATTCACACAAATGTATCACAATAAACACACTAATACACCATACTTGCCTCTGTTGTGATTCCAACGTGGGTGCTGTCATGGGGATGATGAACTGCAAAATTACACTGTGTATGCGAACTGCAACAGCAAGTACAACACAGGCATGTGAGTAAAGGCAACGTGACACATATGAGGGAGACACACCACCAGGGCTACACAACACATACACACCTAGGCCATCTGACTCATTGCCTACACTGATGTTGCCAGGGAAGACGGTGCAATGCACAGACACCACACCTATTCCCAGTTGTAGTCAAGTAGCCCACAGGTGCAGTAAGCAAATGGCAGTCAAATGTGTGACCACAGACAACGCACATCACAAAGTGAAGCACAGGTTTATTACACAGTTGCAACATGTCGTAACCACTACAGATGCAAGGTAATCCCACCTGGCAGCGGGCACACAGTCAACAACTGTAGAAGGAAGGAAGTCCATGGGTGTGGCGCACATCACCTGTAGGGACACAACAGCTACCACCCTGGAAGTACAATGACGTCGTCGGTGGACACAGTTGACCAAACGAATCTGAAAGTACCCTGTGAAGGACAGAAATGACACACAGTCAAAAGCAATGGAGAACAGGACAGAACAGCAAAACTCATGCACAATACATGTTACAAGATACCCACCCAAGATACCCAGCATGTCAACACTGTTGGGGAGTACAGACCACCTGTAAGCACACATCGCTACACACATCCAGTCAAGTAGCCCATGGACACACTCCAACTGCACCAGAGCACCACCTACACATATCATGCCAACTCACATCATTGACATGACACCTCAGGATACTCACATTCAGCTAAAGAAGTTGGTGATGAGCTGTGTGCGGACATCACCCTCATCATCATCATCATCACTGGCATCGTGGTCCAGGCCAGGATCCTCCACAGGTGGCGGATGTTGGTCATTGTCATCCTGGATGAGAGGCAACTCCTTCCGCACTGCCAGGTTGTGGAGCATGCAGCAGACGATGATAATCTTGCACACCTTCGCTGGGGCATATGGGAGGGACCCTCCTGTCTTGTCGAGGCAGCGGAAGCGGCTCTTCAGGAGACCAAATGTCCGCTCAATCACTCTCCTGGTCCGACCATGTGCCTCATTGTAGCGCATCTGGGCTGGTGTCACAGGGTTCCTGAGGGGTGTCAGCAACCACGGCATGTTGGGGTATCCCGAGTCACCTACGGACAGACAAGTGCACATTAGCTGACTTGGAAAAGTGGGCGGAATACTACAGATCAGATCATACACAATGGCACAAAGTCAGTACACACCGACAAGCCAGGCACGCTGGTTCTGCATCTGTGCCATCATCCTGGGGATGCGACTACTCCTCATCACAAAGGCATCGTGTGCTGAACCAGGGAAACGGGCACACACGTGTGTGATGGTCATATCTGCAAGACACACCACCAGTGCATTGACCGAGTGGTAGTGCTTGCGGTTACGGTAGGCCTGCTCCTGGGCCTGTGGTGGTACCAAAGCCACATGTGTCCCATCAATGGAGCCAATGACACGCGGCATCCTCCCCAGGGCATAGAAGTCACTCTTCAAGTCAGTGAGTCGTTGCAGTCTAGGGAAATAGATGTACCGGTTCAGGAATAGCAACATTGCCTCCAAAACATCGCGGAGCACACGGCTCAACATGGTCTGTGACATCCCACCAGCAGTCGCCACAGTATGTTGGAAGGTACCGGTGGCAAAGAAGTGTAGGGCTGCCATCACCTTCACCTTGGGGGTCAGCGCTGTAGGATACGGCCGGCCAGGCTGCAAATGTGGGGCCAACTGCACTGCCAAATCCTCAATCAGCTGCCTGGTGAAGCGGTACCGTTGGATGCTGTCCCGTTCCACCATCGTTGCCAGGTCTGGGAATGGTCTATGGACAGCAGGAGCCCTGCAGTGCAGAGGAGAAGAAAGCAAGATTGTCAGTCACCCCACATATGCGGCATTGAACACACTCAATATCACATCATACATCATTATGAGGCACAACTACATGAAGTGTGCAGTTCCGTAAGGACTGTATGGTACATACATGGCCAACATCTGTCATCACGGTTCAACAAGTGGCATCAATAAGTCCCAGGTTGGCCCATTGGATATCATGAGGCCGTGTCACAGTTCCCATCTCCTGCTGCCGTGTCACAATCACCCCCCACAGTGACATGTGAGGACAGATGTGCCCCAGGCATCACAGCTCAACGACAGGTACATTCCCAGGGACCCTGTATAGCCACATGGACACTGGCATTACATGGAGTATCATGTATACACCACAGCAAAACAACCATGACCCCCACAGGTAGTGGTCCCACTTGCCACTGCAGGACAGACATGGACGTCTGTGACACACACACGCACAACATCAAAGTCCATGCACACACAACGTGGATGTGGAGACTGTCTCCCATTGTGCACATGAAATCAGAGACATTGTAAACACTACATGCACACAGACTGTGGAGGACCATCACTATTGTGTCACTGGGACACCCTGGCTCAAACATACCGTCCCACATGGGACTCACGGGGTATGTGACATGACATACACATACACCACCGTGAAATGTGACCATGGCACATGCACAGATATGAACAGTTGCACATCACAGTGGTCATGTACACGTAACACCCAGGATCCTGTCCCCATGAACACGTGCACAGCCTGGGGGTGGCTGCCCCCAGGTGACACCCACAGGACAACATGTACACCAACATACACACAATAGGAAATGCAGCCTTACATGCCTTATAATACAGTTTGGACAGGCTGTCGTGTTGTAGGTGTGCCCCTCACTCCCTGGGAGTTATCTGTGGCTGGCATATGTTCATCTGAGACAGGCATGGTGACATATGCCAGTCACTTGTACAGGGATGCGTTGAACAGCAATGGACCGACCGGTGCACCCGGCCGGCCCATTGCATTCAATGTGTGCGGGTACGCGTTGTACCCCTGTACGCGTTGAACAGCAATGGACCGATCGGTGCACCCGGCCGGCCCATTGCATTCAATGTGTGCGGGTACGCGTTGTACCCCTGTACGCGTTGAACAGCAATGGACCGATCGGTGCACCCGGCCGGCCCATTGCATTCAATGTGTGCGGGTACGCGTTGTACCCCTGTACGCGTTGTACCGCAATGGACCGATCGGTGCGCCCGGCCGGCCCATTGCATTCAATGTGTGCGGGTACGCGTTGTACCCCTGTACGCGTTGAACAGCAATGGACCGATCAGTGCACCCGGCCGGCCCATTGCATTCAATGTGTGCGGGTACGCGTTGTACCCCTGTACGCGTTGTACCGCAATGGACCGATCGGTGCGCCCGGCCGGCCCATTGCATTCAATGTGTGCGGGTACGCGTTGTACCCCTGTACGCGTTGTACCGCAATGGACCGATCGGTGCGCACCCATTGTCAATGGCCTAGCCTGGCAACGGACGCGTTTTCGAAATTCGAACGAGTCGGTTGCTGGAAATTCAGTTGGTCACCCACAACAATGTTGCAAAATCATGTATGTCATGAAGTTGAAGATTTGAAGGATGCTGTGGGCGTGTATTGGTGCTGCTATTCCATGGATTGGCCAGATTCAGAAGATGCAAACGACTTGGACCTATCACTTTGGACACATGGGACAGTATCTGCCTCTGCAGCACATATATATTGCTGGCTGATCCCCTGAGAGCTCACTTGCCTGCACTACATGCTCCAGGACGACATCTGCCACTGCACTGCTGCTGTCTCTGCCCCCTCTGGACCCTGCAATGGCACGTACTGTGGAGAGAGCCCCAGCCTTCAGCCTTGAGGAGAACCAGGCCCTGCTGGACAGCCTACTTCCACAGTACAGCAAGCTGTATGGGACACCAGGGGAGCAGGTGAGTGTTCTGTGCACTGCCTTTCTGAATGTGCATTTTGTTTGACTAGCAAGGCTGAAAGTCTGCACGCCACTGGCTAGCAGGCTCACTGAGTAGTTGTCACCCCCCATAGTGTGTAGTGACATGCACTGGACAGGTATGGTGCAGTGACAGTGCATTTGAACAAGGTTTTACTTCCCATGCAATGATACCATGTAGTGACTTCTGGCAAACTGTCCATGGGCAGCGTTGCACTGCCTGTGTACATCATGTGCCCCTGTGATTGAGACATGTATATACAACTGTGTCATGCACGGATATGTTGCATGTGTAATTATGGCCTTTTCACTTTGTCATCCTCACAGGTTAATGCCCATCGGAAGCAGGAGATCTGGAAGGACATCGTCCGGGCTGTCCGGTCCGTGGGGGTCTACAAGCGCCGGATCCGCAACTGCCAGAAGAGGTGGCAGGACCTTCGGGCTGGACCCGGAGGATTGCACGGGTCCAGCTGAAGCTGTCGCCTCCTCGCAGGAGGGGCGGAACACGGACCCTGACCCCTCACATGCTCCAGATCCTGGCGGTGGTGTTTCCAGACCTGGATGGGCAGCTGAAGGCCAGACAGCAGCAAGGAGGGGGTGAGTCAAAGACTGCACTGTGAACTCTGTATTACATGCTATGTGCCCTCCTCTGGCCTGGTTAAACTGCCACAGTACAGAAGTCATGTTGTCCAGGAGCCATGTCCCTCTATTGTGCACTGCCCACTCCTCATCTGATACCCAGGTGTGGCCCTTACATTCAGGGAATTGTGTCACTTGGGACTGTGTCCTTGCAGTTTGCTTCACTCAAGGTGGGGGACAGCATCTGTTTCCCTGACTCTGTTGTGGGCATCATGGGTGGGTCCATTGTTCACACAACGCCTGTGTTCGGACATGTAATCTGCGTGTTGCTTTGTTATGCGGTCCACTTGCTGATCTGAGCCACCACATGTGCCTGGGGTATCTGGCACACACCCATGCAGCGGGTGGGAACAATGTTTGGGCCCCAGGAGTGTGCAGATTACGTGTGTCACACATACATAGCCAGCTATCCACTGTCCAGGGCTCATCCCTCATTCATGTGGGGCAGGACAGTCATGCCTACTCCAGCCCATCCAATACACCTGTACTCCCACTCCCGTGTATCAGCTGACACGTTGTGCGCAGTGATTTGACCCCTCAGGTGTCTGCCTCTGTGTCAGTGTGCTGTGGATTTGTTGCCAGGACTGCTGGGGTGTTTCTCGGTTGGGGCTCAGCATGCCACTGGAGATGTGACCATAGGAGACGATACTTGTGTGTCACATAGGTGTTTGATCAGCTGCCCGTGCAGACTGGGGTATGCGAATGTGAAGTTCAGGCAGCTGTTTCCCATTCACAGCAGATTGTGAGGGGCTCAGGTTCAGAGGGTAGTGTCACAAGTCTCCCATATGTCCAATCGGTATGACCTGGACAGATGAGGGTTAAGATGATGTGTTGTGTGGGGGATGTACATGTGCACTTGTGCAGCTCCAGGACTTGCATTCCCCATGACCTACTATTGTGACACAGTGCAGAGTGTTGTTGTCTGGCTGCCAAGTCATACATCACTGAGACAGTGATGTATGACTTAGCAGTCATGCCTCCGCCATGGCACGTGTCTACTTATTGGTGATCCTGCAGGGGAGTGACATGTGCTACATGCACACCATTGTGGCGATGGCTATCAGGACATGGGTGCATCATGGTGTCTGTCGCTGGTATTCATCACATGCATTTCCTATTTGACTCTGGGCATCCCTTTCATCCGGAAACCTGTACTGACTCAGTGGCAAGAGTTGTGATGTGTGCATGTCCACATGCTACACCGTGAACTCTGCACTGTCCAACTACTGTGTAGGTGGTGCATGTGTCCACACTGGGGTGTTGCTATCCAACAGACACCAGACAGATGGGTGCAAGGCCATGTGGGATGTGAGTGCCATGGTTGGCATCAGACTGACAATTGGCTTCTCCTGTTCAGTTAGGGCACTTTTAGCAATGTTCAACTAATGATGCCAGGGCTTGCTCTGTAATGTGCTGTGCTCACAGTGGTGTGTGCGTTTGGTGCAGGTGACTGATGTCTGTCTGTTTCCCCATTGTTTGCAGATACATCCACGGCCACGGAAGGGGACAGCTCCACGGACCAGGAGGAGCCGGAGAGCCAGACTGGGTCAGCAGCCGAGGAGTGGTCGGAGGGACCCAGTGGCACGGAGGGCGAGGGGAGCCATCCACCTCAGCTGAGGACCACAGTGGCTCGGAGGATGACTCCCTTATGGAGGCGGGTGTCAGCAGCCACCACACCCCAGCTAGTGTTGCTGTCCCCGCCACCACCAGCACCACCACCGCCCTCCCATCGGCTCCCAT
Source organism: Calotriton arnoldi (assembly GCA_963921515.1). Lineage (NCBI taxonomy): Eukaryota > Metazoa > Chordata > Amphibia > Caudata > Salamandridae > Calotriton > Calotriton arnoldi. The sequence goes on from CAWUFW010002898.1 coordinate 161,835, forward strand.
TCCCCAGGTCCGTGGAGGCTCCCATGTTCGGGAGCGTGTCTCCTTTGGGCCAGGCACCGCACCCCCTGCCCCTGTGTCCCCTGCTGCCCTGAGTGAGGAGTCTGTGTACCTCCTTCGCCAGCTCCATGTAGGGCAGACAGCCATGCTGAGTGTCCTCCATGCGCACACCGCTCTGTTAACTCAGCTGGTGTCGTTCATGGAGGGCATCTCATCGGGCATGTCTGACCTACAGAGGGGCAATAGGTCCATGGACTCCTCCCTGACGGCAGCAGTGTCCCTCCTCAGACAGTCCCTCACCCCTCCTGCCTCTGCTCCATCCACACTCCCCAGCACCTTACCCGTCCCAAGCACACACACACCGGCACAGGCACACACCAGCACACACACGTCCAGCACACAGACACACACGCCACAAACAAAACGCACACGCACGCACAGTCAGGGGACTGAAACCAGACTCACAGGGGATGGGGCCCTGGAACACACACACGCATCCACGAGCACTGCGCAGTCCTCAGTTGCCTCTCCCTCCAAAGCACCCTCCCTTGCCTCACCTGCAACCCCAAAGACCCAGCGGCTCTTCCTCAGTGACCTCGGCCTCTTCCCCTCCGATCCAGCTGATACAGCATTCAGGGGGAAGAGGAAGCCCACCAACACGGAGCAGAGTGCCCCTCGCCCCTGGACACCCTCCCCCAGGTGCAGACAGACTGAGGCCCCCACCCGCAAGTCCCCCCGGAGTCGTAAGAGCAAGACCCCGCCGCCGCCCTGCAGCTCAGGCACCAGGTCTCCTTCCTCCATCCCTCAGGCCCCCACTCCACAGGTGCCCCACCACACCCTGCCCCAGGTTCCCCCACCCACAGATATACCATCCCCAAGAGGATCCGGCCTTCTCCCCTGCCACTTGCTCTCCCGGCACCAGACCCCCGCTGCGCTTGTCTGTGCCACTGATGTGGTGACGGTGTCCTCCCCTCTGTCCAGCCCACCTTGCCTGTTCCCCATTCTCCTCCCCTGGTGGTAGGCACTGCAGTGGAGTCCACTACCACCCTGTCTGACTTGGGCACTGCAGTGGCGGACCTGTCCACTCCATCTGCAGGGTCCACTGCAGTCGTGCCGGCACCCACAACATCTGAGTCATGCCCCCAGTTGTGCCGGCACACACCATGTCAGACACCTCCACTGCATTTGTCAGTGGCTCTCCAGCACCCACCACCCCTTCCCTGCCTCCTCCTGGTGAGCCCTGATCCTGTCCCTGCGGTGCCTGGCCTGCCCCCCGGTTGCCCCTCCTAGTGGATTGTCCCTGGTTTTGTGCAGTGCAGGCATGCGTAGGGTGACATCTGCCACTGTCACCCTGTTTGGACTTTGACAATGGACTGGCCATTGGCCTTTGTGTTTTTTCTGGACTTTCACTTTTAAACACACATATGCTGAATAAAGCAACTTTCTGTTCTCTAGTGCTTATGCTTCTGATGTACATGTTGTTGATGATGCTAACCATGCCCTTGCTGCAGTGATGGTGATATTTGGTCTCATGATAATGAAGTGTTACTGTGCAGGAACACATGTGGTCCAGGGGGAATGTGTCCTATCCTGTGGTGTATCCATGTCATCCATAGCAGCATCTGAGGGTGTCATGTGTTCAGTATTTGGCAATGGGATTTCCTACTTACATTAGCAATTTCACATCTGTGGCTTCCACCCCTGCACATCTGTTGTGCCTGCCATTGTTCAATTCGTCTACTTCCCTGACCGTGTGGCCATCTACACTGGACATGCAGGTTTGGGCATCAATGGGGAAGGACTCATCTGTGTTGTCAGTGCAACATTGCTATACAAGTGTGTTGGATCTGTGCTGATGATTTCGTTGGCACTTCCATGACCAGGCTGATGTGACGGGAGCCTTCATTTGGTGCTAATTGTTGATTGTGTGACCAAGTGCTCAGCTGACATGATGGGGTCCTACTGAGGCAACATATGGCACAGCTTTCCTCACACAGGAGTGGAGTCCCCTCATGGCAGTGTGTACTCCTGTGACATTGCCTGCGCCCAAGGTGTGTGTTGTATGAGCATGTCTGTGTGTTCACTTCCGTTTTGCTGTGCATGCTGTGATCCCTAGTGTTGTACCTGTTTGTGATGCTTGCTGAGTTGACCTATGTTCCCCCAAAGTCTTCTCCCTGGGTTCTCTGTGATGTGGGTGCATGGCACATTACTGGTCATCAGGGTGTCACCCATAGGTGTGTTTGCTGTCATGGCTGAGTTTGTGTGCAGACGCAGATGGGTCACAGTCAGGTTTCCCCTTGGCACTTGTTGTTTGCACCTGTCATGTGATTTCCAGTTTGTGTTATCTTTCAGTGATTGTGACACGTTGTGTGTGTGACTGCTGGCACTCCTCAGGGTCCGGGCTGCAATGTTGGTTGTTGTCTATGTGTGTTCTTTGTGGGTGACCTTGGCTTCTTCATTGGTGTGTGACTGTGGCTGGGATCCCATTGGTTGGTGTGGTATTGCCGTCATGTCCATGTACAGCGTAGTGTGCAGTGTGTCAGACATTCAGGAGTCTTGTTGAGTGGCCATGTGTGATGTGTTTCTGCACCTTGGTTCCCACCCACCACCCTGGAATTGTCATGGGTGCATGTGCAATGTCACCAGTGCATGTGTGCTTCACTGCTGCACATTGTTGGAAGTCGAGGTGTGTGGTGTTGAGTGTGTGCAGATGAGAGTTGTTGCCCGGCTAGACCCCTGCCTCCATGTTGGCCTTGGCTTACTGGCCGTGCTGATTGATTAGTGCTTGTGTAGGTGTGATGGTGGTTTGTTGCTCAGGACACATGACTGTGGTTCACAGTGTGAACGACATTTAGCTTTGTCATCACAGTGGGATTGTAATGCAGCCCAGGGTCACCACATTGTGGGGGCCCTGGGGGTAGTGCTGTGGTGTGTCTGTGTCTTGCTGTGTCAGTTGCTGTTCCTACGTGCCTGTGTGAAATGTGTGATTTGTGCTCCCTCTCATCTGACAATGCCTGATTGCCCACATAGGGGATTTGGATCCATGAGTTACCTTTGTGTGGCACTGTATGCACATCTGTATAATTGGTATTCAGGCCTCCTCATGTGTTGTGTGGTTGCCTGGGGACACTGGCACCCACCCCCCCTCTCACCTGTTGTGTTTGATGTGCAGTGTGGGTCTGCCTGTTTGTGTTTGTGCATCTGCACCACTGCATTGGCATATCTTAGGTGTGCCATTGGCTGTATGTAGTTTGGTGGGTTTCCCCTGCTGTCCCTGGGACTCCTAGGTCATCAGTCAGCACAATGATCATGGTTTGTGTGTCCCATTGCTGCCATGGTATGGTATCTGTTCACCTCACATCTACAGTCTCCACAGGGTATCTGCATTTGTGTGCCCATTGGTGCAAATATGTGGGTCTGCATTCTGATGGTCACTTCTGTCATTGTGTCATTGATGAATGTTGACAGTGTCAGCCCCCATGGGTGTTGTTTGTCTGCACATGGCCAAAGGTATGTCTTATTTGCACTGCAGTATTTGCCTCCCCAATCTATGTTGCAATGGGACACATGCACTACTTTGCCACTGATGTGTTTTATGTTCTGTGACCAGGAATCATCCATGCAGTTTGGCAGTTGCAGCTTTTTCTTTGTCATCACTTACATTTTGGTCACTGTGATGATGGGGGTTTGGACCCCATTGCCACACTGTTCAAAATGTGCTTCAGCTATGGACCCCACACTTACATTTTGGTCACTGTGATGATGGGGGTTTGGACCCCATTGCCACACTGTTCAAAATGTGCTTCAGCTATGGACCCCACACTTACATTTTGGTCACTGTGATGATGGGGGTTTGGACCCCATTGCCACAATGGTCATGGCCTGCTTGCATTGTGGGGGCCACACACATATATGTGTGGCACATGTGATAGGGGGTCACATTGTATGTTCAAAGTCATGTTCAGTGTTGTAGGCATTTGACACAGTCTACACACGCTTGTCATGGTGTTGGGGGATGTCTTTTTCTTGCATTCCCTAGGTTGTGGTGTGCTGGTTGTGTCATGCATTGTCCATCCTATTAGTGGGGGTGGTGTTGGTGGTAGGCATCCAGCCCCCCATGGGTAGAGGTGGTAGTAGTGACAGGCATCCAGCCCCCCCTGGGTAAGGGTGGTAGTAGTGGTAGGCATCCAGCCCCCCCTGGCTAAGGGTGGTAGTGGTGGTGGGCATCTGGCACGCCCCTGGCTAAGGGTGGTAGTAGTGGTAGGCATCCAGCCCCCCCTGAGTAAGGGTGGTAGTAGTGGTGGGCATCCAGCCCCCCTGGCTTAGGGTGATAGTAGTAGTAGGCATCCAGCCCCCCCTGGGTAAGGGTGGTAGTAGTGGTAGGCATCCAGCCCCCCCTGGCTGAGGGTGGTGGTGGTGGTGGGCATCTGGCACCCCCATGGCTAAGGGTGGTAGTAGTGGTAGGCATCCAGCCCCCTGGCTTAGGGTGATAGTAGTGGTAGGCATCCAGCCCCCTGGGTAAGGGTGGTAGTAGTGGTGGGCATCCAGCCCCCTGGGTAAGGGTGGTAGTTGTGGTAGGCATCCAGCCCCCTGGGTGAGGGTGGTAGTAGTGGTGGGCATCCAGCCCCCTGGGTAAGGGTGGTAGTAGTGGTAGGCATCCAGCCCCCTGGGTAAGGGTGGTGGTGGTGGTGGGCATCTGGCACCCCCTGGCTAAGGGTGGGAGTAGTGGTAGGCATCCAGCCCCCTGGGTAAGGGTGGTAGTAGTGGTGGGCATCCAGCCCCCTGGCTTAGGGTGATAGTAGTGGTAGGCATCCAGCCCCCTGGGTAAGGGTGGTAGTAGTGGTAGGCATCCAGCCCCCTGGCTGAGGGTGGTGGTGGGCATCTGGCACCCCCATGGCTAAGGGTGGTAGTAGTGGTAGGCATCCAGCCCCCTGGGTAAGGGTGGTAGTAGTGGTGGGCATCCAGCCCCCTGGCTTAGGGTGATAGTAGTGGTAGGCATCCAGCCCCCCTGGGTAAGGGTGGTAGTAGTGGTAGGCATCCAGCCCCCTGGGTAAGGGTGGTAGTAGTGGTAGGCATCCAGCCCCCTGGGTAAGGGTGGTAGTGGTGGTGGGCATCCAGCCCCCTGGGCAAGGGTGGTAGTAGTGGTAGGCATCCAGCCCCCTGGGTAAGGGTGGTAGTGGTGGTGGGCATCTGGCACCCCCTGGCTAAGGGTGGTAGTAGTGGTAGGCATCCAGCCCCCCTGGGTAAGGGTGGTAGTAGTGGTAGGCATCCAGCCCCCTGGGCAAGGGTGGTAGTGGTGGTGGGCATCTGGCACCCCCCAGGCTAAGGGTGGTAGTAGTGGTAGGCATCCAGCCCCCCCTGGGTAAGGGTGGTAGTAGTGGTAGGCATCCAGCCCCCCCTGGGTAAGGGTGGTAGTTGTGGTAGGCATCTAGCACCCCTGGGTAAGGGTGGTAGTGGTGGTGGGCATCTGGCACCCCCATGGCTAAGGGTGGTAGTAGTGGTAGGCATCCAGCCCCCCTGGCTGAGGGTGGTAGTAGTGGTAGGCATCCAGCCCCCCCTGGGTAAGGGTGTTAGTAGTGGTAGGCATCTGGCACCCACATGGCTAAGGGTGGTAGTAGTGGTAGGCATCCAGCCCCCCTGGCTAAGGGTGGTAGTAGTGGTAGGCATCTGGCACCCCCATGGCTGAGGGTGGTAGTAGTGGTGGGTATCTGGCACCCCATGGCTAAGGGTGGTAGTAGTGGTAGGCATCCAGCCCCCCCTGGGTAAGGGTGGTAGTTGTGGTAGGCATCCAGCACCCCTGGGTAAGGGTGGTAGTGGTGGTGGGCATCTGGCACCCCCTGGCTAAGGGTGGTAGTAGTGGTAGGCATCCAGCCCCCTGGGTAAGGGTGGTAGTGGTGGTGGGCATCTGGCACCCCCATGGCTAAGGGTGGTAGTAGTGGTAGGCATCCAGCCCCCCTGGGTAAGGGTGGTAGTAGTGGTAGGCATCCAGCCCCCTGGGTAAGGGTGGTAGTGGTGGTGGGCATCTGGCACCCCCTGGCTAAGGGTGGTAGTAGTGGTAGGCATCCAGCCCCCCCTGGGTAAGGGTGGTAGTAGTGGTAGGCATCCAGCCCCCCCTGGGTAAAGGTGGTAGTTGTGGTAGGCATCCAGCACCCCTGGGTAAGGGTGGTAGTGGTGGTGGGCATCTGGCACCCCCATGGCTAAGGGTGGTAGTAGTGGTAGGCATCCAGCCCCCCTGGCTGAGGGTGGTAGTAGTGGTAGGCATCCAGCCCCCACTGGGTAAGGGTGTTAGTAGTGGTAGGCATCTGGCACCCCCATGACTAAGGGTGGTAGTAGTGGTAGGCATCCAGCCCCCCTGGCTAAGGGTGGTAGTAGTGGTAGGCATCTGGCACCCCCATGGCTGAGGGTGGTAGTAGTGGTGGGCATCTGGCACCCCATGGCTAAGGGTGGTAGTAGTGGTAGGCATCCAGCCCCCCCTGGGTAAGGGTGGTAGTTGTGGTAGGCATCCAGCACCCCTGGGTAAGGGTGGTAGTGGTGGTGGGCATCTGGCACCCCCTGGCTAAGGGTGGTAGTAGTGGTAGGCATCCAGCCCCCTGGGTAAGGGTGGTAGTGGTGGTGGGCATCTGGCACCCCCATGGCTAAGGGTGGTAGTAGTGGTAGGCATCCAGCCCCCTGGCTTAGGGTGATAGTAGTGGTAGGCATCCAGCCCCCCTGGGTAAGGGTGGTAGTAGTGGTAGGCATCCAGCCCCCTGGGTAAGGGTGGTAGTGGTGGTGGGCATCTGGCACCCCCTGGCTAAGGGTGGTAGTAGTGGTAGGCATCCAGCCCCCTGGGTAAGGGTGGTAGTTGTGGTAGGCATCCAGCCCCCTGGGTAAGGGTGGTAGTAGTGGTGGGCATCCAGCCCCCTGGGTAAGGGTGGTAGTAGTGGTAGGCATCCAGCCCCCTGGGTAAGGGTGGTAGTGGTGGTGGGCATCTGGCACCCCCTGGCTAAGGGTTGTAGTAGTGGTAGGCATCCAGCCCCCTGGGTAAGGGTGGTAGTGGTGGTGGGCATCTGGCACCCCCTGGCTAAGGGTGGTAGTAGTGGTTGGCATCCGGCCCCCCCTGGGTAGGGGTGGTGGTGGTGGTGCGCATCCAGGCCCCTGTGTGCATATGTGGCATTGGTGATGGGCATCCCGCCCCTATGGTGCTGCTGTTGCTGGTGTGAGTACATTCTGCATCCCTCTGTGTGTGTGTGATGTGTCGTGTACGTGTTGTATGTGTTTTGTGGTTGGTGTCTGACTTACCTTCTGCGCCGTGCGCGTCCGTGCCTGTTCCGGTAGTAAATGTAGAATATTGGTAGGATCGGGACGAAGGGATTCATGGTTGGTTCGTGTCGTTCGTCTTTCTCGTTGCTTCGCGTCGTCCTCGTCGCTGGCGTGTTCGCCTCGTAGCCGTGGATCGTGTTGTGGCGCGAATCGGAGCTTATGTGCGCCTCTCCCGGATGCTTTGACGTGCCGTGCGTAGCGACGGGTTCGGCGCGTACGGAAAGCGCATCGTACTTGTTCGGCCGGACGGGGCTGCATTTTCCCTTCCGTGCGACTCGATTCTGCGTTTCCGGATTCGCCTCGGTCGGAGAATAGGACCTGGATTGGGTGAGTACGACTCGGCCGGATTCTGTGCTGTTGTGCGCATCGTACTTACTCGTTCGGTATGCTGTACGGATCGGTCGGGAAACAGGCATTCGCATGGCTTTTTTCCCGACCGAATGGTATTGGGTGCGCCTCCGACCGAGATCGGAATCGGCCCCTAAGTCTCAGGATGCACTCAAACCCGACATGCACACTTAGGTGCGCTAGGGCTACTACTGAATAATACTATAGCGACGGTCACGCCGGACTGAGACTGACTGGCAGTGGCAATACTGTTGCAATTTTATAAGCCCCACCCCCACTGGCCCGCATTGGCGACTTGGCTTTTACAGGACCCGCCTGGAGCGCTCCTTGCTCGATCCTTTGAGTTACGCTGCAGTCAGAAGCAGCACTTACTAATGCAGTTTTTGGGGTGGCCATGGTGCCGCCAAAATAATGAGTGGGGCAATGTCCCACTGCCCTAACTGAGGCACCGCCCCTGCCAGTACAGAACTTCTGCTTTGCCCCAAGACGGTGAGGCAGTGCATGTTCTCTGCTGCTGCAGCCTATCCTCCATCCTGAAAGAGTGCCTGGCTGGCTGCCTTCTCTTACCACCTTTTGTGTGCTGTCAGCGAGGGGCAGGACACAGTGTAGGAGTGTAGATACCAATATACAGCAGATGCAATAGAATCTATGATAAAGGGCCCATAGAACCGCGATTATGTCTGCCATTTAGACCTCAGATGGTAGCTAGGAAGCACATATTCTTTGCATGTATTAGAGCTTATGGCACCCTTGTTGCAACACTGCATTGGGCCTCAAGTTATCTAGCTGTTCCTTACCCCCCCAATCACCCACATTACTGTTAGTAGCATAAAGGCATGCTATACCGTACACTACTGTTAGTAACATAAAGGCATGCTATACCGTAAATTCCTTTCACGTGCTCTGCAGGGAAGTACTGATCTATTACACATGGAGGTTCCATCCACTAGGTGAAAGAGGGCCCTCCCACTTTCTTCAATAAATGTTTGTTTTTTAGCTTTCATGGTCTGAGCAGCTCCACACATGTGTGCTGAGCACAAAAGGGAAACAGCGTTTACAACGCTGCCATTACATCGCGTTCCTATTACAACGCGGTCGTTACAACGACTGCGTTGTTAGAACGCGATGCCTTTACATCGCAAGTCATTAGATCGACTTGCTGTAGGGGGGGCTCTAATCTAAGGAATAGTATAATTTACTATTCCAACACCTTCCCTACTGTTGCGCAGGCTGGATTTGGAATAGTAAATTATACTATTCCTAAATCCACCACGCCCCCTACTGCAAGTCGATCTAATGACTTGCGATGTAAAGGTATCGCGTTCTAACAATGCGGTCGTTGTAACGACCGCGTTGTAATAGAACACGATGTAATAGCATGCAATGTAACATGCTATATTCGCACAAAACATTAAAGAGACAGCAGCATCACACCATCATTCAACTAAACAAACACAAGGTCAGGCGGGAGTGAGGGGCGTCAGGATCAGAAGGCGTGGGGCTGCACTGCAGGACCTGCAGGGGTGCTGGCCCGGGATCAGTGTCAGTCATGGGCATTCGTCCTAGACCTATGGTGTAATCTACCTTTGTGATACGTACCACACAACTAATCTGGGGTTTCTTGGACTCCTCAAAGACCACCAGTTTCAGAATCTAGGTTAGCTAACTATTCATGGTATCTCTTGCATAGTTCGTGTTAGAAATTAGTTTACCAGGTGGAGAACTCGAGAATGGCTACAAGTTTAATAAACTTTAGCTGCCCCCACCAAAGCCCTAGCCTAGAAGCTTGAACACACAGGGGAGGCATGTTTTCTTCTTGAACCACCATATTGACTCACCAACCTTGATCTGTTATAGCTACACAACCTACATCTTTAAGTGGTGCTGGAAGAAGGAGAGATCAACTAGCACAACATCAAGTTAAAGGATTAAGCACAGAAAAAATCAAGCAACTGGAGTATTAAAATAAATATTAGAATGGAAAAATTACGAAATTTACATAAGGGAAAAAGAAACACATGTTTAATCATTTTAATAAAAGTCAGTACAGATGACTTTTTAATATTAAAGTATACAGCGATTCCAGAAAACCTAGAAACGTGACACATTGGCAACGTCGTTATGCAGATTTAATTTCTAGCTCTTTGTCGTGGGAAAAGAATTATCTCGGTTCTCTCATTATTCAGAGTGTGTGCACGTCACGGGCACAGTTTCAACAGGAAAACAGGGCTGGGCTCCCAACAATTACAGTGTACACTGTGTCCGAATTTAGGGCCTCATTTATGAAAAGTGTTGCATTGCTGCGATAAAACAGCGATGTGACACTTTTCACTGCGCCCTCCTTGCGACACCATGGATGCGCCGTATTCACTGTACGGAGCTCCATGTCGCAAGGATTGACAGATGCGTCAGGAATCCTGACGTATCTGTCGCCGCAAAACTCATGCATTGCTGGAGTTGTGTCGTAAGGATGACGCAACTCCAGCAACGCATGGGGGAGGCATCTACCTATTGCACTGCGTCACCCTTACGCCTTCTATGAGGCAGGCGTAAGGTTTTGACACAGTGGCATCCTAGAAGTGGCGCAGTGAAATCTAATAGATTTCACTGCGCCACTTCTATGAGGCTTTCTTGCCGGGGAACGCCCTCCCTGCATACATAATACCTGATGCAGGTAAAATGTGGCACAGGGGTTTACAGAGTGACACATCTGCCTAGATGGTTCACTTTGTAAATATGGCACAACGTGGTGCATTATTTATGCCGCTGCGTCACAAAAAGTGATGCAACAGCGGTGCAAAAGTGTCGCAAAACGCTCATAAATAAGCCCCATAGAATTTTTGCACACGGTGGCTTCTCTAGTGGATTCTCCCTTCAGGGTTATCCTGCAGCATCCTTTTTTCTAAGGAGTTTGAATCCCTAGCTCAACATCCCGTCCATTGGGCCTTCCAACCACCAGAGCATAGCTGCAGGCAGTGCACAGCTAACGGGTCACAGAAACAAAGTTTTCGCATAGCCCAGGCTGATCTGTATGAGGCATATTCCACAATCCTGGTACACAGGTATATTTTATGTACGCAAGATAGAACATCTAATGTGCTCACTCTTCTAATAGAGTTGGTTGATGTCCTAGAAGTCTCACTGTTGACTTCTGGTCCATTTCAAAATGGCTTCTTTGGCCCTTGTTAAGGATGAGCTATTTGCTTAGCTTGTCAGCATCAAAGCGCCTTGTGGTTGAGGATTGCACAACACTAGTTGCTATGCTGATTCTTAAGATGTTGATGGGGGTCATAGTAGTTGTCCACTATGTTCATTGACATACTAATTATCCACACCCACGGGTAAAGAGTCTCTTCAATAAGAATGACGAATGGGGGCTGGTGGGGGGGTGGAGGGGGCAGGTTGTTTCTGGTTAACTTCTAAAGCTGCCATCAGTTTCTTCCCGGACAGTGATAGACACGGTACTACTTAAAACGCAGTGTGATACTGTTACATAAAAAACTTACTAAAGGTAACATGTACTTGCTGCTTTTTTAAAACAAATAACTTTAAACACACCAATTGTAATTGTTAACGTGTTTCTCCACCCAAACGTTGCACAAAATGTCATCGTTGTAGATTGCTGGTTGAAACATGTTTGTAATTGCAAGTTTATCTTTTTAAAGTAGACACTGCAGCTGTTGCCACACAATGTTCGAAGTCTGTAATCTCCTAGTCCTCATTCAGGTTTTGGAGTTAAATTAACTGAGGGTATAACTTTCTAATCTCACGAAAACTATTACGGTGATCCCTCAGCAGGAGAATAATTAAAATACAAAAATGTTTACGTACAAGGACACTTTGTTTTATGACGTTTTCCGTTATTACACGGGCTGGCACTTCTGTGAGGAGACGGTAGTACTTTGTCACAGCATTTAACAGTACATTATCAACAATGTTTCAGAAACGTCACTCAAAATAAATGTGACTTTTGCACAGCGACTTACACTGGCACCATTCCATTCATAGGTACATCCTATTCCCTGTCAATGAGACCCATGTTCAAAAACACAATTTTCTTGAAGAAGCTTAAACCTGTGGTGCACTGGGGTCCATTCTTGTGTGACGATGCAGAGGTGCGTGAGCAATGACAGAAACCAGTTTCCCCAGAAGACGGTTACTAGTCATTCATACGCTCTCAAAGCTTAATATCCAGAAAGGACATTTGGGGGGGGCGTGGCTTCGGCGCCAAAGAAGATGGACGCTCTGCCGTGAGGCTCCGGGACGGTGTGAGGGAGCGAGCTCTCTCCTGGCGGCGCTTCTTGTTTCCTGGCCCCCGCAGCCGAGTATTCCCTGCCATGAAGCTCAGAGGCACATAATGCGATGTTTTTCGGAGTGCAGGGTGAGCGCTGACTTCTTTTTTCTTCACCGGTCGGCTCCGCAAAGACACTCGCGGCCTCCATTTTGTTTCCGTTTTGCCGACCGGACTCTCTCCACATGTCGCATTTTGCGGCCAGCCTTACACCTTTTGCCATTTAAGCTCTTTTAGAGCCAATTTTGTTGATTTTGTGCCCCATTTGCTCTCTGCCTTCTGTTATGTAATGGCTCTGAGCATTTCTTCATACTGTGACTTTTACCTCCTGTTTCCCTCATGCTCTGTTTATAACGCATACCATTCTACTGGGGAGAATCCTGTCACAGACAGTTATTTTCTTTTGGCTCCTGACGTCTCTGACATTATTTGGTACTTCCATTTGCTACTTTGGTGTAAAGTGCTCCTGTTTGGTCTCTCTTATGGCAAAAGCGCGCTCTTCCCGTGGTGTTGTTATCCCTTCTAATTCCTCTTCGCTGGAAGATTACAACCCCTTTAACATTTTACAAGAAAATATGGAGGAATTGGACTCTGGTCCTGCTGCCATTGGGGGTGTGACGCCTACTATGCCTCGCAATGCATCCAAACAAGTCTCTAAAATTCCTGCTACCTCATCGTCTGTGACAGGCAAGCATGTCAAAAAAGACCCACCTTCTCCCTCTAATTCTTCGACAACAATATCTATGGAATTGCTTTTGGAAGAAATTTGTGCTCTCAAACCTTATATGGAAGACACAAATACTCGTCTCCAAAATCTTGAGAGTAAATGGACTGTCACGGAACAAAACGTTTCTCACCTAGAACAACGAGTGGACTCTATTCAAGGTGTTGCCAACCAAGTTCCTGCCTTACATTTGGAGATTTCGCACCTTAAACAGCAAGTGGAAAATTTAGAAAACCGTAATAGGCGTAATAATTTGCGCATTTATGGCCTTGCAGAGGGTCTTGAAGGTGCGGATCCTCTCTCCTCTCTCCTTTTTTCAATCTTTTCTTCCGAATCTCCTGGGTCTTCCTGAGACTCCAAAATTGAATATCCAAAGAGCTCATCGCTTGGGGCCAAACCTAAGGTCATCATCTTCTTCTGTCAAACCAAGAGGCGTTATCTTGTATTTTTTGGAATACACTAATTTACTTAAAATACTACAAGCTGCCAGACTTAAAGGAACAATTTCATGGCAGGGATCCAATCTGTTCTTCGCTCAAGACTATGCTAAAGCAACTGCAGATCGACGGAAGAAATTTTTGGACATGAGACCTGCTCTTCGTAGTCTGAATGCTAGATATGGTCTGTTCCATCCTTGCCTTATGAAAGTAACTTATAACAATAAAACTACTGCCTATGAAGATCCGGCTACCCTACAGCATTTCTTGGATACCTGCAGAGAAGAGAACATGGAGATTCCTCGTTCATCGATGTTTTGATTGTTTTTCTTGTAGTTTGCTACATGTCTGCATCTTACGCTTTGTATCTATATTGATGTTTTGTTCTTTTTGTTGTTTGCTGTATCTCCTATAATCGATTCCTTTTCTTTTTATCTGTCAGGTGCAGTTTATCGTGGTCCCCTGCTATTTGATCCCCTATTTCCCGCCTGGAGGATGTCTCCTTCCTCGTCTTCGTCCTGGAGTTCCCCACCTGATCGTACAGTCTTCCTTATGTGGTCCACCACCCCCTTGTTCATTATTTGTCCGTGGTATGTCTCTTTGTTTTTGTTTTTCTATTCTTTTTTCTTTTTTTCTATTTTTCTCTTTTTGTATTGTTCTTTTCCATTGTATCTCCATTATTCTTTTTTCCTTACCTGCTTTGTTTTCTCTTTTATTTCCACCTCTTTTTATACAGTTTCTAAATTTTTCTTCTCATCCATTTCTTCCTCCTTATTTCTCTTATTGTCTTTCTCTTCTCTTTCCATCATTACTCATTCTTTATTTTGCTATGATAATCTTTCCTACTTCATATCTCTCTTATGCATATTGCTTTTCTTCTTGGGTTCTTCTTATTGGTGGATTTATTAAGTTGCATTCTTGTATTTTACGATTTGTAGCCCATATTAAGTTTTCTTAAATGTTTTGCTTGTATAGATGTCGTTAAAGGTTATATCCTGGAATGTTAAAGGTTTGGGTTCTCCCATAAAACGTCAACGGGTTTTATCTCATATTGCTGGGTTAAAAGGTGATATAGTTTTATTACAAGAAATTCACGTAACAAGCAAGGAAATTGCCAAACTTCAACGCCAATGGGTGGGTCATGTCTATGCATCACCGGGTTCAGGCAAACGTAATGGTGTGGCTATCCTTTGTCATAAACGTTTAGATATTCAACTTATCCATCAAGATGCGGATTCTGAGGGTAGATGGGTTTCAGTCTCATTGCTAGTTAATAAAATCCCTTTAACTATTCTTAATTTATATGCGCCCACCACCCCAGATAAGCTCTTTTGGCCTCAGATTTTATCTAAATTGATGTTATATACTGATGATTATTTAATATTGGGTGGAGACTGTAATATGGTTATGGACCCCTTCATAGATAGATGCTCTAAATCTAAATTCATTCCCTCCTCCATGCACACTCAATTTACATCTGCTATATCTCAAAGATCCCTTGTTGATGCTTGGAACTATGTCACCCCACTCTCCAAGAATATACGTATTTCTCACCAGCTCATTCCTCACAATCCCGTATAGACTATTTATTTATTTCAAAAACCCTTACCCAACATATTTCCCATTCAGACATAGGTTCTATATTAATTTCTGACCATGCTCCTGTATCCTTGGATTTAGACTTAACCCCCCCATTGAAGGAACTAGAAGATGGAGATTTAATAATGCCCTTTTATTAGACCCTAAATTTACATCCACTTTTCAGAAATTTGCAGACACTTTTTTTCTAGAAAATGAGTCTCCTCATATTTTTCCTCCACTTATTTGGGACACTTTCAAAGCTGCTTCTAGGGGCTTCATTATTTCTTTTGTAGCTCGGAAGCGGAGAGCATCCGCCCAAACCATACAATCGCTTGATTCACGTATTAAGCGTTTGGAGCATTCCTATTACTCCACAAAAGCCTCTTCTGACTTGAGTGAACTTATTAAAGCCAAATTTACTTTTAATAAACTTTCAACTGAATCTGCTAATTTATATTTACTTAAATCTAGTGCTAAATATTATAGCGCACAAAATAAAGCCGGTAATCTTCTTGCCAACTATCTCAAGATTAAAAAAGAACGCAATAAAATTGAATCTATTTCAACTTCAACTAATACTACAGTCCATAAAAATGAGGATATTCTTTTAGAATTTTCAAACTTTTATCAACAGCTCTATACTCCTGAATCACCTTCTCAACAGTCTGATATTACTCAATATCTATCCTCTATTCCCCCACCTTCAACTCTTAATGTAGACTTTTCTTCTTTTGAGGAAGATATTCACAGTAGTGACATTCTTACTGCTATTCACGCTATTAAAACAGGGAAAGCTCCTGGTCCTGATGGTTTTACCATTGAATTCTATTCCCATTTTTCCCCACTCCTTCTCCCCAAATTGCACCACTTATTTACATATTTTATCTCTGCTCAAAAATCGGAAGGAACTTTTCAGGAAGCGTTGATTTGTTTACTCCCAAAAGATAACAAAGACCACACACTCTGTAAGAATTACAGGCCCATTTCTTTAATTAATTTAGATTATAAAATATTTGCAAAAATCCTTGCCCTTCGTTTGGACTCTTTTTGCCCCAGTTGATTGGAAAGGAATAGTGTGGTTTTATTAAGGGGCGTCACTTATCTGATAATACTAGATTGTTTTTTTAATGTCCTAAGTAAATCTAAATCATATAAAAAATCGTTAGCAGCAATTTCATTAGACGCTGAAAAAGCTTTCGATAGAGTCAGTTGGTCTTTCATCTTCTCAACCCTTGCCTGGTTTGGTTTTGGCCCGAAATTCATTAATTATGTCTCTTTACTCTATTCCTCTCCCTGGTCCTTTATCCTAGCTAATGGTCTTGTATCCCCTTCTTTTCCTCTTCAGCGAGGAGTTCGCAAAGGTTGCCCATTATCTCCACTTTTATTTAACCTTTCCCTTGAGCCTTTCTTAATTAAAATTCGGTCAAACACAAACATCACAGGTTTCTCTTATGGCAGTAACCAGTTAAAACTTTCAGCGTACGCGGATGATATTCTATTATTTATTTCCAATCCGCAATCCTCCCTACCAACATTTTTATCAGAGGTCACTGACTTTGCTCTCGTTTCAGGCTATAAACTCAATGCTGACAAATGTGAGATCCTCCCACTGAACAAACTCTGTTTTCATGCTGATTTCTTATCTTCTTCTTTCCATTGGAACCCAGTAAAAATTAAATATCTTGGCATTTGGTTTACTCCATCTATTAAAGATACTGTCGCTTTAAATTTAAAAGAACTTTAAGCATCTTTAACTTCTTCTACATCACGCTGGCATCCCTTATTTTTATCCTGGTGGGGTAGACTAGATTCTATAAAGATGATGCTTGTTCCAGTGATATTGTTCTATCTATCCAATATTCCCATTAATATTCCTAAGTCTTTTTATAAAACTGTATATAACATTCTTTCAAAATTTTTATGGTGTAATAAACATCCTAGGATGTCTCTCTGTAAACTTAAAAAACCTAAACACATGGGTGGCGTTAATTTTCTGGATTTTTATTCTTATCACACCTCATTTTTTCTTAAGCATTCTTCTTTTTTATTATCTGAAAGTGGAACTGATTCTTATCTTTACCCATTGTGGGTAGATATTGAAAGAGCCTTTTTTCATCCCTTTTCCTTCGAAGAATATATTTCTTTTTCCCATGTACCCGTATCATTATCTCTCCCTATTCTTAAAAATGCTCGTAAACTTTTCCAACCAATTTTTTCATCTGTTCTAGATGAGCGTACTCAATTTTTAAACTCATCACTTTGGTACAATAAGCATATTAAACTTAACAATAAGTATATTTTCTGGAAAGATTGGTTAACTTACGGTCTCAAATGGACTCATCAACTTTTTCAAGATGGTGTCTGTTTACCCTTCTTAGTATTGCAATCTCATTTTTCCCTTCCCTCTTCATACCATGCTAAGTATATATCTTTAATAACAGCTGCCCGAGCTGCTTACAATTCTTTAATCTCTTCTCCTGCTCCTACCCCCTCAACTTCTATTACCACATAATTTTTGAGTAACTCTCCTTCTGCTTCTCTAATACACAAAAAGTTAACGGATATTCCTATTTCTCGTGATAAATCTGACGTGGAATGTAGTTGGGAATCTGATTTGGGTGAATCTTTCTCTATTCCAATGTGGAATAAAATCTGGACTAAATTAAGGAAGTCCTCTAGAGCAGCAAACACTACTCAAACTTTATTTTTTATTTATAATAGGGAACCAGTTCTGCATCTAAGGAGTAGGAAAAAATATTGTGGGACGTGCTGGAAGTGAAGGGGCTTGTTGTTCACTGTTTCCCTGCACAACTGACCCTGGCAGGAGCATAAGCCCAGGGCGCTACATCTTCCCCTCCAAAAAACTCACCCCACAGCAGCTATCGGGACCGTCGTCCACCCTGGTGGAACTACTAGTCCCAGGGTGCAACGCGAGGAATACCGCCCCACTCCCGCTGCTACAGGTGTTACAGGTGAGGGGGAGGAGTGTCCATCGCTCTACAAAGAGCAGGCTCTCCCTCCGCGGCGCGGGACGCGCTGGAAGTAAAGGGGCTTGTTGTTCACTGTTTACCTGCACAACTGACCCTGGCAGGAGCATAAGCCCAGGGCGCTACATCTTCCCCTCCAAAAAACTCACCCCACAGCAGCTACCGGGACCGTCGTCCACCCTGGTGGGACTACTAGTCCCAGGGTGCAACGCGAGGAATACCGCCCCACTCCCGCTGCCACAGGTGTTACAGGTGAGGGGGAGGAGTGTCCATCGCTCTACAAAGAGCAGCCTCTCCCTCCGCGGCGCGGGACGTGCGCGGGCCGCGCCCGGGCGAAGCCCGGGCCAAGGGCGGGCCCATCCTTGCCCGTCATTGCCAGGAAGAGGCAGGGCAGGGCCACCCCTCTTTCATTTTATTTTCTGGACAAACAACGTGGAGCCATTTGTAACTGGATAAGGTACTGTGCCGATTTTTTGGACAAGCCCTCTTTTTTTTTTTTTTTTTTTCTTCTTTCCTCCTTGAAAAACTCCTTTGTAGACCAAAGACACTTTACAAACTTACACTTGCAAGTCCTTGCATTCTATTTGTTCATCATAAGATTTACCTTTTGGGGAATTAGCTACAGGCAGGCCTCTGGAAAGTATTGACCTTAAGTATCTATTGAAGGCCAAAAATGGGTAAAAGAAAAACTATGGAGGGAACAGGGGGAGCAAATGGCCCTACTGGCGGGGCGGGTAAGGGGAAAAAGGCAAGGAAAGCCCTTAGGAACGCTGCCAACAATTGTGTGATGGATAGAATTGACACCCTCATCACAGAATGTGAAGGGATATTAGGAGCTGAGTTGCCAGCCCCCACTGATAGCACTAATCCTCCGCCCGAAAAGAGTACTATCCCCTTCCGCCCAACCATTGTACCCTCAATGTTTCAGAAAGCCCCACGTAAAGATGCCCTCAGGTTGTAGCGAGGCCACTGAACTAGGACCCAAGTTGGGGCAGCTGGAAGAGACTCCTCCCCACCCTCCTAATTCTTCAGTCCATGATGCTGCAGGCCATTTTGAGCCTTCTATTATCTGCTCAAATAGATTTGCAGCATTGGCTGATGCGCCCGATTGTTCTGGGGAAGCAATGCCCCAATCTATAATCCCGAGTCCTATTGAGAGTCTCACTGAGTTAGCTGAAACTTGTGCCACAGCGCCTCAAGCCCTTTTTCGGATTGTTGATTCACTCAGGGTGGAGTTAGGTGCAATGAAGCTGATGATTGAGGAGCTTGTGGCCACTGTTAACTTGCTGTCCACGAAAAATACAACGCACATTCCAGCAGCTGTTTGCTGCCTAATTCCCATCCACATCGGACACTTATAACTGCCCATAAAAAAGGAGATCTAATAAGCAATGGTCCGTCTCCCCTTCCTATAGTTTCACTTCGACAGGCCCCCAGGGCTTCCATCCCCAGACAGGCAGGCCCCCCACAAGCTAACAAGCCTAATAGTCAGCAAAAACAACTTTCTTCCCAAGCTATTACAAACCATAGAAGACCTATTAATATATTAACGACCTCACGCTTGTGTACTAAAGATCACTTACAATTGAGTAAACAATCCAGTTTTCACCCCGCACAAGCACGGACAGTCTTCATGGTCAACGTCCCTAAGCTTGACTTACTAGGTGGCTTTGAAAATGAAGACTCTCTGAAAAACAAGTCCATACACTGGATACGCCATGTGAGGGGTTGATAAAGGAAGACATAGTCAGGGCACGGAGATGCACGTCCTATAACCAATCCTTAGACTGCATAGAACTCACCCTGACTAAGCCCAATCTGGCTGAAAATCTTTTGGCATTAGAGTACCGGACTTGCCCCCCGGACTCTTCAGCCATTCAGTTTAGGCGTTTTCCAACTATTGCTGCTGCTAGGGCACAGGATAGTGCGTTAATGTTGCCCACAGGAGGGGGGACCTCACTGGAAGCTATTGATTGACTACGATATGATTCCAATTTAAATCAGGAACTACAATCTGTCCCTTTAGCTAATAACCAAAGTGCTCCTAACACTATGCAATCATGCAGTGATCGCGAACAATTATCAACTAATTTGGGATCTATTGACCACAGTAGTCGTCCTGTTTGTAACTTGAGAGGTCAAGGGGTTGCAATATCCACTGATATTTTTGTTTTATCCTCTGATACTTCTGCTTTATCCTCTGCCCCAATGCCTTTGACTTATCAAACCCCTTTATGTGATATAGCTCCCATTCGGGCCCCCCCCCCTCCCAGCTTAAGATAATTTCCTGGAATGTTGCAGGGCTCCAGAGCAAATTGTTACTCCCTGACTGGAACGACCTGATAGAGGGACACGACATTTGTATTTTCCAGGAAACCTGGAGCTTAGTCCCACTCTACAAATCGGGGTACACTTGTTTTTTTACACCAGCTATTACTATGAGGAGAGGGCGACCTTCGGGAGGCCTTATTATTTGGGTGAATATTGCCATGGGCTGTAGAATTATTGAACATCGATGTGCGAGCCCAGATATAATGAGGCTTACCATTAAGGGAAGTAGAGGAGGCGAAACTCTCGAGTTGTTTAACGTCTATATAAGGGGGACACCAGGGGGTAAATCTTCATCTATTGTTACATCACTGGAACAGGAGTTATCTGGTTGCCCGTCTGATTCCTATGTTATGGTTGCAGGAGATTTTAATTGTACCTTTGAGCCCCTAAGCTCTGAGGACGTGTTGGGGGTAGAGGGGGATGATACAAGGTGGGGTGTTCCACTTCTAAATATACCTCCTATCAAAAGATGGTCTCAAGTAACAATTCAGCTTAACGCACTTACCGTAGAATTCGGACTGAGGGCTGCCAACGGCAGAACTTTATCAGATGCCATGGGGGCTAATACATACAATAGAGTCAGCTGCCCCTCTCGCATTGATTACATCCTATTAGACGTTAGACTTTGGAGAATCATGATAGACATGGAAGTGGTTTCTACTACCGATAGTGATCATAACCCACTCTGCCTGACCATGAAGATCCCAAGGCTTCCCCCTTGCCCTGTTCATAGTGTAGGCTCTTCCATGACGACCAAAGAAGTGGTTCCCTCCAATTGTAGAAGGTACCTCAAATGGCCTAAAGTTGTTGCCCAAGAATCAAAAATGGCTGGTATCAGGCATGTCCTGAGCGAGAACACTCTTGAAGTACAGGAGGCACTTAGCGAAATAGATGACCTGGAGAAGGTCCCAGAAATATATACGAGAATGATAGGCCAGATAGGGTCCTTCTTCCAAATAGCAAATAACTATAGTAAACCAAGTGCCCGCCAAAAAAGTTGTCAGACATGGTTCACTAGGGAATGTAGACAAAGAAAAGAGGCCCTAGCTCTAGCAATTTAAAGTAAAAATTGTCCTCTGATCCAAACCACTAGAAAAGAATACAAAGCAGCTCTGCTTTACGCAAAGTTGAAGTGGGATGAGTCCCACTGGCAGGATCTAAAGGACGCTAGTATAGCTAGGGATGCTAACTCTTTCTGGAACCTTGTCAGACGGGCGGATAGAAAAGACCCTGATATAATTCCCAATCATATCACGAGTCAAGAGTGGTATGATCACTTTGGGAAACTTTATTCTGGGACGGATGTAATTCACAAAGAAGGGCCATATGACCAACTAAGTACCCGTTTTATTCCAAATATCTGTGACCTCTTCTCGCTAGACGAAGTGGAAGCGGCTATAAAGAGAATAGTCCCAGCAAAAGCTTCGGGACCAGATTGTCTACCAGGGGATCTTCTTCTCGCAGATCCCCATAATTGGGCAAGTTATATCATGTTTTTAATTAATTCCATTGCCAAAGGATGCCCAGTACCTGAATCGTGGAAGGGTGCTGAGGTGGTACAAATTTTCAAAAAGGGAGCTAGGGAGGACCCTGCCAACTACCGACCAATCAGTTTGATTGATGTTATTCAGAAAGTAGTTGGCAGGGTGTTGTTGCAGAGAATTCAATGTTGGGCGGAGGACGAGAACGTCCTCTCTCAGTATCAGGCGGGATTTAGGGCCAACACAGGGACGGTCGACCAGGCATTCAGGCTGCTTCTCCTTTATTGGAAGGTAGTCGTGATTGGCAAGGGCAGTCTTTATCTCGCTTTTATCGACTTAAAGACTGCCCTAGACCTGGTCCCCCGTGAACGGCTGTGGCAAATACTGGGTGAGATGGGGATTCCCCCGTTGATCCTCAACCTGTTGATTCGATTACATGAGGGCAATTACGCACAAGTAAGGTGGGGGTCCCAAGAACAGAAAACAGACAGGATACCAGTAAGCAGGGGAGTACGCCAGGGCTGTGTTATGGCACCCACCCTGTTCTCTTTATACATGAACGGGGTGGTCAGCTTCCTCCAGGAGGTTTCAGCTGATGCCCCAGCCCTGGCAGGAGACAGGGTACCTACTCTCCTGTTTGCAGATGATACCCTGCTGATCTCTAAGACCCCGGTAGGGTTACAAAGACTTCTGGATAGATTTCAGCTTTTCGGTAAATCTAGGGGGCTGGTCATTAATACCTCCAAGACTAAGCTTATGACATTTAACCCCTATAGATCATCTAGAGATAACTTCACTTTAGATGGAACCCGCCTGGAGAGAGTTACTACTTTCGACTACCTTGGCATTCGATTATCTCAAAAAATGCAGTGGAGACCTCACATTGATAAAATGCTTCTGAACCATAAACGTGCGGTTGGGGCGCTAGGTAGAGAACACCGCTCTTCGCAGAGCAGACCAGTGGCCCCGGCTCTCACGATTAATGCTGCAAAGGCAGTTAGCTCGGCCCTTTATGGTGCCGAACTATGGGGTTTCGACAATGTAGAAGAAATCTGCAGATCTGAACACAAGTTTTTAAGAGACCTAGTGATGCTTCCCCGCAATGTACCATTGAAACCCCTGATGTGTGACATGGGCAGACACTCATTTAGCGATATTGCTAGGCTGCGACCACTGCTTTTTTGGGCCCGCATACGGCGGACTGCTGAACTCTCTAACTATGCCGCTGCGCTCACAGAGGTAATGAACCTAGATGGTAGTCAAAGAGTCAGCTGGATAAATTATGTTAAGAAATCACTTATCGCCCTTGGCCTTAGGGATTCGTGGGAAAGTCAAAACCCTCCCAGCAAGGTTGAGCTCAAAATTTTTTATTGGGCCTGGGTTGACATGCAGGAGCTCAGCAATCCCAAAGCAGGAAGGCTCACAGAAGATTTTTATTTACATAAACAGCACATATGCTTGGAACCATATCTGGATTTCATCCAGACGCCACGAGATAGGGCACTTTACATACAGTTCAGGGTAGGCTCACTTTTGGTTCGCAAACTAACTGCAAAGTGGAGCCCCCCCTACCAGACAATTGCGGGCTGTCCCTGTTGTGAGGCACCGAAAGAGAGTGTGGCCCATCTCATGTTCGCATGCCCAGCATACAAATCACCAAGATCCAGATGGCTAAAACCCATCTGTAGACAACTGGGCACTTCTGACCATTGTGCTGCTTTGCGTATCTTGAAATCAGATCCAAGAACTCTCTTTGCTTGTGGCGTGGCTAAGTATTTAAGTTGCGTCTGGATAATCAGGTATAAATCCTTATTCAGGGCGGTTTGATGAAACATCATGATTTTATTCCATCTTTTATTGGAGCATAAATAGCTTGGCCAAATTAAAATGCACTGTCACTTTAAACAACTATTTTAAATGTAAATGTCCTTTTTTTTTTGGCATTTAAGGAAGGAACCAAATCAATTTTACTTTTGACTAAGGATCTGTCTGACATAGTTTGTTAATGTTATTGATATGATATTGTGACAACCTATTATACTTTGACAGATTTGCATATTTTTATTATTACTGTTTTAAAGATAACTCGTATTTTTATTGATGGATTGTGAGAATGTTGATGCTTTTATAATACTTGTTATCGAAATAAAGCTATTTGACTGACTGATTTATAATAGATTTCTAATCACTCCAGCTAAATTGCATAAGATTGATCCTACCATCCCTTCTACCTGTTGGTCATGCAACACTCCATATTCTTTTTGAATGCCCAGCAATTCATCCTTTTTGGACTCGGGTCTGGCGACAAATTAACTCTATTTGTCATTCCCATATCCCTTTCTCTTTTTTACACATTTTTCTAGGTAGCGTCTCCGAAGTTTGGTCCTCTTTTCCTACCAAATTTTGTATTATTGATTTACTCATAGTGGTTGCATTTCAACAGATCACTAAGTCATGGAAAGATACCTCTGCGGTATCCTTTCAAGCATGGTGGTATGGCATTTGCTATAATCATAGATTAGATACAGCCTATGTGCATCCAACCACACTTGCTATTAAGCGAGAGATACTTTGGATGCCCGTTACTGAGTTCTTAATTGTTTCTGCTAAAAAGCTATCTTCCCATAACCCCTGCATTGAAGAAGAACCCAAACCCCCTTGATTTTTCAAATAGTGATGTTTTAATTAATGTTTACCTTATAGTTATAGATTAATTCAATATAGTAGGAATTTTTTCTGCATTACTGTTGTTTTTTGCATATAATGCCTAAAATGGATGCTCTACCCCTTCCCCTTCTTTATTTCTCTCTATCCCCCTATCTTTTCTTCCTTTTGTTTTATCCCTCTTTTCTTAGATACTTTAGCCATATTATTCTGTACTTATGTAATATTTCTTTGATTACTGTATTATGTCTTATTTTCTCTTTATCTAATACACATCTTTCAAACTAAAAAAAAGAAAGGACATTTGGAATTTCCCCTTCTGTGCGATGGGAAAATGTGTTAGCACATATGGGCCACTGTTAAGTGCCAAGCGCTTTCCTTGGCAGACCCCTGCCTCGTCAACTAGTAAGATGCTAACATCTTGAAGACTTCTACCTGGGCATTGGAGGCCTTTAACTTTGAGCCATGTGCTTTAAAAGCAGGGAGTCATCACGCATTGTCTTTCCTCGAGTCCATTCAGGATTACTATAGATTCCTTCTGAATAATCATTAGCCACAGGTAACACACGAATAAATATACAAATATCGCAAACAACAGCAAAAGAGTTTTTTTTTCCTGTTGATTGTGCTGCAGCTTGTTACAGGGATTGCATCACTACCCATAAGCCCTCTCTCCATCTCCATCCATTCTTTAATTCATTCCATGAAAAAGTGAACTAGTCACAAGGTACATTGTTCGTATCCAATAGACTAAATAGTTGATTATCAGGCAATGGGAGGTCATCATGTTGTGCTAAGCATCAAAGCCTATTCTGATTGGCTCAGCAGCCAACTTGAAGAGCGGGCGGATCCTGAACCTTCAACTGAGACACTTTGTGTGTTGAGTATTGGCTAGTGTTGAGTTTCTGTGTTCTCAGTGGTACAGAAAGAAGAAAGCTGGATGGTAAGCATACAGACTGTGTATTGATTCAAGACGGGGAACTGTCGGAACACCGCGGTCTTAACCACGAGTGTTACGACCACGCAAGCTAAACCACGCTTACCTTAACCACGCATATGCCTTAACCACACATATGCGTGGGTACGGAAGCAGGAAGACCGCGCAAGGAAGAGAGCCACAGTGAGGTAAGTGTAGTTTTGTGGGCTGGGGGTCAGGGTAGTTTTCTGGGTTGGGGGTGGGTCGGTGATAGTTTTCTGAGCTGGGGGGTCGGGGTAGTTTTCTGGGTTGGGGTGGGTCGGAGTAGTTTTCTGGGCTGGGATGTCGGGCCTGTTTTCTGGGCTGGAGGGGGTAGGGGTAGTTTTCTGGACTGGGGGTTGGGGTAGTTTTCTGGGCTGGGGGTCGGGTAGTTTTCTGGGCTGGGGGGTTGGGCTGCTTTTCTGGGCTGGGTAGGGGGTTGGGGTAGTTTTCTGGGCTAGGTAGGGAGTTGGGGTAGTTTTCTGGGCTGGAGGGGTCGGGGCTAGTTTTCTGAGCTGGGGGAGTCAGGCTAGTTTTCTGGGCTTGGTAGGGGGTCGGGCTAGTTTTTTGGGCCGGGGTTGAAGTAGTTTTCTGGGTTGGGGGTTGGGCTACGTTTTGAGGCTGGGTAGGGGGTGGGGGTAGTTTTCTGGCTGAGGGGTCAGGGTAGTTTTCTGTGCTGGGGGTTCGAGGGTAGTTTTCTGGACTGGGGGGTCGGAGGCAGTTTTCAGGGCTGGGGGTGTCGGGGTAGTTTTCTGGGCTGGGGGAAGGGTCAGAGTAGTTTTCCAGGCTGGAGGAGGGTCTGGGTAGTTTTTTAAATTAGGGGTTAGGGTATTAAGCCTAAGGGCAGTGGAAGGGGTTGGGGTAGTTTTAGGGACAGCCCGGGGGTGGGAGTGGGTGGGGATAGTGTGTGTTAAGGGACAGGGTTTTATGCCTCAGGGCAGGGGGAGGGGTATGGGTAGTTGGGGTAGTTTTTAGGGCTTAGGGGAGGGCTGGGTAGTTTTTAAGTTCTCAGGGGGGTTGGGTAGTTTTTTAAAATAGGGGTTTGGGTTGTAGGGACAGCGCATGTGGGTGGGAGGGGGTCGAGGTAGTGTTTAAAGGTTAGGGACCGCATGGGGGTTGAGAGGGGGTCAGGTATTTGGACTTCAGGGCGGGGAGGTGGGACTGGGGGGCAGTTTGTAGCTTAGTGTGGGGGAGGCGGGTCGTGACCTTAACCATGCATACCCCTTTACCATTCATGCCTTTACCACAAAATTACGTGGTAAATGCATGCGTGATAAAGGAATGCGTGGTTAAGACGCATTTGTGGTTTAGGCTGCGTGGTAGAGGCACGCGTGGTTTGTCCAGTCGTGCCTCTATCATACAAAAATTCAAGACCTACACCCAAACTCAAACAAATATTCATCAATTCAAGAAGATTGATTTCTGGGTTTGGCGTAAAGTCTGATGAAAAGGGGCAATTTTATTCTATACACAAACCTAGAAAGGCTTCTTTGTCTGCAAATATTCATACTGTCTGCCCTACTGCTGCCCCTCTGTGGTGAGCGTCATTCTCTTCTCCTGTCTGAACCCGCTACTCTGCAGATTTCCAGCAGCCTGCTGTGCACTGTTCTGCGGTAGTGACGGAGGCAAACGAGATCTAAGAGTGGCCACTGGCCAAGAGGACTCCTCAGGAGCCCACCTTCATGCTGAGCGGTCTACGTCAGGAGCACTTTTCCAATACATCTCCACAGTAATATTCAGCTTAAGAGAAGCAAGGACAAAGCAAAGGCAGCGCCATTATCTCTGTATATGGGGTCTGCGTCTTCGCAGGGTGGGTGGCTGGGGCGTCCTGAATGCACCACTGCGCAAAGGCTTACTAACCGCGGCGCTCTTTACGAGCACATCCCATAATCATGAGATCAAACAGCCATGAAGGGAATTCAGATGGGTGAGCTCACAGAGCAAGCAGGAAACCTACACAACTTCACACTATATTTATGAAAATTATACAATAATTTAATTTTTTTAATTAATTTTTACAGAATCAGCAAACTAAGGATATGATGTCAAACTATTAAGATAGTTTGTTTAAAGTGCGATATATAGCAAAATTCATAATAACACAAAATAAAACACACTCTGATACATTTCTGGAAAAAAGCATTTTTTTTATTTGCAAGGAAATGATTCATTTCTAGGGAAACTTGGTTACCCTTAGTTATCCCCACTGCTGGGTCAGTCAGCAAGAATGCCAGCTAGTGCAATGCAATTATTTCCTTTAGTTAATGGGGGCCCCCCAGACACCCTACTGGCCTACTTTCACCTAATCATCTGCTTAAAAGTGAAGCAAAGCCATTATCTCGTTCAACACTCACAAACACACCGCCTATCAATACAGTGAC
The DNA here is from genome assembly GCA_963921515.1 of Calotriton arnoldi. Classification (NCBI taxonomy): domain Eukaryota; kingdom Metazoa; phylum Chordata; class Amphibia; order Caudata; family Salamandridae; genus Calotriton; species Calotriton arnoldi. Next base: position 189,311 of record CAWUFW010002898.1, read on the forward strand.
CCCTAACATCTGTTTACAACGTTGGTTCTATCTATGTTAGAATATGGAGTAAAATAATACTGTCCTACAAAAAAAAATTGTCAATCGACTACCACAATATCATGAAGGTGAGAAGCTATAGGTAAATTCAGATTTACAGTTCATAACTCCACAGCAACGTACCTTGAAGCTATATATCGGCAAGATACATACTTGCGGAGTTAAAAAAAGTAAATCCATTTTTACCTTCACTATATTGTTTTAGCCATATTTTGGCTGCAATATTTTTGTGGGGACGATATTTAAAATTCGAGACTCTGGTACAACACGATATTATTAGCAATTTATTTCTGTGCTGCTGCCTGTTAATTTATTGACTTTATTGATTTACTGATTGTAGTAGAGGCCGTTCCCGAAATACTGCAGTCTGCTTCGGCTTCTATTTTCAGGGAGAACCATCTCCGCTTATTACTGATGAAATTGACCCTGGGGCATATTCACAAGGACTTATCGCCGAGTTATCAGCACTTTAGCGCAGCAAAAGTGGCGATAGAATTACCGCCCCTTTCGCAAGCTGGTGCTAACTGCCTACATCGCCACATAACCCGCGATAGCTGCCACAAAAAACATCGCCACGGTTGACCCCGCCAACTAATGCTAATGAGATGCAGAATAGGCGTGTCCGTGCAAAAACACACGAAAAGACAACACCGCGGGATTCACAACGGACAGCCAGATCTGCGATGCGAGTCAAAAACAGGCGATAACCCGCGGTAGCAGCAGGGATTTAACACCTGCCTTTTGCTGGTGCTAAGCAAGACGACTACCTGCACCACAAAAGGGAGCCCAGCCCACAGCCACACCCGAAGAACAACAGATGCCATGGAGCCACTGCCCATGCAGCTTGGAGACCCTAGAGGCCCACAACACCAACCGCCACCACCCTCAGGCCCCCCCACACCCCTGTGCCCACCCCGGACAACGATGTGCCACAGCAACTTTACAAAGTCACGAGAAAAAAAATGAGCCTGATGTCGCACAAATACAACAACAAACATACATGTGTGGTCAGAATAAGGAGAAACAAACATTCAACTTTGAAATTCCCACAACATAACTTTATTAATACACAACACAAAACAACAATACTCCGGACAATCTGGAAGTCACAGCCTGCAAGAAAAAAACGAGATAAGATCGTGTGTCATGCGCTCATCAAAGGACAGTGAGAGAGAGAAAGAAAGAAAGGGAGAGAGGGAGAGAGAGAGAGAGAGAAAGAAAGGGAGAGAGAGAGAGAGAGAGAGGGAGAGAGAGAGCGAGAAAGAAAGGGAGAGAGAGAGAGAGGGAGAGAGAGAGCGAGAAAGAAAGGGAGAGAGAGAAAGAAAGGGAGAGAGAGAGAGGGAGAGAGAGAGCGAGAAAGAAAGGGAGAGAGAGAAAGAAAGGGAGAGAGAGAGAGGGGGAGATAGAGAGCGAGAAAGAAAGGGAGAGAGAGAAAGAAAGAAAGGGAGAGAGAGAGAGAGAGAGAAAGAAAGGGAGAGAGAGACAGTGAAAGGAAGAGAGGGAGAGAGACTGCTGCCCATGCGCACCCCGGCCCCACTGCTCACCTGCCGCCACCGGTGTGTCTCCAACCACGTGCCAGTGCACGCTCCGAGCCCGGGACACGCGACCTTGGCAGCCTCCACATCACGCGGACCCGCCCCGCGGCCCACTAGGTCACACACCTGAATCTGGGCCTTGAGTTCAGAATGGGAGAGTCCATTAAAGTGCACACGTCATCATCACAGGCTGCACACCCGCTCAGCTCCATAGGTGCCACTAACTCTGTGAACCTTGAGGCAACGCCACGTGGCGGTAGGCCCGCGTCGCACGCAGGCTCTGGCCTGCACTGCAGTCCACCAGGTCCCCTCTCTGAAATCGAGTACACAACAAATAATAGCAGAGTCCAATTCATTGCACATGGCATCATCGCCTGTCCGCCCCTGCGCACACATGCTGCTGCACCCCAGCCCCTCCCGCCGCCCAGCGGTGAATGTCTGCCCCTGCGCACCGAGGCCCCACTGCTCACCTGCTGCCACCGGTGTGTCCCCAAGAGGGCACACCACGTGCCGGTGCTAACTCCAAGGCCGGGGCCCGCAGCCTTGGCAGTCCCCACATCATGCGGCACACCCCCATGGGCCAGCAGGTCCCACACTTGATACTGGGTCTTGAGTCAGCAATGGCAGAGACCATATCAGTGCACACGTCATCATCGCAGGCTGCACACCCGCTCAGCTTCATAGGTGCGACTAACCCTGTGCAACTCAAGCCAGCGCCACGTGGTGGTAGGCCCGTGACGGCCGCCGGACGTCGGGGGCGACTAACCCTGTGCAACACAAGTCATGGACCCTCCATGATTGAGTCCTGTTGCGCGTAAGTTGACAGGTCACCTCCGGCAGTGGGGAATGTGACGTTGCAGACCCCTTTTATTGGCGGTGTCACATGGCCCGTGACGCATCTGCTGGATGGGTGTGGTGTGTGTGCAAACCTGCCCTCAGGGAGTGGCCATGGCATGCTGGCAACTAGACCAGTGACCAGCAGATCCCAAGCGTGGAATCCTGGGACATGTAGCTATGTCGTCCCCCCTCGGAGCGCAAGCGTAGTGGTCTGGCCTGGCGTACGCCGGACCAGCGTTGGACGTGCAAGAATGATCCCGGGGCTCTGGGCGCTGGTTCAGTCCTGTCCGGACAAGGAAGTGACGAATGCGTGTGGCCCTGCTGTAGTGGCTACGCCGCCCGGAACGCAATCGGCAATGTAGCACCCTGTGACTCATGTCCCTCGACGTGTGCAACATGGACGTCAGGGGGAATCACTGACCCAACACACATCCACACTTACATACTTGAATGAACGAAGACATGACACAACTGTGCAATAGTGAATGATTTATTGTCATCCAGTGGAGTGTTGCAGCTAGAGCAGTACAGGGCCATGCAGACCCCACTTCACATCATAGGCACGTGGCGGGCCAGCCAGAGTCCTCCAGGGCATGACAAGTACATCGGAAGAGGAAGAGTCCAGACCGCAGTCTGATCGCTGTGTCATCGGTCATCTAACAGAATATGGCAGTCCATGTCGTGGTCCAAGGTGAGAGTCACAGATTGCATCGGGGGGCAGTGGAAGGTCATGATGCCAAGGGCAGAACCAAGATGAAACAGGCCAAATGGGTGGGAGGAAAGCTACTGCCGCCTCATGATCAAGAAGTCTGGATCATCCACATCCTCGTCCTCTGATGTGTGCTCTGCCTCACCTGTGGGTGCTGCAGTTCCGGCTGCAGCACTGTGTGCCACTGACACATCAGGGGCCGGAGGTGGATTTTCAGCCGCACCGTGTGGCAGTGACACATCAGGTGCAGGAGTAGAAATGTCTGCCGCACTGTGAGACACTGACACACCAGGGGGCGCAGATGTGTATGGTGTAGGAGCAGCAGCATCCATCTGCGCCTGGCCTTGTGGCAGCAATGCCATGACAAGGATCTGCAGGGCATAGTATATCCCAGCTACATTTTGCTGATGTGCAGCAGTGACAGCCAACGTTTCCGCCTCCATCCGCACCATGTCCTCCATGAGCCTCCGCATTTGTGCCAAATCACTGCTGAGATCGCTGGAGCCACTCTGACTTGACAGGTGTTCTTGTCTCCGAGTCAGGACTCCAGCGATGTCGACCAGGGCTCGTTGGAGACCATGGAGCGGACTGTGGGTGTCCGTCAGGCACAGTAAGTGGTCCCCGAAGGGACGTAGACACCCATGGATGGCATCAAGTTTGGCTGCCAGGAGGTCAAACCCCACCCGCACCTGATCAGCCAGCTTCTCCTGGGCCTCTAACACACGGGTTTGGAAGGCCAGGTGTGTTCCGTGGGGGTCCTGGAAGGCAGCCGGTGTGGCAGGTGCTGCCTGCTGTGTGGTCTGTGCAGGGGGTGGGGTCTCCTCAATGCAGCTGGGCTGCCCTGATCCTGGAGGTGGGGAGCCGATGCGGGCGATGAGGTCTCTGAGGGCGTCGGTGTCGATGCTGGGGTTGTCATCCTCGTCATCAGTGTAGAGTTGTTGGGTCTGCTCTGCAGGTGGTGCTGATGGTCCCTCTGCAATGTGTAAGGGGAGATGCTGCATTACATCGTGTGGACATGTTTGTTCAGGCATTGTACAACTTCACATACAGACTGCATGGCGAGGTACATTGTGACTGTGAAGGGGGTGATGCCTGTTAGATGCAGGACAGTTGACATTTCTACACCATCAGGGATGTGAGGTTGTACTTGTGCAGTTTCATCTCACATCCCCCTGCTATGCCAAATGTTATTGGCCAGTATCTTCACACAAGCGGCAGCAGTTTTGCCCTCTGTCCTGTTGTTCACGTGTTGCAGTTTGTACCACATTGTTGTCTGTGCTGCTGTGCTCTGACTGTCATATGTGTGTGCTGCAGTTTTGTGAGAGTCGCACCTGCAGCTCTGATTCTGCTGCCTCTTGTCCCTTGCAGGCGGTGTGCCTTTGACTTCTGTGTCCATGAAGTGTTGAGACTTTACCAGACTTGGGTGGATGTGTGTCTTGGTGGGAGTGGGGACTCTGGGGCATGGTTTCTCCGCAGATGTGTTGTTGACGGCAGGGGTTTATTGTGCCCGTGGATGTGTCAGAGTGTGACCTGCTCCTTTACGGATGTGGTCCACACTCAGCCACCTCAGTGTCGTTGCGTGCACCATGCCATGGTAATCGGACTGCAGGCATGGGATTCGTCATGCAGTGTCACTTACGTTGTCAGTGTGGCTCACGGACCAGCAGCTTGGCTGGGTTCAGCACATGTGCATGGGTTGTATGTGAGCTGTGTGATGTGTGGGGTGGGCCCACTCTGGGCAGATAGTCGAGGGTGACGTACTTGGTGTTCCTATGTGTGCTGCAGTATGGCAGGGGGATCAGGGACATGATCCGAAGTCAATGTGGGTGTGCAGTGTGGCCTGCTTATTTGTGCATGTGTGCCATTGTGCCCATCTCCCCGTCCCCCAGGCCATGGTCGCTACTCACCCTGTTGCTGTTGTGTCCGGTCCTGTAGAGCAGTGTCCGGGCCCCCAACTCCTGCCACCGTATCCACACTGATGACTGTCGACACCATCTCCTCCATCTCATCCAGCTCCTCCTGCGGCGCAGGACTACCACCTCCAGTCTGCATTGCTGCTTTGAGGTTGTTGGCGAGTTTGCTCTTGGTTTTGCGCTTGATATCAGTCCATCGCCTCTTGATCTCGTACATTGACCTCCTCTGCACTCCGACAGCATTCACCTTGTCCAAGATGGACTGCCATATTCCATTTCTTGTGCCCAATGACACGGTGGAGGTGATGAACAGTTGTTGATGGTGTCCTATCACCTCCGTGACCAGGATCTGATTCTCCTGCGGACTGAACCGCGGCTTCCTCTTCTTCTTGTCCTTCCCTGTCCCCGAGGGCCCTGGCTGGGGCTCCGGGGGGCTTGTGGGGTTCCAATCGTCCCCTGTGCCTGCTCCGCCTAACTCCATCATGCTTCGTTGTTGGTGTTTTTTTGTTTGGTGTTTTTAGGTCTCGCCTGAGCCAGCGCATGCGCTGCTCTGGCGAGACATTTAGTGAGTGGGGCTTTAAAAAGCCGACCAGCTCTTTTTCAAAGCACATACTCGTGCTTGTGGCGGCATACAGCTTGCGGGAGTGCGCAGCGGCGCGCCACAAGCACGAGTATGTGCTTTGAAAATTAGCAGACTGCTCTCCCAAGCGCACGCTTCTCTCCCGGCCACTCACTTTTTGCTCGCGCTTCTTGTTTAACTTTAAGCGCGAGGCGCACGCGCTTGTGTTTAACTTGTTATTCCTGAAAATGTCGTCTTCATCCACAATAAGGTAACCCTCCTTTTCCCTTCCTGATAGTTTCCAGAGTGAGGATTTCTCTATTATTACATTCTCTTAATGTAGACTTGCTACCGTGGGCTGTAAGAAATGAGTCTTTTATTCCTCCCTGTTAAGCTGATTGCATCCTCATTCCGTAGAGGCCGGTGTCCGTGTTATCGGTCACGTGCCCCGAGCAGGCACAGAGGCTGCAGAGATTCGCCCAGAACGGCCCAAGCCCTTTCCGTCGGCAGCTTCGCGCAACCTCCGGGACCGACGAACCAAGAACCTTTGTTAATGACCTGCACCCTCCTCTTCCTCCTGGGTAAGGACTGACCTTCCGTCTTCTCAAACAGCCTCTTTGTTCACTTCTTACGCGCTATCGTATTCAGTCCATACCCTTCTCATACCTTGCTATTTAGTGATCACATGTTATGTGTAACACATACAGTCATTGCTGACGTTTTAACAGCTCTTTGAAGTCTTAAGCTTACAGGACGATAGCTTCAATGTTAATTCCAATACTACAAGTCCCAGAATGCAGAGTTGTTTGCTTAGAAGCCTGCCCACGGTGTTCCACATGAGATTTGGTCGTCGAACATGTGATCCTTTCTCCATACCGCACACTTCAGGACTCCAGGCAGGGGGGTGAAATTTCTGTTACGCAGGCATAATCTTGGGTATTTTTGCTTTACGTTTGTTGCATAATTGTGCGCAGTTCGCGGCAAAAAATTAGCCCAAGCGCAAGTGACCTGCACCCTCCTCTTCCTCCTGGGTAAGGACTGACCTTCCGTCTTCTCAAACAGCCTCTTTGTTCACTTCTTACGCGCTATCGTATTCAGTCCATACCCTTCTCATACCTTGCTATTTAGTGATCACATGTTATGTGTAACACATACAGTCATTGCTGACGTTTTAACAGCTCTTTGAAGTCTTAAGCTTACAGGACGATAGCTTCAATGTTAATTTCAATACTACAAGTCCCAGAATGCAGAGTTGTTTGCTTAGAAGCCTGCCCACGGTGTTCCACACGAGATTTGGTCGTCGAACATGTGCTCCTTTCTCCATACCGCACACTTCAGGACTTCAGGCAGGGGGGTGAAATTTCTGTTACGCAGGCATAATCTTGGGTATTTTTGCTTTACGTTTGTTGCATAATTGTGCGCAGTTCGCGGCAAAAAATTAGCACAAGCGCAAGAGCACATCACGAACAGCAGAACACGTTCAGCTGCTTAAAATGCTGGAGTTTTATGTGATATTATTTTTAACGCCAAATGTTTCCTCACGTCCATTTAATTTTACGCCAAAATACAACGCAAAATGGCAGTTTGGCATTAAATGAAATTTTGCAGAATGTTGTGAAAATTTCACTTTATTATTACACAACAGTAAATTAAATTATTTTTGATATGCCCATTCCCAGTCCGCTTGCCTTGTGTTATGAATTTGCAGACTCAGCCTAGCTTTCACCCTGCATTATCACACCCCACCGTGCTTCCCTCATACAATGACATTTTCCTGTCCAATATCCTCGTAGATCTCGCCTTCGCCTACCCCTGGCCACCGGTCTCCATTCAGGACCCCCACCCCTCTCTAGTCGAACAGCCCCTAAAAAAGGGCCCTGCCATTCCTTCATAACTCAATTTGTCCTCGTTTGGCAAAGTTGGCACATTCCTGGTCTGTGGTACAAGTAAAGATTTGTTCAAGCCCGAGCTCGGAAAACAATGAAAGCTGTTATGTAATTCAGAGTTCATGAACTGTTAGAAGTAAATTGTTAATTTCTTGTGGTTTAGTAGGTTGTTCTAAAGAGTATCAATGGGTTTGGCATGTTTAAAGTTTTTACATTTTTATTAATGAAAGTACAACATGAGTTTGAATTTGTATGCATTGGGTGGCACACGTTGGAGATCCAGTTACTTTAACTTTTTTTTGCAATTTATCTTGTACACTGCACAACATTGCCACAGTGGCTTTCCTGGCGCTCTCTCCGAGTCGCACATACTGATACCAGCAAAAGATTGCAAAAAAAAAACAAGCATTGGCATAGCCAATAGGTCTCGCCTTTGGGACCTTATAAGTGTTTAGTTATCCAGCACAATATCCTTGGTGCAACAACATCAAGTGTTGCATGGCTAAACACTTATAAGGTCCCAAAGGCGAGACCTATTGGCTATGCCAATGCTTGTTTTTTCTGTTTTTGTAGTGATTTTTCATGCATGACGTGTGTGTATTGCAGGCCTTGCGCGCCTTATCGCGGATTGTCTCTTCGCGATTGGGCCCATCGCGACTTTTTTCGCGTTAGGGTTTGGATTTTTATCGCCGTCGCGCTAGTTGTTTCGCGGACATTTGACGCATTCGCGTACGGATATCGCACGGTATCGCCGTGTTGTGAATGCCACGTTAACACAGCGTTATTTTCCCGCGATGGACTGCGATGTGAGAAGTTGCGGTAAGATATTTTGGCGATGTTTATCGCACATTCTTGTGAATATACCCCCAAGCCTGGAGCTCCAGGTAGCCGCTGCTCTCGGTGGATTCAGGTAGACACGAGTAACAGCACCATGAGTGAGCGCCATAATTCAGACAAGTTTTATGGAACACTTAAGAGACCCAATGCTGAGTGAGTGACAGCAAGGCAAGGTTTGTCAGTGAGACACATACTAACAGCTCACGAGGATGTGAATGACATCCGTATTACTTATTCAATTAGTGTAATTTTGGGAGCACAACTGAAGACAATGACGTGGCTCAGGGTTAATAATGGCCTCCAAAAGCCTTCTAATCCGACATTCCAGTGCTTGTCTTTAAACAGAAGTTATCGGATGTGTAAACTTGTATAGCTGGAAGTGAAAACTTTATGGACCCAGGAGATCTGGATCTGAAAATTAACTGAGTCGTCTAATTCAAAGATTGTGTGCTGAAGCAGAAACAGATCTGACTGTAATAAAGGAAGACATGTTGGTCCTCGTGACTAGTGGCTCAGGAAGTAGCCTGGTGTTTTCCCTGCCCCATGTTTACTGAAATTGGGGGTGCCTGTAACTCCGGGGACAGAGAAAATCTGTTACCAATTTCATCAGAATTAAGTGACATTAAAAGACTGGCGGATGGCTCGCTCGCCAGCCGTGGAGTTTTACCGCCACGTACAGAGTACCTGCCTGACGTCAGAAAAAACCCCACAGCCGCAGCCCATCCGGAACCGGGCCGCTTGCTTGTCGCTGTCATGCAGTGATTTTTCCTTCCGGGTTCTGATATATATATATATATATATATATATGGCATAAAGCAGATATGTCCTCGGCAGACAGGGGAAAAACTCCAAGAGCGTCAGAGACATTTCTTTTCTTGTTTTTCGGAAGCAACTTTCTGTTAGGGTGTTTATTTCTGAAAAACAAAAAACCGCTGCGCAGGCCACCATGACATGGTATGCTCTGCTGGCCTATGGCACTGAAGTTCATAGACAAAGTAGGAAACTTTGGATTGGGTCTACTGCTGAGCTGGCGGGGATGGGGCCCCTTCCACTCAAGAGACTGATGGCTCTTCACCAAATGGAAAATAGCCAACTTAGAACCTGCGGGGCCTGAAAGAAGACTAAAATATAACCGGTAGATAGAGTTACCTTTAATAATTGAAAGCCTCTATTGACTCACATCATTTTATTACTCTGCAGCTAGCGTTAAATACAGGCGTGTGAGCCTCCTATAAGACCAACCAAAGAGGAGCCCCAGCACGCGCACCACGTTACCCACGCGCACCCACCGCCTCGCCCATTTCAGCTAGTAGAATGCAGAAGAGTTTCAGTCACTAAAGGAAATAAATTGTCTTAAGACTAATCAAAGAAAAAAACCCAGACCCAGTGCAACCAGATGCTTTTCTCCCGCTAAATTTTATAAGCCTCTGCGGAGCAGTCAAAAAAGGAATAAACCCGCAGCTCAATGACAGTTATGGTGTTTTTATTGCGCTTCCGGCTGTGCGCACGCTGCTCCAGAAATGCGCTTGGGCTCATCGCGGCTCTGCAGTAAAAATGTGCATGGGGGGCCGGTGGGAGGGGGCCTGGCAAGTGCTGTCTAATGAATCCTTTTGTATCTTTCGCGCTGTTTTATATCTTCCGTAATCAATCACGCGCCAATATGAGATGCAGCGCAGAGGCGACAAAAAGCACAGACCGCGGCCTCCTGAAAGTTTTTGTACAAAAATTGAAACTGCATTTATATAGCCCTTACTACCCCGGAAGTTGCTTTGCAAGAATTTTTTTTGCTGTTTGTTGTCCAGTTTTGGCCTCATGTGGAAAGCTATCATGTGCGGGTGCCAATTATGATGTCGAAGGGTGCACGTGGTTATATGGCCTATCAAAACTATTTTATATATTTTTTAAAATGTAGTCTCTTTACGGTGCAATTTAACCTATACATTTAGGGTAGTTCCCACAAGCACCAGGTGTAGGAAGCTGGCTCTTTATATGGTATACCAAAAAGAGGTATATCGTGCAAAGAGTCCAGGGGTTCCCTTATGAGTGGACAGGGGCTTGCTCTAGCAATCCAAAGCTACTCTTCTAGGGGGTAGTTGGTCGAGCAGCCTCAGGCTTATCAGAGAGGAGGGTTAGACAGCTGCGAAAAGCACACAATAGTCAATAAATGACGCACACAACTCAATAAGGAGACCCATACCAATTTATAAAAATAACACATATCTTTAAATATATTTAGGCAGCAGAATCAATACAATCAGGTAAGTACGTTTTTCAATAGAAATACTTTTGCACTTAAAAAGTTGACAGTGCATTTTTCGGAAGTTGCAATGTTATCCTATGGGAGGAAAAACAAGTACGGCATTCAGGTACAGTACAGCAACTTACGAGACCAATCTCTCAGACTTAAAGTGAGTGCAGGGCAAGGTCCAAGGCAGCACCAGCAAGACACCACCAACGGCACTAGGGCGGCCGGGTGCAGGGGTGCAACACAGCATCGGGTGCCCAATGGAAATCAATGGAGATTTGTCTTTGTGAAAAGAGGCTGCAGGTTTTGACTGGAAGGCCAGTCGGGCTGAACCAACGGGTGGCTCAGGCCTCACAATGCTTGGGGACATGGGGACACCTTTGGCCCTCATCTCCATGTGCCAGGGGCGACGGGTGCAGAGGTGTCTTTAGACGTCGGGTCTTTGTCACCGAGAGTGGTCGCGGTAGAGGGGGCCTGCAAACAGAGGCTGCAGGCGGCGTTGAGAAGTCCACAGCAGGGAAACCCAAGGTGGGCTTCAAGTCTGGAGGGTCTGGGGACCACGTTGACACAATTGGCCCACTTCAGCTTGGGCTAGGCAGCTCAGGTGAAGTGGTGCTTTCAGGTGTTGGGTTCTCGCGGTCTTGGAGCCTCAAAGATCAGTCTTTGGTATCTGCAAGGTGCAGGGGAACAGTTCCGCTGCTCCACAGGAGTTCTTGTTTCCTGTGTGAAGGGCTGGCAGGTCTCCCAGGCTTTGGAGACTTAGTAGCTGCAGGACAAGTCTCTTATGGTCAGCCCTCGAATGTGCGTGGGATCCGAGGGACATGACATGCCCATACTTGTTTAATTTAAGGAGAACAGTTCCCCTACATTCTGTGAATACTTAACCGTCCTGGGACGGTTAATTCAGAGAGCTGAAATGCTTCAGCTGAGTGTAAAGCAGGGAGTCTCCGGGGATTGGAAACCGAGGGAGGAGCAGACAGCTAAACAAGCCTTTTTGCCTGTGTCTGCTTACCTGAGAAAAATGTAAATGTGCAGCAACTGGTCAATCAGCAAATGTAACTGAAGCTTGGAAGCTGGAATTGGCGTTAATTGATGGAATCACTTGACACTGACAGATTTATTATTTTTGAGTGGTTTTTAGGTCGAGCCTCGAGTAGCGCACAAGCGCTGCAGTGCGAGACTTTATGTGAGGGGCTTTTGAAAGCTGACCACACGCTCGTGCACAATGGCCTTTTCCCTGCGGTTACCCGCAGGGCCGCCATCTGTTTGCAATTATCGTGCCCAGACGCGGGCACGATAATTGAAAACACATGGCCATTGTGCACGAGTGTGTGGTCAGCTCAGCAGGCTGCCGCGCTCGCTCGCCCCCCTCCTCTCTCACGCTGCCGACGTCTCTGCTGTCCAGCGCTTCACTTGTGCTGACGCTGCCTCCCTCCTCCGTCTTTTCTCTGCTGCAAGCGTGCATAGTGTAGTTTTCGGAATTTTTGCTTATTACACTGGCGTAATTTTATTTTTGCCTAGCCCCTGATCTTTTCAGAGCAAGTACATAGAGACGCAAAAGTGAACTCCGCTGACTTTAAAAGCCTCTTGCTCCAAATGCTTGAGACTGCTCTAGTCGCCTGTAGTTTTCTATTCCCATAGCTGCCCGCTTGTTTTAACGAAATCTGTAATAGCGCGGTAAAGAGCACTCGAAGTGTCAGTGAAAATGGTGTATTGTTGTCTGCGTAAAAGCAGTTTTTGACTTTAGGATGCTTGATGAAAAGAACAGATTGAGGAACGATGAGAATGTGACTTTTTTTTTTTTTGTGCACCTTTATATAGCGTGAAACTGACCCGAAGGTAATTGGAGCGCTTTACATGAGCACCAGCTACATTACAAAAAGACGGGTTAATTTTTTCTCTCCCCAGAGATTAAGTGATTTGCCCAGAATCACAGGTTGTGGAGCCGACACCGAGACTCGAACCTGGTTCCCCAGCTCCAAAGTCGGTAGCTCTGCCCCTAATGCCACATCCTGGCACATTAAAATGAAACACTGCTATACCAAAAATAGATGTTTTGTTTTCATAGTGTGGAGGTAACTGTGCTGCTTCAAAAATTGCTCTGGTTGGTCGATCAAAAACGCGCTTGTATTTTTAGACGCTCAGAGTAAAAGGTGAGTTTTTCACATGTCCTTGACAGGCCTTTAAACAAAGCTTAAAACGTGAACCACACAGAGTGCTCATGAACAATGCGGCATTAGTACGTTGTTTTGATAAACATCGAAGAAACCGGTTCTGTGCTTTGCATTGTTCACGCTGTGTCTCTTCCTGTACAATATAACAATACCTGCCAAGTAGGAGGGCTAAACCAAGCCTTCCTGATTTGAGGTAAGCTGCTCTTGTTTTACGGCAATTGTATTATGAAACTTCAGAGATGTTTGTGTAACTTTTTTTAAAGTGCTATAGCATATTTATTTTGTCTTTTGGTCAATATCAAGTAATTGGTAACTATATTGACACACGAGAAGCTAATCCCTTCTGCCACCTTCAAATGCACATTGAGACGTGAGAAGACTTTGAACTCTTTCACCTGGGGCTTGACACCCACACTCAATACTTGCGGTCATAGTGCTGCTGTTACTGCGGGGCTGGTGCCACGGGTTCAGTTCTCATTTGCTCGCTGCAATCCTAAAATCTGCAGGTCAAATGGAAGATGGCCAACTACTGTGAGAAACAGCCTGCAACTAGTTTCCCTCCTTTTTGAGATACTAAAGTGTAAGCAGATGAAATTGAAAGCCTTCATTTGCATATCTGCTCTGTCATTCACCTTAGAATACCCACGCTTTTTGAGAAAATGTGGTCTGTTGGCTGTCTTTTCAAAACGGGAGACCCGCATTATAATCGGGCCACTAGTATTACTCGATTTTGCGCCATTTTCTGGATAATTGTGTATTTAGTGCGTTTGCCACATAATCCATCATCGATCTGCATAATTTGCAGATTTTACCCAAAAAATTGATACAGCTCAAACGTATCAAAAGTTACTAAAAGCGCTGCAACACGTGTTGCCCCAAAGTGATAGGCCCTTGACAAAAGTCAGCTGGTCACCTTGTAATTGCTTCTTACTATTTTTGAATGTGAAACTGTTACTAATGATGTGGAATCTTTGTCCAGACTGTTATGATGTGTGAACAAGCCAACATATTGCAGTAATACTGTGACAAACTGTTCCACTTTACAGCACATAATTTGCCTTTCCTTGCCGTGTAATTGAGTCAACCCTGTCCCATAATTTGGTCATCCCTGTCGCATAATTCCAGTGGCCCTGATTATAATCCCTTCTACTCCATTGCGAGATCCTTGCGAAACCCACGCTTTGTTGCCCTGCCCTTCCCTTTTCTGCCTGCATTGAAACCGCTTAGAAATGAGCAGTCTGCAGAACTGATATTATCTCCTAGTGAAAATGGCCTTTCTCCAATCATTCAGTGGAGAGATGGGAACATTTTCTGATACTTCAGTGGAAGGCTGAAGTCGTGGAGGGAAATGTGCTCTGTTGTCCCTTAAGTCTTAGCACTACGAGAATTCAATACCTCCATTATCAGGGTTGTTGCTTCGAGTGTCCAGTGTTGTCTGCTGTCCGAGATTAAGGACCGGTCGTTCGTGGCTTCCGTCTAAACTGAGTATTTTCCAGCGTAAAACGGGTTTACTCAGAATCTTAGAATAAACTTGTTTTAGTTTTAGAAATTCATGAGTGAAAGCCACTTAAGCCCGGAGTACCCTATTCCTAGAAAACGTTTTTTAGGTCTGTCCCTTCTGAGACATCCCGTTTACATACGGGGGCTTAGAGCCCACCCATTGCCGAACATTGTTTGGCTTCTTTATCCCTCTCATTCGCTTGCTTCTTATTGGTCATGGGGTATCTACTTCAGTTCCTCTTCCTGTGTTTCTCCCTTTGATGGAGCATGGATCAAGTACTGATTTATTTCTTTATTACTGTCGTTCCGCGGCTGTCGCAGAGGTACTTTTAAAAAAAAAAAAAATTATTTTCTTATTTTCATTGCAGCTCTCCATAAGAGTGCATGTGTTTGCAAGCCATCTCTCCCCTACTTCCCATTCTGCGTTGTTGCTTGCAGCCTCCTGCATCAATTGTTGTTCCTTGCCACTGTACCATCCACCATCTCCCACATTAAGTTGGTGTTTCTTGCCGCCATCCCTTCCAACCCCCTCTGGCATGTCACTGGTGTTACTTGCCACCGCTTTGCAAGTTTTTAGGTCTCGCCTGGCGTTGCAGCGCACAGCGCTGCTCGCTCTGCGAGGGCTTTTTGCAATCGATACGGATTCAGAAGGGACTTGAAGCCCCGCCCCTGTTTCCCATTGGCTCGCGTCATCGTTTATGTTAAACGGTGGCGCGTGATTGGAAATCTGGCTTCTTGGTTACCTCCTTGTCCACTTTTAGGACGGCCCATGTGGACAGGCCGACGCCATCTTTGTTTGGCGTGACGTAGGAGGGTGTGCTGGTAGCGGAAACGCTGGCTCCTCATTGGGAATTCTACCAGCTCCTCCCTCCCCTTCCCCCCCATCCAAAAGCAAACTCCCCAGAGTTGCGCTGTTCATTGTTAATGGGCTTCCTGACGTAAGCAGCTACCACCAACTTGTTCCCATTCGGCATCGCGTGCTGCACCCTGGTAAGTCAGATTTCAATCTATTCTCTGCCGGATACTGCCTCGCGTGCCTCTGCTGTTTAGCTTGGAAGATCACAGCAGTTTGCAGGCGTTTTGTGCATCTTGGTGTTGTGAATGTGTAGTGGAAGCTGCATCATTCATGTTCTCTAGTGCTCGGTCCGCCTAAGTTACCATTGGTTACAGTGGAAAAATGCCATCTCGTTGATGCGAGGAGGAAGACGTTTTGGGTAATGCGCGTGCATCTCATTCTATAGAGTACAAGGCTATATCTTCCGACAGAGCCCCATTGAAATAACCGCACATGCAAAGATCGAGCTAATTTGACATAAAGGCGAGAACTTACACATACTGCGCGATTCACATATTCGGTTGCAATGTGCTCTGCTTTATATTTATGTGTTGATGCGTGGCACATTTGCATGTTTCTCGCCAGAGTACAGTTCCCCTGGCAGCTTTCTGACTATTACGCCTCAACCCTTATACAAATGCATTCATACGGGTCGTGGCAGGTATGCGCGCGCCCTTGGAAAGTAGCATCTGCGAGTAGCTGCTTTATTCTGATAACCGCTCAACACGTGTGGCAGCGATTAGCATGTTCATTCCCATTTTGTATAAGAGTCGCGCTGTTGGAGGTCGGTGACGCCTGCCAGGCAATGGCATGGTAGCAATAAAGTTCACGTGCAATCGTGCATGCAGGTAGATAGATCAGCTTTATCTGAAGGCGTGCAGTCTTTTTCCTGTGGTACACTTGCTGTTGTGGAATGCACCACGTTGTGTGTATGTGTATATATTTATGCAGGAGTTAGTGGATTTTCTTCGTATAGAGCACACAAGGAAACAAATGTCCCGCCAAGACACTTGAGAGCATAAACTCAACACTCCCTCAGCTTGCAAGAAAGATTTTAGTTTTGTGGGGATGCATTTCACACGTTTTATCCTTCCTTGATGTACTTTCATATACAACTAACACTTTCTTCCTTCTCCCTATTTGCTCTCCCCTCGCCCCTTTCATCTGCTTCATGCTATTCTACTCCTCACTATACTTCATTAACACGCATGCTATTCTTCTATTCATTCACCTTCCAAATCTTAAACACTGCTCTTCTCCTACTAACGCTATGCTTTCAACTACTACACAGCTAACAGACACAATTCTAACAACATACAACTACAACATATCACAAATATACACTAAATAATACAAACCTAAAATACAAGACCATTAGCAAAGCAAATGGCTTAAACTTAATTAAAGGCGAGACCTATTGCATTTCCAATGCTTGTTGAAAGGAGTTACCAGCTGAGCGGTGAAGTGTGTGCTTTTCAAAGGCCCGTAGCACAGGCCCCTGCCCCTCAGGGGCCTATGTTAGCCCCTAACTATTCTTCCCTGCTCCAACCAGTATTCAATTCCGTGGTTGTCTGGTTACAGAGACAGACCTCTAATAGAGGTTTCATAAACTACAATAGTGCATTTCCCACTAATTAACTTAACTTGTATTTATTTTACATTTAAGTTGTGTGTTATTTTATATGCTTATACCTGAAGGTGAAAGACCAAAAAAGTTTCAAAATAGGTGGGCGTGGTCTCGCGGCAAACCAACATGGCCGCAACCTAGGGCTGCTCCGGAGCCCTTCCATCCTACCTCATTAATCCGCTACAATAATCCGTCGGAAAGGTGCAGAATCGGACACAGGGGCGTAAGCGAAGCCCGACAAAGCTTTCCCGGGCACAATCGGAGGTGGTAGGCAGTAGCTGTGCCGATCGGCGACTCTGGGCCTGTGGCTGAGGAAACCGGGGCCTCGAGTACTGGAGACGGCCGACGGGAGACGCGAGGACGTGGGCATGACCCCCTCCCCCATCCTCGGGGGGTCGGGGAAATTCTGGCAGGCGACTTCGGTGCCCCCCCTCCCGCGACCGTGTCGCCTGTGGCACTGGAGTGCAGCCCCCGAGCGGGTTGGATCGTGCGGAGGCCGGAGACGTGAAAGGGGATCCAGCGGCCCAGCACTGGGGAGATTGCGGACGACTGGGGCAGCGTGTGTCTTGTGGTGCCCTACAGCGTCGATGCCTGATCAGCTCCCACGGACACCGGAGCGGGAGGAGCAGCGCCGGTGAGTGACGGCCCCCAGCGTCTCCCTGCCTGGGACGGAGATCTGGAGCTGGCTGAAGGCCGTGATCGCTGGGTGCAGTGCGCGCTTCCAGGACGCGACTGCGCCTACTGTAGTAGAGGCGGAGAGGGGCCCACGGGACTGGTGTGCTGCATCCATACAGGGCCCGTTGTGGGAGCGGCCGACCCCACCCTACCTATTCGGGCCTCGCTAACCGAAACAAACCCCGGGACCGGAGGGGTCTCTGCTGCTGTGTGCCTTTGCTGTGGTTGGTGAGGACGGGGAGGAGTGAGCGTGGAGCGGTCTCCCTACTGTACCTGCGTTGTGGGGGACGGCTGCTTGGGGCCGCGTGAGGTGGTCCGCCCTACTCCCCTGCCTTTCCTTGGCGCGCCGGTGGCCCTTGAGCTGGCATCGTCATGGATGCTCACTGCTGCCTGGGGGGTGCTTGGGGGCTGGCGGTGTCCGGGGAACGGGAGACGACTGGTCCGAGTGGCGCACAGGTGGCCCTTCACGACCGGCGACGCCCTGAGTGCTCACCTCCGTGGCTTGACTCCGGGTCCCGGGTCCCAGCGGGCAGCCAGAAACGGCGGAGCTAAAACAGTGTCATCCACATCGGTGCGTGACTGGCCCGGGGCTCTGTGGACATCTTCGGAGGGCCTGGCCAGGGACTATTCCATCTGGCGTTTCCTCTAATCTCCGGCCTAGGGAGCGGTGTTGACCTCACCATGTCCGGCAACAGGGGTTCCCGGGCGTCTCAACAAAGCAGGCTAGACCGCTTTACCTGCCCGAAAGCGGACATTCCTGACAAGAAGGGGGCCAGCGATAAATCGCAAAGTGGAGCCGAGCACGACCCCACAGAGCCCACAATGACGGACATAATGGCAGCCATCATGGGTGTCCGCACATCTATTGACACCCTCTCCTCGGAGGTGACGCTGATCAGAGCGGATCTCACAAAATATAGAGAGAAGGTCAAGCAATTAGAGACAACCAGCGCCAGTCTCGTAGAGGACACCTCGCAACGCCAAACGGACATCGGGGAGCTTCAATCATTTCGCAAGTACACGGAAGACAAGCTGGATGATTACGAGGGGCGCCTGCGACGCAACAACATCCGCGTCCTTGGAGTGCCAGAGAAATCGGAAGGTCCGTCTGCAGACCTAGGTATTCATGGAGGAACTGATCTCGACGAAGCTACAACCAAAGGGCCTTTCTAAACTGTTTGTAATTGAGCGAGCCCACAGAGTGCCTGGGGATCGCCCAAAGCCTGGGGCCCCCCTCGTCCAATACTGGCCCGACTGCTCAATTATAGAGACAGAGACACAATCCTTCAGGCGGCAAGGGTCGCTCCTCCAATCCACCTAGACAACTCGGAAATCACCTTCTTCCCAGATTTCACCCGAACGGTGCAGATGAGGCGACGCTCCTTCCTCGATGTCAAGCGCAGGATGAGAGAAAAAGGTTTCAAGTACGCCATGCTCTTCCCAGCCCGCTTGCGAGTTGAACTTGATGGGAAAACACGTTTCTTTGACCTCCCAGAGGTGGCATCCGACTGGCTGGACAGTCTTAAACCCTCGTCGGAACAGGACTCCATCGCTCATTGAACCCTGCGGTGATCTCTCATGGGGTGGCCTCTGTTTTCTTCAAAAACGATTCGCTTCAGCTGCTGTTGTACCCTGAACCGCCAGTATGCGGCTCAGGCTGGTATGAACCTTGTACCGATGCCTTGGGATCTCTCACATTTGGTGAACTGAACATTGGTCATGTCCTGCATCGATAATCTGTACTGGTAGGCAGGGGGGCCGACGGAACTCTGAGGCCTTCCCCAGTGTGTTATTTTTCTATTAGTAGAATAGTTGGGCGACAGGCGCTCTGCATTTAAATAATATGGGCAGTTTTAAGCCCGGAGTGCAGGGGAGCAGGGTGGGGGGATGTTGGGAGGGACTGATGTTTATTTTGTATGTTGTTTTTTTGTATTATCTCGACTGTACGATATCTACATACAACCCCACTAGTGGGGAACTGCCCCGCTTTCAATGGGAGTACAGTACAACAGGGCTGTTAAAATCTTAAGTTGGAATGTTAACGGACTGGGGGACAAGATAAAAAGAGGTGTTGTGTTGCAGTATATTAGGAGACAATCGCCGGATATCGTCTTACTCCAGGAAACACACCTCGTTGGCAACACATGCAGGGCAATGCACAGATGGGGGTACTCGATGGTGGTGCATGCGGGCTTTACCTCGAGCTCCAGGGGAGTAGGCATTATGCAAAAAAAATCATTCCCTTTCTCACTCACCAATACGTACATAGATGACCGAGGCAGATATGTTGGAATCACAGGCACCTGGGAGGGTAAACCTACCACTTTCATGTCAATATACGCGCCCCCCGGGATGCAGAGCACAACATTCACTGACCTGAGTGCTGTACTCTTGACGTTGCCTGACGGACACCTGGTGCTCGGCGGCGACTTCAATTCAATTGTCTCGGGCGCTTAAGACAGGCACCCCCCCCGCGCAACCCCTCCGGCCGCTCATGCGATCTCCAGCTTCTTGGAGGCGATGGGACTGATGGATGGCTGGAGGACATACAACCCCGATAAGATGCAGCACACTTTCCACTCAGGGGCGCATAACAGCCTATCCCGACTGGATTATATACTTGTCCCGGCCTCGCACATTACCAATATTCAAGAGATCCGTCACCTGGCACGAGGTATCTCCGACCACTCCCTCTCTGGGTCCATATAGTTTTAGATTACACACAGACAGGACGGGTTGCCCCAATAAACCCTTGGTACCTCAAGAACCCCAAAATACGGAAAGGCCTAATTAAAACTCTTGATGACTATTTCCTGGAGAACGAACACACAGTTGAGTCACCTCAAACACTATGGGAAGCTTTCAAAACGGTGGTCAGAGGACAGGCCCTCTCCTTGGTGGCGGGCTCCAAAAAAGACAGGGTGAAAGAAATTTCTGACATAGAGCAGGAACTATACCGCCTAGAACAGGATGTCACCTCGGATGCCAAGCCTGAAACCCTCCACTTCCTACGCTTACGGCAGGAAGAATACCGGGCGTTGGTCACCGACCGTGCCAAACTACTGGGACAGGAACGGCTGGGACGGATATATGACTGGGGCGACAAGGCCGGCAAACTGCTCGCATGGTTAGACAAGAGAGAGCAGGCCAGCAGGCTCGTGCCTGAGATTAGGGGCACTGATGGGTCCTCGGTGACAGATCCCCAAGACATAGCTAACCATTTCGCAGCTCACTTCCAAACCGTATATAGCTCGGTGGCACCATACCCTGAAGCAGACTTTATTGATCTAGTCAAAGACATATCGCTCCCGACATTATCGGATTCGGACTTTACATTCATGGACAGTGAACTGACGGCTGATGAAATAGCTACGGCAATAAGAGCGCTGCACTCCGGGAAAGCCCTGGGCCCAAATGGCATCCCAATAGAGCTCTACAAGCTTCGACCAGATAGATTGGCCCCCTATTTGAAGTCAATGTTTGAGGATAGCCTCACCCAGGGGATGTTGCCATATGACCAGAGAATTGCCACCATAGTCACAATCCATAAAGAAGGGAAGCCCAAAACGCAGTGTACCTCCTACCGGCCTATATCGCTGCTGAATGCAGAACCCAAAATTCTAGCTAAAGTGCTTGCCACCAGGCTTACCAAGGTGTTAGGCGACCTAGTCCACCCAGACCAGTCAGCGGTTCATGCCCAAAAGAAACACGGCTCTCAACCTGCGTAGACTACACGGGGTCCTGGGCAGGGTACCGATGATACGAGAGGACGCTGTGGTGGTCTCTCTGGATGCCACCATGGCTTTCGATTCACTGGAATGGCCCTATCTCTTTGCAGTGCTTGGTAAACTGGGATTTGGGCCGGGCTTCTGCAACTGGATACGGCTGTTGTACAGCGCGCTGCTGGCCCAGGTAGTGGTGAATAACAGAAAGTCTGAACCCTTTGTACTCAGCCGGGGGACTCGTCAGGGGTGCCCCCTATCTCCTTTACTGTTCGCTTTGGCCCTTGAACCACTCGCAGCATGGATCCGTAAGGATGTGAGGATCCGCGGACTGCGCTGGTCAGCGGAGTGGGAGGATCGGATTTCACTGTACGCTGACGATATTCTCCTCTATCTTACATCCCCTAAGAGATCCCTAACAGTAGCCTTTGATATACTAGAGGTTTTCGGCAGGTACTCTGGGTTTCAGGTCAATTGGCAAAAATCACTCCTATATGTCCTATGGGGAACCCCTCCACAGTTGCCCCGAAATTGCCCGATCCCAGTGGTCTCAGACGGCTTCAAGTACTTGGGCATTTTTATATCTTTAGACCCATCAGTTCGGTACACCCGCAATCTGCTCCCCCCACTGCAACGGCTCAAAAGCGACATAACACACTGGAAGTCCCTCCCGCTCTCGCTATTGGGCAAGGCTGCATTATTTAAAATGATGTCACTGCCCCGATTCCTGTATGCGCTACAGAACTCAGCCGATCTTGTCCCGAACTCGTATTTTAAAGATCTGGAAGGGCTCCTGAAGGACCTCCTATGGGGAGGGAGACCACGTATCGCCATGAAAAAACTGACACTTAGCTGGTATGATGGGGGAATCGGGTTGCCTGATATAAAAAAATATTACTGGGCTGCGCATCTAACAGCGATCAACCACTGCACGTATGGTCACCCTGACAACCCGGGGTTTCTGATGGACCGTTGGCTTTTACCTAAAGGGACCTTTCTGAGAGCTCTATATTCAAAACCGGAGAAATACCCGCTCACCGGACCCACTGCCCATACAGTTGCAATCTGGCACTCCGCTGCTAAATCAATCGGTTGGCAAAATAAGTTAACGATGGCCACACCCTTGTGGGACTCACAAAAACTAGGATATATGGGAAACTCAAAGGGATTTGCTAAATGGGACTTAATAGGGATTTCCCATGTCAAAGACCTTTGGCACGCTGGGGGTGTGGCATCCTTTGCTACCCTACAAACGCAATATGCCCTGGCAGACTCCGAATGTTATCGCTACCTACAAATCAGGCACTCGCTGCAAACAGCTATCCCCGACGACTCGACGCCACCGGACTCTTCCCCACTAGAGGACAGACTATTGGATGGACACCTGCCTGACAGGGCCATCTCCCTCACATATCGAAAACTCATCAATAACACTGACAACCCCCTATTACAATTGCGTGACAAATGGACTGAGGACGGAATAGAGTTGGATGATGAAACCTGGCAGGAAGCGGTCTCTTCTCCTAAGACGGTCGCTATCCCAGCGAGACTCAGACTGGTGCAATTAAAGATCCTCCATAGAATTTACATAACTGGTCCCCAGCTGGTACACATGGGTGGGCTGACAGACGGCTCTTGTAGGAGGGGATGCGCACAATTGGGCACATTCATGCACATAATATGGCACTGTGCGCCGATCCAAGAATACTGGCGTAACATCCATGCGGTCATGAGTGCAGTATTGGAGGTAGTAATCGAACCGAAGGCACCTAGATGCCTCCTTAATATCTGGGAACCTACCGACCTCAACACCTATACTAAGACATGGGTCACGCTCGGCTGCATGATCGCTAAGAGAAATATCGCACAGCTCTGGGGAGCCCCACAGCCGCCCACGGTAGTAGCCTGGGAGCAGGATCTAGACTGGTGTATGCTGAGAGAGAAAACAGTCTATGTGGCTAGGGGATGTCCCCGAAAATGGTCCAAGATATGGGCCTCCTGGAATGCATACCGAGGAGATATATGTACACCTCCCCTTGAGGACGATGGTGAAGACCCCCCATCCCAGTGAACTCCAATGAATTACATTGCTGTACTGTATGTAACCTGATTTTACTGTAACCCTAATTGATTCTGTGAATATGTACCTTATGTCGAGACTGTTTAATAAAAAGATGTTTTAAAAAAAAAAAAGTTTCAAAATATTTAGTTTTTTTAGCCATGCTTTGACCCCACGCCCATGCTTACTCGCCCCGCCCCCATTGTGAACAGCATCACAGTTTCCTTACATTTTTAATGCACTTTGACCACTGCTTAAGGTACAATTATCTAAGTCAGCAGGCAGGCCGGCAGAGTTGGTGCCAAGTCAGTTACTGGGTCTTCTATTCTGGCTCTTTGTGACTCTTCATGTCCATCTTCTTCTTTGAGGTCAGCAGGATCTGATTTTCTGGTGCCAGGGCCTCCCCTAAATACTGAACTTAGGGGTATTAGTGAAGTGTAGGGTTATAGCCAATGAGCTATCTACACCTGGGGTCACTATGCCTCCTATATGAGCACTTTCTGTGGGAAGTGGGCATAACCCTGTCCCAAAGTTCCTAAGTTTGGCATCACAAAGATGGCAAACTCTGAAAAGTCATGTCCATTACAGGTTAGGCCACGTTAGGGGTGGTATTGGCCTGGGGGTGGGCACGCCAACCTGACTAGCTAATTTTCCTGCCTGTCCAAGTGCCATAGGGCTTGGACAAAGGGGGTTCGCCTCCTCTCCTGTGAGGGAAGCCAGATTCGCATTTCAAAGGCAGTGGTTTCTTTGTAGCTCCCCTGCCTTGGAATGCTAATCAGCAGGTCAACCTGTGGGAGAGGATGTGAACACCCTCTTCCTGAGCAGGCTTTGTTTCTGACCTCCTGAGAGCAAAGGCCCTTACTCTTGGGGGTCAGAAACTCTTCTCTGGTGGCAGGCTGGCAAAAACCAGTCAGTCAACACACCAGTGGCCAATAGGTTTTCAGAGTGCTCCTCTAAGGAGCCCTCTGGGTGCCTGTATTAATAAATCCAATACTGGAATTAGTGTGGGTTTATTAATAAAAGATGTTTGATACCAAACATCCCTATTTTCAATGAAGCCATCATGTAGCTGGGGAACTTTGTTTTCACCAGTAGCCAGCACATGCTTTTAAAATGGCTTCTCTTTTCACTTGTACTGGTAGTGATAGAACTTGTCAGCACAGTGGCATATCTGCTCATGCAAATATGTCCTCATATGTAATATAATAACACCATGTATTAGGGCTGTAAGGCCTACATAGGGTTGACTTACAAATAGTACTTGTAGTGTTAGGGGACATGTCACACAGGGATGTGTGTCAGGTTGTGTTTTCCCTGTTGTCTGCACCAAAACACGCAGCCTGCAGTGACAGTCTTGCATGTGTTTGGTGAGGGGTCTCTTAGGGTGGCAAAGTCGTGCTGCAGCCCTTAGGGACCCACTTTAGTATCGCAGGCCTTAGGTACCAGAGGTACCATTTACTAAGCTACAGAGAGTGCTAAAGGTATTGCCAATTGGGGGGAACAATTGGACAGTTTTTGGAAAGCAATCTGGCTCCGGGGGGGGAACCTGGTTAGCAGGGACCCTGTGCACTTCCAGTAGAAATCACATCAAATACCAAGCAAAAAGTGGGGGAATCCTTGTCAAAATAGGGCACTTTCCTACACCAGGGCAATGCAAGAGTTGCTCCAGTCAGCATGTACCTTATTAAAGGCTGGAGTCCTCTGCAGACCAACTTCAAAAGGGAGAAACTACACAAGAAAGAAACCTAGAACTCTGAGATGGAAGCGGCCATGCTTGTCTGTTGTGATATCCGAGTTTGGACTGGCCAGTCTAATGCTCGGGTATTTGCCCAGGGTGCTGCTTTCAGAGCACGCTAGGTTGTCAGGACACATCCACGAAAAGCGCCATAGCCCAGATCTACTCAGGGCACCTGAAATATGGGGATAGTTTGAACATTTGGCCAGGGTTGATTTTGGTTTCCAGTACATCCCTTGCTGTTACCTGGGTTGGATGGTGGGATTTTCAGTTTGGACAAAGGAAGGCCTGTCAGGTCATCGTGACTCGATTTAGAAAAGGCATAATGTGTCAGTGCCAGGCTTGAGCACTTTGAACGATGCATGATTGGTGCAGGTTTTAGCTGGTATGGATAAGGCATCACATATCAGTGCAAGATTAGGTGTGAGCGAGGGCTGATGTATTGTGCAAGGTAGCATTACTTGCAAGTAAAATGTTAGACTCGCTTCAACAGGGAGTCATTGTCAGTGTAAGGCATGATTGGTTTGGAAGAGGCATGATGCATTAGAGCAAACTTAGACGGCTTTGGACACAGCATGATTTGATAGAACTGGGCTGCATTGGTTTGAACAAATTCTGATGTATCAGTACAGCGATGAATGCCAATGTGGAGGACACAGTGCTTAATGTGGGCTGTTGTTGGCCCACAGGAACTCATTTTTGGGGTCCAGCACTTATTTTTCTTCAACATACTTTCAACCAAATAAAGAGAGAGACTAATACAAAAGAGAAAAGAAGGAGGAAGATAAAGATGGAAAAACAGTGACAAAGGGAGAAAACAGAGATGAAAAAAACCCTGAAAGAGTGATATAAAGAGGGAGGAAGTGTGTGGTGGTGGATGAAGGAGCCTTGAAGTGTAATCAAGACTATGTAGCCTTGGTATTTGGCACCCGACCTTCGATAGTGCTAGCTGCCGTCTTCTGAGCTAAACTTTTTGCCTAGCACTTATTCTTTTACAAATTAAGCACTGGGCGGGCACCAGACAATGCCCAGCCCTGAAACCAAAGCATTGAACTTTGCATGAGAATCTCAACAAGGAACAAGCAGTCACTTGGAAAAGTGCTAGTGCCTGAAGGTCTAAAGTAGGGCTGATTCAAAGACACTTTGATTCAGACTATTTCATAAAAAAATATTAATCAGGATTCAAATAGATGTTTGAAACATATCTGTCAAAGAAACTCGGTGCTCAGATCAATTAAAGTCTTAAAATGTTTATTAGCAAAACAAAAATGAATCACAGAATTGGTTTATAAGGATGCCTCCAACAACCATTTAAAAGTGAGCACTACTAGGCAAATGCAAGACACAAATAAATAGTATTTCACAAACAGGCTTTCTTTTGGAGTCACATAGTTTCTGCATACAAAGTAAGTACACATGTGCTGGAAACTGAGATCATGAGAACGGAAGAAGACAACTTCCAAAAGTGGAGCCAAAGAATGAGCTATAAACTGAATTGCAGCAACCAATACTAAGCACAAAATGTAATGCAATGAATAAGCTTCAAATTATATTGCAGCATCCTACACAAGTTACAAAAATAGAACAGCCAAATGAGCTACACGTTTCGCTGTAACATCTTATGCTAAGCACAAAAATGAAACCTATGAATGATCTTCAACTGGTAATACAACATGCTATGCTAGTCACAGAAACACAATCAATTAATGAAGTGCAAACACTGTTCACAAGTATTGGAAAATCGGCACCTCAAGGTCTTTCAACTACAACTATTCACCTTACTCAAAGAATTAGGCAGTCCTAGGAGGTCATTTTGCACCATCCATAGGAATACGTTCATTAATGTTGCACATCAGCACCAGATTTACCAAGACTGCACAATTGCAAAGTGATGTGAGGTGTTGCTAAGCGATGCTAGTTATTTTGGGCTGAAATGGTGCCATTTGCAGCTTTGCATCCCTTTGCATCAATCCGAGGGGGATCGACTGGAGTGTTTCTTAGGCGGATCAGCACAAACACCCATAGGTTTGGACGCAAAGCTTGATCTACTAAGTTAGCCAGACTGGGCTTTGTGTCTTCAAAGAACGAAGGGCTGCATGGAGCTGGCATTAACAATGGGAACTTTTAAAATTTCTTTAAAAAGCCCATTCGATGTATGTGTGCCGAAGTGCACAACACACATCCAATGCTTGGGATCCTTCTGAAATGTGACTGGACATGGGAATGTGTGCTGGAAGGGTATGCTTCCAGTACAAATCCTATGCTAGGAAGCAAACATGCTCCTCAGCAACATGGTATGCCGCTCTGCGTTGCACAATGCAGTCTAAGTAGAGGCAGGGATTGAAAGCAGCAGCAGGTCAGGCTTAGTAGATATGGCCCTGTGCTACGCTGTTCACCTATCTTTTCCCAAGTGTCATTGGCAATATGTGCAATACTGAAATGTTTTTATTCAACATAATACATGTACCCCCTGCAATATGCTGAAGCACTAAACCTCCAGGCAGATAGGTGATGGATACCGGGCCATGATATTAACCCATTATTGGTGTTGCAATGCACTCAAGATGCCACCTGAGTTCAGGTAAAGAACTGGATCCTCCATCATGACTGCCGCTAGTCCTGCGGTGTGACACTAGCTCTAGGGACAACCTGGAGGGAGCAGATTCATTGACGCGCTGTAAATTCTTGTGTTTGTATATTTATGTTTGTTATTCTCCCGGTTTAACACTATTCATTTGTTCTGAGCAGCTGGAAAAAAACCCTTCCACTGTGAAACCGATCATTTTTCCTGTATTGTCTAATTTGTACTTTTCTCATTTCACAATTTTTTGCCACTGCTCTTTCCTATCTCTCGCCTCTTTGCCTAACTGTTCCCATCTTCCATTTTATTTTCCTTTCACTATCACATCACCATTTTTCCTTCCTTATCTCTTTTGCCTTTTACATGTTCACCTTGAGTTTGCCACTTCACTTTCTCAATGTTTAATCTTTTCCTTTTTTAGGTCTCGCCTAGCGTTGCAGCGCATGCGTTGCTCGCTCGGCGAGAGATATTGTGGATGAGTAGATTTCAGAAGGGGACTTGAAGCCCCGCCCATCCTTTTCAATGGGTAGCGTCAGCGTTTATGCTAAACGCTGGCTTCCCATTGAAAAGGATGCTTTTGTTGCCGCTCTTTCGCTTTTCGTCCGGCCCATCCGGACTGGATCGCCTGCTTCACGGCTGTCGTGAAGCAATTTCTTATCTCTAGTAAACAAGCTGTGAAGCAATAAAGGATCCAGTCCGGATGGGCCGCCCGAAAAGGAGACAGGGCGGTAGCGTAATGAGGAGAGTTTCTTAACACGCTACAAGGCGTACCTCTGTTCCCCCACCACCCCCATATCGTGGGCTGCGGGGGGAGGGGGTTTTGGGGGGGGAGACACAGCCCTGCTGCCCTGATAAGGAGGGATGTGATGCCACACACAATGCGCACGCTCAAATCCCATGGGGCCTTGTATGGCCACCTCTGAGCGCGCTGCACATTAAGGCAGATATGAGCGTGTGAAATGTCGCCCTGGGGGGTTGATTCGCTTGTCTCCGGCGCATTATCTGCCTCTTTGCGTCCTCCCTACCCTGTGTTTTTGTGTTTTCGCAGTGGCAGTGGGGGTGCCTCGTTTTGTGGCTGCCTGCCTGTCTCTTCGTTTAAGATTGTGTTTAAGGCTCAGGGGGTGGATTAGCGCGTGGTAAATTTCGCCATCAGCCGCGGTATTTACAGCCACAAGAATGGGGTCCTCCATCCGGGGTGTGTGCAAGGGATGGAAGGCACGGGACCACTAGGCCCCTGCACCCCCACTACACCCAGCGCGGATCCCCGCGCACAGCAGTGTGTTGTGCTCCTGCTCGGGTCACGCGCTGTACCTACCAACACATCACATACCAACACTTCACACACCACACAACAGAGGCTACCGGACATCTGGCGTCCTAACGCCTCACCTCTGGCCTCGTGACCCCCCGCCCCCACTACACCCAGCGCGGATCCCGCGCACTGCTATGTGTTGTGTTCCTGCTCGGGTCACGCGCTGTACCTACCAACACATCACACACCAACACTTCACACACCACACAACAGAGGCTTCCAGCCCTCTGGTGTCCTAACGCCTCACCCCTGGCCTTGTGACCCCCCCACTACACCTGCGCGGATCCCCGCGCACAGCAGTGTGTTGTGCTCCTGCACGGGTCACGCAATGTACCTACCAACACATTACACACCAACACTTCACACACCACACAACAGAGGCTCCCGGCCCTCTGGTGTCCTAACGCCTCACCCCTGGCCTTGTGACCCCCCCCCTCACTACACCCAGCGCGGATCCCCACGCACACAACAGAGGCTCCCGGCCCTCTGGTGTCCTAACGCCTCACCCCTGGCCTTGTGACCCCCCCACTACACCCAGCGCGGAGCCCCGCGCACAGCAGTGTGTTGTGCTGCTGCTCGGGTCACGCTCTGTACCTACCAACACTTCACACATCACACAATCACACAACCGAGGCTCCCGGACATCTGGTGTCCTAACGCCTCACCCCTGCCCTCGTGACTGCCCCCCCCCACTACACCCTGCACGGATCCCCGCGCACAGCAGTGTGTTGTGCTGCTGCTCGAGTCACGCAGCAATCGCTCTGTACCTACCAACACTTCACACATCACACAACCATACAACCGAGGCTCCCGGACATCTGGTGTCCTAATGCCTCATCCATGCCCTCGTGACTACCCCCCCCCACACACTACACCCTGCGTGGATCACCGCGCACAGCAGTGTGTTGTGCTCCTGCTTGGGTCACGCGGTGTACCTAACAACTCATAACACACCAACACTTCACACACCACACAACCGAGGCTCCCGGTCCTCTGGCATCCTAAAGCCTCACCCCTGCCCTTGTGACCCCCCCCGCCCCCTCTTGGGGTATGCGCAGGTCTTGGCTTCCACCAACTTCATGGAGTGTAAGAAAAACTTGGCAAACTACAGAAATGTGTGGCAGAAAAATGCAGAAAACCTTTTACGTGCACCGAGGAAATACCATGTATCCAGATAAACTTCACTCACCAGCGCACGTCTTCTGCGCCACACCGCACTAGAGGCAATGACAGTCCTGGTAATGGGTGAAGTTCGGGAGTGGGGTTCTGGTAATGAGTGAGGTTCGGGTGGGTGGGGTTCTGGTAATGAGTGAGGTTCGGGTGAGTTAGGGTCTGGTAATAATTGAGGTTCGGCTGACTGAGCTTCTGGTAATGAATGAGGTACTGGTAATGAATAAGTTTCGGGTGACTGAGGTTCTGGTAATGAGTGAGGTTCTAGTAATGAATGAGATTTGGGTGAGTGAGGCTCTGGTAATGAGTGAAGTTCGGTTGAGTGACGCTCTGGCAATGAATGAGGTTCTGATAAAGAGGGAGGTTCTGGGAATGAATGAGGTTTTGGTGAGTGAGGTTCGGGTGGGTGAGGTTTGGGTGAGTTAAGTTCTGATAATGAGTGAGAGTCAGGTGTCTGAGGTTCTGGTAATGAATGAGGTTCGGGTGAGTGAGTATCGGGTGAGTGATGTACACTGACACCTATTTCTGACATGCCACCGCATGGTAGTACAGTCTGTATATTTTTGAGATAAGCATATTAATTGAGCATTTTAACATTCAGTATAAATTAAGATGACAATTCTTCGTCCAGGCCATTTTTACAGCTTTTGTGACTTGAAATAATCCAAATTGTCACAACTGTTGCAGTGTGATGGTTTGATGGTAACAGTGGTACAGGCACTTGGAAGCACTGGTATGGTGTGCAATCTGAACGGCCTCTTGTGAAATACCCTGGGGCCTGCTAATTATGTTTTTGACGAATTAAGTGCCATGGGCAGGGCTAGACTAGTGCTGGCAGAGAACATCTTTAAACAAGCATTTGCAATGTAATAAGTCTCGCATTTACGCTGAGTTTGAGCTATTGACATTGCAAATAACAATGCCTTTTATATTTGTTTTCGTTTTAAAAACATAAATAAAAGGCATTGTCATTTACAATGCCAATAGCTTTAACTCGTGTAACTGCGAGACCTATTGCATTGCAAATGCTTGTCTTATGTAGTTTTCAGTTTTATATTTTCCCTGGCCTCTAAGAGCCAAACCGTCATGCGCACTTGGCATGTTCTCCATTGGGCTGTGTTGCACAGCCCTGTGGAGAACATGCCCAGGCTCCCAGGCACTGCCTGAGCGTCCAAACAGGAGGCTCAGACCAATCATGATGCTGCTCCTGCAGCGTCGTTATTGGCTGGGAGACTCCGGAAGCCTGTGTGCTTCCAGGGTTGCAGCACACCGAGGATGGAGGAGAGGCAAGTGGTGCAGGAGAGAAGGTAAGTTTATTTAAAAAAAATGTTTTAATCCATCCGACCCACCACCCCCGTTCCAAGGCAGCCACCACTGGGAAGAACAGATTATGAAACAGAATTAACGTTTTAACAGCCGTGGTGGTGGAGGGAAGATCTATCATTGACCTTTGTCAGAAGTTCGTGGCGGCGAGTAAAGCGGTGCGTGAAGTGTAAAATGCAAAGACATACAAATATCATTCTAATTCTAATTTCGCCCTTAAAAAGCAGAATGCTCTATCACCTGCTTATGAGGCAAAATAGACTGGAGCAGGGGAGTTCCTTTCAACAGAGCAGAAGGTGAAGAGGCACCAGGGCCACAGGAGTGAGGGGTCCACTGCACCCAAGTTAGAGATGTTTGTTTCTATTAACCAGGGCAAGGGTGCTCCGTATCCTTGCTTGCTTCGGATCCCACAGCACCCTTGCAATGCCACTGAGCAAGAGCCAGCTCCTGCAAGGACACCATCCTGGATGGTGAAATTTGTTGACAGTCATTTGCAGTGCCCGTTCGTGGTAGTAGTGACCAAACATGTATTAAGCACAACACAAACACAGAACAGAGCAACGGGGTTCTGCGCCACACAAAAACATTTATTGCAATCACAGTTTAGTGGGGCATGCTTTAAATATATATATATATGTATGAAACCAAATGATTAAAGGAAATAGCTGCAGGAGGCCAAGTTAAGAAACAAACAACCATGGAGGTTTTTTTCATTCACATGCTGTACGTTATCTCACCATGGAGCAATACAAAGCTACTTTTTTAAACTAAAATATGAAAGTTGTGGTCTTTGACATTGTACGAGGTTAGAGTGACTCAACATGACGTCGAGGCATTTTAAGGTACAGAAGAGAAATGCCTGAATTACTTGGATGTAAGGTGCATTGGGTAACTCCAAGGGTCTGATGTGTGGTGTTCTAGCTGCTAAACACAACTGCATGCAAAATAAGTCACCCCTTAGCGAACCATGTCACTTAGGCATGCAAGTCACTCTGTTCAACCTTGATTCATAATGCTAGTTTGAGAATTGAAGTTCTCATAAACAGCAGACCTGCCCCCTAGGAACCAGTAACTCCTTCACAGTGCCACTCTTCGGGTGTAGGACCCCATGTGCTTGGTGATCTTGCTCCGACTCTTGGGGGCTTATTTACAAGCCCCATGCACTGCCAATGCATCACTTTTTCTGACGCTTTGTCATCGTAGAGTGAAGACCCACATGTACAAGGCCATGCACAGCCACCCTGCATGGCTTTTCATTGTCTCGTAGATATGGTGTAAGGCAATGCAGCACAAGTCGCTGCGTTCTCATAGTACATCAGGAAGGCGTGCCATGGGCATTGCAGTGGGGGTTCCTACGCAACGCCCATGGATTTTGACACATTCCCAGAT
Organism: Calotriton arnoldi; assembly: GCA_963921515.1. Taxonomy (NCBI): domain Eukaryota; kingdom Metazoa; phylum Chordata; class Amphibia; order Caudata; family Salamandridae; genus Calotriton; species Calotriton arnoldi. The sequence continues at coordinate 221,973 of CAWUFW010002898.1, forward strand.
TTACAACATAGCATATATCTGGGAATGCATCAAAACTGTGCACTTCCCCAGGGGTGGTGTAACGAGTAGAAATAACTTTATTTCTTCTTATGTTTTCCTCTTTCTATGGGTGCTAAGAGGAAAATGCCTCCATTAATTATTTTTTCCAGAAAAGGTGTTCATACCTGCACAAAAACAATCATTTCTACAATGCGGACACCCTTGCACCACCATGGTGCAAGGGTGCCTGTGTTGGCAGAAGGCAGCCATTTGTGCGCCAGCACAGTGAAAGAGGACAGGACTACACTGTATCTCATAGATACAGGCATTCCTGCCCTTTTCTTTTGACGCAGGGCATCGCAGCAAAGTGACTTGCAGCGCTGCCCTGTGTAAAAAAACTTGTACATGAGGCCCTTAGTGTCCTGGCAGAGCTGGTCTTTGCAAAGATGCCATCCCTGCAGTGTCTCACAGGAAGAGCCCACTGCATCGCTTGTAAACAACAGAAGAGAAACCACCAGAAGCTAACACACCAGCCAGATGTACAGAGAAATGGAACGCGATGATTGGTTAATTAGGAGAGATTATGACAGACCTCCGTTCTATCCTACCTTTTATAATTAGTACTTTCGGAGTGTGGCATACAAGATGTATAGGAAGAGAGGACTTCTCACAGATACTCAGCTTCACTTGCACAGGCACAAGGGATACATAGGATGTCCTGCCCCTGTCTCCGGCTCCTACTACGTACCCTGCCAATGGCAGGTACCAATGGTGTGCTGCCTTACAATGAAACAGCTAACTTCAGTTTACTGTGTGAAATTGGTGGCTGTTGACATTAGCAGTGTAGTAGTCCTCCATGAATCATGACCCCTCCCCACATGCAACAATGGAAATAAATTACATATTACACTCTGCACATATAATGCAGAGAGTGATATACATGTGTAAGCTACAGTTAGGACCATGTTTCCACATGAAAAACATTTTATGGTTAGCTTATAAGTTTTGCACTGTTTGATGACTTTTCACAAAACTTTCCTAATCAATAATCTTATCCACCTCAGCTCCTTCCTGAAAAGTTTCAGGGTGATCCGTTAAGCAGGAGCCAAGAAAAATGGAGGTCCCCAATTGCATTTTTCCCAATCCTTTTTCCATTGGAAATTTAGACACAGAGGCAGCCCAAACGGCTGAACAGATTTACACCAAATTTGGCAGAAAGCTAGATCTTGGTCCAAAAAGTGTGCTTTTGTGATTTGGTGTAAACCCCTCGAAAATGTTTTAAGAAATTAAGCCACAAAATGTATAGATATTTCACACTACAGAGGATCCGCAGGCCGGCAGATCTAGAGATCAACAACAATGTGGTGGCAGTCATCTTAGGATTCAGCACTCAGTCCGGGGTGCTGGAAAAAAGGTACAAAAAACATATAAGGAGGCATGGTAGGGATACCCTGCCCCTCTAGGCCTGGTGGAGGCCCCAGAGTGACTGCTCATGGGGTCCAAAACGTTTTTTCATTTTTTTAAATGTTACTGCAAATTTGTCGCAACCTCGCCAGGCACAGCTAATTACCTCCCATATTACATCACTCAAGACATGTTTGATGACATCATTGATAACATCACCTCAACATCTGAAATGAGATTATTGATGAAAACTTTGTGCATGGCGAGTTATAGTTACTTTAGGGCACAAGTTAAAGTTACTTGCGATGACTAAGTGGTGAATATCAACTGTTTTGTTAGTTTAAAACTGTATGTTTTAACTGACATTTTCACTTTGTTATAACATCTCTTTAACCTTTGTTGTTTCAGTGAAAAAAACATATATATAAATATATATTCACTGAAAAAAACACAGGTACAGGTACTGATGACATCACTGATGACATCTCAAATGACATCACTGATGATATCATCCTGTGAGTGTTTCTAACAAGTTTAAGAATGTTTTATATATATATATATATATATATATATATATATATACATGTATGTATATATGTATATATATATACATGTATATATATATGTATATATATATATATATTCACTGAAAAAACCATAGGTTTTAGGGAAAGTTATAGTTAGTTGGACATTGCACTCGTACAAAACCCGTGAAATTCCCCCGTTATAGTTAGTTCAGCTAACTATAACTCGCGCCCCCGCAATGCACTGCTGATGACGTCACATATTACATCACTCATGACATGGTCAGTGACATCACTGATGACATCACTGACATCATCCAGTGACTGTGTGTTTCTGTAAAGTTTAAATATGTTTAATATATATAGGGAAAGGCGTATTGAAGAATGAGTGGGTGTATAAGCCGTCTGAATGGATGATTTAGTAGGTGCGTGACTGAGTCTATAAGTGAGTGATTAAACGTATCTTACTGGATGCATGGGTGAGTGACTAAACTGTGTGAATGCCTGTATCCGTCTGTCTGTTGTTGTGCAAGCAGCTGCATGGGTTTCTGACTAGCTAAATGAGTGTCTATATGGGTTATGGATTGGTTCTCTGAGTATCTGTATGGGTGCCTCAGTGTTTGTGTGGGTGGGGTGTGTGTGACTCTGTGCATAGATGTGTGAGTGGGTGATTCACTGGGTGCATGGTTTCAAGAGTGCGTCTGTGATGGACTGTATGGGTGGGTGAGTGTGTGTATGGGTGTGTTAGTGATTGAATGTATATCTCAGTGGTACATGTGTGAGTAACTACATATGTGAAAGGCAGTATATATGTGTGTTGGAGTATATAAATGGCTATAAGTGAGAGTGTGTGATTGTGAGAGTGGCTATATGGATGAGTGTGTGCTTGCATCAGTGATTGCATAGGAGCGTAAGAATGTGCTAGTATTTTTATGAGTAAGTGAGCTGGTGTGTATAACTGTATAGGTGAGTAAATTGGAGTGTGATTAATTATTTGCATGACTGACTAGGTGTGTGAGTACCTCTATGGATGAGTTGCGTTGTGTGAGTGTTTATATAGGTGTATGAGTGCATATGATAGTCCTGTACTGAGTGACTGTAAGTATGAGTGACTGTACGGGTGAGTGAGTAGATGTGTGTGTGTAGACCTAAGAATCAGTGAGTGGGTATGTACTTATTGGTATTGGAGTGTGTATGGTTTTGAGAATGGCAGTCTGTAATTTAGAGTGGGTGTATCAAAAGTTATATTAGGGTGTGAGAAGATGCATTAAATTCTCACATGGATGATGTCATCAGTGATGTCATTTGAGATGTCATCAGTGATGTCATCAGTGATGTCACTGACCATGTCATGAGTGATGTAATATGTGACGTCATCAGCAGTGCATTGTGGGGCGCGAGTTATAGTTAGCTGAACTAACTATAACGGGGGAATTTCACGGGTTTTGTACGAGTGCAATGTCCAACTAACTATAACTTTCCCTAAAACCTATGGTTTTTTCAGTGAATTTCAAAGGTTTTTAAATGCTAAACCTTAACTATAACAGGCCTGAAACCTATGGTTTTTCCAGTGAATTTCAAAGGTTTTTAAAATGCTAATTCCTAACTATAACAAGCCTGAAACCTATGGTTTTTTCAGTGAATTTCAAAGGTTTTTTAAATGCTAATTCTTAACTATAACATGTCTGAAACCTATGGTTTTTTTCAGTGAATTTCAAAGGTTTTGTAAATGACAATTTTTAAATGTATTAATTGTTATATATTTTTTTTTTTTATACTGATTTACTACATTTTTTTAAACTATTTATTTTTAGATATTTTATTTTTTAAATTACATTGTAATTACATTATACATTACATTACAAAATATACTTTCTCAGAATGAATTACTTTAGTTTAAATACTTTGCAAATAGGCAATAGACTTTTAAGTACAGTAGTTACAGTTGTTGCAATGGGCAACACAATTTCAAACACAATGCAACATTGAGCTCAATGTGAATTTCTAGCTAAATGCAATTAGTTACTTTATGGATTACTTTTCTAACCACAGGACTGGATCCTAGATTCAGTCCTGGGACATCTCCTGTAAACAGTTGAGTAAAAGCGTTTTGGTTACAGTAGTGATTTTTAAGGAATATTATTGTATTTTAAAAGTTGACACTTAGAAACTTTTTCACATAGAATCACCAATGTTATCCTATGGGAGGAAATTCACTTAGCAGGTAAGTAGTGTTATCGTTACTTTTTCTTACTCAGTGGTGGATCCTGGATCCAGCACTGGTGCATCTCCTGTAAATAGTTGAAAGAATGCGTTTAAGTCATACAGGCGATTTTTAAGGAATATTTGTAGTTTGTGAAAATCAACACTTTGAAACTTTTCTGCTGAAAACCAGACAATGGATTCCTATGGAAGGAAATATAAGTTACTGGTAAGTACGGTTAAAATTACTTTTCAGGATCAGTACTGGGCTGAAAGATGCAGCACTGAGGTCTCTCCTGATAACAGGTGAGTAAATCGGAATTCGTATTTCGGCTGATTTTAGAGGAATATTATAAAGTTCCAAAACTCCACACTTAGAAGAATTTCCAAGTGAAACCAGTCAATGTTAGCCTATGGAAAAAAATTCAAGTTACTGGTAAGTACGGTTAAAATTACTTTTCAGGATCAGTACTGGGCTGAAAGATGCAGCACTGAGGTCTCTCCTGATAACAGGTGAGTAAATAGGAATTCGTAGTTCGGCTGATTTTAGAGGAATATTTGCACAATGGTGAAGGGAGGGGGCGGGGCCTGAGGTGACATCTGTGCAAACACGCCCCGTGGCGCGTTTTAAGTTGGGGGAAAAGGGGCCTGAGCCATTTAAAAAATATATATATTGAAAAGGGAGGGGGGCGCGCAGCCCCCTGCCCGAGGCCGATTACGGCCCGGGGGTCCCCATTCCCCGGGGCTAGGCCTTTGTTTATTTATTTTTTAAATGGGAGGGGGGCTGTGCGGCCCTCTCTCTGCAGGCCTATTTTGGCCCCGGGGACGCCATTCCCCGGGGCCTGGCAAAAACATTTTTTATGGAAGTGGGGCCGTGTGGCCCCCCATCCTTGGGCCACTTTTGGCCCCGCTTATGTTTTTTTTTAATAAAATAATTTAAAAAGGGACGGGGCCAAGTGGCCCACCTCCCGGGCCATTTTAGGCCCCCGGGACCCTATGCCCCGGGGCATGGCCAGAATGTTGGAGACCGCGGGGGGAGTCCCAATGCCCCTGCGGTCCCTGCCGGCTCCCCGCCTCCTGCGGGAGCCGGCATTGCTTTTGGGCATAGGGAGCTGCTGACATGCAGCTCCCTTTACCCAAAAGCAATACTGCTTCGCTTCATGGAAGCGAGAGCAGTTTTTCTGCTCTCACTTCCATGAAGCGAAGCAGAAGTTTGCTATGGCAGGGTGGGAGCAGTGCTCCCGCCCTGCCATAGCAAACTGCAATGTCCCGGGGGTGGGCACCCCAGGACATTGCTGGAGCCGGCCCTGGGGGGTGGCGATCCCCAGGGCCATGGAGGGCTCCACAAGGGGTGGGGCGCACGGCCCTCCTCCAACATGTTTAAAGCCCCGGGGAGGTCGCCGTCCCCGGGGCCCGCAACAGACCCCCACATTTACATAATATATGCCCCGGGGAGGTGGTGGTCCCTGGTTCAGTGTGGGGGAACAGGAGCCTCCCCACACACCTTTTTAATTAAATAAAAAACCCCGGGAGGTGGCAGTCCCCGGGGCTGCAGGGGGGTGTGAGGCCCCACCCGCATTTAAAGATTAAAGCCCCAGGGAGGTGGCAGTCCCTAGGGCAGCATGTGGGTGGGCAGGAGCCCCCCCACGCATTTTAGCTATAAACAAAGCCCCGGGGAGGTGGCGGTCCCCGGGGCTGCGGGCCCCCACAGGGGCCCCCGCACCATATTTTGACATTGCCCCTGGGACCTGTCCCACTCGGGGCTTAATTAAACAAAGCGCGGGAGACAGCGCTTCGTTTTTTTTTCTTTTTTCGGCGGGATTCGCGGACCCTACTGAATCTCGCCGAAAATATTTTTTTTTATGGTTTTTTTGGGCCTTCGGGGTCCTTGTGGGACCACCTGAGAAGGGCTAGGGGGTCATGGTCTTTCTACGAATGTATGACGTTACTACGCCATACATTACCACGCAGTAGGTTACAACGCGGACGTTACATCGTCCGCGTTGTTACCACGCATGGTTTTACATCGCAAGTCGTTTCTACGACTTGCACTAGATGGCGCGCTGGACTTAGGAATAGTATAAATTACTATTCCTACTCCAGTTAGCGCAACAGCAGGGAATGTGTTGGATTTAAAATCCAACACATTCCCTGGTGTTGAGTGCCATCTAGCGCAAGTCGTAGAAACGACTTGCGATGTAATGCCATGCGTGGTAACAACGCGGACGATGTAACGTCCGCGTTGTAACCTACCAGCGTGGTATTGACAGCGTTGTAAACGCTGTTTCCCGTTTCTACACTGCCCCCTTTTCTTGATTTTAATACATTTTTTATCTTTTTCCTTGTGACTCGGTTCAACCGAGTGACCCAAGCGCCTGCTTAGTTCGCCCAAGTCCGATTTCATGGCCATGAGTAATCCCCTCCTCCCCACGGTCATGAGATCATTGCCCCCCAAGTAGATCACCAACACATTGGGAGGGGCTACACCTAGGGCCAGGCGTTGCTCGAGCCTGTTAATGATGCTGTTCCATCTCATACCTGGGAAACCCATCCAAACAAAATGAGTGTTGTGAAACCCCTGCAACTCCACTCTGCCGATTTCTGGCCCCTCTGAAATTTGGCTCTTGTTGCGCCTCTGGCCTACAGCTAGGACCTCCTCTACAAAGGAGAGCATTGTTTCTCTTTCTCACTGGCAGCAGTACTTCACTTGTGCCGGTGGTTGCTGGTGATGGACACCGGCAGTCATGTTTAAGGACTTAGCTTTCACCACCATCCTTTGACCCAGAGCAACAGAGAGGAAGATGGGAAACAGAGAAAAAACCAGGGAGCGAAAGAAAGCAACACAGTGCCGAATGACGAAAACAGATTGAAAGAGAACCCACACGAGGAAGGAAAGAGACAGAAAGTGTAGAGTGGTGGAAGAAAGAGGCCTCTGGTGACAGTAGGGCATCCTTGGTACTGAGCAACCCTGGCTCTCAGCAGCCACGCGCAGTCGACGGGCTCCTCCTAAGAAGAGCTTTGGACCCCTGCAGAAAATGCCCCTAGGTGTGAGGTACTGCGGGGGTACTCCATCTCCCGAAGCCGCTGGCAGGACGCCTCGTGCCTGGTGCTGCGGCTTATAATTGGAAAACACTCGCCTATGCAAATAGCGCAGCTGCAGATGCTCTTTTCCCGTTAGGCAGAACAGTATTCGGAGGTCATGGAAGGGAAATTCTTCGACAAGTGCTGCTGTCATCCCACTTCAATCTCTCTAATGGACAGCCGTTGACACGCAGGATTCCCGCTGCTTCCAAATGGAGCAGGGACAAGGCCGGAGTGGGAGCCAGCAGCGCTGCCGAACCCGCGGAGCTACCGGGAGAGAAGGAGCCGCGGGGGAGAAAGAGACGGCCCTGCAACTGAGAAGAAGGGTCCAGAGAGACCCTGGGTGACAATTGCGCCTATCCCGTGCAGAACACGAGGAAGCCATGTATATGGAAGATGCAAGCTTTAGATGTGACCTTGTGCACAAGAAAACACGGAGGCTATGGCTCGGCTTTAAGTGGGCCGCGTCCCTTCTGGTGTCAGACTCCGGCAGAAATTTAAAACGGACATTGAAACGGGTCACTATTCAGGGCCTATATTCATGTCCTTAAATTTACTAGCAAAAACACTGATTGATTTCAAACTAATTAAAATAAAAGTATGAAGGTAATTCATGTCAGTGACGTAGCCCCTGTTTACATTTCACGTGGTTTACTTAATTTTAAAGGATGTTGTGTTCATGTAGTTTTTATACGTGCATAGTCAGGGACACTGAAATTATGTGGCAGACTAAGACCAAATTATGTAGCAGAGATGACCAAATTAAGCTGCAACAAAGGTAAATTATGCAGCATGATGCGGCACATTTGGTGATAGTATTACTTTAATACTTTGTCAATTTTACACATGGTATCACTGTCTGGGAAATGATTTTACCTTATTAGAACAGATTTAACACCCACATATGGTAATAAGCAACTGAAAGATGACCAGTAAAACCTTTGTGAATGGCCTTCCAGTGCACAGGAACACGTGTTGCCCTATTTTGAGTAACTTTTGATCTGTTTGAGCTAGAATTTTTTTTTTAATTAAAACCTGTAGATTATGCAGTAGATGATGATGGATGACGTGGCAAATACGGAAATCCAAAATTACGCAAAGAACGCCACTGCATCAGAATCACATCATTCCAGTGGCACTGTTTTAGTGAGCACCTTTTTCTGAGTCACCTCTTGGTGTTTTTATTGGGCCATGATTGAGAGCTGTGGAGTTGAGGCTCACAATGCCTGTCAGGCGGTGAGAAAGGTGTTCATAATACAAGCTCATCCAATCCTATGCCTCATTGCAGCATGCACAGAGCAGTAGTCACATGTGCCCATTGCAAATGTGATTCTATGCGAAAGTCAGGCATGTGGAGCATGCTGGGCAGACAGCAGGAGTGAGCTAGGCCTAAGAAGGATGCTGATAGGGTCATATGTAAAAGTCAGGCATTTGGAGAACCCAGGGTAGGCAACAGGAATAGGCCTAAGAAGGACAAAGGCAGGACCGCATGCAAAAGTCAGGCATATGGAGTCTAGAGGGCTGACAACACGATTAAGTTAGGCCTCAAAAGGATGCAACAAATACAAATAGCAGGTGTGTAGAGGATGCAGAGCAGACCAGGAGAGACAGCAAGGTCAAAGGCAGACACAGAAAGTACGGAAACCACCAGCTCAAATTAAGCCCTTGGCCCAACTTTCTGAGAGAAATAGTAATGAGCGGCAAACCACTACCCATCCTGGTCCTTTTGAGAAATCAAACAACAAAGCTAACAATCTAAGAAGCTAAGCGGATACATAGGCAACATTCCTTCATCCATTATACATGTTTAGGCTTTCCTTAGCAGTAGAATTGGATGCCACCTGGCTACCATCTCCAACTTTGTGGATCTCCCCTTCTACACCTGCTGCTTCTTGAAATTGCTATCTTGAATGCTTCGTTCCATGATTTACACTCACCTTTTCCCTTTTCTTGTCACTGAACTTTCTGGCCCCTCACTCTAAGTATCTTTTAGGATTTTTGTGGACATTTTTCGTCTTCAGCACATCCTGACATGCACATCTTGGTTGTTTTCCTAAAATGGGACGCTCAGTAGTGTCTTTTACAGTCCTTTTACTCCAATCACTTAATTGTTGCTGTAGTATGGGCAGTGATGCATTTACGTCCAAAACTGCTGCGTTTTAAAGGACACAGGTATAATAAATGTTTTAGTGTAGGTTAAGCTGTTCTCTGCATTTACATAAAAGAGTTGCACGAGTCAGCAAATTAATAGGGAAATCCGAACCAGAGCCGAGCCAGTAAGTCTGACTTGGCCCTAAAAGTCACAGAATTCGCTGAGCCACCCAATGATTGGGTAGCTAAATCACTCAATAAACATTGTGTCAAATATGATAGAGACATATTTTTTTTAAAGTGTTTTTCACTGCATTCTGTGACATTTATTAAAAGTGAAACTTTCTAAACATGAACTTAGAAACCAAGAATGGTGATGCCATGAATAAACCAAGAGACTTCAGTTGCCTTGTGTCACTTAAGTATGGCAAATGTTGGTGTCATAAATGTTGAAACATTATAGTTTATTAAATTATAGACAACCGAAGTTTTCTCTTAGAGCACAATCTAAACTTAACTACTTCAAGGTGCACTCAAAGAGGATGATCCATGAAAATAAGATACAGCGGAATAAAGCTATCTGAGTGACATGACAGAGTTTGTATAAGGGTGAGCCCAGGTTCTCTAATTACACAGTGGTGTCTGCTCCACATCCTGTGATTCAGGGCAAATCAACGTATCTCCTGATTCCGAAAAAAAAATAACAATGTGACATTGTGTAATGTAATTGGTGTTCATGTAAAGCGCTCCAACAATACCTTCGGGTCAAGTTCACGCTATATAAAAGTGCAAAAACAAAAAAGTTATCCTGCAGAGGTTCACATACTTGCCCTCAACATGTCAAAAAAAGTTGTAGCTGAAACGCACCTTTTTGAATTTTATGTTTGAGCTCATCTGTCGCAAATTTTGCTGTTTTTTAATTTTTTTTAAATGTGCACAGAAAATGGGAGTGGAAGCGGGAATGTCTGCCCCATGGTCAACGTATGATCCAGACCCAGACATTTGGCTTGAGCCAGGCTTGAGCCTTGTTTTGTTCAATCACCTACAAGTTCTAATACACAAAGGTAAACAGACATAATATCGAATTTTTAATAACGAATTGCCAAAATATCGAGTTTTTAATATAGAATGGACAGAATATCGAATTGCCAAAATATAGTGGTTAAGAATATCGAAATTCAGGTAAGAAATATCGATTGTCAAAATATCGACAGTCATAATATAGTTGTTAAAAATATCGATTTTTTTATAGTGTTTTAAGTGTTAGTATATGTGTTAAAAGTATGTATTATTTTTGTAATGTATGTTTTAATTTTTTAAAGTAATGAATTTTATGTTATTTAATTTTTGCGTAATTTAATTCTGTAGCGGGTTGTGGGTTTATAGGGGAATAGGGTGGGAAGTAATTTAATTATAGTAAATTAAATATTAATTTTTAGGAATTATTAATTATATTTAATTAAATTTTGCGTTTTAGTTCTGTAGCGGGTTGTGGGTTTATAGGGGAATAGGGTGGGAAGTAATTTAAATGTAATTAAGTAATTATTTAATTTTATTTATTGGTATTGATAAATAATTCATTGTTAATTAATTATTAATTGGTAATTAATTTTTATTAATTGGTAATTAATTTTTATTAATTTATTAATTGATAATTATGTTAATTGTATTAATTTATTCTTTGTAGCGGGTTGTGGGTTTATAGGGGAATAGGGTGGGAAGTAATTTAATTGTAATTAATTAATTATTGAAAATATTTTGGTGTATTGATAATTAATTTACTGTCAATTAATTATTACTTGGTATTTTTTTATTATTTATTATTTTTTGGTATTGAAAATTAATTCTTTGTTAATTAATAATTAATAGGTAATTAATTTTTAAGAAATAATATTTATTGGTATTTAGAATTAATTATTAAATATTTTGTAATTGGTAAGTAATTTTAATTAATTTTTATTGGTATTGATAATTATTTTATTTTTATTAAAATATTAAATCATTATTTTCCCTACTGTTGCACTCTCTGGAGTGGGAATAGTAATTTTACCCCTACGCTATCCAACGCTTTCCCTACTGTTGCACTCACTGGAGTGGGAATAGTAATTTTTACCCCTACGCTATCCAACTCTTTCCCCTACTGTTGCACTCTCTGGAGTGGGAATAGTAATTTATACCCCTATGCTATCCAACGCTTTCCCTACTGTTGCACTCTCTGGAGTGGGAATAGTAATTTTACCCCTACGCTATCCAATGCTTTCCCTACTGTTGCACTCTCTGGAGTGGGAATAGTAATTTTTACCCTCCCGCTATCCAACGCTTTCCCTACTGTTGCACTCACTGGAGTGGGAATAGTAATTTTTACCCTCCCGCTATCCAACGCTTTCCTACTGTTGCACTCTCTGGAGTGGGAATAGTAATTTTTACCCTCCCGCTATCCAACGCTTTCCCTACTCTTGCACTCTCTGGAGTGGGAATAGTAATTTTTACCCCTACGCTATCCAACGTTTCCCTACTGTTGCACTCTCTGGAGTGGGAATAGTAATTTTTACCCTCCCGCTATCCAACGCTTTCCCTACTGTTGCACTCACTGGAGTGGGAATAGTAATTTTTACCCTCCCGCTATCCAATGCTTTCCCTACTGTTGCACTCACTGGAGTGGTAATAGTAAATTTTACCCTCCCGCTATCCTACGCTAAAAATATTGAATATTTTTAATAAATATTACGTTAATATATATATATGAATAAAAAAATAAAAATGTATGTTTATTTTTTTTTAACTTACATTAATTATTGATTAATTTTAAAGTTATTTAAGTATTTTTAAGTATGTTTTAGTTAATTATATATATTATTTCATTAATTTTACATTACTTTTAAGATATTTAAAAATTCGATATTTTGACTAACTATATTTTTTACAACTATATTTTGGATTCGATATTTTTGTACTTACCTGTTTGTAGATAGGGATTCGATATTTTGGCATTCTATATTTTTACCTCGATATTTTTGTAGGTCGATATTCTTCTCATCGATATTCTGTCAGTGATCCTACACAACATCATCATCATTCTCCCAATCTCTATCAATCTCGATTAAGATTAAGGGCCTGATTTAGATCTCGAAATATAAATCCCATAGCATATAATGGGATTTATATTTCAGAGTAACCTGTCCGACCGAGATCTAAATCAGGCCCTAAGATATTGGCATGGCCTTCCCCGCCCTTCCAGGAATCAAGGAGTGATGCTCTGAGACTAGAGCTGGCTCTGCACCTACTGAGAAAGACCAGGCTATAGGCATGTGCAGCGATATAAGGAAGGGCCCAGGCTGAAAGAGAGGAGGGGCATGGGCAGGGCCATGAACCCTAGTAAGAGTAATAGAGGTATGTGCTGTTCATCCAGGACTGATGAAGAGGCCTTGAGCTTTCAAATGTAAAAGGTCTGATTGTAGAACCTTCTAGTGCTTGAACTAACAAACTGCTACACAGTCTAGTCTGCATTTCAAATAAGTTTGCAGAAAGTGCAGACCTTGACTAACAACCTGGACTGACCCCACCCAATTCCACCCTGTGACAACCCCGCTCAAAGGTTTGCAGAAACTAATACTTTGGATTTCCTGTTTTAAGCGCTCTCATTTAACAAATACCGCTCCATTAGACGCCAAGGAAATCCTCTCCTCAGTTTTTACAACTCTCTGCAACCTGAGAGAATGCTGATGAAGGAATGAGCATTTGCTAGAATGCACAGGGACCTCAACAAGGTTTATCCCTGCACCAGATCGCAGAGGACGTGGTAGTAGTGAGTAGAAAAGAGAGGCAGTTGCCATGCCAGACAATTGGTAAAAAGCCAGGTTTTGACTGTTTTGTGAAAAGATGAGCGGGCAGCGAGAGCTCGAATAGTAAAAGACCCAGAATTGCACAGTTTTGGCATCAAGAACCTGAAAGATTGGCGACCAAACCTGGCCTTGCGGATCTTGGGGGTCACAAAGTACTGGATCCAAGAGAGCGAAGGCTGCAAGAACATATCTGCTGACACTCTTTTGTTCACTGGCCTGGCATGCATTGCACTTCTCCTACTTGCTAATTTGGACTGATTGGATCCTCTTGTTATTTGATCTGGCCCATTCCCCATCTCTCTTTGCTCTGCTTTGGGCTTGTTGCTCTTCTGGGATTGACCTACTTTGTCTCTGACTTTGACCCTGACTGCTTGCCTCAGGATTGCATTTCTTGTTGACTCTGTCGGAGCTGTTCCAAACTCTCCGTCTGTGGATTTGCTTTAGTCACTTCTTGTGACTTGGTTTGCATTCATCATAGTAGGGTGCACTATCCTGGTCTGTGCCAGCACTCATTCTCCAAGGTGTGTCAGGCACAAACAGGAACAGTGCACCTTATTTATGATACAGGCCTTGGTATCCTGAATTAGGTTTTTTGAGGTAGTGTCTTGCTAATCTAGTGTGGGTACAGAGCGTATTTCTGTCCCTGGCAGAAGTAGGTCCTGGACTTGTCTAGTGATCTGGACGGGCGCACCAAGCATGTCCTCATTTGGTGACACTGGACTATAGTCCCTGCCATGGCTTTTGAGCATGGCCTGGTGGTGGCAGCATACTGTGTTTTGAGATTAGTGTGACCAGACGTTTTCTTTTATCTGAGTCACTGGAGGGGGAGGCCTACTGATCCTCTTGTGTAAGTTCCACTTCTATATGCTTACCCAGCACTTAGTCCTTACATCCAGAGTGCGTGTTAAGCCTGTTGAGGTGTGTAGCCTTTGTGGTACATGCATGTTGTGAGTGAGCGAGTCAGAGTAATGGAGGCCAGCAGTATGTATTTTTGATTCTACTGGCCTGCATTGTTCAAGATGAAGGTGAGGACTATGCTGCCAGTGGAAGTGTACTGCTCACATTCCTGAAGCTGGAGGGAGGAGACCATGGGCCAGATGTACAACCATTCCGTTTTGCGGGTCACAAATTGCGACTTTTTGTGACTCGCAATTTGCGACTCGCAAAACGGAATGTACTAATGTGTCTCAGACACATTTAGCAATTCCCAATGGGGTCGCAATGGACCTGCCTCATGAATATTCATGAGGCAGGTCGCAATTTGCGACCCATTGGGAATGGGCTACTATCACAGGGATGGTGGCCTGCTGGGGACAGCAGACCACCATTTCTGTTTGCTTTTTAAATATAGCAACTTTTTTTTTAGAATGCAACTCGTTTTCTGTAATAGGTTAACAACTTGCAAAATAGGGTTTGTACGTACTGCAACTCTTTTTAGCGATCGCAAACAGCCGATTTTCCATTTGCAACCGCTAAAAACGGTCGTACATCTGGCCCCTTGACACTAAAGTGGGGGCAGAAGAGACAGGGCTCTTACTAGATATTCTATCAGGCAGCTGTCAGGAGCTAATTAGTCCTCCTGAACTTGCCATTTGGTGGATGGTTGGGGTGAGGCGTGGACTGTAGACTATATTGTGAAACATGAGGAAACCTTTAGGCAAAGCCTGCTCGATTGTCTTTCCCTGATTACTCCTTCAGTTGGGCTGATGACAGCCTGGTGTATAAACCTCACACCTCTTTGTGCCTCTTCTGCGGGTGTTTTCAGGATGTAGATGCTTCGTCAGTATCTAGAGAACTGCCTAGAAGGGACACTTGAAAGGAGAACCACCCTAAATGTGTTCTACAGTTTCAGCCAGTGGATCCACAGTTCCTGTCTATGATTTGCGTGCAAAAGAGGTTGGTTCAGTTCCAAGTCCTCTATGGCCAAGGACGAGAGTGCTCTGCTTGACAGCCAGTCTCCAATAGGTGAAGGGATATCACCTGAAGTCTGCATCTCTTTCTGGAGAAACCATGTAACTGTCCTAAAGTACCTAGAAGTCTACCTACATGCTGAGAGAATAAAGGACCTGCCAATCCTAGAAGAAGCGTGGTGCAGTGTATCTCAGGTGGCTGTGGGGCACCCAGAGCAGTAGATTACTGGAGAGCAATCCAGAAGGACCAGGCACCGGTGGGCCCCGCCCCAGACTCTTCCATATAATGACACAGTGATTGCCAAGCCCAAACTGGGCTGTGATTGTATGCTGTGATCAGCCCGCAGAATTGCAGAAGATTTTGATTGCTCCTTCCAGGGCTGTAACTGCTGAAACATGATTGGCCTCTGCAGGGCTTACAATGCCGACAGTATGAGCGTCCATGTGCAACTGCTGAAGTTGTGACCGGCCTGTGGGGGATACATAAACCGAATTCGTGACCAGCTCACATAGGGGCTACAACTGCCAAGTGTTGCAAGGCCCTGTCAAGGGCTTTGTCCATGGTTCATCTATCCTCAGCATGGGCCCCGCCACCATCTCAGGAGGCCTGTGACACATACCACCAGTCCAGGTGGGACGGCTTCCTCTCAGGACTGCCACTTCCCATTTGTAGAATCCGTGCACGGACTTGAAGACTGACAGCCATAGTGCTGCCACACATCGAAGTGTGCAGGGGTGCCCAGAGGACTGAGCAGACCGAGCGAGACCTGAAACGGCTGGATTTATCTGTAAGCGGGTAAGGGACATAAACAACTGAGTGCACATACTGTTTGGGGTTGAATGTACTGCACCCATGCAAGAGTCACTCCTGTTTCCCCTGAGAGATAGAGAAGGCAACCCAGAACTGGGGAGAGAACCTGGGTAGAGCAAGGCAGTAAGGTGGGCACAGCACCTGCAGAGTGGAGCCCTCAGACATTGACTTGGTTTCAGCTGCTAGAAGTGTGTAGTGTTGACCATGATTGTGTAATAAAGTACTTTCTTTCTGGAAAAGTTAAGCACTGGGTTGGACGTTCACTTTATTGGGTTGCTGATTGACTGTTTAGTTTTAACTTCAAACACCTCCACACTTCCTTCCTGGGAGGCTTGTAACTGTTCACCCTCACTACCCTGGTAGCTAAGTGTGGAAAGGGTAGCACCTGGCTCAGTTTGTAGAGTCATAGTAGGACGGACCCCATGACAACAAAGACAACCTTCCTCATGGCCCGTGAACAGGGTCTGACAATGCCCTAAAGCAAAACACAGACAAAACAGAGATTCTCTTTTACATAGATTAGAGTTTTTTTTGGGTCAAACACTTGTGGCCATCAAATGCAGGCTATACTCCAATTCGTGCTTCTACAGCAATGGTTCTGGACAATGCTCTGAGCCTTGAATCACACAACAATAAAACATTTTGAGATGTTTATTTATGAAAAAATTGAAAAATATGCCCATTCCTCATCGGAGCTGTTGAAAAGCTATACTCAATTACTGTAATGCAACCTTGTTGGGATCGTCAAAAAGATTAGTATCTAAACTGCAACTGATACCGAATTCAGCAGTACGGGCAGTGCCTAATTTGTAAAAATATAAGTGCAGGGACACAAAGTTTTGCTCAGAAGCCCGCAGGCCGGATCTATCAAAGGTTGGGGTTCAAAATACCATTGCTTCACAGTCTGAATTCAACTTCATGTTTCTTTAATCCGCCACCAGATCCTCCCTGCCCCTTTATCTTACTATTCAGTGGTTCTCTTTCATCCCTGCCTCCTCCCTTTGTCACTGTTTTCTATCTTTTGCTTCCTCCTTCTTTCCCCTTTTGTGTTTTTCTATCTATTGATCAAAGTCTGTTGAGGAAAAATATGTGCTGGTTCCCAAAAAGGAGTGCTGGTGGGCCTTATCTGCAACCACTGGCTCAAATTAAGCACTGAGCACTGGTTATATTTGGACTTCAAAGATGTGCCCGTATTTCTCTTTCCTTGGTCAAGCTACATTGGCTAACTGTGGCAACTTTGGAACCCCTTATTTAGCCTATGTAGCTTCCCTACAAATCCATTGTGAATGTACCGAAAGTACACCTATGGCATGGAATGTTAAATGCCATATGTGAGCCGAAGTATGTATTTGCATCACCCACATGTGACAAAAATACATATTTCTGCCACAAGCACCACTGTGCTCTGCCTAGGCTGTAGTTTAAATGTACTGCAGAGACACTTGGCTTGAAAAAATGCCTTTGGCTCAAAGGAAAGCACTATTTGTCTACATTCAAAATGCACCCCTAAAGTGTGCCTTGTACATTCACAATCTTTATGAATTTATCTAATTTTGTATTGTAGATACCCCTGACGAAGGGAAGATGGCTTCCCGAAATGCATTGGGTCATTTTTAAAATAAAGACGTAACATGTGGAATCAATTGGTGTCCTTCCTGTGTATGCGCAATGAATAAAATGAACTGAAGACAATGTGATAAAAAGAAATATGGATAAACGAGTAATGGAGCAAGCATGGAGTGAAAACAAAGATAAAATGGAGAACTTAATTGATTTGATTTATTCAGTTTCTGAAATGGCTGTGCAGTTTGATTGGAACCTAAACTGGTTTCGTCGTGTTCGTTGTACATTCACAGGACAGGGTGCTAATATATAAAAATAGGTCCAGTACATATTGGTGTTAGTGTGGCCTTACGTTGAAATAAAACCCAAAAGTGATTTCACTGTGTATACATGGATAGACCTTTCCCTAATAGGCCTAGGTGACATTAAAATCTTTATTTTCCACCACGGCTTAGCAAAAGGATAGAAAATTCTTCAAGGTTATTTCCTGTTATTTTTTTAAATCTAACTTAATGGTGAGGTCAGTTTTTTGATAAATTAAACAGAAAAGTAACTTTGTATAATTCAACTAGGGTGCCTGGGACAAAAATGGCTTAAACCAGTTCTGTCATTCATCACACCTCCAGAGTTGGAATGCACATCTTTTGGTGAGTTAATGGCTCTGGCTCAGAGGAGAATGGCTTGCTTCTGGGCCCAGGAAAAAACAACGGGTGTTAACTGCTGACCACTTAGCAGGGATTAGCTATTTGGGATTGGTCAGGAACAGTTAACAAAATAAGGAGCAGCTTTAGCTAGAATAAGTTAGAATAAAAGAATCCCCTCTGGCATCTCTAAGTCATATTTTGACTTAGAGATGCCAGAGGGGATTTTCTTATTCATCCCAGAACCCTCCTAGACTATCAAGCTCCAGCCCCAATAGGAGTGAAAATTACTTTTGACCATGCCAGCTAGGGGAGTATCCAAGAAACTGAAGAAAGGCTTGCTGGCAGTTAGCTCCGACCACGTTGAACCAGGCGGTTATAGGTAATTTTATAGTAAGGCAAAGAATAAGTGTGGCAAAAGGAGGCGGGGCTGCAAGAAAATAGTTAGGCTTGGATGGTAGATTTTTTACCAACTACTAGCTGGTACATATGATAAACCTGTCACCTCAATCACCGCCGCCTCAAAACATTTTTGGACCAGGGAAGCCTCCATCTGAAGACGAAGTCCCTGCTAGAAGAAGAATCCTGACTTCTGGCTCCAGATTCCTGTTGGAAGAAGAGGACTCAAACAAGGACTTAAGGACTCCTGAATGCTGCTGGCATCGATGGACTTGAATTACACTCCAAAGGTTAAGTGGCTGGCCTCCTGTTTACCAGCTTAAGGGACACAAAAGCAGAAGGACTCCTGACTCCAATATGGCCCATCTGACTAAAGAGAACTAGTCCCTGCAGGGAACTTGACTGGAGTGAGGAGTTAGAAAATGGAGGTGGGAACTAAACTTGTGTAATTTCCTGTAGTGTGGTTACGTGTAATTATTTCAAAATTACGCGAAATGCTTCTTGCACTCAAAAAATTAACTGTTCGAGTTAAAAAATCAACTTGAAAATGTGATTTCGAGTTGATTTCCGGTTGCTCAAATTAAAAAAAGTGCTGCTGATGTGCGGATTTGTAGTTTTGTGCTCCAAAATTACCTGAACGGTCCGCTGGGTAAAAAATGTACCTAAAATGTTTGTTGACGGTCCATGCTAAAGAAAGTGCAGCTCGCATTAAAAACACTGCACTTGTGTATGGATTTGTAGTTTCGCTCTCACAAATTGCTCAAATAGTTCGTTCAGGTAAAAAATCTACCTGAAAAACTGCTTGCGCTAAAAAATTATCCTAACAGTACATCTTGTGTTAAAATTTCTCCCTGAAATTACGTGATGTGGCGGAATGGCTTAATTTTGGCAATTGCTCAGTAAGTCTGGTTGAACCTTTGGTGAGTACAACCCGCTTGGTGTATTGCCCTACACTCCATTGCAGCCCATCTGAACAAGCATTGGCATAGCCAGTAGGTCTAGCCTTTGGGACCTTTTAAGTGTTTAGCTAGAGCTATTGGCTATGCCAATGTGTTCACGTTATGTCGTAGAAAAGTGTGGCTGCTGTCTAGCATATTGAAAAATTTTCATAAATAAAAACAATAAAAATGTGTTGGTTCCTCTGATCCACTTCGTAAATGGAGACCCTGACATTGTCCTTCTGGCTTCTGCTTATGTTACGGGTGTACATTAGTGTATTATGCACATGGAAAATATTTGTCTACGAATAAACCCTTATCCATGTGCAAAGAAATATGAGAATGAACCCTCCCCTTTTCCACCATGTGAGAGCAAAGTTTCCTTCCATAAACAGAAGCAGTTTCATTTGCCTTTCATGGGTAGGAAACGGCGTGCAAAATATTTGTGAATAAACACAAAGGGGTGAGTCCAGGGTGTTTGTGCCACAGTGCCTGGTTTCACGCTCTATCTTAAAAGCCCACTCACTTCATGCCCCACCCCCACCTCCTATTGTTCTGTGGGTGTAAGATCCACCACACCAGTGTCTCTTCCGCCGTCGTAAATTAATGTTGCTCTGCAAAAATGAATGCCGGTTTGTTAATCAGGATGTAGAATTCAGAATGGCGGGAAACATTGTATTTGAAATTGCATTTATATAGTGCTTACTACCACTGAAGAAGCGTTGAAACTATCCCTGATGGTGCGTATTATTCTGTGACGGCGCTACTTGGGTGCACAAGCTCCCCTGTAAACCAGGCACAGAATTCTTATTTATTTATTCATGCATTTTTATACAGCGCGTCAGAGCGCTTTAGAAAAGAATCAGTTACATTACATAAAGACTTCAGCGTACATGAGTAACATAAAAGATACAAACAGATAAACTCTAAGCTCACATAACAATGGTAGTAAGTACAAAAATCTACTACAGATACTAGTGGTTAGAGTTAAATAATATACAAGCCTCAAATTCACTCTTGTACTGCGAACATTCACTTAAGCACCAGTTTTAGTTCTGCATTTAAACAGCGTGTGAAAACACGCAGGTCTCAAGAGTTATTGCGGGCCTACAAAAATACATGTGAAACAGGTCATTCTTATGCAGACAACAAAGGCCTCCTCCTGTCAGCGCAGAACAATGTCTTGGTCACGTGGTAGTGGCTTTTACTCTAACAACTTCAAAGAATGGCCATTTAAAGTGAATTGTCTTCCGTGGTCAATGGGAAGGCACTGCCCACTGTTCCGGTACCGCTCACACACCAATCGCAGTCACTACCCTATGGGGTGTCAGGGAAACTCGCCTCACTGCCACAGCAAAGAAATCGGGAGCGTAAAAGTAAACGTAACACTGTCCGACGCTGCTTGAAGGCAGACTAATAGAATTCACTGCCCTACTGGTAACGGGATGAATCAGTCAGCAAAAATGTAGTGCAAGTAGGCAATTCAGAGCAACAGTTAATCCTAAATGGCACATCGCAGTATAAGGCCAAACGTGTCCACGATAACCGGACGTTGTTTTTTCGGTCATGCCATTCACAGCAGAATTGTTTACACTGCATTGTTTTCTGGCGCTCACTGGCGGCTGCGAAAGTTAAAGAGTTCAAAGAGTACTCGTGCATGCAGAGCGTTTGCCTTGCGGGAGTGAGCAGCGGCAGGGAGATAATTGCTAACAGATGGCGCCGCTGCTCGCTCCCGCAAGGGAAACGCCAAACGTGCACGCGTTGCAATAGAAAGCAATGCAAAACGTGCTCGTTTTTGGCCAAAAAGCTGATCGATTCCAAGAGGTCCCCTCCTATGCAACGCATGCGCTCTGCGTAGGCGAGACCTAAAAAGCGCCTAGGTTTCAGTATACTGTGAACTGATGTTTTTCCATAGTGCTTGTCTTTTCTAGGCTCTTTTTGCCTCAAAACTTCATACATTATTATCCCATGCTCCTTATAACCTACTTTGATGTTCTTGGTGTATTTTTGTTCATTAAATGTTTGTCTATTTTCCTAAACAGCTTGGTGAATTTTTGTATGTTGTTTTCTTTACTTTAAAATTGTTAGTACTGCTTGAACTTAGCATGCACTTCTCTGGGGATTGCCTGCTGCTTGTTCCCTAGCTACCAGGGGTTAAGCAGAGATTCTCTTAGAACTGTGTCTTGACCTAACCAGAGTGCGCTTATTGAATTGGTTGGGGCACACCGTCCCAAATTAATAACCCCATTTCAAAAAATGTTCTATTCTTTGTTGTTTGTTTTAATTGGATTTTCTTTAATTGAACAGCCACTGGCATGGCATCATCAACCTGACTGAGCCTGTTTTGAAAGGAAATCCCAGTGTATTAGTCGCACAGGGTGTCTGTCTGTGCGTCAGGCCTGTTTACAGAATAGTCATGGCACCGCACAGTCACACTGTATCAACATGTGATCTGCCCACGTTAAACACCTTGGCGTTTCAGAACAAAGTAACTCAGCACTCAGTCTGCACTGGGGGCGATAAACACTTACCTTAAATGCCCTGCTTTGGAGAATAAACGCAGTCCGTCACTGAGGCATAAAAAAGGAGACTTAAAGGAGGATAGATGCAAATATATATCCCTGATGCATGGGGGGGGGGGAGATCACTTTGTCAGGGAGTGAGCATGGTTTCTGACTCCTGGTGTTGAACATCTTATTTAGAAAGGACTAGGATAAGGAAAAGGTATGACATCTAATGTAATTGTAGACATTGAAATAGCCATAAACAAGAAGGGGGTCAGCCATATAACTTTCCATGAGGCCGGCCCACTATGTATTAGAAAGGTAAGGTTAATGACCATCTGACCGTTAGTACCAGTACTGACAGCATAACAGTACTGGACCATGCAAAGCACTGAAGAGGAATAAATCGACCTTCTAAAAGATAGGACATGCTTTATGACTTGTGCAAACTTCAGTTGATTGTTGTTGCAGATGTGTATGTTCAAGGGCGTCATTTAGGGGTCGCAGCTGCGATCGCTGGCTTGCCCCTTGCGATCTCTGGCACTGCCTCTGTAACCCTTGGCCTCAAAGGTGGCAAAAACTGTGCCAGGAACACAGAGGCAGTGAGTACACTTCGCTGGAATATGACCCCCGCTGTGAGTTAAGGTAAGTAAAAAAAATGCTTTTAAATGTATGTTGTGTGCATGCTTGCGAGTAGAGTGTGTTTATGTGTGAGAGTGTGTATGTATGCGTGAATGTGTGTGTGTGTGTATGTAAAAGTGAAGGTCAAATGCTGTGCGATGTATCTTTTACTACCCCTAGCATTTTGGTGAATTGACGTTCATGTGTAGTTCAAGGTGCGTCAAAGACATTGTATTAAAAGCTTTCTGCTCCTGCGTCCGCGCAGTATACCGCAACAGAAGGCGGAAACCCGGAGACAGTGTGCAGAATGTATGTTCTGTAAATTCAGCCAAAGAGAAACTTTGTAATTTAGTGGGACTGTGACTAATGACCCCAAGTCATCCAAGGTGTGGCGCAGCTCACGGGGGCAGCCAATGTGTTCAGCTCCGGAAGGGGACCGGCCGTACTCTTAAACGTGCAAAGCAAGCAGGCGCCTTCCTGAATAAACATAAATTATTTGCCACTGTTAGGCTACAAAAGAAAATGAGCGTTAAAAACTAAACTGTTCGTCAAATGTGCTGCATTTACAGCGAGAGCACACAATGTTTTGACATTCGCCGCTCCCTACCCTACTGGCTTCTGCTCTATGGAGAGGCCTATTCCTCGGCTTGGGGGCTGGCGGCCAACTCAATGGCAGAGTTTATAGATACGGCCGGGCTTCCATTACATTCCCAGCGTGACGCCGACTCTGAACGGAGCCCAAATTGCACTAAATTTGTCGGTAATTGAAAACGCCATCCAAGACGCTCGCCTCGCGTGCCACGCCAGAACGCGGGCCGTGCCGTACGCGCGTGCGTGTTCTCTGACGCTCCCACCACGGCAGCCCATTCCACTTTAATTGAGTCAAACAATTGGGCCCAATTACGGGCTTGTGAAGGGAAGGGGCTGGCGAGATGGCTGCGGCCGGCCTCCCAGGGCTGCGCATTATCGCCACGCCGCCCAATTGAAGAGTCCAGGCTGTCCAGCCACCTCTCTTTCTAAGGCGGGGAGTGAAGTGGGGGAAGAAGACAAGTACACAGATAGATTTCATTGATTTTCCCTTGCAGTTTTTTCTCTCGAATTTGCTGTGTGTTTTGATTAGAAATCCGTGTCTGTGTCTGGGGGTGGCAGAAGATGGAGCGCAGAGAATTTTCTCTCCATACTAGCAAGTGTAGCCGAGCCCACTTAAAGGCCTGCCCTGCCTTGCATCTTTAACAATCGCCAACAATACGCATTTTTTAATGTTGCTTTGTTTGATGTTGGCTGGAGTTTTGAGATCAATTGTAACATAATTCACTAGTTGGCTCATTAAAATATGCATTATTGGCAAAGCCTGTAGGTCTTGAGTTTTCAAACTATAAGTGCTCTTTGCTGATGCGGAATAGCATTGGCAAAAATAAATGCTTTTTTGCCAATGCAGTGCAGCACTGGCAAATAAATAAATAAATGTGACGACGGGAACACTTGCATGCAATATGATACATGCATGAGTATGCATCATAACGCTACAGCGGCTCAACGTTGTGATGTGTGCAGAAGCATGTGTCATCACATATGCGTTTGCCAACTGTATGACGTGTAGCTGCAATTTTTGTTAATTTTTTTATTTACTGATGTAGGATGGCGGATGCCAGTCTTAGAATGATAAGTAAAAATATAAATGTGTGCAAAAGTGAATCTGAAAAAGATGCATGATGACAGCAACAACAAGGTGATGGACGGAATGCTCGAATTGATCTCAGCCACTGGCAATAGCTCGAGCTGCATCCCAATCCATAATTTTTCGCCCACCATGCCACCTACATTTCGACCCAGCCATATGCAAATCAGTCTTGACCCTGCTCCAATGGGAACAGTCCAGCCTGAACTGCCACACTAGGTCCTACCTGAACTGGAATACAAGCAACCTAGGCCCGGTTTCACCCTTATTCTGGGCTCTTCAGCCAGGTGTAGCTTGATTCCAGTGGCACAGTGTGCCCGGGACCCATGTCTGGGCATACCCATTGCACTTAGGTCATCAATTGCAACAACAACAAGGTTACAGATGGAATGCTTGAATTAATCTCAGCCACTGGTAATTGCTCGGCCACATCCCAATCCATTGTTTTTCGCCCACCATGCCAACTCAGTTTGGATCCAGCCATATGCACATCAGCCTTGACTTTTCTCCAATGGGAACAGTCCAGCCCGAACTGCCAAGCTAGGTCCTCCCTGAATCAGAATACAAGTAACCTAAAGCAGTTTTGCCCTTATTATGGGCTCTTTAGCCAAAGGTGAGGCTGGGTTCTGAGTTGCTTGTGTTCTGGTTCAGGGAGGACTCGGCCTGGCATTTCGGACTGGACTGTTCCCATGAGGATGTTCAATATGAGTACCTCCAACAATACCACCCACAATCAACAACCACTGTGTACCCTCTCGTCACTGTAACGTTCATGCTCTGAGGGGACAACAGGCCATGCTGCCCTGTCAAACACCTCCGTCCTCTTAAAAGGAGCAGAATACTACAGCAACAGGTTTCCAAAGTGTGTGAATACCACCTATGCACACTAGTGGGCCAAGGGATTACGGGTCCAAGTGCATTTTTGAATACTAGTGAAAATACTAGTATTCAAAAATGCACTTGGACCCGTAATCCCTTGGCCCACTAGTGTGCATAGGTGGTATTCACACACTTTGGTAACCTGTTGCTGTAGTATTCTGCTCCTTTTAAGAGGACGGAGGTGTTTGACAGGGCAGTCATGAGTCAATTATGGTATTGTATCCTGATTATTGAGTTCACCTTTCACACTTCTTTTATAGGCATGGGGAATAAACCTGTGCTTATCATCATTCCAAATGCAGATTAACAAACCTAGGGTTTCTTTGTGTTATTGGTGTATTGTGTGAAGCTCAGAGGTCGAAGTGGACAGGGGGGTGGGGGAACGACGTTCCCAAGCTTTATTAATTTGATCAAAACAATTCCCATACTTTTTATTTAAAAAACTACCTGTCCCAGAACGGTTGAGTTGCTGCAGGTTAAAAGGAGAAAATGAGGGTCTCCTCACTTGTGAAGTAAGAGAAGGGAGAGGCTTATACAGAAGAAGCAAGCCTTCCCTCCAGGGTCTCTGCTCCTGAAAGAAATGTAATAGTGTGCAAAGGTTACTCAGCAAATCTAAAGGCAGTTTGGCAGTCAGTTTTGTCTTTAATTGATAGAATCTGGCACAGTCAGCATATTGCTAAAAATATAACTTTTGAATTCACTGTAAACATTTAAACCTTCAGCGGCCCTCCATTATGGCGGAGGAGCGCCACCCCCCCCTGCCATCACACTCAAACAAAATGATAATACAACAGGTTTTAATCTAATTGTATTATCGTTTTATTCTAATCCACTGGTCCCGCCCCCAGGACTCTGACAAGTCTTGGGGGCGGATGACGGTGTTGTGGGAGGGTGGTAGTGCACTCCCTTCACTGCGCATGAGGATTTGGCCAGCCGTCTCAGGCTGTCCAAACCCTCATGTGCAGTGAAGCTCTCTCCAGCCCCAGCTGCGTTGCTAGGGCTGAAGAGAGCAGACACAGGCACCCAGTTTGCCTCGGAGCGCAAGCTGCCAGCGCTCAGGCCAATCCCAACGCTGCTTTCATGCAGCGTCAGAATTGGCCACAGTGCAGTCTAGGAGCCTGTTCCCAGAAGCAGGAAGAGCGCGATGCGGCTGGCAGCGTTGTCAGCGGCGTTGAGGTAAGTTTTTACATTTTTATTTTCTTATCCCCGAACCCCCTCCTCCCCTTCACACCTCCCTCCCTCCTCCGGCCCGCCTTGCCACTTTAGCAGGGTACGGACCGCTACTGATTTAAACCTAATATGTTTGCAATAGCCCATTTACACAGTGTGCAACATTTGCTACACTTTTTGTAATACATTTGTTATACTAATGACATATATTCACAGTGCTTCTGACACAGGCTTGGACCTCTTAGCACTATAAATAGACATGCACCAACCTTTATTCAAATCAGTGATCATCTTGTTACACCTAAAGACATCTGAACTGATCACATTAACCAACAGAGCTTTCCTACCAGAAACATGCATTACCCACAAATACATTTAGATTGCATTTATTTTGCATTTAAGGTGTGTGCATTATATTTTATATTCAGTTACATATAGGTGAAAATCCCACAAAGTAGTTGTAGAACATTTTATGGTTTTTATCCAGTTCACTGACTACGTCCCACACTCACTGACCCCACCCTCATTGTACTCAGGATCACGGTGTCCGTGCTTTTCTTTATGCACTTCGACAGCTGGTGAGGCCAGGTGTTGTGTTTACCGATATTGGGTCGAATGTAGACATTTTCAAGTGAGTAACTATAGAGCCAAACTAAAGAGCAACTAAAATAGTTATTAAAATAAATCCTATATTCATATTTCAGTGGGAAAAGGTTTAGGGATTAACAGGAACGTTCGCCCCTTTGAAAGTTTGTGACAGAGTTAGCTAGTTGAGCAGGATGAGCTTGGAAGTAGAGTTGGAGTAGGACATTTTCGTGCTTATAAGGGATGTTTTTCTGAAAATAGTGTAAGAGGAAGTAAGTTTGTAAATGGATAATGTCTTGAGCTAGGGAAATAATACACAGAGGCATTGTTTAACGTCTGTGAGTGTTAATAAATCAATAGATAAGAAAAAGTTGAACATCTTTGTGAAAAACGGACAATTTTGGGAAAAGTGTGGGAGAACAGGAATGGAAAAAAATGCAGGATTTTAAAAAAACATACACATTGCAGATTGTTTGCAAAATACAGATTGTACATTTATGGTAGATATTTAAAATCCTCTTTAATCATTTTGCCCAGTTTTGTTTTTCTTTCCTTTGTCAGCATTTTTATGGAGCTTGCTTATCCATTGGTAAAAAGTCAAAGAACATTCCTGTTATTTGAGTATGGCCAGGTATTACCTACACCCCCTCCTCCCATAACTGGACCCAGATCAAATGACATGAGAAGGGTTTTGGATGTGGGGGTCGTAAAACCCCCGGCCGTATTTATTAAACAAAAATGAAAAACATTATTAATATATACAAGATTTACAAATTACGCAGAAAATTATGCATTACACTGATTACATTGATAAGTACATATGTCAGTTGGCTAACCTTAACATGACTCTAATACAAAGGTTTTCCTATCTGAATCTAACATATCTTTAATAATCATCACAGCATTTTACTTTTCTGCGTATCCTATTTGGGCCTACGGCAAGGTCACTAACTGGTGTCAGATCCTTATCAAATTTTAACCACGCCTCCAGCCGGAGTGCGCATGCGCAGAGGACCCGTTTACCGTGAGGGTACTCCCCCCGGTTACCCCCGTACGCTCTGTATATCATCTCCATAAAGGGGCCCCTTGCAGTTCTGCGCCGTTTACTGGCGACATTGTGCACGTGCGGGGTGGCCAACCAGCCTAGGGAAAGCGTGACTCCCTCCCCGCACCCATCCAGCCAACCGGCTGTAAACTGCCCCTGGAGTTCTAGGAGAGACCACCTGTCCCTCCCACTTGGGCGACCCCATTCAAGAATGGCACCGCCCTCTAAGGACCTTAAATTTACTGCTCACCAATCATGACCTTACCGCCTGACCTAGGAATAGCACTAAATACGACGATTGAAGACCTGTAAACAGAATCAGTTGGTGTGAAAACACAAGTTTGATACACCTACAACCTAATACCTATACCAGCTTGTTGATTATACATTGCTCACAAACCCCAATACTTTTGCTTTAGGGGACGGTGGGTGGGCAAATTGAAATTAAAGCCTCTTAGCGAGGCTGGTGTGGCAGGCTGGGGAGCGGGGAGCGAAGAGACATACTCCTGCGCTCCCCAGCCTTTTAAATGTTTCCATGCCAGGCCGGTTCTAACCGGCCTGGCGCTATCCCCTCGCGTGACCCGGAAGTGATTCCAATCACTTCCGGGGCACGCCCAGGACACGGGACCAATTACTCGTGAGGCACGCCTGTCGCGTCACCAAAGTGCGCGACAGGCTTGCCTCTGTGGTCGCCGGAGGGGGCCGGCACGACCGCCATACTTTTGGCGTGGCCGATGCCGGCCCCGCTGTTCTCTATGGCCAGGTACTACCTACACCCCCTCCTCCCATAACTGGACCCAGATCAAATGACATGAGAAGGGTTTTGGATGTGGGGGTCGTAAAACCCCCGGCCGTATTTATTAAACAAAAATGAAAAACATTATTAATATATACAAGATTTACAAATTACGCAGAAAATTATGCATTACACTGATTACATTGATAAGTACATATGTCAGTTGGCTAACCTTAACATGACTCTAATACAAAGGTTTTCCTATCCGAGTCTAACATATCTTTAATAATCATCACAGCATTTTACTTTTCTGCGTATCCTATTTGGGCCTACGGCAAGGTCACTAACTGGTGTCAGATCCTTATCAAATTTTAACCCCGCCCTCCAGCCCGAGTGCGCATGCGCAGAGGGCCCGTTTACCGTGAGGGTACTTACCCCCGTACGCTCTGTATATCATCTCCATAAAGGGGCCCCTTGCAGTTCTGCGCTGTTTACTGGCGACATTGTGCACGTGCGGGGTGGCCAACCAGCCTAGGGAAAGCGTGACTCCCCCCTCCCCCGCACCCATCCAGCCAACCGGCTGTAAACTGCCCCTGGAGTTCTAGGAGAGACCACCTGTCCCTCCCACTTGGGCGACCCCATTCAAGAATGGCGCCGCCCTCTAAGGACCTTAAATTTACTGCTCACCAATCATGACCTTACCGCCACAGGCCAGCATAGTTGACCGACTATCTGGCCCCCCCCTGCGCTCACTAGGAGGTCATACCCTGCCCCTGGAGACCAAACCATGCTAGAAGATTTTCTAGGAAAGCCTTATTGCCTACTCTTGAGAGATGGACCCCGTCTTTTAAGAAGCACGACTCACCCCTGATACACCCGTGGGCGATTGTCTGTAGACGAGGAGCCCTGAAGAGCCTCTCTATTTTGTTATTTATTCTCCTTACTGAGTGATTCAGCGCTCTTACCGACTCCCCCTCCATTGGGATCTTGGAATCATTTGTGACCATACAATGGTACACCCCTGGCATGTCTTGGCTAACCAACTCACTTCTGATATTATTGCTTCCACTAGCCCCTTTCTACCGAGACTTGCCAGATCATTCCCCCTAGGTGCAAGATAATAATACTGGGACGGGGACCACCCCTCTTTAATAGCTCCAATGTGAAACCCCTAAACTGGCTCAAGCATAGGCCCCCCTTCCCATGAAATGATACCCTAAAACCTGCTCGCTCTACCCTAGTCTTGTAGCTCCCTGTAAAGAAAAAGTTAGACAAATGCTTCACATACGAGTGACCAATGATCCATGCGACCTGTGATCCCTGCTTTGGTGATGACGTTCTTTGTGTTGCCTGGTGCTGTTGTTGCGGCGTTCGCAGTTTCCCCTGCGTGACAGGTTTGAGAAACTGTAAATGAAATCAGAGAAGACATACGCATCAGCACCTGGCAACTATCCTGCTCACAACATATGTAGCCGCACATAGCGCTTGTAACAATTGGAGGACCACCTCCCAATCCTTTGGACGTTGTTGCTAGGTAAACCCCTAGCCGTTGCTTCCGTGGCAGCCCCTATCCTAAAAGAATGCGTACCAAAACAACTTGGGTTTAGCCCTGCCCTCTGTATTGACATGTCCAGGACCCTCTTAAACTGAAACCGTGTAAGTGGAATACCATCAGCATGAACCAGGAGAGGCCCCCCTTTGTTATCAGGTCTAGATTGTAGGAAAGCCTCCACCTGTGAGAGGGGGCAACAAGGATTGCCATGCGCCCGATGGAGTACTACCCCGTCCCCTCGTGCTTCTTGGTCCGTCTTGGCCTTCCTAATTGATATCGTTAGAGCATCCCCCTGCACCTTCACGTCGTCAAACTGCAGTCCGCCTTGCACATCTTGTTTGTTTTGAGCCACCAATTCCCCAATTCTAAAAACACCATAAAAGGCCAATGAAAAGGCGGCGGTGAACAACAGAACTTCCTCTGATGTGGTGCAAATCAGGGGGAGGGTCCTCAGTAAAGATGTGAGCAGCTCCACCCCGATTGGCCGCCTCGTATCTGGGGTAGACCCTTGGAGGCGCTGCCAACCTTTTAGTGCCTTCTTCACTATAAAGCTGTTGGTAGGATTCCCTTTCTCTCTAGTTTGGGCAAAAAAGGAGATTGCCGCCACATGCCGTTTAGCCGCTGACGCTGAGCGCCCCTCCCCCTTCAAAAACCCCAGGTAATGAAGGAGTGCCCCCGCGTCATGCCACTTTTCAGCCCACTCCCTTCCCAAGAAGGAACAATATGCCCAAAACGCCCCTTCATATGCTTTCCTGGTCCTGGGTGCTAGGCTAGCTGCCACGAGGTCCGGTAGTTGGGGGCACCAATCTGCCAAAGTAGTTCTGGGAAAGGGGTGGCATACTCCGCTGCCGCCGGGAGGTGGGCCCTGAAAACCTGCATCTTAAAGCGAGAAAGTGCATCAGCCGCATGGTTTAATACCCCTGGCACATGTTTAGCTCTAAATTGCATATTTAGCTTCATGCATAACAGTACAATCTCCTTCAATAGCCGGAGAATCATCCTACACCGTGCCGCTTGTTGGTTGATGCATTCGACCACCGTCATAGTTATCTGACCAGAACACCACTGATTGATTACGCAGTTGTTCTGGCCACACTGTTAACGCCACCCAGATGGGGAACAATTCTAGGAAACCTATGTTGCCCGTCAAACCTGTCTCGACCCACCATGCTGGCCACCGCTGCGCCACCCACTCGGTACCGAGTATGGCGCCAAATCCCTCACTACCCGCAGCGTCAGTCATTAAACCTAACTCCGCGGAAGTAGTGGGCGGACCGGGCCACACTACCCTGCCATTGAAGTCCTGCAGGAATGCCATCCAAATCTGCATGTCCTGCCTGACCTCAGCTGACAGCCTGGTGTGGTGGTGTCTCTCCCTGAGCCCCGCCATTGCCTGTGAGATGGATCGGGAAAATGGCCTTGCCATAGGTATGATCCTTAGAGCAAAATTCAACTGCCCTACTGTCTGTTGTAACTGGTGCAATGTGACCCTCTCCCTAACCAAGCACTGCTGTAATGCGGCCCTGAACTTGGTGATCTTGTCCGCGGGCAACCTGAAACACCCCTGTATGGAATCTAACTCAATCCCCAGGAACTCTATTGTTGTATTAGGTCCCACCATCTTTCCCCGGGCCAAGGGGACCCCAAAAGCATGCATGAGTGCGCAAAATTCCTGCAGCGCCCACGCACACTCCCGTGATCCCGGTGACCCCAAGACAAGAAAATCATCCAGGTAGTGCATTACCAACTGGTGCCCTGTCACCTGCCTAAAAACCCATTCCAGAAATGAACTGAATTTTTCAAAATATGCGCAGGAAACCGAGAAACCCATGGGCATACACATGTCCATGTAGAATTTACCTAAAAATTGAAAGCCAAGTAGATGAAAATCAGCCGGGTGGACTGGCAATAGACGAAAAGCAGACTCTATGTCTGATTTTGCCAAAAGGAGCTCCAGGGCCTAAACCCCTGAGCATCTCCACCGCTTGATCAAAAGAAGCATATCTCACACTGCAAAACTCCTCATCAATTGCATCATTCAATGAACTTCCCTTGGGTGCTGACAGGTTATGTATGAGTCTGAATTCTCCACTTTCCTTCTTGGGGACCACGCCCAAAGGGGAGCAGACAAAATTCTCAACAGGGATTGAATCATATGAGCCAGCTACTCTGCCCAGTCGCAATTCTTTTTCAATTTTCATCGCTGCTACGCTAGGTTTGGCTCGCACCGAGAGTTGATTCTTGCATTCTGATGCCCCCACATAATCAGGTGCCGGTATCCTAAAACCGTACCTGAAACCATCTAGCAGCATTTTTGCGGTGGAGTGACAAGGATATTTGTTTAGCCAGGGTGTCAGTGCCGTTACATCAATGGGTGACCGTGCCTTTTGATGTGAATGCACCTCACTCCTGTTTCTTAACTCCCCTATCCTTTGTTTTCTTAAAACACTTGGACTCGGGGTGAGACGGGTTCGCGCAGATGGAACACGCATGCTTAAACCTGCACGTGCCTTGTGGTCTAGTGCAAGTACGTCTATTAAAATCCCAGCATGTCCCTTTGCGCCCTCCCCGGTGTTTGTATGGCCGGAGGGACCTGTGTTTGGCTGTGACCGAAAGGACTGAAAGGCCTGAAAGGACTGGTTCCTGGCCCTATCCTGAACTCCACCGCCAATTTGGTCTAACCATGCAATTGTGTCTATGCGGTCCCACGATAGGGATGTGTCAGACGCTTTAGTTCTCATGAAGCTCTTATCATATTCCTTCCATCCCTCACCCCCGTATTTATCATGCGCGAGAACAATCCTGTTTTGGTAACATGCCATCTCAGCCTGTATATTGGGGAAACGCTCTGCCATGACTGCCATGAAAATGGAAAAACCTCTAATCCAATTCATCAAGTTTTCTTCCACCCTGTACTTCATAAGTTCGTTTGCCCATTCCCTCTGGAGCATCCAGTCTTTGTTCTTCCTGGCCTCTTCCCTCTCTTTTTCGCAAATAAGCAAAGAGAACATATTAATATAAGCCCCCGACCAAATCCTGTCTTTTACGTCCTGTGTGACATGCCTCCCCAAATTCTCCCGCTCTGTGCGGGACTCACCTACATTCAACATTGGCAATGTCATCAGCTTACCTACTGCAGCGGACCCGGCTGACCCTGACGGTTTCTCCTTCGTCAGGCTGCTCCCGGTACTCCCCGCTGAGTTCAAGTGGCTTGGCCCCCCGCTGAAATGAGAGGGGACAGCGTACCCCGCCCTCCACCGTTTTGTCCACTGGTGTCCCATGAAACTGGGCCACTATTCGCATCGCCTCTGCAAGTGGATCACCACCCCCGTCCTTACCCCCCACTGTTGATGACAGGATCCCAGCCTTCCCCAACCAAGGAAGTTTTGCTGCTAAATGGGACACTGCATCCTGTGGAATGCCCTCCCCCCCGGACTAGGCAACACCAGCAAATGCGGGCTATCCCCTGACGGTCCGGGCCCTTCCCCGGGCTGGGGCACTGACACCGGGGGAATTGGGGGCTGGGGAGCTGGCACCGGGACAGGCGCAGGGACTGGCACTGGGGCAACTGGCGGAACAGGTACCTGTTCTGCGGGCGGGACCTCCTCTGTAGGCAAAACAGGGGCCGGGGACAATGGTAACCTTGGTTCCATCCGCCCCCCCTTGTTAGTCCTAACCCTTTTGGGGAGGGGAGGAAAAGCCGACCTCGGGGGCACCATGCTGCGCCTGGCCCTCTCTTCTCTCTCTTCCGCCCCCTTGTGCGTCTACCCTCTCCCTGAGATCAGCGAGACCCTGCCCCAACTCGTCAACCTTTCTGAGCATTGCCTCCATAAAGCTCTCCATACGAGAGGGCTTGCCCCCCTCTTTGCTTTCCCAGCCATGCTAGACTGTCCCTCTGTAAAATGCAGCTATATAAATATATGCCCTCCTTATCAGTCACTGCTACAGTGCTGACACCGGCTGGACGCTAACTCCCAATTCACGCTCCTAGGGGGAACTAGCGCTGGGTTCGGAGCTTAATGCAAGGACCTCTCCCTGAGTACACGCTCCCTGTCACCCCAGTACACTGCAGGGCTAATCAATCCTCGAGATTAGGCAAGTACCGAGCACTGTACGAGCTTATCACACACCCCCCACCAAGCTTATCACACCACACCCAGCCGGGCCACGGAGGGACTCGAACGCGGCTCTAAAACCGGTTCCGTAGTACCCCAAACAATGCCTCTAAGTAACTCAGACCGGAAGGGTGCGCGCCTTCGCTAGTCGAGCGCCACCGCAACCGGGTACCTGCCGTCCTCCGCTGTGCCGGGATTCCTCGAGACTCCCGTCGCGCCGTCGAAGACACCGCTTGCCGCCGATTGCAGCCGATTATTCAGGGCCCCCCCCCAAGCCTGTCCTTCCCGCAAACCGCGGTACTCCGCTGCCTCGAAAACTGCCGATTGGGCCACAAACAGACCACGCCCGCCTCCGCTCGCCGCCGATTGCAGCCGATTATCCCGCCAAGCTTCACGAACCGCGACTCGATGCCTGCAAAAGGGGACAAAACAAATTGAAATTAAAGCCTCCTAGCGAGGCTGGTGTGGCAGGCTGGGGAGCGGGGAGCGAAGAGACATACTCCTGCGCTCCCCAGCCTTTTAAATGTTTCCATGCCAGGCCGGTTCTAACCGGCCTGGCGCTATCCCCTCGCGTGACCCGGAAGTGATTCCAATCACTTCCAGGGCACGCCCAGGACACAGGACCAATCACTCGTGATGCGCGCCTGTCGCGTCACCAAAGTGCGCGACAGGCTTGCCTCTGTGGTCGCCGGAGGGGGCCGGCACGACCACCATACTTTTGGCGTGGCCGATGCCGGCCCCGCTGTTCTCTAAGTAGCTCCTATGTTTCTAATACATGGTCGAATAGAGTGTTCATTAAGGTATGAATTACTAGTATGGCTCTCAGTTTTATGGTATTTATTCTTTTAACATTTCCATCTGTATTTATCCATATATTTTTGTTTGCCATCTTATCGGTATTTATCCATATTTATTTTGTGTTCTGTAAATAAATGAAGTGGTTATATGGTATGTTTCCACATTCATTTGCACAAATAAACGTGCAGTCATACTTTGACACCTGTCGTGTTTTAGCAAGTTAGGCAGCCAAATATAACATAACAATACACCCACAGGTAAATATGAGCATTATACTACAAATGGATGTTGACATATATCATTATTTAGGG
This sequence comes from Calotriton arnoldi, assembly GCA_963921515.1. Lineage (NCBI taxonomy): Eukaryota > Metazoa > Chordata > Amphibia > Caudata > Salamandridae > Calotriton > Calotriton arnoldi. The sequence continues at coordinate 257,352 of CAWUFW010002898.1, forward strand.
ACATCTCATCCTGTTTTTAACTCCCCGTGCCATGTATCTGCTCAGCCGTTGGACTGAAGTTGATGAAAGACAGTTTGGATAGTCACTCAAAAGAAGCCCAATTTTCTGTATGTTTTCATATCTAAAAATAAATGCAGACAGGAAACACATTGTTTTCTGTTTGCATTTATCTGTAAAAAAACAGTAAAACCGGAAAGCTGTGAGCCCTAATTATTAGTAGCATGTTTTGTTGTTGTGTCATGTGCATATGTTACACCAGAGTCAAATAGGATGGGCAAGAATGAGTCAAGAGATGCTGCAAAAGCCCTGCATGATTTATTACAAGTGTGATGTGTGATGTGTAGGGAGGTAAGTACTGCCTTTTCAAGACAGTAAGTTGTGTATAAGATAAACTTCATCCTTAAACCCTGTGCCGTAACTTATGGTGACACAATTTTTAGGTCGAGCCTAGAGTAGCGCGCAAGCGCTGCTTCTGGCGAAGACTTTATGTAGTGGGGTTTTCAAAGCTGACCACACGCTCGTGCCCAATGGCCTTTTCTGTGCGGTTACGCGCACATTTCAGGCACGATGCACGAGCGTGTGGTCAGCTCTGCACGCTGCCGCGCTCGCTCGCCCCCGCTCCTCTCTTCAAAGCTTTGTTCTAGTTGCTTTCGCGGCCGCCGCATTCTAACAGCGCGCGCACCACTCGTTGTCAATTGCTTCGGGACTTTCATGTGGAGGGTGATATTCCAGTGGGCTCCTCCGTTATTACTGAATAAAGTTCAGTTACCCAACCTACTGGTACTGGAATGGCCATTCATTCTTAATACATAGACACCCCTGGGATGCCTAGCACTGCAGATTCGGCCACATTTTTTGTCACCTAGACAAAGCGACGCCCTCAGGGGCAGGGGAGGCCATCTAGTGCGGTGTTCCCTCTGACTGACCCTGTGTCTATAATTTGCGTCTCCTCTGCTCTCTCACCGGTTTGCAGTCCGCCCTTTCCGTGCTGCACGTAGCCTCGCCTCTCTCCTCTCTGTCCGCACAGCCTGTTCTCCTTTAACTACCCTCTCAGGATGCCCCCCAGGCCCTGCCCCTCGCAGCACGAGGCCCCCATCCATCCACTGCCCCGTTCGTAATGCCTCTTCGAATCAGGCAGGCTATTGACTCGGGGTGCAGGGGGCCGCGGCGCGCGGAGCAGGCTCTGGCACCCACTGATGATGGATCCACGGAACAAGATCTCCCTGATTATAGTCAAAGCCTCCCATGGAGCAGATGGCTTCATCCGGGGCGCAGCCTGCCGTCTGGGAGCGGAGGCTCGGCGTGGCGGCCGGGCAGTGAGCGCTGCCTGGAGACGGGGAGTCCCGCCTTTCAGCGTACTTGGCAGCGGGAGCTGAGGCACCCACCCTGGCCCGCCACCCCAGGAGTGTGTCTGGGGGCACCGGCAGGCGGTGCCAGATCGGTTGTTAGCCATCTGCCGAACGCCTCCACTTGTCTGCGCATTTTAGGGGCACTCTGGAACTCTGACGTCAGCTGGCCTGTGTGCGTAATAAGTGCAGGTACATCACCACTTTTACCTCTTCTTCGCCACAGTTCCTGCACCTCATGGCGCAATCACTTGTGTTTGAATGAAACGTTGCCCCTCTCAGCCTTGTAAATAGTTATCCGATTTATCGGTTCTCAGTTTACCGTCCTCGGAAGGATGGATGTCCGAGATGGCATTGATGGCATTCAAATGCATAAACTAGTTAGCAACGAACATTTAGCTCACTGAGCATCTAAATGTGGACAGTCCCACCCCATTATGTTAAGCATGTGTCCGGATGATGGTCCTCCCCAGGTGGGGGCTGATCCACTGGCCCTCAGTGGTCTTCTTAGGGCCTCCATACTGTGCTGCCGGGTAGGGCCCCACTGTAGCCTGTGGACGTCTTCAACAACCGTGCCAGGACGCGGGTGGCTGCAGCCATGACAATACCAAGGATGAACCCCTGGAATAATATCTGGTAATGCCCAATCAGGACATGATATAAATTTGTGTCTGGGGCACGTGAGGGCGTTAGGAATCCTGAGGAGGCCCCTTGTGAAATAGTTTGAGTGGACCCTCAAAACCAGACTGGCTTTCAGGGTGAAATCTAAAGGTCCCTAAGGGGGCCGGGGAGTGGTGGGGAGGGCCCCAGGATCTCACTTTCCCCATGCACTGTGGAGGATGCTGGCCTTGGGGCTCAGGAGAGGTAACACTGTTTTAAACCTGAGCACTTCATTCACATCCTTGTCGGCCCCAAGTCCGTTACCCTATTAGCACAATCCTGATGTCTTCAAGGTGGGACCCTCAGACTTTCTCTGGAGGAGAGCTCTTAAAACAAGCATTGGCATAGCCAATAGGTCTCGCCTTTGGGACCTTATAAGTGTTTAGCCATGCAACAGTTGATGTTGTTGCACCAAGGATATTGTGCTGCATAACTAAATACTTATAAGGTCCCAAAAGCGAGACCTATTGGCTATGCCAATGCTTGTTTTAATTGTAGCAGCCAGGTGCACCCCATCTTCAGAACCTCCCACTCACAGGTATCGGGCCCTACCTCTTCAGACATCTACAATGGGCCTCAGCAACCGCAGTATTTCTTAGATGACATTACGGACAGCAGGCCCATGCTTCATCTCTTTAGACGTCCATTACAAGTGGCAGAAACTTGCTCCTTCGCAGACAACCATCACACATGCAGCAGCGCCCCCAAGACATCCGTGCCAGGCTGTAGACACAAACAGTGCTTAATTTGAGCCGGTGGTTTCCGGTGCTCGGCACCAGCACTTAATTGTCAATACCGCACTTATGACAGTCTGCCACATGGTGGCGCTGCTCATACCATTTAGAGATGAGGAGAACAGCGGTTGTTTCTGAATACAATATTCATTAAAAATAAATAATACCTGCCTCCCCAGCCATTCCTTTAGCTTTGGGGACCTGGAATAATCTTAACTGACACACTTGCAGGCGAAAGAGATGGTTAGTAGTTGTTTTGGTACTGTCATTGGCAGCGATGACGGGGCAATGGGTGGTGCAAGCTGCAGTGGCCTCCTGGTCAGGGCGCTGGCACTTTTTATTTTACAAACTTAGCACTGGGCACAAAACATTCTCGACTGGCGGTATTGCATCTGCTTGCTGGTAGGAAAAGCAGTGTTCGATGCAAACACCTTTTACCACCGTATTATAAAAGCAGAGGTGATAATGTGTGGCAAGAATATTTCTGCATACTGTTTGCGCTGCATTTTGCTGTGGTGATAAGTTCTGTTGCTGAATTTGGTAATTGTGCTATGTGCTGTTTTGACTGCTTTCTTGAGTTGTGCCCTGCAATGTCTTTATTGAGCTATTTTGCTTTGTGCTATGTTATTGTGTCGTATTTTGGTGTGTTCTGTAGTTAATTTACCGATACAACACACAAGAAGGGCCTGAGGAGGTTTAAAGACCAGCAGGGGACGACTCCCCTCTATCACAAATAGAAATACACAAAAAAGGCCCCTGGGTCTCAATATTGAAAAGGAGTGCTCGAGTATCCCTTTTACAGGAGGGTTTCCCTCACCCACCAAAGGTGGCAAGCTTCATCATAGGGTAACCTCGCACTGCGCACCTGGTCGCAGTGTGGGCTAACAACCCCCTCTCTACGAGGGAGGAGCTCAGGGATGTTTTGTTTGTGAAACAGCAGAGGTATCCTAAAACCTGTAGATGAGCAGGGTGTGGTAATGGGAAGAAAAGAAAAAGAGTGTGTGAGCTAAAACTGACTCTCAGGTATGCCAGACAAGCTTTATTAGGGCACCCTGAGGATTAAAAAGAGGCTATGACACAGGGTTATTCAACCTGTCATAGAGCAGTGAAGGTCAACATGTTTCAGCCTCATACCCTCTGCAGAGGTGTGGCGCCTTTCATCAGGACCAAAGTGAAAGGACGTTTTTAGGGTGAGTACCCCAAAAAAACATAAGTGAAAGATATACTCTATATATATAGAGTAGCCCGCACTGCGACCAGGTTCGCAGTGCGAGGAGGTTACCCTATGATGAAGCATGCCACCTTCGGGTGGGTGAGGTTAAGCGTCCTGTAAAAGGGATACACCATCACTCCTTTTCAATATTAATTTAGAGATGTCAACAACTGCTGCTGATATGTAGCCAAACACGGTGCATTCTGTTAAAGATCCAGTGACAATCAACCCACTTACCACTGTCTGAGGTGGTAAAATGCCGCTGCTCCAGCTCTTTCACTATTTAAAACATAAACTGTGCTATCAGAGACCATATCTTAAATTAGCACTTCCAGTGTTCACTTTATGTGATAAGACCCCTGTTCTCTCTGCAAACGGCAAACACAGTTTCGAGCCCACTGCTCCCATGGGCATCGATTACAGGCAGCAGCTCCGTCAACAGACATTCAACACACACAGCAGGCCAACACACACCCTCTCCAGACATCTACTGCAGGCAGCAGGCACCAGCTATCTTCAGCAAACATCTATCACAAGCAGAAGGCCCCCTGCTAACCTTCTATGAAAATATACTGCAGGCAGCAGGACACAGCTATCCTTTGGTAGTCATCTTCATAGGCAGCAGGATTCCAGCTAGCTTTCCGCTTCCAGCTATCGCAGGTAGAAAGACACAGCTTCATTTCTGGAAACATCTTTGAAAGCAGCAGGCTCCCACCTGTCTGTCCGTAACCCTCACAGGCAGTACATGCAAGCTATCTTTCTGCAGGCATCAATCACAGGCAGAAGATCCCAGCAATCCTTGCACAAAGATTTATGTTTCATCTCTTCCAGCTGAGCTCTTAGCAACAACCTCTTAAAAGTTCATGGTTGGTACACACAGAGCTAAGGCGTGTGGCCAATTTTTATAATCAACACAAAACAGACTTTATCCTTAATTCTTCCTGCTCCTTAGAGCAGAAGCTCCGACTGGAAATCTCTCCCCACACTCTCTTCCAAGACTAATTGAAACTCTGGTCACACTCCGCCCTGAACAGAATCCAGAAGCGTGGTCTGTGCCAACTGTTGCACAGACACTGTTCCCACGTCCCTTCATGCTCGCATATGGGGTGCTGAATAATCTGGCCCTTTGCTGCCAGCGAATACATTTGTTCTACTGCTGTCAAACAAATGCAGAACTAATGCAGCAACTAACATGCGCAGGACCACGCGGACGCCTTAAGAACCTGTAGAGCTCTCCCAAGTTCTAGGCGATAGTCCCAGGTCAGGGATTTGATGTTAAGCATCAGCACTTCCTTCCTAATACCCCTCATCAGGAGGGACTGTCTGCTGTTCAGGCCTCATTTAGGAGGCTGATATTTATTTTTGTATGCTGTGTTCCTCAAAGCGAGCGTGCAGGCTACCTTTCAATCAGAAGTGAGTTGTCCTCATTAGTAGAACAAGTCTTTGTTCTCACCTTCAGCACCTTTTAGGTTGCATTACAGCAGAATCTAGATCCTGGGAACCCGCAGAAGCATCCACAGCAAAGGTAACGGGGTGGGGTGGAGAGAAGAAAGGAAGAGGCAATGGAGGGGGGAGGGGGAGGGAGGAGAAGTTTGTCCTGCATACCTAAGACATTTATGTGGAGCAGTGTGGTGTGGACGGGGATAGAAAGTGAGTGCACACGTGTTTCTGAATCTGTGTGTGTTGAGTACAGGCACCGTCATGGAATTGAGGCCAGAGGCCAACACTCAAAGGAGGCCTCCCGAACTGGGCATTATGCTAAGATGGGTTGGACAAGTGGACACAGTACTTCAGGTGTGGCCATCTGCAAGCATATACTGCTTATATGGGGGTGTTTATCTTCATAGGAAAAGTGCAAACTGTGTCTGTCTGACGCAGTCCACGCTAAGTCCACCTAAACTGCACAGTTTGTGTGTTTTTAGAGCGCTTCTGCACAGTGCTCTGTTAGAGAAGTGGGGCACAAAACATGGCCGGTAGGTCGCCAACAAAGTAGGGATGGTTAAATCTGATTGTGGCATGAATCTGAAAAACTCTGCCGAAATGCTTCCGGCTGCTACAGTTGAAGAAAAAACTGGGAGGCACTTTACAACTAACCACGAAGTGCTGGTTCACAGACAGTTTGGGCAGTTCATGCAGTTTGCGTTTCTCCCTGGACAATGTTTAGCAAGAGAGAACCGCACCAACCACGTGGTTCTCCCTAGACCATGTATGTTTTACGAGGTGTGGTTCTCCCTAGACCATGTATGTTTTACGAGGTGTGGTTCTCCCTGAACCAAGTTTTATGAGAGAGAACACACCAACCATGTATTGATGGGTTATCACTTTACTCTACAGCTGAGTGTTATATACAATGCTCTAAAACCAACGGCACGTGAACAGCGCAGGGTCCAATTACATCCTGTCCTGTCAATCACACTACATGTGACACAGGGCACGTCATATCACAAGAACTGCAAATGGGATCCATCTAGCCTCAGCAGAGGGAGCGACTAGGCAGCCAGGGTGGGAAACGTGCAGTTGCCCGCAGGTGATAGGCAAAAAAATCTTGAATAGTATCTCGGTGTGTGTACACGAGTGTATGTCTGCGTGTGCCTATGTTTGTGCAAATGCATGCGTGTATGTATCTCTACACACACAAGCAGGTAGACGTGTGAGTGTATGAGGGTGTTGCTCACCCTTGGTATCAGGGCCGGCTTTAGGGAGGTGCGATCGGTGCCATTGCACCGGGCGCTGACTTTGGGGGGACACCATGTTTTCGAGTACAATATGGTTTTCAAAGCACCTGCTGCAGCGCTCCTTTCCGCCAGAAATTTTCAGGCAACCATAAAAATGTCAAGATAACTCCGGTGTCTCAGTGGAAGTTTTTACTCATTATAAGGTAGCACCAAGGGCTAATACGCCTGCTGCAAAGCACGTATACCATGCTGATCTCAAAGTGCTTACAATGTAAATAGGTCAGTGTGGTACTGCTTCTATCAGAGAGGCCCTTTTGTTACTTGCAGTTTATAAGTTTAAATCCTAATATAGAACAGTGAGCTATTAATTATCATCAAAGAGCTGCATGCAAGGTATAGATTACAGCGTTATGATTTTTCCCCCAGTCTTTCATTATCCTATTGTTGCAAAAAGGGTTCACGTGGGTAGAAATTAATTCTTATTAGTAAAGCCAATCCCCAACCATGGTTTTACGCTTTAAATTCTGAGTTTGTGCTTCTTCAGACCAAGCACTCTTAAACTATACTGTCTACCAGTATAGATGAGGTGAATCCTACACTTTTTAGTTCTCTGTCTAATGTAGCATTTCCTATACACTGATTTACACACTTATGATTCATTGTCTCTGTGTAATGTGTATGCGATGTAAAGTGCTCTGAACCTTACACTGGTATGAGTGGCATTATAACAAAAAAAAAGAAATGTATGAGTGAGGGAGTGGTTATGGAGACTTGAGGGGCTCTGTTAAAGGGTGATAGTGAGGTAATCTGTGGAGAAGGAGGTCATTGGGGGGCGCCAACAAACATTGTCGCACCGGGCGCCACCAGTGCTAAAGCCAGCCCTGCTTGGTATAATTGTAATTCTGGAATAATGATGACTATTCTTGGCATATTATGGGCCTTGAAAGCATGATTGTGCCCAAACCTAGTATAATGTTAGCCTAAGCATAGTGGTGTTAATCCATGCGATTTGTGGACATCCATGAAATCCATGGCATGATAGTCCCCGTTCTTGGTAAAATGCTGGCCCTGGCACAAGAGTGGTAGTTCTTAGCATTCTGGGAATTCGTTGGCATGACTGGGCCCATGCTCGGTCCTTCTGGCTCCGGCCTAACAATGGTCATTTTTATATATGCACTGGGCATCCATGGGATGATGTTGTTCACCCTTGGCATTGTGTGACCGGGCACTATTAGTGTCTATTGCCCATCCGTGATGTAATGCTGGCCATGGTATAATGTGGCAATTTTTGGCATGTTGTAGGCATCCATGTTATGATAGTGCTCACTACCCAGCATAACAGAGGCAATTCTGGACATATTGCGAGTATCCGTTGCTTAGCAGAATCTATCCATGTGTTATAACAATACATAAGAGAACTTTATGAAAAGGACAAATTGATGTTTTGACTTCAAACAAGCATTTACTGAAAGTGAAAATTTGTATTTCAGGACCAAGAATGTATTTAATCTCATGAAATCAATGAGCTTTTGTTTAGAGGAAATTAGTTTATTATTCGATAATGAAAAGCTTACATTGGTGTAAACCGACAAACTGTTGTGTGGAGATAAATTATTGAATCTCCATTTATATATATATTGAAGCTAATAATTAAGAGATAATCCCATCTGCTGTCTATAGGACTGGTGTATCCCATCTGCTATCCGAAACTGAGAAGTGTGCAGTTGTTTGTTTTTCTGCCTTTGCCCTTGGAAAGAGATTGCCAGCCATAACATGTGATTGAAATTCTCCTTGGACGGCCAGGATGGAGAAATTAAAAGAAGTGTATTAAGAAGTGAAAACAGCCAGGATGGGGAAATCAAAAGAAGTATATTAAGAAGTGAAAACAGATGCTACGAAAAATTATAGGACCCTTTACCTGTGAGCCGGGGCATGGAACCCCAGCCACCAGGGACCTTTGCTGCACCTGACGCTGTTTCCTGCGCCCGGAGGCACATAAGTTCGGCCGCGAGGCCCCGCTGCACGGGACCTTTTACCTGTGACCGGGGCACGGTACCACAGCCCCCAGGCTCCTTTGTTGCACCTGACGCTGTTTCCTGCGCCCGGAGCACACAAGTTCGGCTGCGAGGCCTCGCTGCGCGGGACGCACGCGGGCCAAGGGTGGGCCCGTCCTTGCCTGTCGGAGCCCGGAGGAGGCTGGGCCCCCCCTCTAACTTCTACGCTCCCCAGCTCCAGGACCAGTTCCAGTTCCAGGACCACCATGGGAAAGAAAAAGTCGCGAGCAACTGAGGAGGTAACTGTGACTTCCCTAGATACTTTTCTGGCCAGAGTGACATCGGTATTAGAAAAAGAAATTGCACTTAGAGAATGGAGACTTTCGCTGGGCTCAGGGGTGGGGCATCTATCTACTTCAGGGGGATGTACCAAATAAAGAAGGGGTTGCTCCTACAGAACTGCTGGCGGTTGCTAAATCACCCACAGAACATTCACAGCCTGCTACTATATATAGAGGGAAACCGATAGAACCCGCCAGTGTAAGGGGGAAACGTAAAAGAGGCAACGCGATATTGCCTTCCAAGTGCCCAGCTAAGAAGATCAGAAAGGTCGCTATGCCAGCGAGTTCAATGTGCATGAATGGGCAGCAACACTCAGATTCTACATCTCCCTTAAATTGGGTTGACGTCCTTGACAATTTCAAACAACTTCTGCAACCAATTTATGCACGCTTAGATTCTATAGACTGTATTTTACAAAGTTTATCTAAGACCAAGTTGGTACAACAAGCGGAGGCAGACTCCGGTGCTAGAAATAGTCACCTCTAGCCTCCAGCCACAAACCATGGTCATCTCTGAAGTTTGTACAACTGTTAAAAACAATAATTGTGAAACTCATAATTTGTGTTCTAAATGTAAAAATACAATTCCTGGCTGTGCATCAGCCAATTCACCCCTATTTCTATTTCAACTGGTCACCCTTGTGTAGTTAATGAGCTGTCTTCTAGTAGGGTTCCTATAGGTGCTGGTTTGGTTCCCAGGTGTTGCCCACCGCAGGCGACCACACAAGATTTTATGGGTAAGGGGCAATCACATGATATATTAAGATTACAGGTTAAGGCAAATCCTCCATCTACTCAGGCTCAAAGTAGATTAAATCAACAACATATGAGCCTCCCCCCTGCAGCTTTCTCTTATGTTTTAATCTTTGTGCATGTGCCTTTACTGCACCCAAATCTAAAAGAATCTTCAATTCAGTTGATAGCTAAGGCATGACACTGGCTGAATCAAAATTCAAATAAAGGTCATTTGATTCAAAATCATTTGTTAATGGCTAGAAGAACGCAGTGGATTGGGTCTGATGTAAAAACAATAATGACAGGGATATTTAAAATTTCGATAATGAATGGTTAGTAAGAGACCTATTAGGGAGCTTACCGGTTGCCCCTTTCCTCCACTCTCAGATTTACACAGTCTCTCTGGGCTTCTTTTATAGGCCCGTATCAGTATGCAGTCACACTTTAAACACTCAGGGCTATCCTTCAGTGAGACCCGGCCTTAAGTCTGTACAGGTGGTTTCTGATCCCCTTGTTCTATCAAACAGGTACTCACTGTTAGAAGATATGGAGGCCTGTGAATGACTGACTTCTGATCAAATGGTTTCTGAAGTGGTACCTGCAGAGAGGGCTCGGATGGCTGGCCGAGATTCACAAAACAGCATTATACCTTTACCAATTGATTCTACTTTATCGCTCTCTCCAGCATCGATGGCATATCACCACAAGAGTCCCCAAGTGATATAAAGTTTCTTTCATGGAACATAGCAGGTTACGAAAATAAAAAAGATAATCAAAATTGGTATAAAGTGTTTATGATTTCGGATATTATCTGCTTCCAGGAAACTTGTGTAGGGAGGGACACTGAGCCAGAGGCGGACCTACCTTGACAAATGTGTGACTACAGGGGGTCGCCTTCGCTCCTGCACCAGTTCGAGTGGGTACTTCAGTGAAACTCGATCCTATATGGAGTGTTATTACAGGACCTATGTAAAATTACAGGTTTAGTAATCAATCTACTTATTTAGGTAGACAAGAAGGGTATTATTACGGGGATCTAATAGTCCTGAAAAAAGCCGGGGAAGACACAGGATCCGGCTGAAACATGTCGACTTCTCTGCAGAGTGGAGGGTTGAATGCTTCATAATCTATCCACTTCACCACCATCCACTGGTATTGAGATACCTTTTAGCCCTGACCAGGGAATCCATTAATAAAATAGACATTGGGATATCCCGGAGTCAGTTTTAACTAGTTTGTCTGCACTTACTCCCTTTATGATCCTGACCTTTCTATATGTTTGTATTGTCTCCCCCACCCTATTGCTCCACCCCCTGCGTTGGTCTGCGCAGAGGTGTGTTTAGCAGCCCAATGTTGAAGCATGCCACACATTTTTGTGGGTGAGGGCAGTTTTTCAAAGATTTGTACTTTGTCAGTTCTACCTCTCTTAAAAAAGCGATTTATACTCTCCTACTTCTCAGTGTGTGTCTAGTTATATTTGGAGGAGGTCGAAGTAGGAGGTCTCCTCCTCCCCCTTCTTTGTGTGTGGTTCAGGAGAGGCAGTGCTCATTATTACCGAGACACGATCAGCCAACTCAGACTAGTGACACTGACTTTAATCGGTGCTCTGCTGTGCAGGACGCCACGTCCTGCTGCTGCCTGTGGTGGAGCGAGGAGGTAACTGCAGTTTTAAGTAAAGTTTTGGGACTCAGGCTGCGACAATGGCACTGCTTGCACAGCCATGCAGTAATTTATCAATGAATCCCTGCAAGCGCCAGACCCAAACCCACGGACCACTGCGGCTGCTGGAGTCCAGAGCATACGCTGCAATGCAGCTGTTGCTGAGCCTTGAATGCAGCCCTGGCGACACGTTTGCCGAGGGAGTCCAGTCATTTGTTGCTGCCAGGAGGACTCTGTGGAAGTGGGTGTAGGAGAGTAGGATCTGCTTCTTATAGTTACCCCCACTTTTTGCTGATGTATCACTGTTTTCGACTTAGACTGGCTAAGATCCTGCTATCCAGGACCCCAGCCTAGCTGCTTTCTCCTCTAAATTGATTGCATGTACTTTAGGTACACTCCAGATTGGATACTGGGGTACCCTTATAAGTCCCTAGTATATGGTACACCATGTACCCAGGGCATAGGTACCCCAGAGGCCTCCCAGGGGCTGTAGCATGTATTATGCCACCCCTGAAAGACCATTCAAAATGACACCACAGGTCTGCTACTGCAGCCTGTGTAAGGTGGTGCCTGCACCCCTTACTTAGCTATAGGTTCACTATATCTATTCTAAATCACTGCACATGAAAACCTATCAGTCACCCCTATGGCAGGCCTTATCAATCCTGAAGGCAGGGTGCTGGGTTTTGTGTGAGAGGGTGCCCCTGCATGAGCAGAGCCCCTCTACAGCCTTCGGAATCTATTCTCCGGGTTGTCTGTGATGTAGCCAACCATATTTACTTAAGTGCATTATAACCTCGCAGTAAATGCCAACTTTAAAACGGCTGCTTAGAAACATGTTGTGTTTGGTGTCAAACACCTTGGAATCATACCTCCACACCAGTAACTGGTGTGGGAGGTATGATTCCTCCCTTGTAGTACCACTACTATGGGGCACCGGTCTACCCGGTACCAGCTTTCTCGACCTGGGCAGCACAAAATGGATGCTGCCAGCCACAGACACGAGTCTGCCCTCCTGCTGCTGAGCCAAGCTCGAGCAGAGGAAGGCCTGACAATAGGTTTCCTGTCACAGAGAGGTGTGACCACCTCCCAGACAGGCTTTAGTGTATTGGGGCTGGGTGGGTGCACTCTTAGAGTGCCAGAAAGTCTGCACTGGGGGCACATTTGGTGTCCCCGTGCATAGTCCAGCTCAAACCGGTTGCAGGAGCCATTAGCTCCTGCTATGGCGCGAAACTGGACAAAGGACATGGGTGTAGCCACCCCTCTGTCCTGACCCTCCCATAGGTGGGTTCCTAGAGTTTGTCCCACCCCTTCCTTGGGTATAAAGTAGGAACCCTGACTACAGGACTTTAGATTTTACCTGGACTAAACTCTGCTACAGAAACCAAGTACTTCGACAATCTGCACTATGCTGGATGACTGAAGAATCTCCCTTGGAGTAAAGGAGTTACTCCCCTGCAGCAGCAGGCACCTAAACGCATCTGACCGGTTTGCATCTCCCAAGCTCCTGAGGACTCCGAAGATTTCTGCAACTCAGGAGGTAGGTTCTCGAGCGTCCCTGAGGTTGATCTGACCTCTCAGCAATTCTGAGACCAGTATCCCTCGTGGGGACCGTGCAACCCGAACCCCTGTGCACCGTGTACTTTTGCAGCAGCATATGCTTTTCGGCGACCCCTGAGGCTGTGCTTTGGGCTACGTGTAGTCCTGACCCCGAGCAGTATTTCCACTGAAGATTTCCGGCCTACACTCCACGAGTGTTCCGTGGGCTGCTATTTCGTGATTCAGCATGAGGTCCCTTTGCGATCCCTGGTCCGTTGACCTGTGGGTCCCTGTGAAGGTAACTTTGACTTTCCTTGGGCTTTCCTGGTTGCTCCAGACGTGCCCTGACTCTCCATAGCTTGGAGAGTCCCCAGGACCTTGCTGGTCCTCACCATGACTTGTTTCCTCTGCCCACATGGGTTGCAGTTGCCAAGGCTTGTTGGTGTTTGATCCGGACACTGACCCCCCAGCACTCGACATCCTTTGTGGGACAGCTCACCTCCGGACTTTGGTTATCGTCGACATCTCCTGGTCCCCGTGGCTGCAGAGTCAAGCATCCAATCTTCTCACCTGAAGCACCCGACATCGGTGGGCATTCGTCCACTAAGCCCCTGGTCACCTGACGTGACCCAGACTCTGTCCCCTCTGCTTTCAGGTTCTTCTCACCTCGGATACAGGCTTGGATTCCACAGACACTTTTCATCTTCCCGGCAGCAGCACTTCTTCGCATCACGCCATTGAAAACGACGAGGGTTTCCGACACCACTTGACCCCTATGCACCCGGCTCCTCTGGGATAGGTAACATGGGTACCTCGGTACTCACAAGGGTGCTGGCCTTAGAACCTTCTATGTTCCAAAGGGTTTGCTTGAAGTCCTCTCCGAAGTGTCCTTAACTTGTAATTTTCCAACTGCGACTTTCCCATAGAGTTGTACGTAGCTCGCGCCTGTGTTCCCACACTGCACACGTCCTCCGTGGGTCCCCTGTGTCACTACTTTGGGTGGTTCCTTGGGGTCCCAGTGAATCTACGTGCTCTAGGCACTGTGTCTAGTTAAGTCGTGGTTGTTATACCACTTTCTTAGTATATGGTTCGGTCTCCCCCTGGAGCCCGCGATGTATTGTGCTATTTACTGTCGTTCTAGTGATTTAATATTGTGTGCTTTGTGCTCTATTCTCATAAAGAGGTCAGTAGAGAGTGTTTAGTAATAAATACATATATTTTATATATCTCGTGTGGTTCTCCTTTCATTTGGTCATTCAGGAGGTTCTGAGCTGGTAAAACAAGCTGCTTTACATTCCTTCGAGACTTAGCCTGAAGGCTGCTCTCCACAGCTACCACTAGGATAGCTTTCTATAAAGGTTGTCTTTAACCTAATCATCAATAAGGACTGGTGCAAGGTGCCCACTTTAATTAGTGGACAGCATATACCAGGCCAACTTCTCACAGTGGGCAGCCCAGCCTTAAACGAATTGCCCGGCCGCAGCTCACCTAGAAATTTAAGTAAGTTTAGTGTCAACAGTCTTAGTCACAGTGCGCCTCTGGAGAGCGTTAATCTGACTTAAAAATACAATTTGCTTTATATTATAGCGCTTGCTGCAACCTACTTGAAATAATACAGCACCCTGGCTCACCCAGCTGCTGCGCTATGTGTGTGCATGCCTCTCAGCCTCTTGCCCCCCCAATCAATGCATGGTGCTGTCTGCCACGTGGCTGTTAGTCCGTGAGTATAATAGAGTGTGTTGACTCATTACTAAGGCAGCTCATGTGGGCTGCTGGCTGCAGGGCTGGGCACGTAGTGGCGCATCGACCGGGGCAGTGGACCGCTTGCTTTGAGGTAATTGTTTTAGGGTTGAATACTGGTTTTTAAAATAACATTACAGCGCCCTGGCTGCCAGCTGTGACCTATGTGACTGTGTGCCACAGCCACCTTGAGGCTTGCCCAATGCCCAGAGTTGTTAGCCTGTCTATGGGGGCTGTAGTCCAATTTCAGTTACTTTTACTCCTAGGGCTGTAGGGTGTTTTGGTATGTCCCCATCGAAATATTTAAAGATTTAAATTACAAATGAGACTTGTATTTTAACATGACAGGCATGCATTTTTAAAGAAAAAAAGGTGTGTGGATATTTTGTTTGTGAATCAGGCTACAATCAGCAAGCTTGTGTAATGGCCCTTCTCCCACCAGACACCAATGTAATCTGTTGCATAGTCCAGTGGCATTGTGCTCTATGTATACACTATATGTGCTGCAATGGAGTATAGCGATATATTTAAACTGGGCATACCACAGTGACCTCACACACCGAGAGACACTCTTGTGAGACATGCACTGATTTCATCCAGCACTCTACAGTCAGTGCAGTTTTCCCGGGTCCTGATATGACAAAATAGTAAACAATTTGGAGTCAGAAAACATCATGACCAAATACACATTGACATAAAACAAAACGAAACAGACATTGTGCACAGAACTTTAATAAAGTACTGCCTCTGAAAGACTTGTTTAATGTTTAATATCATGGTTAGGCATTCGTTTAACAGTACGATCAGCCTACAAGGGCACTAGGTTAGTGCCTCTCCATTTCTGGTGCTTTGCAGCAGTTTTAAGATCTTCTTAGAGTTTCTCATTGCTCAAATGAGTGTAATTTCTGATATTTATATGTTTCCCTCATCTTCATTTCTTGAGTTTGCTCGCCAGAAAGTGTCACTCATTGTTGTTGAAATGTCACTCATAATTAAACAGAAATTATGAAATGTCAAACATAGCAATCTGAAACCTTGGCAGCTATAAGTACTCTCTTCACCAAACTCATAGTCTGCTCACCCGATTTAGAGATGGGCGACCCAACAGTGTGTGGACATACACTATTGATGGCCCGATGGAGTCGGCGGACGTCTCTAAATTTGGTAAACTGGATGTCCGTAAGGCCAATGGAGTAATTCACTTTGTCACCCTGACAGACATTACTCCATCCTCAAAACTCTAAATCAGGCCCTATGAAACTGACAGCTTAACTATGCCATCTCACCTGTTCTCATCCATTACGTTTGAGATAGAACATCTGCATTCTGCGCTCCTCTCACCAGTTTCCCAGTACTGTACATATATTTATCATCAGCTCTCCCCCACTGTATCTTGGGTCCTGTGATATCTTACTCTGCCCCCTCCTCCTGTCCTCGACTACCCCGTTTGCCACACCACCCTCACGGAGGCCATGATGATGTTTTCACTTACCCAAACTCCAACTTTATTAATTTATCTTGCTAAATGAAAACTGCACTTAGTGCCTCCACAAAAATCATCAGTATGGGACGCCGCCATAAGAGTTTGTTCTCCTCTACATTATCTTCCATGGCCTCGAATCTTCCTCCTCCCTCACCTACCTCTTTCCAAACCCTCCCTCGGAGGCCATGTCTACGATGGCTACCCATCAAAAAACTCCAACTCGCACCCCAACTTTGCCAGAGGAGGCTTGAATTTCTGCAAAATAATCTGTCCTTCAAATCCCTGTAATAATGTTGCTAAGAACTACAAACACAGACTTCTCAAGGAACTCCCATAAATTAACTTCTCTGACTAATATTTCTGTGCAAAAAAAGATGTCTTAAGACCGACCTGATCTTCTCCCTCAATCCTGCTGCCTATACTAAATTGTGCATTAACCACCGAAATGTAACTCGATCCACTGGAATTCCCTACGGTTGCAAACTTGCAATAAGCTCAACAGCCAATCTCAACACAGAAGTCTGAATCTTCATTTGCAACAACAGCAACATAATGATCCAATCCTAACCTGAAAATGTTCAACTCACAATTCGTTAACCATCACCATATCAAAAACACTAATCCAAACCGTAACCATGAAGTTAACGCAGAAGCCCCTGCTCAATCCACCTTAAATGGGACCACTGGCAGTTGATGATACCAGATGCCCTCTCAAATGGCTACCCAATCCCCAAATCCCTTCCCCTCAAACTACCCACCTCCCAGCCCTTTATCGCCTAGCATAGCACGCACAACCTGAACATCCCTTTATATTCCGTTGGGACCCATTAGCTGCCAACAACTTCAGTAACGCACTTAGGTGGCTCCCCCATCATTCAAACTCCTGCGCAACATAAAACTAGACCTCATCCTTAAAGCACTACCACACACACCGTGAACACCCATCACATTCCTCCTACTGCCATCTCTGTTACCTCCCCTCATATTTCTGAAAGCTACTCTCACCACCATCTTCAAACCCTAATGCTCCCCAACCATTACCTCTCCCAAGAACACTCTGTCACATATCACAATCCAAACAGCTATCAATATGACACCTAGTCTTGGTATGAACCAGCGCCTCAAATCAGTCTGTTGCTGTCTCCCATCATTCCACAACGTGCCCACCACCAACCACAGAAGCCAGCCCTCAGCCAGATATGAGAGAAACAGGTATTCCCCACCCACTACCCCATTACACAACAGGCCTGCCTACCTGGCCCAGAACCTGATTCCATATCATATCTAGTCTCCTATCAAGAACATCTATCTGGTCTAAACTAGATTCACACCTTACTATCATCAACTCGATGTCTGCAGACCTGATAACTGCGAAAGCTGCCTCCACCAAAACTCACCACCAAAGCTCCTATCTCCTATCTCCTCCTACTCCCTTTCATCCTAAACCCCATATGATCTGTATTCTCCTTGGCCATCTCTACCTAATTGCAACAAAGCACGCCACCCAAAGGAGCTCACAATGACCTATCAGATATCAACATTGACAGTTTACTCGAATCTTGCAAACCTGAGAGCTGCATTATCCCAAGCTCTCGAGATCATCCCACATCCTGGCAAATGAAAGCAGTAGGAAACAAATCCCACCCAGTTATCGACTATACCCATCACAAATAAATGAATCAATGTTCATATAGGTCCCTCTATTTCCACTAAGCAGACACTCACCAACCTGAAGTGCATGCTTCACAACTGTTGTACGCTGCCAAACACTGCACTGAGATTGTGGAGTCTAACCTAACCTATGACTGCAACACCATTTCCCTCACTGAACCTTGACTTGCTGAACTCTCATTCTCACTTACTGACCTACAGGTCCCTTCTGGCTTCGGCATCATATGCCAGGCTAGTGATGGTCGACCACGTGGCTGAGTCGCTGACATCTACAGAAAATCTATTCAATTTAGATATCTCAAAATTAGAAACTATTCCTCATTTGAATGCCTGGGTGTTGAGCTTCAGGGCACTAAATCAAACTCCCCACAAGATTTAAATATTCTATCCCCGCCCCCATAAATGAAGAATTAATGAAGTTCATCTCAAACCAAGGACTTGCTTCACAGATCATCATCTGTATATGAGGTTTCAAATTACACGGGAACTATCAAACACATCCACAGGTAAATCTGCTCAACATCTTCCTAAACAACAACCTTCTACAATTCTGCAAGAACCCAATGGACAATAAGTGACCCTCATGCAACCTTGTGATTGCTAACATAGATAACATCTCTGTCGTCTTTATACAATCTGTCGACTGGGTCAACTACCAACTGATCAAAAGACCACGCTAGTAGACCAAAACAATGGTTCAGAGACATAAGCCACATAAACACACATGACTTCACTGCAAAAATTGATGCTCATCTACAGATTACAACCCAGGGCTATTCAGCAAAATTATTGAAAGCATGTATGGGAGTTCATTGTAGTCTGAAAGGTTTTGGGTGAGTCAGAAAGTGGATGAAAAGGGGGACTTGGAAGGTTTTTATAGTTTTCATTAGGTCAGCCTTTCCATAGGAAGAGAGTGTTTTGTTTTGCTGATGTCTGTGGTGTAAAGAAACATATGAGGGGGTAGGGTAAAGATACCCTGAACCCCTGTCCCTTGTGGGGAGGGGTTCCAGTGGGAGTCTCTCTGGGGACAAAACTAAAAAAGAACATTATTTTTGGGTTGTTACAGTCCAGTGGGACTCCCTCAGGGTTCAGCGCAGCCCCAATGTACTCCAACGGGTTCCATGCGGGACCGGCACATATATTTTGTTTAAAAGGATAGCGTATTGTAGAGATCTGTGAGCTGTTGTCCATCCCGCAGGGGGGTGGCTGCCCATGAGGAGTTGCCACAGGGTCTGACTGCAGGCTAGACCCTGAGGCCAACCCCATGCCTTGCATAGCCTTTGCAGAGTGTTGATGTTCGTTAGCCTTTGCTGGGTGTTGGTGTGTGCAATAGGGACTTGTCTGTCGAAGTCCACACCGCACGCGACCAAAGTCCTTGTGCGCCTGGGGGTTGGCCACCTGCAGGGGTTTGGCCTCCTACAGTGGGTTAGTGCAGGGCCTGGCTGCAGACCACGCCATACGGCCAACTGCACACCACACACGGCCGAAGGGCATGAGTGGTGGTGGGATGGCCAACTCACGTGGGGTTAGTCACAGGTTCTGCAGCCAATACCATGCTGTGCCAACAAATGACTGAAGGGCGTGCACAGTGCGGTGTTGGCATTGGCCACCCCCAGAGGCTGGATATGGTCATAAGATCATACTTTATGGAGAAAAAAAACTGAAATACACTGAAAAAATAGAAAGGTTAAAGTGTCTTTATAGTTAGGTATGGTGATAAAATGTTACTTTATGTAGCCATGGTCCTCCTACACAGATCCTAAACCCTGTACCTTGCACTAAGGGAATAGCCTAACACATGTCTCACATGTTAGACAGGAGTGGGCAAGCCTTTGCTGTAGACTGTCTTTGCCCTGTGAACATCTTTTCAAGGAGAATCCACTCCGTCTAGACACCCACACCCCAGTATGTAGTCAGCCTTTGCCCTGTACGAAATACTTCACAGCTAGCCAACCTCTTGTGGACAATTCAAGCACATCTGGGAGAGCAACTACCTGTTGCATACAGTTTTCACTCCTATGCACACCTTTCATCCTTTCATGGAGAGACCACTCTTTCCAGACACTGAAGGCCCCTTACAGAGTAAGCAATTTACTACGTACGATCTTCACCCTATAGCAATGCTTTTACAGACAGCCGACGAGACACAAGTCAGCAAGTCGGCATGTCATTCGTGAAGTGAACAATGATGTTATTAAACATACTATGAGTGATGTGATATGATATGTGAGGTTATAAGAAGGGCATGGCAGGGGCACAAGATATAGTAGGCCCTGTAAACTGCAAATGGTGAATTTCAGTGTTATGTAAGTTTAAAACATGACTTCATGACTGACATTTTCACCTAACTATAACGTCACTTTAAGCTTTGTTTTTTTCAGTGAATTTCTAGTTTTTTTTTAACATATAGGAAGTTATTATTACCATACCTAACTATAATGTCACTTTAACCTTTTATTTTTTCAGGGAATATATATATATATATGTGTCAGAACTCCTTTCAGAGTGCCACGGGGCAAGCAGGAGCTACTGGTCCCAACTGTGGCGGTTGAGGCCTTTTTCCGCTGATGTCCCCGGGCCCGACCTACTATGGACCCTGAGCCACTGGGTCAAGTACCCCTTCAGCATTTGTCTCTCAATAGTAGCGTGGGTCGAGCAGTCCAAGTATTCTTTGGGGGGGAGAAGTGTGGAGGTACATACATGGGGATGAACACAGGCTCACAATTCAAAGTACGGTCAATAGCAGCAATGCATGATTGTCCAGTCAAATACTGCCTTTTATGACAAAAGTTGTATTTATATACTACCACAAAGTGAAATATGGCATACACAAACAATATTTGTTTAACCACAAAAAAGCTGCTCCTAACTGAATGGCCACTATGAGGTTTGAGATGTATTTGTGAGTGAAGACATCTCACAAAATGTGACGGACTGGTCTCACACACCACCTGGTGTCATGCTTCATCATTGACCAGTCCTCGCCCTCTAAAACCTTGGTTTGATAGAGGGCGGGCATACACCTGACGACAGGGATGCACTTCTAAACTAAGTGGGGGCCCATAAATAAGTGAGTGTAGTTAAAAATCATTATAGTTATCTTTGTCGTGTTTTTAATGTGAAAGGTAACTATATGATATTAAAATCAAATGACGGTATATGGGGAATTAATGTCCCCTAACCGTTATGTGAGAGGTCAACATGTTTCTGCCTTGATGGCCCAATTGGGTCCAGGGCATTCATCAGGACCTAAAAAGAACATGAAGGGCTCCGTTCTTACCAGCTGGTGGCAAGAGTAAACCACTGTGTGGGCGTGAACACTGCCACTCTCCACAGTTTGATGGCTTCTAATTTCAAGCCTGTAAAAGAAAGTTTTGTGAAGGAAACATATAAGCTAACAAACCTTCATTGTGGTCGAAGACTGAACACAATACATGCACTGTTCCAGTAAAACGTAAGTGACTACTTGTGTGACATGTGACACTCTATTTGTGTACATGAATCCAGATAAACAAATAGTGAGAGCGCAAGTCTCACTGTTCTTACCCTAAATACCAAAGCTACTTGCCCCATGGAAGGAGGGGAGGGGAAACCCCTGTTGTCACACCCTGTTGAGAAAACATAAATCACAACTGGCATAAAAATTGTAGTCTGTGACAGAACAAACCCTACACAATCAACTGCATCTACAAATCGAGTGGTTGAAAAACTATACATTCACTCAGCTCTCATTCACACCCTTACTGCTTCAAGGGAAATTTCCCATGTGGTTCCTAGGCGACTTCTCCCGTTCCTCCCTGATGTAGAAATGAGGAGGAGGGGATCGCGCTATATATAGTGCATCCTCTCCCGCTAATTGGTGTCAAACGGTTCACAGGTGCTGTTAATAATAATTAGGTGTATAGTTTCCTGTGTCCCAAAAGGAGCAGCCTGATCCACCCATGGCGCCCGAGTACACATGCTCAGAGTGATCTATGCCTAAGCGATTGGAGGAATGATTCAGGTGTGTGACTTTCCGTGTCAACTATGTGCGAGTGCCTGATTCAAAAATGGCCGTTGTACGTGCATGCTCGCATGCAAGAATTTTTGTGTCGACTTTGTGCGAGTACCTGATTCAAAAATAGCTGATGTACGCGCATGTTCTTATGCTGTATAGAGCAGCGCGTGCTAAGAAAATTGAACGATGGTATCCTCCGATGCCTGATTCAATGATGGCCGGTGCCTGATTTAATGATGGCCGTTGTACGTGCATGCTCTATGATGTATAGAGCAGCGTGTGCATGGAGAGATAAAGAATGGAATCCTCCGGTATACACTTGCCTATGTGGATGCAAAAGGGGGGGTGTTGGCCGGAATGCGTACATACTCAAGGTAGCGAACTTCACTAATGTATCAGCCAGTCAAGGCCGGGAGTAAAATGGTTACAGGAATCTGCGCCTGCCCAAAAAAGCACTATTTCAAAGCATGCAAATGCTTGATCAAACTGGCAAAATGCGGCGCTTGATGAAAAAAGGACATTAAATTAATGTATCAGGTGAAAATTTAAGAAAGTGGCAAGTAGCTGCACCTGCACAATGTTGCGAAGTGCAGCGCATGAATAAAAAAGAGAGATCCATTGATGTATAGCATGTTCGGGTATAAGTCACTCGCATATCAGGGGCACAATTAAAGAAAGATATAGTACTTTAATGTACAAATAGATAGCCACAATTTGTTATATTAATCCTAAATGGTTGTCTGCGCCTCAAGGAAAAATCCTGAGGAACGCAATCTGCCAGAGTAACTGTGGGACCCGAATGGGGTTGATACAAAATGTCAAGGATCATGTTGGAACTAGAGACCTGGTTCACAGTGGAATTACTTCAGTGAATTATCATGGTAAATTAGTCATTGAATGAAAATTTACTAATCATAGATCGATATAGGAGGAAATTGGCACATTATATGATGGTGATTCTAAGTAACCAGTGATTTTGCAGCAGACATGCCCAAAATGTATAGATAATGTGTAGTAGTGTATGTAATGTATGTAACTCTATAGGTGGTAGTTAAGGGGTTCCTATTGTCCCATCTGGAGCCATGGTATTTCATCATTGAGACCCTGCTGCCAGGATCGTAGGTGGAACACCCATCGTTGTTCCCTCATATGTAAAGCTTTTGTCAGATCGAACTTGCGTTTTTTCATCACTTCCAGAATTGACCATCTCAGGTCTGTGTCTTTATGGTTTTTTTCAGTGAAATGGCGCGTCAATTTGGTGTTATTCTTTTTACATCGGATGGTGCTCCGGTGTTCACTGATTCGCACCTTGATTTTCCTCGTGGTCATGCCTACATATCTGAGGCCGCAAGGACAAGTTAGGAGGTACACAACGTTCTCCGTGTTACAGTTACTAAATTCTCGTAACTTCCAAGGTTTCCCGGTCCCTATATCTACCTCCTTGGTGTTAGTGGTAAGACTGCAAGATGTGCAGTTTCCACATGAGAAGTGACCCACAGGTCGTGAGTGGGTCCACAGGGTCTGCTGCTCTTCACCATCACTTGTTGGTGTTTTCGCGTGTACCAATTCGTCACGCAGGCTCCTGTTCCGTCAGAAGGCAAACAGAGGTGGTTGCCACTGATTGCCTGCACTGTTGAGAATGTGCCAGTTTTTTCTCACAATTCTTTGTACTGTATTGGAAGCCGGGGTGTATGTGGTGACGCATACCAGTCTTTTGGTGTCTTCTTTTATTACGTCCTCTAATAGAGCTTCTCTCGAATTATTCCTGGCGCGTTTCTTTGCTCTTCTCACCATTTTCTTCGGATAATGGCGTTCCAGTAGTTTGTTCTCCAGCTGTCCTGCTTGTTCCACAAAAGTTGTTATATTGGAACAGTTCCGTCGTATTTGGAGGAACTGTCCTACCGGGAGATTTTGTCTCAAGGCCCTGGGGTGGTAGCTCTCAAAGAGAAGTAAACTATTTCTATCTGTAGTCTTGTTATGAACCTTTGTCGTAAACCCTTCATCAGTTATGGTGATGTCCAAATCCAGAAAGGTTGCATGGTTCTTGTCAATAGTGTGTGTAAATCTAAGATGGTTGTCTTTTGAATTGACCCATTGGACAAATTCCGTTGCTTTCTCTTCTGTCCCGTGCCATACAATCAGCACGTCGTCAATGTAACGCTTCCAAATCTTCAGATGTTTCAGAAATGGGTTGTTTGGATTGAGGATATGGTCTTCCTCAAATTGCTGGACGTAAAGACATGCCATACTTGGGGCAAAAGTACTGCCCATCGATGTTCCGGCAATCTGGTGATAGATGGAGTCCTCAAACTCGAAAAAGTTCTCCGTTAGTGCTAGTTCGGCACATTCCATCACAAAATGTTGGGGGGTCATGAAATTCCACTCCATATTTAGAATGATGTTTTCCACCACTTCCAAGGTTCTTCTCTGTGGGATGCTCGTATAAAGAGCTTCTATGTCCATTGTTATTAGTAGGTTTTCAGATGGATCTACTTCCAGATCTCGAAAAGGCAAAGGACATCTTTAGTGTCTCGAAGGTAAGAATGTGATTGCTTCACAATCGGTCTGAGGAACCAATCGCAAAACTGCGAAAGAGGTTCCAGAACTGATCCAATACCGGATACAATGGGTCTACCAGGTAGAGGGGTCTGGTTTTTATGGATCTTGGGAAGCGTGTAGAATCTAGGCATCCTGGGTTTCTCATTAATAAGGAAGTTTGCTTCTTGTTTGGTAATCCAATCATTGGTAAAGGCCTCCTCTACCATGTTTTTGATCCTTGTCATCAGGGGGCCTGTTGGGTCATTTCTGTGTATGGCATAGCTGGCTGTGTCTGAGAGAAGTCTTTTACACTCCTCTTGGTACATCTCCTGATCCATAATCACGATGGCTCCCCCTTTGTCTGCTGGTTTTATCACGAGATCGTGATTATTCTTCAGACTCTGTAGTGCCGTACGTTCATTTTTTGTAAGGTTTTGAAATCCCTTAGTACTCTGGAAGTTGATATCCTCGATCTCCTTGAGTACTGCTTCCTCAAAGGCTAATACTTGACAAGAGATATTCTGGGCAGGTGGTTGAAAGGTTGACTTTTTCCTGAGTCCCGTCGTCATTTGTTCTTCAGTTTTATCCTCATCTGTACCGAAATAGTCGCGCAACTTGATTTTTCTGAAGAACTGTGCAAGTTCTGTGTGAAGTACAAAGGGATCATTCCTGGGTGTAGGGACAAAACCCAATCCTTTAGAGAGGACAATCTCTTCTTCGGTAGTCAATGTATGCTTACTAAGATTAACAATGTTCGTTAGTCCCTGCTTGTCGAGGGCATGTTCGCTCTCCCTTTGCTCCTGGTGACCACCGGGGTGGGTTGTTGGTCTTCCCAATGTACCCTTGTACACAAACAATACACACAGCCCCCTGATGTCAGGGCTATAGTGTTTAATAGGAATGTCTCTGATTCCCATCCCTTCACACTAGCTGTAGTGGTTATTCCCTATTCACTATAGGCGACATTCAGGTTTGGCTCCACTAGCAGCCCGAGTCGCAGGAGTCCCACTCCAACTCTTTTAGAAAAGTCAAAAGTGTTCCAGTGACAAAGCAATATCTGGCAGAGCTCACCTGGGCCATTCCAGGCCTTTGATCAGTCTTACCCGCACACAGAGGGATTGCATGACTGCAGTCTCCAAGAGCTTCTGATTTGCAGGCACAGATGATGCAGTGGCTGCCTTGTTGAGTAATATTTGTGGCTCTGTAGGAGCAATGGGTGGGTGTTCTTGACACTTCCACTGTGATGGTAAGTTTCTTTTGATCCTTCCCACAACTGTGGGGGGACTCAACGTCTTCTGGTTCCAATCCTCAGTCAGGGCTCGGCACCCTATTCTCTTGCCGACTGCATCAACGAGGCTAATGTCCTTGCCCATTCCAGTGGCCCCCTCTGTCATACACGGTCACCACTCCTACTCTGCCCTCGGACAGCAGCCAGATCGGCAAAGCAGCACAGTCCTCCACAAAGCTGCCCCTTCTGGCATTCACATTTGCCAACTCTCCACCTCACATGGGTAACTGCCTGATCGCCATGGCTAACTTCATGGCAGCTCCCTCTTGTATACAGGTTTGCCGACTTTCACATTGCACAGGGTGACTGCCCGATCAGCACGGTTAACTTCACAGTGCCCCTCTTCTGGCATACGGGGTCTCCGAATGACATTGTACACCGGCGTCAGCCCAATTGGCTTAGTTGTGCTCTCCTCACACCTCACTGCAGGGATCCACTCTCCAGGATCCCCCACTGGACCTCGCTCCCTCCAGTAAAGTCCTCTTCCTCACAGGGTGCACTGGCCTTGGGAAGCAAGCAGGCAGGCTCTGGTCCACCAGGCTCCAGTGGCAGCCAGGTGGTCTTGGATTTTCCCTGGGTGATGTCCCCCTCACCCAGCTGGGAGACTGGAAGGCCTTAACCCCCAGTCCTGGTCACAGGCAGAAGTTTTGCAGGGCTTTTTCCTCCTCACACAGGGCAACTGGCTGCTTGACAGTTCACAATTTTGGGAGCCTCGAGCTTCCCTTTTAGTCCATTTCCAAACAATAAATGTGATTTAGGGTCTAAGTCTATGAAATTTGTGTTGGGGGTTTGCTTCCATTTTAGGTGCCCTCTCCTCTGCCCTGCCCTTCCAGCACAAAGCAGTTTGTCACAACAGGAGCGACTCCAAATCTGATAGCCTCATAATTCAGGCCATGGGATTGACTAGAGATTAACACCTGGATGTCAGCCACAGTGATATAAGTATCGAAAGGTTACCCCAGTCCCCCAGGCCTACTCTTTATGATTCTCTTACCAGCCTCATCTCCTTCCTGAGAAGTGCTCATGCCCCTTTCCAGTGACCTCTGTCTGAATCAAAGAGCACCCTTTTAAGTGTATTGAAGAGCCTGGCTCTTCTTCCGCCAGTGTGTGTGTGTCCACCCAGCTTACAGGAATGCAGCCATCCACCAGTCTGTGTGGGGGATTCCTCTGCCTCCACGTGCGCCTCCAGTCAGCCCTGGGTCTCCCAAAATAGAACCCAGAATCTTCCATGTATTATACCATTCATAGGCACACATACAACCTGCACATGCATACAACACACACACTGCAAAGTGCTACATAACAACCTAATGTAGGCCAAGGGTGAATTAGGCACACACCAGTGGAACTTTAAACAAGTGAGTCTGTAGGCCTCACTCCAGTGACAGGGGTAAACACGCCTGTTCACTTTTACTGATCACTTCACGATATGCTGCCACCACTGCCTTGTGATGCTTAAGACCTGAAAAAAGGCAGCAGTCTTCACCACTATGAGGGTAGCACTTTGGGCGCCCTTCCCGGTCCAACAGGACCGCAACGTGTGAGAACCTATGTCATGGCCCACATGTATGATCCATGTTTGCCCATTACAACCAAAATCTGCACCAGAGATGCAGAAATCATTGCAGCTGGGGCACTCAAGGGAGAGAGAGAGAGAGAGAGAGAGAGAGAAAGAGATAGACAGACAGACAGACAGACAGACAGACAGATAGATAGATAGATAGATAGATAGATATTTACATGTAATAACATTTACATGGCTCATATGCATGATGTCATTATGCATAGCAATGGCGCAAGTTACAGTTACTTACTGGGGAGAATCCCATTTGGAAGTCAGAATGTATGGAGATATCTTCAATGAATTTTGACATACAGGCAAAGGTTGCATTTTCTATAAGGTTGCCTAGGAATGGTCCATTTGGTATTGGTCTGTAATTGTTGCGATCTTGAGGGTTCAGGTTTATTTTCTTTAATAATAGGCCTATGCATGCCTTCTTTAAATCTTCTGGAAAAACTCCTGTTGTTAAGGAGTTGTTGATCAGTGTTCTCACTAGGATGGCCGCTGAAGTTGTTAGAAGAATGTTTTTGAGGATTTGTGGGGGACAAGGGTCAGAACGGCAACTGGCTGGCATGCTAGCTTTGGCAAGACCCTTTGTTAACTTTCCCCTGGAGGGGATTGTTGAAAATAGGCTTGCGTGTTAAGTATGAATACAACATGTCTGTTTTGGTTGTGTAATGAGTTAGCAATTTGTAACAAAATTCCTGAAACATTGAATGGGTTCCTTAAGTTCATTTTGGATTGCGTAGTTCTGTGAGTATTTAAATAAAAAATCTTACTGGGGCAATTTGCATTGTGGATTCTCCGTCAGAAGCAACTTTTTTTTGCTTTTTGATTGGTGAGTTGTACATTCTGTTATGTTTGTGTAGGCGTATTTTGCTTTGAGCGTTGTTAAAACTTTGTGATTTGTTGTTTTATCTTTTTCTTAAATCTGCAGTTGTACAAGGGACTTTTTTTGTTTTGTTTTGTTTTGATGTTTTCTGCACGATTAATGTATCAAAGGGATCATTTAGAACTGAGGTCATTTTGTCCAGATGTGTGTTGAAAGTAAGTTCTTATATATTGGTGGTCAAAGTCACAGTTTGCCGTCCAGCTGTGCTGCCACTTGGACTCGTTGTGGGTTCTCCACCACTAGGACATTTCTACTGTGATGGGTAGAGCCAAAGTTAAAGGTACATACAGTAAAGAGTCTAATTCTCTCTGACATCAGCCACATGAATAGCAACTTTTCAGGTTAGGCATCAAGTGCTACAGGTCTATCATTTGTCTATAGGTATTTTTTGTCACTGGAAGTGAGAAAAGGGATACCAGAGTTTACATTTACAGTAAGGGGTAATGGTAGCCAAATGTACTGGCGGCTGTAGTTAGCAAAGTGAAGATCGGGTACAATTTCTTTTCCTGCAACGTTTTCTGAGTTGTTGAGACTCCAAATGAGCAATCACTTCCACAGGCCATTAAGGTTTCAAACAGGAAGTCATATAGTCATCTGGAAGACTTGAGTATCCATTATTGTAAGCACTCAGGGGGCAAGGGGTTTAACTCAGCGATGGAAGGATATAGTGGAGAATCTTGCCGAACATCCTTAAATGAGTCTACACAGTAACCACCTCTGAGGAGAAATGTGGACAGAACTATCGTCATCATCAGTCCACAGCAATAAACTCTGCAGTGCTTCAACTGTGTGAGGACTTTTAGAAGTCGAGGGAGGGCAGGAAAATAGATTTTTAATAAAGCATCCTAGGCACCAGGAGCCTGGAAAAGACGACATAACATTCTGATTTTCCTTCGTTAACAAACAATTCAATGGGCAGTTGACCGCACGCTGAGAAGAAATAAGAGAACTTTGTTGTTTAGTACAAATGATATGATCTGGCATGAGCATATCTTCGTTTATTATTTCTATAAAGTCTTCTCTTATCTTTCAGAAAAACTTAGGGGCATATTTACAAGGGCTTTATCTCCGCTTTTTTGGCTTAAAAAGCCAAAAAAGCGGAGATAAAACTATTGCCCTATTTACAAGAGGGTGCTAACATGCATAATCGCATGTTAGCACCTCTTTTCCCAACGCCTCCCTTTGCATCCCTAATGAGATGCAAAGTGGGCGTACCCCGGATGGACTACCTTGCAAATATCGCTGATGTTCACATCGCGATATTTACAAGGCTGCCCCAGCATTTTAGCACACGTTAGTTTTTGGAGAAAACCGCTGTTTTCTCCAAAAACTAACGTCTGCTAAAATGCAGACTTACCTATCCCTAACATTGGGGTGGATTATGCTGATACGACCCTGTGGGTCGTATCAGCAAGGTTATCGCCGTTTTGCAGGGAACATCGCTGGAAAACCAGCGATGTTCCCTGCAAAACGGCGATAACCTCGCTATCTCTGGAATTTTTATTGCCCTGGAGAAACGCGTTGTTAATTACGCGCTACCAGGGCGATAAATTCCAGAGATAGCCTGCGATAACAAAATTATCGCTAAGCACGGCCAGCGATAATTATCGCTGGCCGTTGATAATATGCCCCTTCAATCAATATCCTACAGGGTGGGCTCGAAACGCCAGAAAAGGTTGCTGATGTCGGCATACCTCTCTTTACCAAAGTGTCCATTCCTTCAGTCTCTTTTGCTAGAGAAGCTTAACTCGTGGAATATGGGCATTGTAATTCTTTCTGGGTGTGTGCACACCAAAGAAATCTGGAGGTGGGTGGTCTGGGAAAATTCTAGGGTTGGATGCAACAGTTCTGTAATTTTCAACATTTCTTTTACCTGTTCTAATTACGGGTAAAGTTAGAAACTGGCTTGAGGATGGCAGGGATCAGAGAGTTGGCTGCTTTATTTGAATTATCTCAATAACAAATTGAGAGATGACTAATACCGAGTTTATTTGTCACTCTCCCAGAAACTTACTGAAAGTTCACTAGGTCATCTACAGATGAAAATCCTGATCCAACAGAATATAGGGAGTGCATACCTATCAGAAGAGGAATCCGTGCTTGGCATAGTATATATAGTATGCTACCTTTTGGGAGACCTAAGAGTCACCATAGCTTTAAGGTGATCTTATTTAGTGATCAAATACCTGATCATTTCTGGTGCAGAGGAGGAAAGTGTTGAATGAGTTGGATGCAGGAGGAATAATCTTTCTGCACACACCAAGTTACCGATCTTGAGGTGAATCCCCTCTTTAACCCTATAGACTATTGTATGTGATTTGTAGATAAATGCCGTACTCCTTAATAGGTTTAAAAGTAACCCTGGGCGTAGTTTGCATAGTAGCACTTCACGTAGCTACATGAAGTACATTTTGAACTACACATAGCTATGCAAATTGCATAGTGCGTAGCTGTGTGCTTGACTGCACTGTACAATAATTGCCAAAGGCATCTTGCACAGTGCAAGTTAAGATAAAATAAGTATCTCTGTCTTTATATGCTAAAATGCATATAACATTTCACAAAAGTGAAATTGAAAAATTAGCAAGCAGTGAGAGAGGTGATGATTTTGGTATCCTCCCTAACCTAGGGAGAGAACCAAGCAGATGCCTTGAAAACAAAAAGCACATCTTTTGAACGATTCAGTGGTGGTCCCATCCTCTTAGGACCACCCCAAGCACAGTTATTGGCAAAAATACAATCCCAACCAAAGGCCCTGCAAAGCATTATGGGACGAGATTAGCAGTGGGCAGTGAATATTATAGTATCCAATATCAAAATAATTCTACAAAGAGCTGCAGTTCCACTAGTCGTTACTAGTGTCCCTCACGAGTCAAATGCAAAAGCTTCATGAAAGGGTTTCAATGCTTTTGCATTTGACTCGTGAGGGACATCTAGTAACGACTAGTTGAACTGCAGCTCTTTGTAGAATTATTTTGATATTGGACACTATAATATTCACTGCCCACTGCTAATCTCGTCCCATTATGCTTTGCAGGGCCATTGGTTGGGATTGTAATTTTGCCCATAACTGTGCTTGGGGTGGTCCTAGGAGGAAGGGACCACCACTGAATCGTTCACATGATATGCTTTTTGTGTTCAAGGCATCTGCTTGGTCCTCCCCTAGGTTAGGGGAAGCCCAAAATCATCACCTCTCTCATTGCTTGATATTTTCATTGTCAAAGTTCACTTTTGTGAATTTGTTATATGCTTTTTAGCATAGAAAATTGCTTTAACAAAGCATTTGTATGTGTTTAATATACTGCTGCTATGCTACGTCACGTCGATTAGCAGAGTTTTTTACTCTGCTACGTGCACGCTCCGTGAGCGTAGCAAAGTATTATGCCCAGGGTTATTTAAAAGTACAGAAGTCAGAACATGCAAACATCATGTCTAACAGGATAAGCAACTGTCAACAGGCATGGTGACTGTGAGATGAAGTGAGGGAGGTAAACACCATGACAAAAAATATTGGAGCAGTGGAACCTATAGATGGTAGACCATCAAACTGCCAACTTGCCTGGGTGGTGCTGGGTGAGTTTGGGTGTGGATTACCAAATAGAAATAGATATGCGAGGCAGGACCACATGGGCATTCCACTGCGGCTTCTTTTGAATACAGCATCTTCAATTTCCAATATTTGGCTTCCTCCTCCCCAACTAGCCTACTCACAGAGACCACACAGTGTGCAGAAGCATTCTTACCACTCTAGTGAATGCTTCCCCACCCATGGTGAGTCAGAGGTGGCTGGAAGGCATCGATAATGATATAAGCAGGGGCAGTGGGAGATGTGAAAGCAAGGTGACACATTCTCCGCAATGTAACAGATTTATTTTGTGGCTCCTGAGCAGGATGGAGGAGGCAAAAGTGGAGACTAGAGGTGGACCCCTGCTGAAACACATGAAAACATCTCATGCTACCAGGCAACCATCCCTGTTTGCAGCATTCTGAGGGGGCAGGGATCAGACATTTTATGGAGTGAATGAGACAGCCAATATAGTTTTGTGAAGATCTATGGTCCCTGCTGAAACATGCTTAACCCTGTAGTGAAATAAACACCTACAGTGTGAGCCACCACAGCTGAAAGACAGAAGCATAAGGAGGCAGTCTTAAAACAGCAAGCAGAGGGCTACCCTGAAGAAGCAGGGCTTACAAGTGATGGGAGTACCTCCTACACTCCATTAACACACTACATGTAGGTCTGATGGCTAAGATAATGTATACTGGTACAGCAGTGATTGATGCCTCTATGGACGCAGTACCACTGCCTTCAGTGCACTCATCCCCCAGAAACTCATACATCATAGGCTCAGTGATGGGCAACATATCTAGAAATGGCCCCATGCCAACCTCCTCATCGTTCAATGTCCTCATCTCCAAGGGATTCCTCGATCATTGGGCCTAATTCTGTGCAATGTATCCACCAATGACCTTTATTTCCAGCAACTACTTTTTCAGCAAACTCCACCCTGAGGAACTCATCCATCAGTAACTTCTATTATAGACAAGGTATCTCTCCGTGGCCTCTCTACCAAGCAACTCATCTCCCACAGCTCTAAACTAAAGTGTATACTTCTTTAATTAGACTTCATGTTGGGCAATGTACCTCTCAGTGGCCTCTCTACCAAGCAACTCATTTAGGATCAGCGATGTCCAGTGTGTTCATCAATCGCTACTATACTAAGCAACTCATCCTTCAATGCCCTCAACCCTAAGGAACCCATCAATCAGCAGCTTCAAGTTGTATTCTCTCATCAACTAGAAAAAGTACATAGCAGACGGTGAAAAAGGTGTGCATACCTTAACCCCGTAGAACAAGAGCGCAGCCTCACAGACTAGGCCAACTATGACTCCTTCACCACAGTCTGATTACCAGAAACATGCCAGTCACCCTTACTCAGTGTGCAATAGGAGACCATGTAAAAGGAGTGCACAACAATTGACCCACACGGTCTCAACCTGTAAGTCCCTAGTCCAGTGGCGTAACGAAACTTGAGGGGGCCCACCTGCAAAGTGTATGAAGGGGGCCCCCTCCGACCACACTCAGGAGCTCTGCTGACAGGGTACTGGGCTGAAGGGGCCCCCTGGAGCTTGGGGCCCCCCCGCACTGCGGGGGCTGCGGGGGCCTTTGTTACGCCCCTGCCCTAGTCCAAGAATGCTGCTTCATGGGCTAGAACAACTATGACTTTTTCACCACATTGTGATTACTGAAAATATGTCACACCTACTCAGTGTATAACAGCAAAAAGTAACTGTCACCTATGAGAAATCTACCAGGGCCTCAAAAGGTTACAGACAACAAGCATTGCTTGCTTGCGCTAAGTGGAGGCCCATACAAGCCATGGCACACGTGGCAGGCACACAGGGTGAGAGGGTCGCAAGACTCTTCCATCCCCTCAGAGCACCACTATAAGTCAAAGCCGGTCCTTCAAACCCCATTAACAGCATGGACAAAGAGAATTCACAGAGAACTTCCACTCTCAAACCAAATACAAAGACCAAAGTCAGCTTGCTGCGGTGCTATGTACAATACACAAAAAATAACATATAACTAAGATGAAATAATCTTCTGGGATACCATTGAAGAACTGATAAGCGGTTCCTGAGACAATGGGTTTGGATCTTGAAACCACTGCAGGTTTCTCACCTCCCATCGTTGCATGTTCCAAACTATGAAATTCACAAAACATTTCCAGGTTAACGCCTGGAAACATATGGCAGTCGCCACTGCTTTAGAGGGATCATCCATAAAAAGATTTGTGAATTCCTTTTTCTCATGTGAAAAAAATTACTATTGTAACTTGCTAATATTTTCTTGTCTTTTTAGTTCTAGAAGCAACACATTTTTGCACTTCCCTACACCATTTTGTTTTGGTGGGGGAGGGGGTGTGAGGGTGGGGGCGGTTCTCTTCCCGCCCAACCTTGCAAAAGCTTTTGGTAATGAATCGGAAAATGGCGTAACAGCACACAAACATGTAAGTTTATGGGTGTCACAAACTTCTAGGGCGTTTTCGCACTGTAACAACCACTTTCTCACCCACGGGAGAAGATACACGCACATTTCCACGTGAGTAAATCCTTTTACAGTGTTCAACTGGCTTCTGTAAATTGCAAAATGGTTTTACGCTCGTAAATAACATATTGGCGCACACTAGTCAAACGTACAAGCGCAAATCGTTTTGTGAATAGGGGCAAGGTATCTCGCAGTGGAACTGAAGTCAAGAGCAGAAAACTCTCCCCACTGCTCCATTCCAGCCACGTAAAGACTCCCCGTGAAGTTCCTATTACCGCCGTGGAACCTCGCTCTCTAGGACGGAAAATAGTACATCATCTATTTGGCAACACTTCGAAAAAAATTGCACTATTAATTGCTTTGGCATTCATTTTAATAACACATTAGTCACGACAAACACCCTCGGTGAAAATGTAGATGGGAAATATCATTCCACTCTAATCTAACAATAATTATGTTGAGTTAATTGCAAAGTGCTGCGGATTTTTATTTCCTGGTACGTATAATCGGTCTGGTAAATGCCAGCCGCTGGGGTTGCCACCTTCGAGAAGATGAAATCAGGGACGTGCCTGAAAACGCGCGTGTTCAAAAAGAAACTCTTCGTTGTTACTTAAAGGCCCGATGTTAATTTAAAAACAGAAACATTAGGTCATTGCGGCGGGAGAGTCCAAGAAGCACAGGGGCAGTCGGTAGCACCGCCAGCCATTCATTCATTCACCCAACCCTATGGGCGTGAGAGGACTAAGAAATAGTGTTTAATTTGTACCGGTGTTGTCAGGTGGCGGGCACTGGCGCTTATTTTTCATCAACATCAGAGCAAGACAGGGAAAGGCAGAAACTGCCGAATGGAGGAGGGAGAAAAAGCTAGGAAAACATCAACAACAAGAGTAAAGCATGAAAAAGAACCTGCAAGGGAGGGAGATAGAGCAAATGCAGGATTGTGGAAAAAAGAGGCATGATGTAGATCTTAGACTATGTAGCCTTGGTATTTCACAACCACGGCATTTGGCAGCAGGGACTGCGAGCTCTCAAGAAATTGTTTGGGACTCGGTACTTCTTGTTTGACAAATTAAGCACTGCAACTGGGGCCCACTGAAATCCAATTATGGCTGTCTTTTTTCACTCAACTGGGGATTAGATCATCATCATCATAGGATTTTATTAAGCGCACATATCACCCGAGGTTCTCAAAGCGCTAGCCTAAACCCAAGAACATGAAGGAAAATGAACAAAGGGAGCAGACATAGAGAGGAGAGATCAGAACAGCCAGGATTTAAGAGTCTTACGAAATTTTCTGTGGT
Source organism: Calotriton arnoldi (assembly GCA_963921515.1). NCBI lineage: Eukaryota > Metazoa > Chordata > Amphibia > Caudata > Salamandridae > Calotriton > Calotriton arnoldi. The sequence continues at coordinate 292,771 of CAWUFW010002898.1, forward strand.
TGGTTTCCATACGTAGATGCAAAGGGAGTGAGTTCCACTGGGTGGGGGCAAGATATGAAAAAGATCTCCCGCCATTCCTGGCGGTACGGATCTTAAAAGGGATAAGAAGATATTTGTTGGCGGACCTAAGGGTTCTGGTGGGGTTATACCAGATCAATTTTTTTGCAAGATAGTGTGGTCCATTCCCATAAATAGTTTTGTGGACCAGGCAGTTGATCTTGAAGATTATACGTTTCCTGATGGGAACCCAGTGGAGAGCTCTCAAACTTGGTGTCGAGGGGTATTGGGAGGGTAGATTTAATACAAGTCTGGCAGCTGTATTTTGTAGCACCTGTAGTTTGGTGAGGAGCTTTGCATTAATGGAGGCCATTAGGGCATTTCCATAGTCTAGCCGACTGATGATTAATCCTTGAACCAGCGGCATTCGAGATGCCAATGGAACCCATTGGAAGATCTTACGGAGATTGCGCATTAGTCCATAGCAAATGCCCGTCACATGATTAACATGGTCAGTCATGGAAAGGTGGTAATCAATCATCACCCCAAGATTATGAACCACCGACTTGGGAGATGGACAGGGGCCAAGATTGGGAGGCCACCTGTCACTCGACCACAAGGTTTGAGCTTTGCCAAAGAGGATGATTTCCGTCTTGCTGGCGTTAAGTTGCAGATGATTAGTTTGCATCCAAATGTATATGTCAGTCATACACTTCATAAATCGGAGTTTGGTGTCCGTTGGATCTGGGCCTAGCGTAATTAATAGTTGTGTGTCGTCGGCATACGACACAGTGTTGAAGCCATACGATCTGATCACTCTAGCTAGGGGTGCCACATACAGATTGAAGAGTGTGGGGCTTAGAATAGAACCCTGAGGGACACCCTTGTCTATCACTTGGCTGCGGGAGGCAAAGATACCAACGTGTACTTTCGAAGATCGATCAGTTAAATAGCTCCTAAGCCAATTCAATGCATTGCCCCTGACTCCCATCTCCCACAGACGATTCACAAGCGTACCGTGGGAGATGGTGTCGAAGGCAGCTGATAGATCAAGTAGAACCAGAATGGCTGACTGACCAGCGTCGAGGGAGAGTCTGATGTTGTCGACTACCTCTAACAGAGCAGTTTACGTACTGTGAGCAGCCCGAAACCCAGATTGGGAAGAGTCCAGTAGTTTATTACTCTCTAGAAAAGTTGTGAGTTGTTTGTTAATTAGGGACTCCAAGACTTTCCCAAAAAAAGGGAGAAGGGAGATGGGCCGATAGTTGTTTGGTTCCTTGGGGTCCAGGGTAGACTTCTTTAAAATAGGCTTGACCATGGCCGCTTTCCATTTTGTGGGAACCATTGAGTGACATAAGGATAGATTAAAAAGCTTGGTTAGGCCTGTGAGGAGGGCTGGGCCAATTATAAACAGAATATGAGGAGAGACTGGGTCGGCAGGGGAGCCTGATTTGATCTTACAAAGGGCAGTACTGGCTTCCTCTTGTGTAAATTCAATGAATTCATTTAGGGAAGTTAGAGTGGAAGTATGATCACAGGCGGACCTGTGGTACAGACGTTCACATACCTGGTTAGGAAAGAGACTGTGAATGTTATTGATTTTTTCCTCAAAATGGGGCTAGTTTCCGTGCTTGCTTTAGGCCCATGGCACGCCTCTGATTATATCTGTGTTCCTGTTCTCCCCTAGCCCTTTTCCTCGCTGTTGGTCCCTCTCCTGCCCGTCCTGGTCTGTTCCACCGTTGATTGTGGTGCAGGAAATGTGCATGAGGATATACATGAGGTGACAGAAGGCTTAGATGGCTAAAGAAGTGTGGTGTTCAAGCAAGCTGCTGGTGTGTTGCCCTTTGCTGCAATACTGGTTGTAATGCAGGTGATGGGGAATTTCAGACTTAATGGACTGCAAACATTTGTGAGAAGTGGTGGAAAGGTGCAGTCACCGGGGTAGGTGAAGCAGGTTTTGTACAGATCTACAGGGTAATGCAGAGCATTACCTCCTCAGTTGATCAGAGCACAGTGGTAGGACTCCAAATATATAAGGGATAAAGTACCCCTCTTCTGTACATTATAAGGATTTTGCATGCCGAGGAGTTCCATAACCATATAGAGGAACGAGGCCAAAGGCCGAGTTCCTTTATAAGCTTGTGGAACTCCAAGGTAACTCGCAATATCCATATCATGTACGCCAGAGGGTACTTTATCCCATATAATACATGGTCCCACCATCATCTTTCCTGCTACCCACTTAAAACCTTAGTACGTAGCTCTTTCATATGAAAGAGCGAGCATGTTTGCAAACATGAAGATTAAAAATATTACCACTAGTGCAAAATTAAACACATCAAAAACCTGTTGGATATTTGTCGCAAACAGATATTAGAAACAGTTAAATACAAGTCAGTTTACAAAAAAAGCTGCTGTAGCTTGGAATGTGTAGAACCTTGCAGAAAGATTCTAGCTTTTCTACATCTAAGGATTGCAAAAAATAAACATATTCTCCTTCTTGTCATTATAACTATTAAAATAAAGCAGAAGAAAGAAAAGCAATGTTTGTTTCTGAAGAGCTGCTTTAATTATGCTCCATGACCTGACCTCCCTTTTACCTCAGCTTCTGGCTCTGGCAGCAGGCATTGTGATGTCACTTATAATAGTCGAGTTCTGACATCTTTTTGGTGCGTCGCAAGTCGCTGATTGTAAAGAAATTAGTGACTGCCGTTTATACAGGGACTACATTATACATTAAATCACATCTGAGCTGCTTGGGTCGTCAAAAAATAGGGTCAAGATCGGTTCTTGCTTGACTGCTGGTATCCAAACAAGCATTGGTAAATGCAACAGGTTTCGCCTATGTGATTATTATTAATATTTTGTTTTTGTTGTAAGTTTTAGCTTGGTGAGCACATGCAAAACTGATATGGTAAACAAATATTTGAACAGGTGTACCTGAATGCCAGATGGTATGGGTGTCACATGGAAAAGGTGTGCATGTTCACAGACAGATGTAATGAAAACAATAATACCTTACTCTCTGTGGGATACTGGGACAACATTACAGTGGGCTGAGCCAAGAAGAATAAAAGAATTGTGAGGAAAGAGACATCTAACTCTCATAAGCAAACAATAGAGGAGGTTAGGGCGGAACAGCAAGTGGAGCTAGAAGAAATAACTACATGGTATAGGAAAGAAAAAGAGTGAACTCACAGAAACATCGGACTTTGAAGCAACATCACAAAGATAAGATTGAGCACCGGTAAGTGAGAAATCAGACAAAGGTGATGAAGAGTCATCGCGGATCACCTCTATGATGGCAGACGGCCCGATCTAAACCCATTTTAAAAGGTTATCCCAAAGCAACCATGACAACGATGCTGGAAACCTGGTAAACGGAAGGTGGTAGCAAGTCCCACAAGTAATACTCTAGTTATGCCCAATCCATAAACGGATCCAAGAGTGGTCCACTAGCACTAAGAAATAGGTTATGGTTTGGGGGTTCGGTACGTTCCCTGTTGCACTTAAGGAGGGGAGTTAAATATGTTCAATAAGGGTACAAACTGTGAGATTAGCATAATTTGCACATATAACATGCCAGAAGCAACAAAGAACTGGAATCAGCGCAATTATTGTAAACTGGCCTGGTGCATCTGGATTCATTGGGAACAACAAAACAGTGAGCATAGGAAGTGCACATGCAGTCAGATAGGGCATGGGCTTCCGGCAACATGGCAGAGGGAACAAACTTGGCGAATTGCTAGCCTGGATACTAAATAACGAAACTGGACAAAACCTGGATGCTGCATTAAAGACAACAGAGGGAAGGATGGTAGGCATGCAGCACGGAATAAAGGCATGATGTTAGAACCCTAGAAGGTAACATATTCAGAACCTAATAAAACACTGATAACTAAAGCGAAATGCTATGTGGGGCAAGCGATAATAGCTAAGCTTATGCCAGTATAGGCGGAAGAGTTAAATGTGCAGTTAAAAGTTAAAAAAACATAGCAATGGAAATAACACCTGGAGTAATGGACTCTGAACAAAAGTGCATGAAACATTTGGGGTGCTGATTGGCCTCGAGGGTGCAAATAATATACGAACCAGCACTAGCAGCAGGCATACTATTGGCCTCATGCAAATAGGTTTGGGTTACAGTATTACCCATGGTCAATACAGACCTACTTGAAGTGGCCTCATACTTTCCGCTTTCCCGACTTAGTTTTAGTATAACTGGGGAAGGTGCTTGCTAGCTTAATTTTGTCTCTCCTGCCACAGGTGGAATATGCAAATCAGACTGGCTTTATACCACAAAGAAGCATAATGCAAATGTTAGAACACTATTCCATTTAATGCAGGGCTATGCACCAATGGAAAGGCTGCTGGTAGAGACATCCATAGATGTGAAAAAACCTTTGACTCATTAAAATGGGAATATTTATTTACAGTATTGCGTGAAAATGCCTTCAGCCTCAAGAGTTTGGATAATGCTTCTATACACTGCAGCAACCACAAGAGTAACAAGTAAAGTTAGGAAAAAAGCTCAACACTACTCACCTTGCAAGTAACGTCCATCACAAGAGCGATGGGTCTTGGAGTAGGACGAGGCCTGTGCCTTTGCTCCTGCTGAAGCACATTGATGACTCACACGAACAGACGGTGACTGAAATAGAAGACGGACAAGAATTGCACAGTCTTCTGTGGAGTATCCCGTTTTTTGCCTACATAGTCGCCTTCTGGGCAGAGCAGTCTCTGACTGGTCCATATTATTCCTGCTCTCATTGGTTGATCCCCGGCAGGCTGTAGATGTTTCTCGTTTTGTGCCTTCAGTTGTGTCCTGGGGCAGGCGTGTTTCTGATTGGTTCACATAAAGCTGGTTCTCATTGGCTACAGCTATGGCAGGCTAGCCCAAGGGATGATAGCTCCAAATCCGATTGGCCTAAACATCGACATCAGAAATTGTTTCCCTGGGATTACACAATGCTTTAATATGTACGTAAACAGCCACGGGGAGATTATGTAAACATGCACAACGCAAGCAAAACATAACAAGCACAGCACAAGCACTGTGCAGGCAAAACATTAAAAAAGTTCCACAAAAGCAGATGAAAACAGTACTTTGGTGACGGGACACTGATAAGAGAAACAAATGAGGAACAACAGGAAATAGTATGCTACAGCCAATAGAAATGGTGGAAAAGTAAGTGGCAAGCACAGAAACCAATGAAAAGCAAGGGAGGTATGTAAGCCCCTTTTAAGATTTATATTTAATACAATAGATTTCACAAGCACAGCGCAAGCGCTGTGCAGATAAAACCTAAAAAGGTGGATAGGTCACCTCACCCACTTCTTGTGGCGTGCCTCATCATAGGCAACCTATCTACACCAATGTTGGTACGTAGTTACAACCCTGGTGAACTCAACTGATGTGCAGGTGTTCAGATAAATGCAACTAGATAATTCACAGGGATCCAGATAAGTTAAAAATATCTAAGGGTATACTCCTGTGGGGATTTCCCTTTGTTAACGGAGTACCCCAGATATGATTAAAGGCATAATGACGTGGATCGTCGATGGAATAGCATAATGATGTGGATCGTTGATGGAATCTAATTACCCATCTAAACACTTATATCTTGCGACATAAGGTCATTATGCTTTTAATCATATCTGGGGTACTCCTTTGAGTCCACCAGGGTGACACCATCCTACCTTGGTGTGGATAAGTCACCTATGATGAAGCAGGCCACTAGAAGTGAGTGAGGTGGCCTATCCATATTTTTTGAATGCCTGCAGTTGAGCAAGGACCTTTCTTCATCATTTTTTTGGACTGCCCAAGCATCTCAGGTGTGATTCATGTTTATGTGGGAGACTGCGCTTGAGGTTACTTTCTCCCCCTCTCTCTTGGTGGGCATATGATCAAAATATAATTCACAGGGGAAGAGGAGGCACACGCTCTAGTGTACAGTACATATGTGCAAGTTACAGTAGGAGCATTCAAAGTGCACATGGGTGAAGGGCACCATTCTCTCTGGTGTTCAGTGTACCGTAGGGGGGAACAAAACACAGGTCACAAGAGGGCGCAGGACACCACTATTAAGTGATCAGGGTAGTAGTAGTGGTCAGTGTAGAGCAGGTAGGCTCACAACATAGTGCACTCTGTAGTATAGGATACCACTCACTCAGGGGTTCAAGATACAGTAGCAAATTATATCTGGCAATGCAAGAAACTATATTAAAACAACAAAATTGATGGTAGAGTAATTGCAAACATTGTGTCCACTGCAATCACTGGGGCTGCGTTCTAGTCTATTTGTTTTTTTACTCACTGTACCACACCAAATGAGAAGCAACTATATGCAATTCCGATGTGGTACTACTCCAATAGGAACAGTCCAGCCGGAACTCCCACTCCACACCCCCTATAAATGGGAACACAAGAAACCCAAGGCCAGTTTCATTCTTGATGCGAGGTGAGCTTGGATCCTATGCTACGGCGAGCAGTGGACACGTCTTGCTAACCCCGCACACCTAGAGCATCACATTCAAACAGCAAAAGGTAATGGGTAGAATGATTTTCAAATTCTGAGACTTGGCCAGTATTTCTGTTGTAATTGTTTTGCGGACTCCAGTTGGGAGCAACCATACTCAAATCAGTCTTGGTCCTACTGCAAAAGGAACGGGCCATCCCGAACAGTGAGGCCTTTAGCCCTATTGGCCCCCATCAGTGAAGTGCTGCTTGTATCTTATGTCACAGCGACCAAGGGACACACACCTGAGCATACCTGTTGCACCTATGTCATCACATTAAAACAACAAACTCATTTGTGTTCACTGCACAGTAAGCAGGTGCAAAATGTAGCTCACAGCGGTGCAACACATCTCTCACAGTGTTCAGGCAACCGTAGAAAGGAGCAAAGGTCAATGGGAGGGTGTGAGACATTCCTGAAGTGTTCAGGTTTCAGTTGAAAAGTGCAGAATAACTTTCTCAGGGGGTACCAGAGCACCACTCACTCAGGTGCTTTAAAACATGTGTGCATTGATCACAGTTTGCATGAACAGGTGATAAGACTGGGTGAACGAGGTCATGGACCTGCATTGACACAACAAATGTTCTTCCCAACAGAGGCGTGAGTCGTGTGCTTCATGTGCTGCTCACAAGCTAACCCTGTTCAGCAGGTTAGTTGATGGATGGGAGCTGCTCTGGGGAGGACTTCATTCCCAAGTAAAGATGTCTGCCACACTTATGGAGAACAAGAGGCATGAGCCCAGGCATCAGTGACGATCAGGGCAGATGCGGGGTCCTCACTAGGCGGAGTATTTGCTGCATGCATTTACCGCTGGGAGTGGTGGCACTAAAGGTCAATGACACAGTGAAGGGCAGAGTAGCGAGTTGGTCCCACCTTCAAGAGGACATGGAAACAGTATTCATAACTTTATGGAGATTACGTTTCTAAATGTATCTGACTAAACCATCTGTGCCAACCTTTTATAATGACAAATTGTTCCTCTACTCTATAAAGGCTTTCTTTTAACCTGTTTGACACATGCATTCTGTTATTTGTACATTCTGTTCATTCATTCTATCTCACTCTTCCTTTTCCATTATCTCTCTTGTAAATGCATTTTACATTACCTTTGGTTACACCGAGGCACAGAGAGTGCTTCGCCCTATATGTTAGGACATAGCGGACTTATGCAAACGGGTGGCTTTGTTCTTTTATTGGTTCCTTACGTAGGTAAGTGGTAACTGTTTGACTTGCTGTATTCTAACGCCTTCGTGAGCATATTACCAGTATGTTGCATCCCTTGATGTTCTTGAGTGTGTTAATTCCCTGGCTAAAAGGAAGGGCAGACGTCTGGCTGCCATGTTGTCATCAGCCAGGGCACATTTGTCTCTGTCTCTTGATGCAGTGATGCTCGGATGGACCCTAGGGAGGATTTGTGAGCATAGAATGAAGTGAAGGTGTGCTGAGACTGACAAGAGAAGTCATTTGGGTCGGTATGTAACGGGCTTGGATAATAGAAATTCAGGTCCAAATCTGTGTAGTGTCCATGTTTGGTGGAGAATGACTTAAAGCTGGTTTGGCTGCTCCAGGTATCAACATGGAGACGGTTTCTTTTCCGAGATAGAGTATGAGACTAGCAGCTTTGTTTTAGACATTGTGGTGCGTGTGTATAGTAGGTAATGGGGGGATGGGGGGTATTGTCCAACGGCTAAGATTGTTAGTGAGAGTACCCCCCTTTCAGGGAAAGCCAGAAATTGGAATATTTTTTGTAGTTTATTGAGATGAAAAAGCAATATTTGACTACTTAGGTGACTTGAGCTATGGGATAAATGTTGAAGAAAAAGTGAACACCTAGATGTTTTTCTGTCTTGAGTGGGGAGGGACGTGGACAGAGAGATAGTGGTCAAGGCAGTTGCTGTGCAGAATGAGCTGTGTTGCCACAATACATTGAATCTGTCTAGCCTGGGTTGAGCATCAGCGGATTGAGGGATATCCAGTTGTCAACTTCTTTCTGGGGTTGGTTGAGGGTGGTTGTGCCAGGAGGAGGCCTTTTAGTGAAGTTAAGGATGATCTGGACGTCATCTACGAAACTGTAACAAATTATTCTCCTTGGGCAAATGAGTACTGCTAGCATGTTCTGATAGACACTGCACAAGATGAGGCAGGAGAAAAGACTCATAGCACTCCACAAGAAAGCAAATACAGATGCAAAAGAAAAGGAGTTAGGAAGACTCATTGAAATATCTCATCAATACAAAAGGCAAAACAATGTAGGACTTGACATTGGAATCCCAAGTTGTATATTATTTTGGTTACGATGGAATTTTATACTACGTTGAAAAGTTGTGGAACATCTGCATTTTTTTCAAGGTCATGCCATACTGTGAAATAAATGCAGCATATGTGTCTCTAGACTTGATCATGGCAGTGTGAATCGTTTTTTTTTGTGCACATTCGAAATTCTCTGTGGATTGCATTTTAATGGAGTAGGCAGGAAACAGACAGAGTGCTTTCTTAAGTATGAGTATTATATGTGTTTTTTAATTCATGGCGGTGTGTTCCATTTTGTAGCCTGTGTTGTGTATTGAGAGGTAGGGTGCATCCATGTGGGTAGTACCAGATGTTTATTGAAAGGAAATATTGGTGGAAGAAATAAATAAAGGTGCTAAGTGTTGGTAGTATTTGTTCTGGATGTCTGGGTGTCAGACGGTACTTGCTGAATATAAGTAGTGTGGTGGATTGTGTCCTCTGCTCTTCTGGTTGTCCATTTGGACATAGGTTATGAGCTTCTGTGTTTTGGAGATTTTAGTAGCGATGTGACAGAGGAAGGTATCTTGTAGGGCTTGTGATAAAGGGGTCTAAATTAATACACTGTGATGCTTCTTTGATTTTGCATGTGAGCAAGGCCACTGGGAGAGCCAAAAGACGTCATATTGGAGTAAATTCCTTTACACCATGTATTCCTGAGTGAGTGACTTATCTTGCTGCTGTCTCTTCAGGGCTCTTGAGTCACTCTACTTGTTATTTCCTCATCAGCCTTCTCTCCTCAATCTTATTCAATCAAGTGTCTCTGTGTAATAGACACTCTCTGTAGCGGAATCGTATAGCTTTACTTTTTCAAAAATCCATTTTAACAGTCATTGGTCAAAGAGAAAGATTAATATTAACCTCGAATTCCCCTTGATACGGGTCGTTGTTCCACTCCGTACTTTCGTCTTCACATCCGGTTCAAAAGAGCATGCTCTGGTGAGCTGACTGATGAGGAAATAACAAGTAGAGTGACTCAATAGCCCTGAAGAAGAGCAAATGTGTGCGAAACACGTGTTGGCTGTAGTGCTGTATTCCCTGAGGCATCAAGGCTGTATTGCTGTATTTATTCAGTCACCAAAAGAAAGAAGAAAGACAGAGATAAAAGAAACGACGGGAGATTTCTCATTATTGTTTTTTTGTGGTGGTATCTCAGTACAGTGATTTATGTATTGTATTATCATACTGGTGGGGACCAGTAACTGAGACATATAGCGCCGGGCAATATTCCTATTACCCAAAATAAACTGTTATATATATAACAAAGTGTGATTCAAACACTAAAAATATCAGGATCTTATCAAGAAACTACAGGAGCAGAGTGACGTAATCATAAACAAAATCGACAAAGGGGGCAATATTGTGCTGTGTCCCAAGAGTGAATATCTAATCGAGGCACATAAACACTTGGATGATTAAACATGTTACAAAAAGTCCAACTACCATCAGCTTAAAGTGGTAAAGGAAACCTGTAAACAGCATCTTAATAGATGGAAATGGGAAGGTTTACTGTCGAACGACAAATTTCTATTCCTCCATACAGATTTTCCTATCACACCAATATTGTATTTTATACCAAAAATACACAAGAAAATATCTCCAGTCCCCGGAAGACCGATAATATCAGCAAAAGGCAGACTGTTAGAAAAGATGTCACAGCATGTGGACTTTTTTCTCCAGGAGTTCGTTACAGCGTTGCCCTCGTACATAAGGGACACTAATGATTTTTTGGATAAAATAAGAAATATGCCCTGGTCGGACCAATGCTACCTTATCACTCTTGACATAAGTGCTCTCTACACCAGCATCAATCATGTAGATGGTGTGAAGGCAGTGGAGTTCTCTTTAAAAATAGAGCTTTTGAAAAGTACAAACATGGGGAAATGATTCTAGAAATGATTAATTTTTGTTTGCACAATAACTTCTTTTTATTCAATAAGGATGTTTATCAGCAGATAAGAGGAGTTGCCATGGGAGCCTGCTTCTCCCCCAGCTATGCGTGTTTGCACGTAGGGTGGTGGGAGGAGCAGGTTCTCAAGGTAGTGAACAAAGAGGTTTGGGACAAGCATATATTATGCTGGATGCGTTTCATAGACGTTATTTTCTTAGTGTGGAATGGTTTTAAAGAACAAGCTATTGCATTTATTGACAACATCAATCACAATGATTTAAACCTACAATATAATGCATTGATAGACAATAGAGCAATAGATTTTCTAGATGTACATGTTCAAGTAATTAACAACAAACTAGAAACCACCCTGCATAGGAAGAGCACTGCGGGAAATTCCACCCTCCATGCATCTAGTTTTCATCCTTACCATCTGATTAAAAGTATCCCCTATGGGGAGTTTCTTAGACTGCGGAGAATATGTAGTACTGATCAGGCATTCGAAGAATGTGTTAGTGAAACCATCAGTAGATTTGCTGACGGGGGCTCCAGCAATCACATCATCCAGTTGGCCCTTGATAAGGTTAAAGAGGTCCCACGAGAAAACTTACTGCACAAACGAAATTCTAGATCATCCAGGAGGGCTAGTACTGAAGAGATAACGAATAAAACCAGTCAGAAAACTCGTCTTATAACCACTTACAACAGACAACATAGGCAAATCAGAGCTATAATTAATAAAAACTGGCCCATTATAAGAACAGATGTGATTTTAGGAGAACTATTTCCATCCCAACCCACGTTAACTTTTAGAAAAGCCAAATCAATGCATAATGCTTTGGTTAAAAGTAGTCCGGAGATACCATTTGGGGACTCCAAGTCTAAAACAACGTGGCTGGTACCAAAGAATGGTTTCTACAAATGTAGCTTCTGTAGAGCATGTAAATTTGGTAAAAATACGACCCAATACTCTTCTGTGTTCAGCCCCACCATTAACCAACTCAAAGGGATATACAACTGCTGTACAGAATGCGCAGTATATGTATTAACTTGCACCTGCGGTTTGCAATATGTGGGGAGTACTAAACTGCAAGTAAATGTGCGAATTCAACAACACCTCAGGGCAATAGTTAACTCCGACATGTCCTACCCAGTGGCCAGGCACTTCAAAGCAGTCCATAACAACGACCTGAACTGCTTGAGATATTTTGTCATCGGTGCAGTGCCCCCACTAAGAAGACGAGGGAACAGAGAGAAACTATTGAGAAGGTTGGAGTCCAAATGCATTTTGGAGTTAGATACGCGGACACCAAATGGGTTGAATAATGGGGAGGAACTCCGTAACTATCTTTAGCGTCAGTGGGCTTATAATCAGGCTCTGAGATCTTTGATCCATCAGCTATATTTGATTTTATGAGACACAGTGTTGGAGGATGAACAGGTAGAAACCGTGCCATGACAGCCCTAGTGGGGTTTTTTACCCACTAGGCAGACAGCCCTAATTCATTTTTAAGCACATTATTCTCCAGGGGGGGTCCCCCACCCAGAGTGATTAGCAAGAGAAAATTCAAGCTTTACTGAGTATAAGTAGTAGAACAGAGCAGGTTGCTCTGTTTAATGAAGAGAATAATTGCTGCTGCCTTTCCCATTCCCTAGTAATATAAGGTTTTAATCTAAGCACTTAAGCACTTTTATCACGCACTACGGCACTTTTTCAATTCTTTGCACTGATTGTTAGGAGTATGTAGGTTAGTCGTTTCATAACAGCTCTGACCAAGTAGATTAATTTTTAAGTGAATGTAATGTTGAATATGCTCAACAGTATTGAACTAAATTTGACATATTTTAGGACAACAAGATATAACAGAAATGTATTGGCATTTACAACGTACCTGCACTATGCACTTTACTATAACTCCAGGCGGAGATAGGTACTGTATCTACAAAAGATATATTTGCACTGTGCACTTTATTATAAATCCATGAGGAGATATGTACTGTAGTAATGAAGGAAATTGTAGAGATGAAGGGTACTCAATAAGGAGCTATGGTCAATGGCGATAGAAATGTACTGCATTTAAGCAGGTATAATTGTTTGTCAACAAGCCATGTCGCTGCCCTCATTTGTCAATATGTTATAGAAATAACTTTTATAATAACATCAGATGTTATAATGCACTTCGCACTTTACTTGTTCCTAAAGGATGAATTTTACACAATTCGTTTTAGCATGTGGTGTCGATCAAACAAAGCAGCATTAGAGCAGATATTAGGACAAGTAACCCACACTCTGGTTTTGGGTAGCTTTAAACGAATGGATGAAATCAACCAACATGTTTGAAACTAGTATCAATATTGGCATTAGCCATACTGTGTTTTTAAGATTAAAAACAGTTGAAGTACAGATTATAACTAGTAATGAAATCAAATAATAAGATCTGCATTTGCATTCATTTTAAACGATGTAGTTGGAGTCATAGTGTCTTTCATGACTATTCCTTTTTGCGATCACGTGGTGTGTGTTTCACTTTAAATGATGGCTTTGAAGTGTGTCTCGTTATGTGAGCAAGCCCAGTGAGGTGGGCGAAACGCGTCATCCTGCCATGAATTAAATAAAAGAAAACATCAGCACGAAGTGGAGTCTGTGTCCCGTTTTCAGCTGACAGCGCTGTGGGAATTTTGTTTGCATATATATATATATATATATATACACACAGATATACACATACATATACACACACACACACGCACATATTTTGCCACATCCAGTAGTGTTGTAATTTGGCAGCATTTAAGTTAAGCATTAACTGAAGACAGCCTGTATTTAGAGGCTAAATTGTCCGCTTTGTGGAATCCATTTTGTATTTCTGTCAGCCATTTTGGCTGCCATGTGCTACCATGTGCTCGCCATGTGCTCTGTCCTACCTTCCTGTCAACTGCTCTTGAAATCTGCCTAGAGACAAGTTATATTTAGTTCCTCTTGCTTTGCACATGCTCAGTTGAGCTTGCAGCTGTTCCGAGTTTATAAATGTCAGGATGTGTCTGCTAAAAGTAGAAACTGTTAGCTCCACCCACTTGTCGACTGTGCATTCTCTGTATGACCTTATATGTACCTAAAACCAGCATTTGTGTTAGTACCGCCTTCATTTGAGCCCCTGTGTGGGTATAAAAGGACCAGGATCCTTCCATTCAGTGTGCTACTTCATGCATTACTGAAGGGTGATGTGTGAATGTTAGCTCCACCTCATGAGGTTTAATAAACTCTGTCTTTTATATTTCAGTTTCTGTGCCAACTTCTTCCTAAGTGTCTGAGGACTCTGTGCAGAGAAGGGAGAACCCCTAAGCACTGGTAGGCCTTGCTGAGGCTCACTACAACAAATTGGCGCTTCCAACGTGGGACTCATCAACGACTCGGATGCCCGAAGGACTGGTCGCGACGAAGGATTGGAATCTCGCTTTTGGACGCGATCGCTGCCTGAGGAGACACCAGAGTCTTGGCACCCACGGCGTTTTTCCTTTCTTTCTGATCTGACCATCCCGGCGGCGCCGGTCCTTGACTGAGATCTCTTCTGTTGATTCGCCGTGCAGTGACCATTTGGTCGATTTGAGAACTTGGCAGTTGGAACCTGGACACCATTTGATTGGTAAGAGCCGTTTTGCGGCACTTGCTGTTGGTTTGATGCCTTTGATTGGTAAGGTAGTTTTAGTAACACTTACTGTGGCTTTGTTTGTATAATTGGCAAATTTTGGAATCTGTTTTGTAATTATATATGTATTGCAATACATATAGGCAGGTAATGAGGAGATTTTTCTCTATTTAAAATTGTTTGAACAGCGCAACGTATGAAAAGTACCTTAAGCGCTACTTTGATTATAATACTGCATCTTTTGCACTATTTTTTGGCATGCCTGTTTTCAGCACACTTCGTAGGATGTGTTGCTTTTGTAGTGGTACCAATTTGAGACTTGACGAAGCACAACCAGCCCCCCGGAGGGGACGCCTAATAGGGATATGTATATTAAGTATGGTATTTCTTCTATAATGTACTGCACGTTATGGAACAAATATACTAGTAAAGATCCTGAGTTGCGTTGGCCTATGTATGGGTCATTTGATTTGCGAAAGATTCAGTATGTGGAACAATGTATGTTTAAACGAAAGACTAGGCAAGATATGTTTGATTGTGTGCGAATGTGGGAGAAAGAAGTGCGTGAGCGAATGAAGCGTGAGCAAGCCTTGATTGACAAAGAACAGCGAAAGACCATTTATGCGAAAGCATTAGAGTTAAAAAACAAGGAGATGAGAGAAATTAAAGAGAGGGAAGATAGGGAACGCCATTTACAGGTGACTGGCCAATACGCTGTTAGGCAGCCCCTTTATCCTATCCTTAATAAACCACAAGATGATTTCTTATTAGATCGTTCTCCACCTCCGTATATTTTTTCTTCTGCTCCTCATGAGTCAGATGAGGACTCTTTTTCAGACCAGGACAAAGCTCGAGAAACTCGTTCCATGCTATCTGCTGAGCGTGCATCTGACATTAGATCTACTGCGCGTAAAGCCGTTCGTAGTACTACCACTGCCTCTGAACTTTTAGATAGTATAAAAGGATGGCAGGAAAGGGAGCAAATATATTTTACCGATACATTTGCTGCAGAGGTTATTGAACAATTTAGGAAGTATTCGGTAGAAGTGGAGCCCAATGATGTAGCAGCTGATTGTAAACAATTACGTGACGGTCTTTTTGTCTTCTCCCAGGTGGCTGACACGATCAGACGCTTGGTTAAACTGCGTGTTGAAGCAGCCCGTTTGCGAGAGGAGAAAAAGGCAGCAGAAACAGCTGCACTAGCATCTCAGATCAGCATGGCACAAACTTCTACTCCTGAAACAGATAAGAATGCTGTAATTCATGTGAAACCCATGCGGGAAGCCGCGCCTTTATATGTTCCTCCTAAAGGAACGGGTACAGAGGATGATAAGACTTCTCTTAATGCGAAAGGGTACTTTATTTATAATTGGGTTTACACTCCTTGGAATAGAGCAGATGTTATGGCCCTTAAAAATGCATTGCCTGACCCGCGAAAGAATCCAGCAGCCTTTTATGAGGAAGTTGAGGGTGCAATCAGCTCTTGTACTATGACTCTGTCTGATATTGATTTGTTTTTTGGATTAATATTACCGCCTGATATGTGGAGAACTGTGCGTAAAATAGATGATAATGCGACATTTGGAGCATTGTGGAAAGATTTAGAGCGGTTAGATGAAGATAGAGAACCTGCACAGAAACCGTGTCAGTTAATTTTAAATCTTCCGGCAGCTATATTAGTTAAGTTAAAGACGATCATTCCCCCTAAAAAGATAGATTGGACAGTGCTAGCGTCTTGCAAGCAAAAGGTAGATGAATCAGTTTCTGACTTCTTCACACGCTTTGAAGAAGCATTTCACGATTTTAGTGGCCAGTCATTGACAGATGACACAGGTAGGCATCTGTTTGTCGATAAATATGTCGCAAACCTTTTGCCAGGAATAGCTAGTCGCTTAAAGGCCAGTGAGAGTTCATGGACTACATCTTCTCCGGTTTCTCTTTTAACTATGGCCCAGTATTATGAGCGGCAAGAATTAGAAGCCAAAGGTAATGAGGACAAAAAGTCTAAAGAGTTGAAAACAAAGGTTATGTTGGCTCAAGCTTATGGTCCACCTTCTAGAGGTAATGATAGAGGTGGACGTGGATCTTATGGTTCATCCTTTCCTTCCTCTGCCCGTTCGAATTTGTCTGTTGATCAGTGTGCGTACTGCAAAAAATTTGGACATTGGCTTTCTGATTGTCCAGTGCTGCGTGCTCAGCAGAATCTACGTGGTCGGGGACAAATGAGAAATCGTTCAGGATATCAAGGGCCTAGAGGAAGCGCGAATGATCGTGCTCGGTTTGATGCTAATACACGTGGGCAGAATGGGTTTAACACTTTTGATAGAAGGAACCAATATCAAATGTCTGACTATGCGCCCTCTGATTTTCAAGATTCTGCTTATGCATAGGATTGCCTAGGACGGGGTAAGGAATCAATTGAAGTTCCAGTAGATCAGAGGGGTCCCTATGTTACAGCACATGTTTTGGGTTCTACTGATCAGTTTCTGGTTGATACAGGAGCTACTCGTAGCGCCTTGTCTAAACAATTGGTTCCAAGGGCTCCCCTGTCTGGCTTAACCATTACATCGATAGGTTTCGATGGAACACCTTCCCTTAGCCCATTGTCACAACCACTTGCATTTGATATTGATAAGTTTACTGCTCCATGTCCGTTTTTGCTTTCTCCAAACACACCAGACAATATTGTGGGTCTTGATATGCTTAAATATTTTAGGGCTACGATACGGTGTTCTCCGGAAGGAGTACGGGTTATTTTGAATGACAACTACCCTATGATTGAGAGATCTTGTATTGTTAAAGAGGACATTGCACTAGCCTCACTCCCTAGTACTTTGTGGGCTACTTCGGACACTGATGTAGGGCAAATGGTTATTCCACCAGTACATATTAGTGTCAAGGAGGGCGCTTTATTGCCAAGACTGCCTCAGTATAAAATTTCTCGAGAAGGAGAAGAAGCACTCACACGTATTGTACATGATTTAATTAAGGTGGGGGTTGTGGAAGAAGTTCCTTACAATATTTGCAATAGTCCGATTCTTCCCATTTTGAAAAAAGATACTGACACTAGGATTTATAGATTTATTATCGATTTGAGAGAAGTCAACAAGATTGTAGTACCACAGTACCCTGTAGTCTCTGACATAACGACATTGCTTACCCTGGTCCCTCCAACAGCAACTACATTTTCTGTAATTGATCTGAAGAACGCTTTCTTCTCGATTCCTATTCATCCTGATAGCCGATATTTGTTCGGTTTCACTTTGAATAATAGATCATACAGATTTTGTAGAGTTCCTCAAGGCTATACTGAGAGTCCTAGTATTTACAGTCAAGCATTGAAGAGACAGCTTGATTCCTTTACCTTGCCTAAAGGAGTGGCTCTCATACAATATGTCGATGACATCTTGTTGGCAGCCGATACACCTGAGCAGTGTGAGAAATGCACTTTGTCTTTGCTTTCTTTTCTTGCTACACACCACCATAAAGTATCACGAAAGAAATTGCAATATTGTAGACCGAAGGTGACCTATTTAGGACACCTTCTGTCTAAGGAGGGCCGTGCACTGACACCAGATCGCATTCAAGCAATTTTAGACACCCCAGTACCTTCCACGCAGAAAGATGTCCGTGCATTCATTGGTCTGACTTCGTTTTGCAGGCAATGGATATTGGGTTTTTCACACATTGTTAAACCCTTGCTAGCACTTTTGACTAAAAACACTCCGATCCCCCTTCCATGGACAGATGAATGTCAAAATGCTTTTTGTCAGTTGAGACAAGCTCTTTGCTCTGCACCAGTGTTAGGCACACCAGATTACACGAAGGCTTTTACACTCTATGTACATGAGAAAGAAGGATGTGCATTGTCAGTTTTAGTACAGACACACGGGGACAAACAGCGTCCTTGTGCATACCTTTCTGCAGTTCTTGACCCTGTTGCTCGTGCATTGCCCGGGTGTTTCCGTTCAGTTGCAGCGACGGCTGTGTCCATACGTCAGAGTGAAGGGATAGTTTTGTCACACAAACTGTTGGTGCTAGTACCCCATGCAGTAGATGCCCTTTTGAATCAGACTAAGACTCAGCACTTAACTAGTGCTCGTTTGACAGGATACGAATTGACACTGCTAGCACCTCATATTACCTTGAAAAGATGTGCGACACTGAACCCCGCCACTTTGTTGCCATATCCTGCGACTCAGTCTCAGTCAAATGAGCCTCACGATTGTATATTCCTTACTGAGGAACAGACAAAGGGTCGCATCGATTTGCAAGATACGCCCCTTCCAGATGTAGATGGGGAACTGTGGGTTGATGGGTCCTGTTTGAAGTTACCAGATGGCACGACTTCAGCTGCTTATGCAATTACCACGCTTGAGACAGTAGTGGAAACAGCTCGCATACCTCAGAAGTCAGCTCAAGCAGCTGAACTAATAGCTTTGACACGAGCGTGTGAGCTTAGCACTGACTTGTGTGTGAACATTTACACTGATAGCCGCTATGCTTTTGGAGTGGTTCATGATTTTGGCCTACTCTGGAAGGAAAGAGGCTTTCTTACATCCCATGGGATGCAGATAATGCACGGAGAGTTAGTGCATAATCTCTTGACTGCACTTACATACCCAAAGAGAGTTGCTATTATGAAGTGTAGCGCACACAAGAAAGTGACTGACAAAATAGGACAAGGCAATGCCTTTGCAGACCGCGTAGCCCGTGAGACTGCGATGCAGCGAAGCACTACACCCATGTACGTAGTGAAATCACAAGCTGACCGTTGGCATGATGCTAGAGAGGAAGTATTGGATATACAGAGTTCTGCTTCTGTGGAAGAGCTTGAGCAATGGTCTAAAGAAGGAATATTAGATGATGAGGGTTGTTGGCGTAACAAAGAAATGAATAAGTGGAAATTGCCTGCGGCCTATTTACAACCTATGGTTCAAATGGCACATGGGCTGGCACATGTTGGAGCTCTAGCAATAACTACATTGCTTACACAAGTTTGGGAGCATCCTGAAATTGCTAGCACAGCCAAAAGGGTAGTACAGTCCTGTTTGATCTGTTGGCAGTATAATCCTGGAAAAGGGACACGAACTCCTACAGGAGGGTTTGCTACACCAACCGCACCTTTTGAAGTTTTGCAGATGGATTACATCCAACTCGAACACTGCAATAATCTGAAATATGTCCTAGTGGTGGTATGTGCCTTTAGCAAATGGATAGAGGCATACCCTACGAAGGATAATACTGCTATCACCACAGCAAAGGTGCTTCTAAAGGAGTTTTTCCCTAGATACGGTGTTTGTAAACTTTTGTGGAGTGACAATGGACCTCATTTTATTGGGCAAGTTGTTGAGCATGTCCTGAAAGGATTAGGGATCAAACAGAAATTCCATACAGTTTTCCACCCGCAATCAGCAGGATTGGTGGAAAGGTATAACGCTACTCTAAAAACAAAGTTGGCGAAAATACTGGCTTCCACGTCCCTAAAGTGGCCAGATGCCCTACCTTTGGCATTGTTATCCATAAGATCGGTGCCACATTCACGATCAGGTCTTACCCCCTATGAGGTGGTGTTTGGAAGACCAATGAACATTTGGGGAATTCCTAAGCCACGCCCCATACATGATGTTCCTTGTGTTCTGATGAATGATTATTTGGCACAGTTAACTGACAGTTTGATTTCTATTCATCAACAGGTTCGAGAAGCTCTTCCTGACAGATCTACAGGTGAGGCCCACGAACTCCGTCCTGGTGACCATGTAATGGTCAAGGTCTTCGACAGATCGAACAGCTTGGAGCCAAGGTGGCGAGGACCAGAGCAGGTGCTCCTTGCGACAAGGACAGCAGTTCGAGTGACAAACAGAAAGAATTGGATCCACAGCACACACTGCAAACGTGTGTCGCCTGCCTTGGTGGAACCTGCTGTGTTGACCGACCATCGAGAGATTCTGGAGACGGAGAAAGGCCAAGCTATCTCACCTGACGAATCTGCGGAAGTCTTCCCGGACCACACGATCACTGGAGTATCCAGATATCAATTGAGACCGAGGAAAGGATCTGCAGTTTTGAAAAGACTGGTTGAGCTACCACCCTGGGTTAGTGAAACGGAGAGCCATTGTGGCAAGGGGAGGGGATCAGCCCTGTATTAGTGTAGTGACACCTACTTTGGCCCATGGTGAAGAAATCAGCGGCTGCCCAGGGAGAAGAGCTCCAACGACTGTTTTCAACAAGTTTTCAGAAAGATCAATCATTACTGCTGCTACAATGAAAAAGCAAATCATTTGTGCTGTAGGGTTTGTTGTTGCTATGGTGGCTATGGCAGCAATTACGTGGTACATCGAGAAGGTGGCTCCTGTTCGACAGCTTTTTGTTGCCACTACGCCAGTACCCGTGGAACACCACTACTTTACTCTTCCTTACCATGAGCAAAAGCATCGACAATCCTACCTGAACAATACTTTTATCCAGATGTTGCACCATACTCACAATGCTACGAATACTACCAACTGTTGGGTGTGTGGGATGATACCTGCACATCAAAAGAAAGGAGGAACACCTTTTATTCCTCTTCCATTTTCTCACAATGGTTCTTGTCAAGCTTGGTATGCGCTTTTGTTTGCATATGGAAAGCCTTCAGTAGGTGGGATTATTTTTCAACTTAATAAAGTATGTTAACAAAATAAAGAAGGTTATCCACAAGCCAAAGGGACTAAATGGGAATGGGAAGAGTATCAACCGGACAATATTTCAACACCATATGTTTTCACAAATGTGAGAATAATAAAGAACATTGGACCTTTTGTGATTTCTGTGACAAAAGCTAAAGCAGATTTGTGTATTTGTAGTGTTGGAAGAATTCCAGTGGGGAGGAGCGAGTGTACTGTAATCCTGACCATTGAAGGTGCCAATAAGAGCACTTTCACAGCCTCGCATAATACGTATTTTGTGTGCGGAAATAACGGATATTATCAATTACCTGTTGGGTGCTCAGGAATCTGTTATGTATCTTTTCTGTTGCCCCCTGTGTTTCTGGCACCTGCATTGTATCACCGTGATTTTAAACTGTACAATGACATTTCCACAAACAGAAATAAGAGGACAATAAGTATGGATGAAGTTGACCAAACCGACACTACCCTACAACAATATGTTGATTTCAACTTGGGCTTATTTTTCTTTGTGGGTGCTGCATTAAACAGCAGGAAAATCCGACGACTGACTCGTGTTGTGGAAGCTGTTACTAATCAGACAGCTATGGCACTTGGGAACATTACAGAGGAACTACAGATTGCAAGGATTGTAGCACTCCAGAATAGGATGGTGCTAGACGTGATTTTGGCTGATCGAGGTGGTGCATGTCGCATCATCGGTAGCAGCTGTTGTGTATTCATACCAGATCACTCACCTTCAGTATATGACGCAATATCAAAACTGCATAAGATTGCTGCAGAAATTCATCCAGAGACTGGAACTTGGACTTTTGCTGGATGGTTTTGGACTCTTGTTTCTGCTTGGGGCTGGAAGCTACTGACTATCCTGTGTGTAATAATTACAATATTTTTTACATGCTGCGTATGTATCCAATGTGGTCCAATGCTTTGCTCCATTTGCATCTCTGCTTATATACCTGCCAGAGGGAACGTTGCTGAAACAAAGGCCCAACAAATGTTGAATAAAGAGGTGGCCGAAATAATGTTAATAGATGTACGGGATGAATATCTAGATTACCCCAGATAAACGAATGTCTTCAGCCAATGCTGAAAGGGTCGTCTGTTGTAATTTGGCAGCATTTAAGTTAAGCATTAACTGAAGACAGCCTGTATTTAGAGGCTAAATTGTCCGCTTTGTGGAATCCATTTTGTATTTCTGTCAGCCATTTTGGCTGCCATGTGCTACCATGTGCTCGCCATGTGCTCTGTCCTACCTTCCTGTCAACTGCTCTTGAAATCTGCCTAGAGACAAGTTATATTTAGTTCCTCTTGCTTTGCACATGCTCAGTTGAGCTTGCAGCTGTTCCGAGTTTATAAATGTCAGGATGTGTCTGCTAAAAGTAGAAACTGTTAGCTCCACCCACTTGTCGACTGTGCATTCTCTGTATGACCTTATATGTACCTAAAACCAGCATTTGTGTTAGTACCGCCTTCATTTGAGCCCCTGTGTGGGTATAAAAGGACCAGGATCCTTCCATTCAGTGTGCTACTTCATGCATTACTGAAGGGTGATGTGTGAATGTTAGCTCCACCTCATGAGGTTTAATAAACTCTGTCTTTTATATTTCAGTTTCTGTGCCAACTTCTTCCTAAGTGTCTGAGGACTCTGTGCAGAGAAGGGAGAACCCCTAAGCACTGGTAGGCCTTGCTGAGGCTCACTACAACAGTAGAATGACGGGCCCACCATTCAGACTATAATCCAACATCTTTTATTTCAAAGAGTCCGTAATTGGGTCTTATTCATATGCAGAGCACAGTGGTCAGTTGCTCTCATTTTTAAACACCAATATGTTGACATAAAAAGTAAGCCTGGGCGTAGTTTGCGTAGTAGCACTTCACGTAGCTACGTGAAGTACATTTTGAACTACACGTAGCTATGCAAATTGCGTAATGCGTAGCTGTGTGCTTGACTGCACTGTACAATAATTGCCAAAGGCATCTTGCACAGTGCAAGTTAAGATAAAATAAATATCTCTGTCTTTATATGCTAAAAATGCATATAGTCATTTCACAAAAGTGAAAACGATAAATTACCAAGCAGTGAGAGAGGTGATGATTTTGGGATCCTCCCTAACCTAGGGAGAGAACCAAGCAGATGCCTTGAAAACAAAAAGCACATCTTTTGAACGATTCAGTGGTGGTCCCATCCTCTTAGGACCACCCCAAGCACAGTTATTGGCAAAAATACAATCCCAACCAAAGGCCCTGCAAAGCATTATGGGACGAGATTAGCAGTGGGCAGTGAATATTATAGTATCCAATATCAAAATAATTCGACAAAGAGCTGCAGTTCCACTAGTCGTTACTAGATGTCCCTCACGAGTCAAATGCAAAAGCTTCATGAAAGGGTTTCAATGCTTTTGCATTTGACTCGTGAGGGACATCTAGTAACGACTAGTGGAACTGCAGCTTGATGTATTAATAATTTCAATGCTTTTGCATTTGACTCGTGAGGGACATCTAGTAACGACTAGTTGAACTGCAGCTCTTTGTAGAATTATTTTGATATTGGACACTATAATATTCACTGCCCACTGCTAATCTCATCCCATAATGCTTTGCAGGGCCTTTGATTGGGATTGTATTTTTGCCCATAACTGTGCTTGGGGTGGTCCTAGGAGGAAGGGACCACCACTGAATCGTTCACATGATATGCTTTTTGTGTTCAAGGCATCTGCTTGGTCCTCCCCTAGGTTAGGGGGGACCCAAAATCATCACCTCTCTCATTGCTTGATATTTTATTGTCAAAGTTCACTTTTGTGAATTGGTTATATGCTTTTTTAGTATAGAAAATTGCTTTATCAAAGCATTTCTGGGTGTTTAGTATACTGTTGCTACGCTACGTCAATTAGCACAGTTTTTCATTCTGCTATGTGCAATTTGCGTAGTGCGTAGTAGCACAAACTCTGCATGCTCCGTGAGCATAGCGAAGTATTATGCCCAGGGTTAATAAAAAGAGGATTTCAATGGTAGTTGTTCAAAATTAGCGCTGGTAATTCAAAATAAATGGGCATATTTGTTTTAAATGCGAAAAGTTCTCATATTCAGTGCAAGAATATTTTCATAGTTCACACCAACGTTGATTATCATTGTTTTTAGATCCACTCCTCGGACTGCCAAGCCCATTATGCATTGCATTTGCATTGTTGTTCCAGCCATCAAATTATTTTGGTCTTCTGACCTTTTGCAGCTTCGAATGCCTTCATTTTGTACAGTACGTATATGTCCCCATTCTTGCCTTTAAAGAAATCAATTTCATGTGTGGCAGAGTCAATATACTGTCCTGCAACAAAATTAACGTCAACTACTCTGCCATTCAGTGCGTAATATTTAATGAGTCTTCCAAAAAGTGTTAAACGCTCTCTCTATTTCAATGACAATGTTGACTCCAGAAAGTGCAAGGGTAAATTCCCCTGCGTACCCTGGCCACTCCAGAGACACTAAAAAATCAAAACGAAGGGGCAGGCCCCCCCGTTATCGTAAACAGTGGCCTCACCTCGAAAATTTCCTTTGTCCTTATGCGGCCGGCGGACATCCATCAAATATGTATTTCCAAAAGACATTTGATGCTGAACAGGACGCCCAGCCTTTCCGGTCGGGGCTCACAAGCGGGCGTCCTGCTATATATTCCAAAAGCACAATTCTGCCACATCCGGTAGAATGACGAGCCCACCATTCAGAGTATAACCCAACAACTTTTATTTCAGAGAGTCCGTGATTAGCACGACGCGTTTCGACCCTCACTTGGAAATATATATATATATATATATATATATATATATATATATATATATATATATATATATATATCCAAGTCAAAAAGCACCCCATTTGGAAGAGCCAACTCACAGGTAGGTAATTTTTCGTTTTTAATGCAGGAAACAGCGCAGAGAAATGAAAAACAATGTCCAAGAAAATCTGTCTGCCTGACGCGTTTCATGCTCCTCGAGCATTTCTTCAGAGGCTTGGTTAAACACTGTGTGGAGCACTGGCCTCATTTTAATCATTTACACCTGCCACAGTGGGCGTTGGCTCACCCAGAGCCTGCTGGAATATGTAGTGCCTCAATTCAGCTGCAGTGAGCTGCTCCATAACAGTGTTAATATTCAAACTTTAAAATGCCACAGTGGGTTTGGAAAATGTCACACTACCTCTGCGCTGCATATTCAACCTGCAACACGACCATCCTGCCCTTACACGCTGCTTGTTTTTCATTTCTCTGCGCTGTTTCCTGCATTAAAAAACGAAAAATTACCTACCTGTGAGTTGGCTCTTCCAAATGGGGTGCTTTTTGACTTGGATTTATAACGGCCGATCCCGGTCGTGGAGGAGCCCCACCACAAAGAAATGGACCTTGCTGCAGGTATTTGGCAAGCAGCGTGTAAGGGCAGGATGGTCGTGTTGCAGGTTGAATATGCAGCGCAGAGGTAGTGTGACATTTTCCAAACCCACTGTGGCATTTTAAGTTTGAATATTAACACTGTTATGGAGTAGCTCACTGCAGCTGAATTGAGGCACTACATATTCCAGCAGGGTCTGGGTGAGCCAACGCCCACTGTGGCAGGTGTAAATGATTAAAATGAGGCCAGTGCTCCACACAGTGTTTAACCAAGCCTCTGAAGAAATGCTCGAGGAGCATGAAACGCGTCAGGCAGACAGATTTTCTTGGACATTGTTTTTCATTTCTCTGCGCTGTTTCCTGCATTAAAAAACGAAAAATTACCTACCTGTGAGTTGGCTCTTCCAAATGGGGTGCTTTTTGACTTGGTATATATATATATATATATATATATATATATATATATATATATATATATATATATATATATATATATACTAGATACAGCAGAGGAAATGTATGAAGTATAGAGAATTAATTCAAACTCTCTGGTAATGATATTTCAGCCAACTGTTCTATATAAAACCTTCAATGTAAAGCATTCTAAGCGCTATATTCCACAATGTATGGAATTAGATATCATAGCGAACGGCGTTATGCACATGTCACTTTAAGAGAAATTGTATATAGTTACTTTTTTTAGCACTGTTACTTTAAATAACCCGTGGAAGACCCAGGAACCTGTATATAAAAAGCAAAAAAGATGGCAACTACAATAGGTTTGATAAAGGCAGCCACGGCTGTTGAAACGCGTTACCGTTGTTTGTGCCAATAAATCGCATTTGAAGAGTGAATTCGAGCGTGCTGGAGTCTGTCCATATTGCAAGGCAGGCGTGTGGAAGCTGTATTGAATTTGTGTCCGAGTTCGAATTCCAGCGCCCCCTCTCGTTTTGGAGCACCGCGGAAATTGGGGAGGAGGAATTATTGCACAGCGTGCACAGCGCGGAGCCAGTGGCGTAGCTAGGGGGGGGCGATGGGGGCGGACCGCCCCAGGCGGCACGAGTTTTGGGGCGCCAGCCGGCCCCCCTTTCCCCGCTCTTACCTGCGGCCGTTGCGGCTGCAAGAATCGGCCACGGCCGCCGCTAACACCCCCCCGCTCTTCTATCATTTTGCCGAGGGCGGCAAACGCAGGGGCCGCCACAGGCAGCCTAAGGCCTAGCTACGCCCCTGCACGGAGCCCCCCCCCCCCTACTGGAAGACTGGAGAAGTTGGAAAGGAAGCAGCAGGCGCTGCGGAAGAAATTCCCCACGGGAACGCGGTAAGCCTTATTCCTATTCCACACAGTGAGAGTGAAGGGGAGAGAGGAAAGGGGCATTAAACCGCAGAACGAGACGCTGCAAGAGGCGATTGTTGGCAACATTGTTGCAAGAAAAATATGGACTGGATTCGGGAAAGAGAAACAGACGCTGAAAGGCGATGTGGAAATTAATGAGGAACCGAACGGACTTGGTGCGGAAGGCAGCACAACAAAGCCCAAGGGGCACAATGAGATTTTCAAAGTATTAGAAAAACTCACAAAGCGTGAGACGTCCAAATGGTAGGAGGGCAGGTCATTAACCCGGTACTTGGAGGTTGGTAGGGTACCAAGGGGCCTGAGAATATTAATAGCTCCAACCTACGAGAATCTGCATCCAGAAATGCTTAAAGAATGGGCAGAGAACAACGCTGACTCTTCGAAGAGGATGCCAAGTATATTGGTGAAATATGCTGACATTGATCGGCAGGCGCTTTTGAAAGAAATTGAGCTCCTTAATGAGGAATTGAATCAACTACCTGATCAGGATACGATTAAGAAAATGTATTTAGACATGAGAGAGAGGGTGAAGAAGTATGAGGAAGTCATTAAAGAGCGCAAAGCAACTAAATTCAGACGGGACAAGCTGGATTACCAGCGGGGACAAATCTTCACATTCTCCAAAAGATTTGAAGGGATCAGGCGACAGAAGCTGTCACAAAGTGTGCAATCCAAGCCACTGCCCAATAATGATGAAACTGGCTCGGAGCTCAGTTCTGAAGTGGATGCAGATAATGAAGATGGGAGACAAATGATGGGGAAAATACCCACAGTGGAAGACGAGCTTCGTTTTTTAAGGTGGGACAGAAACACAAACCTCAGACTGCTGGCAAGTCAGGAAAGAACGTATCGAGGAGGCGGAAGAGGAAGAGGAAGAACAGGAGGGCAGGAAGGACAAACGGCCAGCAAGGGAACACAGAAGAAGACCAAATGAATTTGGACACTTCAGATTGTAATGTAATCAATTTAACAGACCTCACATTAAATACAGGAGAGATTAATATTCTGTCACGTGGACTATCTTACTGTGTTTTGGACAATCCTGATTATGTTCAAACAAGAATTTATTGTTTTAGATTTGTACGAAAATTAAGGTTAGCAAAGTTTTTTGCAACCAGTAAGAAAACACAAGTGGTGCAGCAAGAGACACAGATGGGAGGTTTGGAAGTTTCTGATGTAAACTTATTGCGTGACCTAGACAGTTTGACTAGGGGTGACGCAACTGATCTAACAGATGATGTGTTGTCTAGAGAACAGGATATATTTGTATATGGGAGACCGGCCACTCCATTCAAACCCAGGTCAGTCTTCCTACCTATGGTCCCAAGGGACTCCATTGACACATTTTCAGATTTGATAGTTCAGGATTTGAAGAAACTTTATACACATTTTGAGGTGGGGGAGGCATCTGACCCATCCAGAATAAACTACCTAAGTTTGGTGAAAAAGCTACACTCCCGTCCTGACATAGTGGTACGGCAAGCGGATAAGGGGGGAAATGTTGTGCTATGGCCGCTATCTATGTATCAGGAAGAGGCACAGAGCCAGCTTAGCGACCACTTATGTTATGCTAAAGTAGACAAAAACACTTTGCAGGAGATAACCACTAGATTTTATGCTGATTTGAACCATTGGAGAGCAGTGGGTCTTATCTCTCAGGCAGAATCCAGTAACACCTGTTCTCTACCTGATACCGAAAGTGCACAAAGACATCAATGTGCCACCTGGCCGACAAATCATCTCGGCTATAGGTAGTCTCTTTGAAAACACGTCTAAATATTTGGATTATTTCTTGCAGGTCCCAGTTAAGGAATTGCCATCGTTCACCAGGGACACTGGAGACTTTTTGAGGAAAATTTACAACATAGGATGGAGAATGGATTACATTATGATCACACTTGATGTGACATCTCTTTATACAAGTATCTCACATCAAGATGGATTGAGGGCGGTACAACACTTCCTGACCCCTTGGCCAATAACACTATATAAGCATACAGAAATGTTGATAGGAATGCTTAAATGGTGTTTATGTAACAACATTTTCATGTTTGGACCTGATTTGTACCAGCAGATGAGGGGTACGGCCATGGGCACCTGCTTCGCCCCCAGCTATGCGAATCTGCATATGGGCTGGTGGGAGGAGCAGGTACTCGCAAAAGAATTTTCTACTGAAATGTCTGATAATGTGATTTTGTGGTCACGTTATATAGCCGATTTATTCGTCATATGGCGTGGCGACAGAATTTCAGCCATGAGATTTGTGGAGAGACTTAATGACAATGAGCTCAATCTTCAATTCACCTCACATATCAGTGAGAGTGAGGTTGAGTTCCTCGATCTGACTATCTAAGTGAAGGATGAAACTCTGCAAACCAAGACCTTTAGGAAGAGCACGGCTGGAAACACGGTGCTACATGCCCGGAGTTTCTATCCTACGAAGCTCAAGAACAGCATACCTTATGCAGAGAATCTCCGAATGCGGAGAAACTGCAGCGAGGATGAACAGCTTGCAGTAGCACAAACGGAGCTAGCGGACAGGTTCCTAAGGAGAGGATATAGCAGGGCCACATTGGATTCAGCAAGGGTCAGAGCTAATAGTATTCCGAGAGAGAAGCTCATATTCACAGAGGACAGAATCAGGTCAACCCATAAGGTTCATCACGGGCTTTAGCAACCAGCATCGGGAGATCCGTGCCATTTTCCAAAAGCATTGGCATTTAATCTGTAGTGACCAGACATTAGGCCCCAGAATCCAGAAAAGACCCTTACTTACATTCCGGAAGGCCAGGTCTATGAGGAACGATCTGGTCAATAATACCCCAGGATTGAAACAGCAACAGAGTTGGCTAAGAGGGAGCAAAGGATTTCGGCGCTGCCATAAGTGCAAAGCCTGTAATTTTGGGGTGAACACGACTGAGGTGCCTCTGCCATTTACAGACGTCAAGTGGCAGATACTTAAACCACTGACTTGTAGGAGGGACTATTCTGTCTATATCTTGAGGTGTAGTTGTCAAAAACTATATATAGGAATCACTATTCTCAAAGTACATCAGCGCATCCTACAACACATTCGTGCCATCAAACACAAAGATCAATCGTATCCTGTTGCGAGACATTTTGAGCAGGTCCACAATAGTGATGTTAGCAATCTAGAATACTTTGTGGTGGATCAAGTGTTAGCAAGACCTAGAGGTGGCAATAGAGAGAAATGTCTGAGGCAGCTCGAATCACGTTACATCCTAAGATTCAATACGAAAATTCCACAGGGCCTTAACACCGAAGAGGATCTGTATGTCCATTTGTAAAGTTATAAGAGGGTATGTTTCTGCAGAGAGATCCCCAGTAAGAAGGATTAATGGTGTGTGTCTCCCAGATTTCTGTCTATGGTTCACAAAGACAGAATACAATTTATTTTCAAAGAAATCATGATTATGGTTATAGTTGTAAAATTGTTTCAGAGGAGAATCCAGACCAATTCTTTTAAACTCACTGTTTGTTAATGTTTTCACAGAGTTATGTTATAATTTTTTGGGGAGTTGGATGTAATTTATGATTTTTTTCGCCGTGAAAGTGGCTTTGACACTTGAAATTGCTGAGGGATAAGCATAATATAACATAGTGGTTCAACACCATGGAAGTAAAGGGGCAAATGCCCTGACCGTGGTGCCATGCATTGAATGATCAGAAAGGAACACATGTTCAGATACTAGAGGGTTACATTGGGCACTTGCCCTTGATTAGATACAGCAGAGGAAATGTTTGAAGTATAGAGAATTAATTCAAATTCTCTGGTAATGATATTTCAGCCAACTGTTCTATATAAAACCTTCAATGTAAAGCATTCTAAGCGCTATATTCTACAATGTATGGAATTAGATATCATAGCGAACGGCGTTATGCACATGTCACTTTAAGAGAAATTGTATATAGTTACTTTTTAGCACTGTTACTTTAAATAACCTGTGGAAGACTCAGGAACCTGTATATAAAAAGCAAAAAAAATGGCAACTACAATAGGTTTGATAAAGGCAGCCACGGCTGTTGAAACGAGTTACCGTTGTTTGTGTCAATAAATCGCATTTGAAGAGTGAACTCGAGCGTGCTGGAGTCTGTCTATATTGCAAGGCAGGCGTGTGGAAGCTATATCTATAAATATGGAAAGCAGGTTTCTGCACAGCTAGAAAAAGGTGCACTCCACAATGCTTACCATAAGTTTATTTGCGAATACATCACCACCCAAGTGTGCACAGAAGGCACAGGTAACACCCAGCGTGTTTCAGTGATCTGATCGCCTTGGTCACAGGTGGGTGGTTGCTGCCCCTTTCAATATTTAAGACTCGTGAAAGAATCCATGCTGCACACGTACATCAACATCAAAGAAACACCCTCAGCTAATCTCTCATCCTGTGAATATTTATGCATAGATATCACTAGCAAGCATAGACCCATATGTAGCCTGCACATCTTCTACCGCCCCCCAGGAGACAACCTCCCGCTTATTGAACAAACTATGGAAACCATCTCCTCCAACCTGGGACGAAACTGCCCCCAGATCTTCCTTGGAGACTTCAACCTCCACTGGAACGATCCGCATGATCAGGCGATGAATAGTCTCAAAAACTTCCTAACTGATCTCTCCCTGACCCAATTTTGTGACAGTCCCAAGCACAACCTAGGCTGGACCCTAGATCTAATCATCGCCAAGCCCAACTCCATTCAACTCGACTCTATTCTCCCCTGTGACTGGTCGGACCATCACTATATCACCTTCCGTATCCTTGAAAGCTGGAACTCCAAAAGATCACAACCACTAAAACAAAAACAATGGAAAAGATTGCTCCATAATACCAACATAAATGAGCTCATATCTCACTGCAATATCTCCCTACTGCCCCCTGCAAACATGGCCAACGTTCATGACCTCACTGAGCACTATAACAACGCCATGTTGTCTGCCCTGAATGCAACTGCCCCCCTTCAACTAAAAAGAAAACCCATCAAAGACTCCAAACCATGGTTCAATGACAGCCTAAATGCGGACAAACGCAGCCTTAGATTAGCAGAACGTGCATAGAGATCAGCTCCATCCACTGGTCTACTAAAAACTCTAAGACTAAAAAGGAGCAGATACAATAAACTCATCAGAACGGCAAAAGCAACCTTCTTCAAATTAAGCCTGGGCGTAGTTTGCGAAGTAGCGCTACGCGAAGCTACGCAAAGTGCAGTTCGCACTACGCGAGCTACGCGTAGCACTACGCGAACTGCGTAGTGCACTGTTCGCAATGATTGCACAGTGCCGGATGCTTGTCCGCACTGTGCAATCATTGAAAACGGCATCTTGCACAGTGCGAGCTGTCTTTTACTGCCGCTCGAGTAGATTTTTACTCGAGCGGCAGCTTTCTCAACGCGGACTGGTAGTTTCTCATCGCGAGCGGTCGCGAGCATACGCGACCACTCGCAATGAGAAACCTGACCTCCCCGCGTTGAGAATCTCGCCGGGAGGTTTATTTTCCACGCTCGCGATCAGCAACTTGATGTTGCTGATCGCGAACGAGGAAAAGTCTCGCCGGGATGTCGCTTTAGCTTGCTCGCGGTCGCCAACTTGACGTTGAGGACCGCGAGCAAGCAAAAATGACTGCTGCACTACGCTACGCTACGCTACGCGTGTTTGCACTGTGCTACGTGCAATTCGCGTTGTGCGAAGTAGCGCAAACTTCGCAAACTACGCGAGCGTAGCGTAGTGCTTTGCCCAGGGTTACTTCAAATCCCAACTTGACAAAACCAAAAATCCCCCGAAAAGACTCTTTGAGTTGATTAAGGCACAATCTAATAACACTTCCAGCCAATCACCTCACATCTCCTGCCCTCAGCCAAACTGTGATGCCGTTGCTAACTTCTTCCTCGAAAAGGCGAGTAAAATCGAATCGGACCTCAAGTCGGCTCTAATCAAACACTCACCCTCTCCTTACTCCTCCTTACCCGACCCCCTCTTACGCTGGGCTGTCTCTCCCCCAAAAACAATGCCTCTTGGAGCCAAATCACACCCCTCAATGACACTGCCATCCTCAACATACTATCGACCCTGAAACCCTCAAATCACTTCAATGACCCCCTCCCCCCCAACTTCTTTAAACAAATGATAGGAACACTAGTCCCGCTCTAGTCCTAGATCATCAGCGCTTCGCTTCTCCAAGGGGAGATCCCGGAATGCCTGAAGGCGGGCCTAGTTCTCCCTATTCTCAAAAAACCCACGGTTGACCCTGAAGACCTGAATAACTATCGACCAATCACAAACATTCCTACCCTGGCAAAACTCCTTGAGAAATGTGTACATGAACAACTGCGCAAACACATTGAGCAATTCCAACTTCTCGACCAATTCCAATCGGGCTTCCGCTCTGGCCACAGCACTGAGACGGCCATCACTCATATAGTGGACGATGCCCTCTCTTTGCTTGATCAGAATGAAGCTTGCCTACTAATACTACTCGATCTCTCATCTGCATTTGACACGGTCAAACATGACAACCTACTTAACCTCTTGGAATGTAGGATGGGGCTTTCAGGCACTGTCCTAAAATGGTTTGCCTCTTTTCTCAACAACAGAACACAAAGAGTCAAATCCAATCAAACTCTATCCAACGCCAGTCCCTGCACGTTGGGTGTCCCCCAAGGGTCCTCACTCTCCCCCACGCTCTTCAACCTTTTCATTGAACCACTGACTGTAATCCTCAAAGCATCCAACATCCAATATCACATGTATGCGGATGATACCCAACTGTACATGAAACTATCTTCACCAGAAGATATCCAGTCACTCAACGGAACCTTGCACAAAACCCTAAACTGGCTAACCTCCAACCACCTCAAACTAAACACCCTTAAAACTGAATTCCACCTCATTTCACCCACTAGGCAAACCCCCACTGTGGTGAAATACCTAACAAACCTCACCGCTCTCAACTGCACACCACACATCATTGACTCCACTAAATCATTGGGAGTTGTACTAGATAAGAACCTAAACATGCAAGATCACATCAGAGCATCTACCAAAGGAGCGAACTTCCAATTGAGCATCCTAAGAAAACTTAAATCCTACCTCCCACAAGATGACTTCAAAGCGGCGGTGCAAGCACTAGTCATCTCAAAACTTGAATACAGCACTGCTACTCTTTGCGGTCTCCCGAAACTCAGTTTAGCCCTACTCAGAGCATCTCTGAATGCTGCAACTAGAATTGTCACTGGTTCCAAGAAATCCAACCACATCTCGCCGGATTTGAAATCGCTCAACTGGCTTCCATTTGAGGCAAGGATCCAGTTAAAAATTGCTTGTAGGACCCATAGAGCACTACACTTCAATACCCCTCTCTACCTGACAAATAAGCTCGAACTATCGGGTAGCGCCTGGCCCTCAAGGAGCACCAGCACTCTGCTCCTTAAGCCAAAGAAATTCAAAAAACGGAAAACCTACAAACGTACTTTCTCCGGCATTCCCCCGAGAATCTGGAACTACCTACCTGTTGAAACAAGACTGATTCCCTCAACATTTGCCTTCAAAAGGGAAGTGAAAGCTCTACTGATGAACAATGCGCTGAACTAGAAGCTTTTCACCTTTTGTCGCCCTGCCTGTTTTAGCTGACTTTGTTATCACCAGGCTTCTGCTACGGCCCAGTGTCGCCCGCCATTATGTCATTGTTGTTCCTAATGTATCTTGTCGTAACTGCTACCTGTCACGGCCCAGGGTCGCCCACCATTATGTCACTGTTGTTCCTGATGTATATTGCCTTAATTTGCTCTCGGAGCTATCTATCTGTGTCTTCCTCAACCCGCATGTATGGCGCTTGGGTCATGTTCGCGCTATACAAAACTTTAAATAAATAAATAAAATAAACCCCACAATCATTGGCATTCTATTGTGGCGGCCATATTGTATCAAGACAAGAGGCAATACATATGTCTATAATGCAGTTGCTGTGATGACCAGTACAAATATGCATTACAGTAATGGTCAAGGAAAATGCACAAATAAACATTAAATTATTGCTCATCACAGGAATGTAAATCAGAAAATATAGAAAATAAAGAAAATAAGTGGGGTCATATTGAATCATATACCGTGAGCCCACAGCAAGATACTGAAAACGGCACCTTGTCAATGCTTACAGCATGTAGCAAAATCAAGCCCAAGTGGGCTGGAATTAGGATAGCAGCATAAAGAGCGCACAATACAACCGTGGCGGCCATTAGATAGCATGGCTGTACAGAATGCCTGAGGAATAATGTGCGTAATAAAGAGAGTAAATGTGCAATATAAGACATACAATATAGTGCCCATCACAGTAATGCAAATAAAGAAAATAAGTTGGAACAAAATAAATCCTAAACGATGGGCCCACATCATGATATTAAAAACGGCACCTCGTCAGTGCTCAAAGCATGTGGAAAAATCAAGCCCACATGGGCTGCAATACAATTGACAGCATACATAGTACGGCATACCATTGTGGCGGTCATTCAATAGCATGGCTATACAGAATACATATAGATAAGCAAAGTAAATGTGCAATAACAAACTTATAACAAAGGCCATGGTAGAGCTCCTATGCTGCAACCACTTGGAACCTACGTAGTGTTGCAAAGCTGCATGAAAGGCACCGGGCAGGTAATAGTGATCTGCTGCATACTGCCAAAATGGGCCAACCTCCAACATATATAATTGCCAATTGTGGGTGCCCAGATGTAGCTCCCAGCAGTATAATGTGTCCTTAGTAGTCTATCATTATGTGATGTGCACATAAGGTGCGAAAGAAATGCATACTGTGCTTTAAATCATAATGGCACCATGGTCAGTCATGGGAGAGCTGAAAATAGAAAACTATGAAAACTAATATAGCCAAATGTAAATCAACATAAAACCAATATCCCAGTCGGATTGAGGGGCAGATGAAGGTTGAAGTCCAAAAAAAAGTAGTAATTCAAGTCATACCTTGCGGACATGTCTAGGTTACAGTGCTGGTAGGCATATATCACATCAATCACGCCCCAGTGGCCACATGACTGCACAAAGTAAAAATCCTACTGCCATAAAGTCAAAACGCTCTCACCAATCTCTGGGAATTCAGTATACACAAAATAACACTGTCCTCAACTAGGTTGTTGCCTCTTAACGCAGCATCTCATGGCTAGTAGCCTTATATGAGATAAAATGCAGCACAGAGTGACGAATAAGTGGAGAGAACAAAAGAGGGAAATAAGAAAATGAAGAAGAAAACAACAAAATTGTATCTGTTATCTCTGCATATTAAAAACAGTTAAAAGGTCAAGCAGTTTCAGAAGATATCATCATCAGTCATAGAACATAATCTCATAAACAGGGCAAAGCATGTCCAATGTATTTTCTAGCAGGCAAGGCAAAATCCAGACTCAAGAATCTAGATGCATATTAATTTCCTCGTCCGTATTCAACCCCATTGGTATCTTGGTGTTTAACTCCAAGATATATTTTGACTCTAATCTCCTTAGAGACGATCCTATGTC
Organism: Calotriton arnoldi; assembly: GCA_963921515.1. Taxonomy (NCBI): domain Eukaryota; kingdom Metazoa; phylum Chordata; class Amphibia; order Caudata; family Salamandridae; genus Calotriton; species Calotriton arnoldi. The sequence continues at coordinate 329,056 of CAWUFW010002898.1, forward strand.
TCCACCCTAACTGTGTGGTTTATCCTGTCAATGGCAATAAAGCTCAGAAATCTGGTCTCACTGTTGTGTAACTAGGAGAAGTGTCTCGCTACCGGAAAGTGTCTGTCTTTATGGGTGATGGCCCTCAGATGTTCCAACACTCTTTTCTTAACTGGGTAAATAGTACTCCTTACAGACCCTTTCATGCATGGGCAGTTGAGCACATATACTGTAAAATCAGAATTGAAGGTCAGCTATTATTCAATTATGCGTTCCTCTCCCAGAAGAGGTGAGTGAAATTTACTTACATCCTGACTGTTCCTACATGCTTTGCATTTCTTGCACACAAAGAAGCCCTTCCTCATCTTGCCCTGGATGGCACTGCCACTCAATCTGTCTTTCAGATTTACCCCCCTCATATATGTGATCTTGGGATGGTCACTGATCACATTGTTGAAACATTCTTCACTGCGCAGGATCTGCCAGTTCTTCCCCAGAATACGTCACACATCTTTAGACTTGCTATTAAAAGTCATGATGAATCTTATGTTCCCACCAGCGATCATACTGTCATCTGTTCTTTTGGGGTTCAAAAGTTCCTGTCAGGTTACCCTGCTGACTTGTTCTACTGCCACCCGTAGTATGGAATCTGAGTACCCCCTTGCCCTGAATCTTCTCACTATGGTCCTGCTCTCCTGTTGGAAACCTTCATCAATGCTACAATTGAAGCAAGCTTGCAGTAGCTCACCACAGGGAATACTGTGAATGAAGAGTTTAGGGTGGCTACTCTGAGCATGCAGAAGTGTGTTCCCTGCCGTGGCTTTACTACTTTGGCTAGTTGTTATGCTGTGATCGATGATTCTTACATTGATGTCCAAGAACTCAATGGAAGGTTTGCTATTTTCAACCTTGTAAAGTTCAGGTTAAGTTAATTGGCATTCAGTAGACTTATAAAGTCCTCAGCCTCCTTGATTTCACCCTTCCATGTTATCAATTGGTTGTCGAAATATCTGATCCATTAGACCACATGGGAATTGAAGGCATCCAGGGAGCCCACTATCTGTTCTTCCCCTCAACCTAGGAACAGGATTGCGAAACTCGGGGAAAACAAGTACCAATAGCAGCTCCCTGCTTCTGTCTAAAGTACTTGTCATCAAACACAAAAAAGTAATTCCTGAGACAGAACCCAATCATTTCCAGGAACATCTTAGTGTGAAAGAAATATGAAAGAGATCTGGATTTCAGAAAGTGTCTGCATGTTGATATCCCTGCCTCATGGTCAATGCTGGTATACAGACTTTCCACATCAAGGGTAACTAGTACAAAGACTAGTTCTCAATATAAGCCATCTATGCGTGTCAGAAAATCTTTTGTATCCTCTATATATGAAGGGAGTGAAAGAACAAAAGGACGTAGAAAACGTCTTCGTATTTAGATGTGTTTTCTAACAAAGAGTCAATAGAACATACAATTGTTTTCCCCCGAGGTGTCGGTCTTATCCTTGTGAATCTTGGGACATAGGTACAGTATGGGAATATTTGGATGTTTGCCAACTAGAAATTTGTACTCTTCCCACTTAATGAGACCGCTTTCTCTACAGTCACTCAATTTGTCAGAGTAGATATGATTCGCTTCCAAAATCTCATTTTTTTGTACACCCCTCGAGGTAGCTGTGCGCATTATAAGTCTGCCAAATAAAATAAATAAATAAATAAAGATTTTCTAACATTCAATACGTTTCTCTGGACAGGATAATAACATTGATCTTTTGTCCGAATGTCTGATGACAATATTGCTGTCAGACTGCAGACTTTTTATGACTGTTCTTTCTTTCAGGCCAAGGTTGTCACCTATCAGGTATTTCCTATAAATCTATATAGGATCTGCGTGTTTAGACAACATAAACTGTGGGATTGGTGTCCAGACTGATTCTAGACACCCCCACGGGGTATGTTCGCCTGTATACCAGCTAGCTCACAGTGCCACTGTAAACTCCTCTTACCAAGGAGAGAATAGTTTCTGGCAACTATCGAACATGACAACCCTGTCCCTTCAGGGATCGTGGAAATAGTACAGTACTTTTCGCTCAGTCACTCGTGCTCACTTTTGTCCCGGAGACATACACAGAATACACAGTAGGGACGTTTTCAACAAGTATTTATTGAACCAGCATCATTCTAGTGTAAAATAGGTGTGCTGAAACAACCATAAGACAGAAACAGGTATAAATAATTATAAGCACCAACAGAGTAAAAGGATTGTAGATTTCTACTGTAGCGCTAAAACAATGAATATAGGCAGGTATATAAACCCATGTCAATAATAATGCGAACTCCTACAATGCAACCCTAACTAGATGCACCTAAGTGTACCTAGCATGTATGTAGGTGTACAGCCAAGAATCCCCCAAGGATGAAACCAACCCCATTACCTGGTGTGAGAGAATGAGGGACACCGTCGTGGTCTCGAGATGGACACCCCTCAAGGGATGTCAGACCACTGCGTTCTGGAGTGTCTGCGTGCAGGAACCTCAGCTTCTCGCATCAGTGTGTCAGCATGGAAGTCTTTCTCCTCTGCCCGCCCCAGCAAAGATATGGTGTTTATATACCCAAAAGGTACCCTTAGGGGTTCCACCTTGCTGTGTCATGTCGGCTGAGGATGACGAAAGGGATGACCCTTATACATAGTTATTATGCAGAGGATGGTAATCCTGCTGAAATTCTGAGAATCCTCATGCATAATAAATGAGGCTAGTTATCTGGGAAAACCACACAACATTTTATGCAGCACCTAGCTAGGTAAAAGGTCAATATCAAAAAACGTTATGTAGTACAATGGCAGGGAAAATGTAGGTGCAAGGTTAGGTGAATACCCAGGTCTATATTGGGTTACATTACAAAACATAACACACCCTTCTACCTATTTCTTCTTTGGCTGGTTTTGGCTCATTTCTTGAGCTGCTGTATTGTCACTGCTTCAAAAGCATCGACAGCATCATAGGGTAAGGAGGACATAAAGGTGAATTTGGCCTTGAAGCCCCTGGAACAATTCAACTCCAAGTCAATGTCCATGTCGGCCAAATTAAGACACTTGTCTCCTGTTGTGTCACGGGTCAAGTTCAGCAAGGGTGTGAAGCTACTCAACATCACTGATGGTTAAATTACTAGATTTTGCAGCAATTAAAAAAAATGCTTTTTTGCCCTGATGGGATTCCAGGGGGGCCCCAGGACCTTTGCCAATTACCTGCTGTGGAGTGCGTCTTCAATTCCAGGGCAAACTTGGAAAATATAACTCACGGCGGCCTCAGCTGTGGAGGACTGCACCGCCCGGAGAACTGAGGTGGGGCCGCTGGAATGTGAACTGTTCAAATTCCGTTAGCGGCACAGCAGGCAAACTATTGAGGAACTTGTTTTTTACTCTAAGGCTCAATGGAGGGCTTGTACATTACTTTTCCTTTTAATTTTTCAGAACTCACATGGACCCACTGGAGGGTGAAATTGGGCGTGAAATGGACTACAGATCCCAACGTGCATTGCAACATAAACCCATTGGGGAGGCACACCGGAGGCCTAATAAATGATTAGCAACGCAAAGGATGGTGGTCAGCCAGCAACTACCTGTGAATCCTGAATGCCTATGAGGAAGGAGCGCGAGGCTCCGAAACGCGTCAGGCGAAAGGAGACATCGAATTGGAATAAAACACAAGTTCTTGTTGAAATAAATGATTTTGCCAATCACCTGCTGTGGAGTGCGTCTTCAATTACAGGGCAAACTTGGAAAATATATATATATATGTATGTATGTATGTATGTATGTTTATATATATATATATTCACTGAAAAAACCATAGGTTTTAGGGACAGTTATAGTTAGTTGGACATTGCACTCGTACAAAACCCGTGAAATTCCCCCGTTATAGTTAGTCCAGCTAACTATAACTCGCGCCCCGCAATGCACTGCTGATGACGTCACATATTACATCACTCATGACATGGTCAGTGACATCACTGATGACATCACTGATGACATCTCAAATGACATCACTGATGACATCATCCAGTGACTGTGTGTTTCTGTAAAGTTTAAATATTTTTAATATATATAGGAAAAGACGTATTGAAGAATGAGTGGGTGTGTAAGTGTCTGTATGGATGATTTAGTAGGTGCGTGACTGACTCTATAAGTGAGTGATTTAACGTATCTTACTGAATGCATGGGTTAGTGACTAAACTGGGTGAATGTCTGTATCCGTCTGTCTGTTGCTGTGTAAGTGGCTGCATGTGTTTGTGAATAGCTACATGAGTGTCTATATGAGTTATTGAATGCTTGTCTGAGTATCTGTATGGGTGCATGAGTGTTTGTGTGGGAGGGGTGTGTGCAACTCTGTGCATAGATGTGTGAGTGGGTGATTCACTGGGTGGATGGTTTCAAGAGTGCATCTGTGATAGACTGTATGGGTGGGTAAGTGTGTGTAAGAGTGTGTTAGTGAGTGAATGTATGTCCCAGTGGTACATGTGTGAGTAACTACATATGTGAAAGGCAGTATATATGTGTGTTGGAGTATATAAATAGCTATAAGCGAGAGTGAGTGATTGTGATAGTGGCTGTATGGATGAGTGTGTGCTTGTATCAGTGATTGTATAAGAGCGTAAGAATGTGCTACTATTTGTATGAGTAAGTGAGCTGGTGTGTGTATAACTGTATAGGTGAGTAAATGGTAGTGTGTTTAATTATTTGCATGACTGACTAGGTGTGTGAGTACCTCTATGGATGAGTGGCGGTGTTTGAGTGTCTATATAGGAGTATGAGTGCATATGATAGTCCTGTACTGAGTGACCGTAAGTATGAGTGACTGTACGGGTGAGTGAGTGGATGTGTGCGTAGACCTAAGAATCAGTGAGTGGGTATGTAGTTATTGGTGTTGGAGTGTCTATGGTTTTGCGAATGGCAGTCTGTAATTTAGAGTGGGTGTATCAAAGGTTATATTGGGGTGTGAGGAGGTGCATCAGATTATCACGTGGATGATGTCATCAGTGATGTCATTTGAGATGTCATCAGTGATGTCATCAGTGATGTCACTGACCATGTCATGAGTGATGTAATATGTGACGTCATCAGCAGTGCATTGCGGGCGCGAGTTATAGTTAGCTGGACTAACTATAACGGGGAATTTCACGGGTTTTGTACGAGTGCAATGTCCAACTAACTATAACTGTCCCTAAAACCTATGGTTTTTTCAGTGAATTTCAAAGGTTTTTTAAATGCTAATTTGTAACTATAACGTCCCTGAAACCTATGGTTTTTTCAGTGAATTTCAAAGGTTTTTTAAATGCTAATTTGTAACTATAACATGTCTGAAACCTACGGTTTTTTCAGTGAATTTCAAAGGTTTTGTAAATGACAATTTTTAAATGTATTAATTGTTATATACATTTTTTCATACTGATTTCCAAATTTTTTAGAAACAATTTTTTTAAAAATATTTTATTTTTTAAATTACATTGTAATTACATTATACATTACATTACAAAAATACTTTCTCAGAATGAATTACTTTAGTTTAAATACTTTGCACATAGGCAATAGACTTTTAAGTACAGTAGTTACAGTTGTTGCAATGGGCAACACATTTTCAAACACAATGCAACATTCAGCTCAATGTGAATTTCTAGTTAAATGCAATTAGTTACTTTATGGATTACTTTTCTAACCACAGGACTGGATCCTAGATTCAGTCCTGGGACATCTCCTGTAAACAGTTGAGTAAAAGCGTTTTGGTTACAGTCGTGATTTTTAAGGAATATTATTGTACTTTAAAAGTTCACACTTAGAAACTTTTTCTCATAGAATCACCAATGTTATCCTATGGAAGGAAATTCACTTAGAAGTTAAAAACTGTTATCGTTACTTTTTCTTACTCAGTGTTGGATCCTGGATCCAGCACTGGTGCATCTCCTGTAAACAGTTGAAAGAATGCGTTTAAGTCATACAGGCGATTTTTTAGGAATATTTGTAGTTTGTGAAAATCGACACTTTGAAACTTTTCTGCTGAAAACCAGACAATGGATTCCTATGGAAGAAAATATAAGTTACTGGTAAGTACGGTTAAAATTACTTTTCAGGGTCAGTGCTGGGCTAAAAGATGCAGCACTGGGTTCTCTCCTGATAACAGGTGAGTAAATTGGAATTCGTACTTTGGTTGATTTTAGAGGAATATTATAAAGTTCCAAAACTCCACACTTAGAAGAATTTCCAAGTGAAACCAGTCAATGTTAGCCTATGAAGGAAATTCAAGTTACTGGTAAGTACGGTTAAAATTACTTTTCAGGGTCAGTGCTGGGCTAAAAGATGCAGCACTGGGTTCTCTCCTGATAACAGGTGAGTAAATTGGAATTCGTACTTTGGTTGATTTTAGAGGAATATTATAAAGTTCCAAAACTCCACACTTAGAAGAATTTCCAAGTGAAACCAGTCAATGTTAGCCTATGGAAGGAAATTCAAGTTACTGGTAAGTACGGTTAAAATTACTTTTCAGGATTAGTACTGGGCTGAAAGATACAGCACTGAAGTCTCTCCTGATAACAGGTGAGTAAATCGGAATTCGTATTTCGGCTGATTTTAGAGGAATATTTTAAAGTTCCAAAACTCCACACTTGGAAGAATTTCCAAGTGAAAACAGTCAATGTTAGCCTATAGAAGGAAATTCAAGTTACTGGTAAGTACGGTTAAAATTACTTTTCAGGACCAGTACTGGGCTGAAAGATACACCACTGAGGTCTCTCCTTATAACAGGTGAGTAAATCGGAATTCGTATTTCGGCTGATTTTAGAGGAATATTTGTATGTTTCAAAAATCAACACAGAAACTTTTTCAACAAAAAGCAGGCAATGATATCCTATGGAAGGAAATTCAAGTTACTGGTAAGTACGGTTAAAATTACTTTTCAGGACCAGTACTGGGCTGAAAGATGCAGCACTGAGGTCTCTCCTTATAACAGGTGAGTAAATAGGAATTCGTATTTCGGATGATTTTAGAAGAATATTTGCACAATGGTGAAGGGAGGGGGCGGGGCCTGAGGTGACATCTGTGCAAACGCGCCCCGTGGCGCGTTTTAAGTTGGGGGATTAAGTCCCCTTGAATCCTGAGGGTCCCTAGGGGCCAACTAGCCCACCAGGAACCTCCAATATGCGCCAGGGGGCAGCTCTGTGGCGCTTTCTGGATGTACCTGTTGGGCTAGTTGGCCCCCAGGGACCCTCAGGATTGAAGGGGATTTAATTCCCCATCTTAAAACGCGCCACGGGGCCTGTTTGCACACATGTCACCTGAAGCCCCGCCCCTCCCTTCACCACTGTGCAAACGCGCCCGTGGCGCGTTTTAAGTTGGGGAATTAAGTCCCCTTGAATCCTGAGGGTCCCCGGAGTCCAACTAGCCCACCATATACCTCCAAAAAGCGCCACAGAGCTGCGTTGCAGAGAGGTGTAAAAGGGCGTGGCCTCTGTACACCTCTCTGCAAGGCAGCCCCTGGCGCATACTGGAGGTTCCTGGTGGGCTAGTTGGCCCCAGGGACCCCCAGTATTCAAGGGGTCGTTCCCCCTCTGCAAACGCGCCAGGGCGCGTTTGCAGAGTGGTGAAGGAAGGGGCGGGGCCTGCGGGCCCGATCGTTTAAAAAAAAAAAAAAATTTTTGTCCCCTGAAGGAGGGCTCTGTAGCCCCCTTCCTTTTTCCAACTTTTATGCCCTGGGGACCCCATCCCCCAGGGCCTTACCCTTTTTTTAATTACAAATTAAAAAAAAAAATGGGAAGGGGGCCGCGTGGCCCCCTTCCCTGGGCCTGTATTGGCCCCGGGGACCCCATCCCCCGGGGCATGGCCTCGATTTTTTTTTTTCGTAGCGAGGGGGCTGCGTGGCCCCCTCCTCAGGCCATTTAAGGCCCCGGGACCCCATCCCCGGGGCCGGCCTTTCCGTTTTTTTTACTTTTTATTTTTTATTTTTTGGGGAGGGGGCCGCGTGGCCCCACTCCCGAGCCACTACTTGCCCGGGGACCCCATCCCCCGGGGCTGGCCCTCTCGTTGGGGACTGTGGGGGGTCCCCAATCCCCCACAGTCCCGCCGGCTCCCCGTGTCCTACGGGAGCCGGCATTGCTTACACATGGGGAGCAGCTAACATGCTGCTCCCCATGTGGAAAGCAATCTGCTGGATATTGGAAGAGAGAGCAGGTTTCCTGCTCTCTCTTCCAATATCCAAAGCAGTTTGCAATGACAGGACGGGAGCCGCGAGGCTCCGTCCTGTCATTGCAAACAGCAGTGTCCCGGGGGTAGGCACCCGGGACACTGCAGGAGCCGACCCTGGGGGTGGTGGTCCCCAGGGCCATCAAGGGCTCCAGGAGGGGGCCGCGCGGCCCCCTCCCATTCAGTTCACAGCCCGGGGAGGTGGTGGTTCCCGGGGCTCTGGAGGTCCGTAACGGACCCCCATATTTAAATGTTTAGTGCCCCGGGAGGTGGCGGTCCCGGGGCGTGTGGGGGGCTGGAGCCCCCACACAGGTTTTTAATTAATAAAAAAAAGCCCGGGGAGGTGGTGGTCCCCGGGGCTGCGGGAGAGCTCAGAGCCCTCCCGCACCATTTAAAAAAGCCCCGGGGGTGGCGGTCCCCGGGGCTTGGGGAGCCCTTTGAGGCCCCACACACATTAAATTATCCCCCCACCATGCCCCCGGGACTTGAGCCACCCGGGGGCAAAATGCAATCGAGCGCGGGAGACCGCGCTTCGATTTTTTCGGCAGGATTCGCGCACCCTGAGCGCATCCTGCCGATTTTTAAAAAAATATTATTTTTTTTGCCCAGGGGTCCTTGTGGGACCCCTGAGCAAACCTAGGGGTCAGGGTGTTTCTACCCTGCCCCCTTTGTGCGCTTTGCGCACTTGTTTCTGTCCCTCGGTTCTACCGAGGGACAAAATAACTGCCAACATTTCCTGAATCGGAATGTTGACAGCCAGCTGACAACCAATTAACATGCAGCTCGTGATCGGGAGGGTACGCGGACCCTACTCGGCCATAGATATCACTATCTTTTTACTTTTGATTTTCTCAGCAACTACTGAACGGATTTACACCATTTAACAAAAGGGTTCTTTCTGAACCAAGAACTACCTCTTTGCCAAATTTGGTGTAATTCCGTTCAGCAGTTCGGGCTGTAGCCGTGTCTAAAGTTTCCTATGGAAAATTGCATGGGGAAAACGCGTTTTGGGACCCCCTTTTTCTCGGCCCCGCTTGACGAATCCCCGAGACTTTCAGGGTAGGAGCGGACCGGAGCGGGCCACAAAGTTTGAAAATTTTGCGAAGATACGTCAACCGGCAAGAGAGTTATTTCAAATAGAATGTCGCGGATTTCCTATGGATAATAGGTTGTAACTATAACTATCTACTGGCGACCGCCAGTAGATAATATATGTATATATATATATATCCAAGTACGCTGCTCGCAGATGATCACCATTCTCGATACAGTAAGCAGGCACGGACCCCAGTTCAGTGCTTATTGTTTAATTTATTTTCTGTCGGCCATTACGCGTTGCGGTCCTCCCGGACCTTGATCACATGACAATGCTTTCCGGCATTTTACCCCTTTTAAAGTGACAGTGCATACTAGTGAAAGTTCTGGTTCCCGCCTTATGGACACTGAAAACATACTCTCAATGGCAAGCATATAAAACCAAATCTTACATTTACCAATTTTCTTGCAAAACATTTCGTAAGCTGATTTAATGTTAAACGTCATCATGATTCTGACCTATGGCATTTTTATCCATTCATATTTGAGGATCCTATAAATACAGATAAATATTAAATATATAATAAATATTTAAATACCATAGCAGCAAAAAATGTAAGCCCACAGAAATACGAATAAATAGTTAAAATTTCTTTCCAAACTGATATTCATAAAAATAATGTTAAAACAATGACTTTGTTGAAACATAATTTAAAAGGTTTTTTTTCTTTCCATGTAGAATTGGCTAAAACATACTTGCATAATGCAACTTTTTGTTTTTGTTTCTTTGGTTTGTCACTGTAGACTGTATCCTGTTCAAGGCTTTCACCTGATAGATAACGTGCTAGTGCAAATTTGATCTAAAAACTCAAAAATTAGGGGGTTAGACCATTTTGTGACCTAAAAAATATTGTAAAAACACCACTTAATGTGTAAAAAAGAATATTTGATTAAAAAACCATTATATTTATGGTTTAGGTCAGGTAGCAGCCTCCTATAGTTGTAATGAAATGTTGTTTAACCTCCATCTTTTCTATTAAAAAACTTTATCAGTTGCAGCTAAATCTGTAGATAGATTGTGTCCATCAATAAAACCAACATTGAAAAGAGATATTAGAGATGATAAACATTAATATCAATATCAACGTTACAGGAAATCAACTAGATGCATGTGTATAAATCTTCAGTAGTATTTAATCCTCCCGGGGTCTTACTATCTAGATTCAAAATGTACTTAGTTTCTAACCTCCGTAATGCACCCTCTCTGTCACCTCCCCTTCTATTTTTCGGTATTGAATCTATGAGGTAGTATGAGAGGTGGTGGAGGTCACTGTTGTGGACTTCTTGAAAATGTCTGGCCACCGGGTAAGTTGGGTCATGATTTGTAATGGCCCGGATGTGTTGCAGAATTCTCTTGTTGGCAGGGAGTTTAGTGCTCCCTACATATTTAAGGTTACAAGAGCACTCTAAAACATAAATGGCATGATCTGTTTTACAGTGCAGGGAACATGGAATTTCTATTTCCCTGTCACTGAACGGTGTTTTGTATGTTTTTTTGTTGGTACCGTATTGACAGGCTTTGCAACTTTTACATTTCGTAAAGCCCTTCCTTTGTGTTAGCCAATTTTGCTGTTCTAGAACCTCCGGACTGCTTTTGACTCAACTTCCGCTCATAGATGGCGCTCTCCTGTATGTTATCCCCAGGGTCTTTGTTAAGCTGCCACCTATAACCGGATCACTCAACATTATGGGCCAGTTGCACTGCATAATATTTTTGATGGTGTTTTTCTGTAAATTATAAGCTAAAATTAGCCTCAGTTGCATTGTTTCTTTTTGTTTCTTGGCATCTGTTTGTTTTAGTTTTAAAAGTACATTTCTGTCTAAGCCCTGGGTTTTGATGATTGCTGCATCTATGGTCCTACTTTTGTACCCCCTTGCTAAGAATCTTCTTTTGCTCTCCAGCTGTGCTTTTTTCAGATCAATGGTTCTGCTGCACATTCGTTTAATTCGCAGCATTTCCCCATAGGGGATACTGTTAACAAGGTGTTGTGGATGGAAACTGGATGAGTGTAGGACCGAGTTTCCTGCTGTCTCTTTTCTAAATAATCTGGTTTCCAATTTGTTTTTTTGCACAAACATTTCAACATCAAGTAAATGTATTATTTTGCTGCTAATAGTTGACGTAAAGCTTAAATTAATATCATTGTTATTGATATCCCTTAAGAAGTTGTTGGCTTCTGTTTTTGACCCATCTCACACAATGAACAAATCATCGATAAATCTCAGGAACAGTTTAACATTTTTGTCCATATAATGTTTGTGCATTACACCAAGGACCAGCTCCTCCCACCAACCCATGTGTAAACATGCGTAGCTGGGGGAGAAACTGGCCCCCATTGCAACACCACGCATCTGCTGGTATAGTGTTTTATCAAATAAAAAAACATTGTTGTTTAGACAAAAATTAGTCATATTGCTTAACATTGTACAGTGTGGTGTCAATCTTGTCTGTCCCCTGCCCAAATAATGCTCTAGTGCCCTTATACCATCTCTATGATTTATACTGGTATAAAGGGACACTACATCCAAGGACATTAGTAGATAGTTCTCCTTCCATTCAAAATTTTGGAGCTTTGCTAAAAAGTCACTTATGTCTTTAATGTACGTGGGCAGAGATTGGACCAGTTCCTGTAAAAATAATCAATGTATTGGCTTGCATTCTCAAGTAAACTGTTCTGCGCTGAAATAATAGGACGACCTGGTGGCTTTTTTGCATCTTTGTGAATCTTTGGGATGAAGTATATGTTGGGGATTACAGGGTTGTCTTTCCGTATGAATTTATATTCATCCATTGTCAGGATTCCTGCGCTCTTCCAAGCTAGGAGTTTTCCATAGAACTCGTCATATATTGATTTTAGTGTCCATACATTGCTGATCTTGTAGCATGCTCTGTTGTTTAGTTGAAGCAGAGCCTCCTTCATATAATCCTTTCTGTCCCACAGGACAATGTTGCCCCCTTTATCGGCATTTCTGACAATGATGTTATTTTTTTGTAATTTGGTTAACAACTGTTTGTATTGCCAGACATTTTTGTTCGATTTCCGTTTGATGTGTTGCACCTTGAAATTAAGTTTTTGATTTTGGTAATTATTTGCTCATTAAAGATGTCTATACTGTCCCTGGACAATATTGGATTGAATGTAGATTTTCTCTTAAAGGGAGTTGCTTTCCTTGTTAAATTAGGTTCTTGTATTGACACATTTACTTCTTGTGTTGCCGCATATGCATTTGGGGTGTAGAGATCCATGCTGTCAACGTTCTCCAAAACACGTGTATTTGTTACTTCCATCTGGAGTTCCATTAACGTTTTCAGAAGAGCTGTATCCCCAGTGTCTGTTATCCCCTGCGAGTTATCATTGGGACTTTTAACTTCCTCCATTTCTTTTTTTCTATCCCTTTCTTTGTCTTTTGACAGAGCATGATGTTTCATTAACTTCAATTTTCTTACGAATCTGTAGATGTCCATCCTGGTATTTGCGCAATTAAAATTAGACTCTTGACAATATGAAAGGCCTAGTGCTAAGATCTGTTCTTCTGCTTTGCTAAGATCAATGTTAGTGAGGTTGATTACAGTTTTGGCTGTCGTGTCGCTATCATTTATTTGCGATTCCACCAGCCTCTCCCTCTCTTCTTTTTGTTGTTTGGCCTTTCTGTTTGATTTTCTCCTCTCCCTCCGCCTGTGGTTTCGCCTCTTCCTCTGGCGTTCTGTTGCGTTCTTGGGCGGAGGGTCGACCGTCGTTCCTCGACTAAAAAATCAATTTCTTCTGCCGGACTTAGTTTTGGCAGTACTCTACTTGAAGTTGTTTGTTGTCCCTTTAGTTCAACTTCGCTTTCCACATTGGAACTTAAATCCGAATTTGATGTATATGCGTATCTATCTTTACTAGTGGAGGCACTGGATCCTTGCTCAGTACGTATTTTGGCTTTATTAGATTTCATTACATCATATTTTCGCGAAAACGTGAAAATACGCCCCGTCTCGTAGTCTACCCTATCACGGTGAAATTTGAACACCTTACGTTCTTTAATTTTGTCTTCTTCTTTTCGTAGCTGTGTCAACATTTCTTCCCTAAGTTTCTTTTCTTCCTCCCCTTTATTCAATTGGGTAATCTCCTCATTGAGTTTGTCAATTTTTTCTTAGAGCACCACCCGGTCTGTCTCTGCGTATTTGACGAGGATTTCCACTAACCTCCTGGACGACTCTAGGTTGCATTGCGCCCAGTCTCGCATCATGTCGGGCTTTGGTTGGTCATAGCTAGAGGCTATTAGGATCCTCAAGTCCCTCGGAATTCTCCCTACGTCAAGATAGCGCTGCAGGGATTTATGCTCCCACCATTTGCCCTGCTCCATGCGCATCAGTTTTTCTAAGGCTCGCATTTTATCTTTGATGTTGCCGATGACCGGATTTCTTGTTGAAATAAATGATTTTGCCAATCCCCTGCTGTGGAGTGCGTCTTCAATTACAGGGCAAAGTTGGAAAATATATATATATATATATATATGTATGTATATATATATATATATATATATATATATATATATATATATATATATATTCATATTCATATTCCCTACTGGCGGTTGCCAGTAGGAAGTTATGGTTAGGATGTAGTGTCCATAGGAAGAAAGTTTTTTGATTTGCCAATAACTTTGGCGCCATTTGATGAATCGTCACGGAATTTTCAAAACTATTGGGGCAGTCACTTCAGGTGCTGTCTGGAAAATTTCAGGGTGATCTGTCAAGCGGGGGCCGAGAAAAAAGGGGGAGTCCCAAAACACTTTTTCTCCATGTTAATTCCCATAGGAAAGTTTAGACATGGCTAGAGCCCGAACTGCTGAATGGAATTATACCAAATTTGTCAGAAAGGTAGGTCTTGGTCCAGAAAGCACTCTTTTTGTTAAATGGTGTAAATCCTTTCAGTAGTTTCTGAGAAATGTAAAGAAATTCCCAGTTGTATATCTAGGGACGCGAAGGATCCACGAACCCTCCCGATCTCGTGCCTGAGATCTGATTGGCTGCCAACACTTCAAACCAGGAAGTGTTGAGCAGCCATCTTGTGACTTGGTTAAATCGAGTCACAAGAAAAAAATTTTAAAAAAGAAAAGGGAGCAGGGTAGAAACACCCTGACCCCCTAGACCTGTTCAGGGGGTCCCACAAGGACCCCCAGGGTCAAGAAAAGCATCTGCTTTAAAACATTTAGGCGGGAGTCACAGTGGATCCGTGAATCCAAATTTTAAAAAACTAAGCGCGGACTCCTGCCACTTCGTATAATTGAGGTCCCAGGGCCAATCAAAAATAAGGATAGGGGCATCGCATGGGCCCCCCACAGCCCTGTGGACCATCACCTCCCCTGGGCTATATTACAACATTATGCGTGGGGGGCACCAGCCCCACCACATAGTGCCGGGGACCGCCACCTCCCCAGGGCTATATTTATAAATAATGTGTGGGGGGGCTCCAGCCCCCCGCAGACCACCACCTCCCCAGGGCTTAATGTTTGTTGTAGGGGAGCCGTGCGGCCCCCTTTCGTGGAGCCGTAGATGGCCCTGAGGACTACCACCCCCAGGACAGTTCTAACAATGTCCAGGGGTGCCCACCCCCGGGACATTGCAGTTTGCTATGGCTTGGCAGGAGCATTGCTCCCACTATGCCATAGCAAACTCTACTCCGGTTCATGGAAGCAAGAGCATTAAAAATTCTCTCACTTCCATGAAGCGGAGCAGAATTGTATTTGGACAGAAGTCCAAAAGCAATGCCGGCTCCCGCAGGGGCCGTGGGGGCCTTGAGGCTCCCCCCAAGGTCCCTAACGAGAAGCCATGTCCCGAGGGTTGGGGTCCCTGGGGCAATATCGGCCTGGCGTGGGGGCCGCGCTGAGGACCCTCAAGAGCCAAGGGGACTGCATCCCCCAAATAGTAGTGCACCAGGATGCGCATTGCAGAGTGGTGGAGTGGTGAAGAACTTTCTCAGATCTCAGCGATCCTGCTGTATGGGACTTACTGGAGGTAATAGGATGGATAGGTGGCCCCCAAGGACCCTCAATAGCCAAGGCAACTTCAGCCCCCTACTAGTAGTGCGCCAGGAGGCGATTTTGAAGAGCGGTGGGAAAAGGGGCGTGGCCTGCTATCAGATCTCAGCTATCCTGTTGTATGGGACTTACTGGAGGTAATAGGAGGGGTAGTTGGCCCCCAAGGGCATCCTTGGGGGCCAACTACACCTCCTGTTACCTCCAGTAAGTTCCACACAGCAGGATTGCTGAGAAGTTGTCAAAGGCACGCCCCTTTCTCCACCACTCTGCAAACATGCCTCCTGGCACACTACTAGTCGGGGGATGAAGTTCCCTTGGCTCCAGGGGGACCTTGGGGGCCAAGAAACCCTCATGGTACCTCCTGTAAGTCCTACACAGTGGAATTCCAATGAGCTGGTCAGAGGCCCTGCCCCCTTTCTCCACTACTCTGCAAACGTAACTACTACTTTAAAAACCATAGAAATTCACAGAAAAAAACAAAGGTTACAGGGACATTATAGTTAGGAATTAGCTTTTAATAAACCTTAGAAATGTGCTGAGAAAACCAAAAGTTACAGGGGCGTTATAGTTATGAAATGGAATTAAAAAAACCTTATACATTCACTGAAAAAACCAAAGGTTACAGGGACGTTATAGTTAGGCTGCCATTTCACTCGTACAAAACCAGAGAAATTCAGCAGTTACAGTTAGCTGAGCTACTTCTAACTCGCGCCCCCGCAATGCACTGCTTATGACCTCACATGTTACATCATTCATGACATGGTCAGTGACATTACTGATTACATCACTCATGACATCTCAAATGACATCACTGATGACATCACTGATGACATCATTCAGTGACTGTGAGTGTTTCTAAAACGTTTATGAGTGTTAAATATATATACACCAAGGTGTATTAATGAATCAGTGGGTGTATGAGTGCCTGTATGGATGATTTAGTAGGTGCGTGACTGACTATATAAGTGAGTGAATATACGTGTCTCAGTGAATATATGGGTGTGACTAATTTGTGTGAATGTCTCTATCAGTCTGTCAGTTGGTGTGTAAGTGGCTGCGGTGAGATAATTGACAAATATATACTGTAACATCCCTTTAGCCTTTGTTTTTTCAGTGAATTTGTACGTTTTTTAATGCAAAGTAACATATTATTACAATTCCTAACTATAACCTCAGGTTAGCTTTAGTTTTTTTAATAAAAGTGATTTTTAAAGCCTTATTAAAAATAATCACCAACATGTCTTTGAGTCTTTCTTTTGACATTTCTCAGGGCTAAATAGTGGAGCCATAAATCCCACCACAAGGGGGCCCTGCACTCCAGCTGAAGAGCGTACAGCTTCAGCTCGGTGTGCTTTAAAAAGTATGGTAAGCTCTCCTGGGGTCATGGATTTAATGATGCTGGGGGCTGCAGCACTCCGTGCAGATCCCAGCAACATTAAAAAAAAAATGCTTGGTAGTGCCCCTGGCCCTTCTAGTGGCATCATCAGGATCTAAAAGTAGAAAAAAAAGCCTTGCTGGGCATTATGGGGTGCTCCTTGTCTGATGCAGTGAATAATAAATGAGATGCTCCTGTCGCTCATTTATTATTATTATTTTCTATTTTAATATATATTTTTGGATGTCCCGGTGCCCAACAGGGACACACACCTTCCTTTTAAAGTTGTTGCTGCGGGGGGTTCCCCAAGGCCGCCTCTGCCGGCTCCCATGGAGGAAGCCAACCCCTTTAATTATTGGTTGGTGCCCCGGTGCCCACCCGGGTCACCAACAATGTGTGCATCAGTGGGGGTCACAGGGGGCCCGAATACCCCCGTAGCCCCTGCCAGTTCCATAGCAAGCACCCATTGTGGTTTACTCCATAGTGGATTACTTTGCTCCCATTCAGGCAGGAGCAGCATTTTACACTGCTCCAAGTAAAGTTGTATTCCCTGCCCCGGAGGGTGCAGGCAGGAATTAGATTTCTATTCTCTGTCTGCACTCTCCGGGAAGGCAACCGCAGTGTCCCAGAGGATGGGGGTCCCCAGGACACTGCAATCAAGCTCCGGGGGCTGGAGCCCAGGAGCTGTACTTCAGGGAGGGGACGCCCACGCAAGTTCCGCTCTCGCAAAAAACTAAACTGACTTGGGGGGTGGGGTTCCTGGGGCCTCATAGAGGTTTGGGGAGGGGAGCCGCAAGCTCCCTCACCCTCAAATTAAAAACAGCCTCAGGGATGGGATCCCCGGGGGCCTCATGAAGGCTCTGGTGGTGGGATGCACGTCCCCTTCCTTGATAATAAAAACGGCACAGGGAAGAGGTCCCAAGGGACTCATTGAGGCTCATGGAGGTGGGCCACGTGCCCCTTCCCCTTATAAAATGGTCACAGGGTATTGGGTACCCTGGGGCCTCATAGAAGCTCAGAGAGGGGGCTGCACACTCCCCTCCACAAAATAAAGCATTGCCACGTCCTCCGTTGCCGTCCCCAGGCACTGGTTCAACCAGGGTTTTTTTTTCAAAGCGTAGGAGCCCTCCTGCATTTTTTTTTTACCACAGATCTGTGGATTCTCCACAAATTTGTGGTAACATTAAAAGCAATTGCTTTTGGCTGGTGGGGGGCTGTTGGCTCTGGGACCCCCGCACCAGACCTAGGGGGCAGGATATCCTTACTCCGCCCTTTGTATGGTTTTTTAACATTTTTTCCGGATAAACGACTACATTAATGGCTTTGTTTTGTTAGTATAACTTCACTTTAATTACATTTTTTCTGTGAATTTTAAAGTTTTATAAACATTTGTAATTGTCTCATAAGCAAAGCGAACCATAACTTGAATTTTTCAGTGAATGTCTGTTTTTTTTAATCAATTCCATATAAAACTGTTTTATCGACCTCACCTTCTGTTTACAGCTACCTGTCTCAACAAACGGATTTTGGCTGTGTGCACTAGAGACTGGCCAAGTGCTGATCCAGCTGTAGGCAGTCAACACCTGCAGCGCATGGCCATGTGAAACAGGAACGGTACAGGGCATGACCTATTTCAAACATTCACAGGTGGCCAACTCTGCTGCGCAAGCCCTTGGGTGGTCTCACAAAGCATAAGGATCTATTGCCAAAAGATCACCAACATGTAGCTAGGTTTCACGCACAGCGGGGGACGTGCTAGGACTCGCATATCCTGATGCAAACCCCACAAAACAATACTTGAGTCGATCAAAGTAATGACACAATTACATTCTATTCCAGGTTACCTCTTAACACTGATGATGATGCTAAGATCTAAACAAATATTCAATAAATACATATAATGACAATGGTAGGTCTTGTCCAAAAACACTTTGAGTCCTTATAGGACAACACCAGTAGTATGCTCTGTGGAGTTTGCCATCTGGACTTGAGTTCTCTCGCAGTGCTCCATACAGAAGAGTACATACATGCCTGGCATGACCAGTGTGGGACTTTGCGTAGAGAAAGTTTTGTGCAACTGCTCATTGTTTGAAGCTCTGTGAGTAGCCACCTCTTATATACCAGTCAACGGAAGGCATGTTGAAGTCCACCTTTTCTACTTATTTCTAAGAGACATTGTTAAGCAAGTCTTAAGCTTTTGTGGGGCTGGAGCCAGCATTTTTATTGGACCACTTTTTGGTGTCTGATTGAAAGAACAGCTCGGAATTAAGACATACTCAGTGATAGTGAAAACATAGTATTTGACGCCACTTATAGGTGTTACGGTAATAGCTGCATCAAGAAGGAACAGATTGAGCCTTCTGTTTTAATATTAAAAGCCTTTTGCAACAGGAAAGTGAGGCCTCAAAATACACTGGGCATGGGACAAAGAGCCACAGCTACCCTTCCCTCCTTGAGATGATTCTGGTCATTTTAGGCACCAAAGGCTTGAGCCTGAAAACTAAGAGTCAACATCCTTTTTGAGACAACACCACCACTGTGGTGTTTGCAGTAGTGTGCCTAGAATGGGGATGAGATCATTCATTGACAGAAGAAGAGGAGTGTTAAGCCAAATAACTGTGGAGCTTGGCAAAAATAAATGTATACGTAGGTACTCAATTGTGTGCCCTTAAGCTCGCGTCACTTCAATTAGATTCCAAAACAATTCTATTGTATTGACAAATGTTATCAGGCACTGATTTCCTGCAGTCATGTATCGAGTAACTGATGCTGGTGATGGCAGAAGTGCTGTAAATGGAGTTCCTGCTGATTAGCTTTTGGGTGGTGCTGCAGATCAAAACACAATTATAAACCAATGGATTAACCACTATCCATGGGTTACTAAACAGCATGCTAATCACTGTAAAGCGCTTCAACAATCAACACTCAAAGTGCACTGGGCCTTGAAGCGTAATCTCTTATTCAAGTCGTCAAAGATTTTTCCCATTGGTCTTATGGACCTTGGTTAGCTGACTTGAAACATTGAAAAGGAGTTTGCATCAAAAATACATTTCTAACTTGTGAAGCCAGGATGACTCTACAATAAGGGCCAGGAATCATTAAATATGGTTAGAATAGGTTTTTTTTGGATTACCAATCAATCCAGTATGTACGCAGACCAGAAATAAGTTCAGTAAATGCAGGAATACAAAAGGTAAACTGAAGTATCTCAGTAGGCTAGCGTAGCAGAATAATATATCTATTTGCAATAATCACAATTGTATAAACAAAGATTAAAGCAAATAGGTGTTCCATTAAGAAACTTTGAAAAGGAAGTTTTCCTCTCCTAACATGGAACTAAGTATAAGGTCAATGTAATAAAAATCTTTAACACCTTCGCCGCGATCGGAATTCCGCCCAGGTGCTGGACATTCCGATCGCGGGCGTGGTCGTGACGAGCTCAGCTCGTCATGCGCACACGCCCACCGCGCAGCATGACGAGCTGAGCTCGTCATGAGCATCGAAGGGGTTAAGTCGGGAGCTTAGGACAAAAAGGAAGAAAGGTGTCAACATGACCAGACTTCAGTAGAAGTCTAAAGAAAATCACTGTTTAGCATAAAGCTTCGATTCTCAACCTTGAACATCTTGCCATTCTGGTACATGATGAATAGAAGGCCTCTTTTGACCATTGTTTCTCCACCTTCACTGCCAAGTTTCTTCTCAGGACTCTCTATCAGTCGTCTAATACATACAATGAGCCTTTCTTTAGCTAACAAATATCATGATAATAAACTGCAATTGAGAAAGAAAAACCTGGTGGCACTTAATAGTCAACACCGGCTCTTATGGCAGTCGGACACTTGGGACGCTGTTTACTACTTTTGAAATTAGCACAACAACAGTTATTTAATATGCATTTAAAATGACAAATACCTGCTGCCTGAGCCATTCCTATACATTAAGTGCCCTTGAATAGTCTGTACTGTCACACTTTTAGGAGGGAGATGGTTAGTTGTTGTGCTGGTACAGTCATTAGCAGTACTGGCAGGAACAATGGGCAATGCAAACTGCTTGGGCTCCTGACGAGGGCACTGGCACTTCAGTTTTTTCAAATTAAGCACTGACATAAACGCAATATAGCTTGAAACGTAAGTCTAAAATGTAAATGAGAATTACATCTCTTCATGTTTAAACTAAACATTAGTGCACATGTATATGAATCTCTAGTTTCTACAGTGAATACATTTCAGTAATGTGTTCAAATGTGTCACACACGTTAATAAAGTTAAGGCACACAGTGAATATAATGCCAAGTGCACTTATATAGTTTGGACTTCTTTGACGTATAAAGGATAGAGTATAAAATACGCTACTCCAACACCATTGGGAACAGTAAGCGCAAGATTAATGCAATTACAATTATTCAGCAATAGGTTTGAGCTCAGAACTGTGCTTTTCCTGTGTATCTCTGCCATCTCAATAGACAAATAAAAGCCCAGAGCGCTTGTAAGTCGCTTTTCTTGACTCAGTGGGCTACAAGTGGAGAATAATAGAATCTATGCATACTGGGCAAGTGCAAAATGGAATAAATATTAACACACAGTGGCGGGGCTAATAGCGGCAGCAGTTCAAGTCTGCAATCTTCCAAGGCCATCCAGGGCAGAGTAGATGACAACTTCTTTGTCCTCTGGCATATTCCCTTTAACCCATTCTCTCAACTTTCAGGAGGTCCTTAGAACAAAGAGGGATAGCGGTTGCATTTGACCAAGGCTAGATCCTCTCGGGTCCAGCAGCACCACCGCTCAGCCATTTCCTTGTTGCAACTTTAAAAAAAATTAATAGTGCACCTTCATCTCCCCCGTGGTACTGGTTCCATGCTCATTTATAGGGTTTTTTTGAAATAATAAACAACAACATTTAGATTAGGCCTGGGTGAAATTTCCATTAAGCTGGTGTTATTTCGTGTAATATTGGTAATTACCCTTTCCCCCTTCTTGCGGTCATGGTTATTCTAGACACCACATGCTTGTGCCTGAAAATATAGCACCAAACGCCAGTTTTACATTGTGCATAATTACATAATGTTTAGCTTACTTTTTCTGAAATTTCGCATAATTATACAAAAGCAAATTTAGCAAGCTTCGCACACGCTCAGTTTAGAGGAATGATCTCTCTCAATGAATCTAATTTCCCTCTAGCTATTGTATTTGGTTGCAAAGAACATAGGCAGATTAAGAAAACAGTCGACTGATGTTGCACCATCTCATTTTATGACCTTAAGACAATGGTTTTTCTTGATCCATGGGATCTCATCGCCACCCTTCAATCCACCAGCTCCACTCCTTCTTGGGGAACTTTGGGAAAGGTCGAGCAAGATGTGTTCAGCACTGCTGGCAGCGCACACAGATAAAATTTCCCTCCTCAGTGTCACTTCACAGCCCTGTGGCTTCTGATGCACATTCATCTTCTACAGCTCTTGATGTGTTGGTGACCTTGTGATGGCAGCTGTGGCCATGATGGATGTGGCAGCAGTGGACATGGTGACTTCAGTATCAACAGCTGGCTGAAAAGCTGGACCCATCCAGTAACACTGCTTTGAACTTGCCAAGGCACTTATGGTGGCCAGCAGTCTTGTTATCCCTGACTCTGCATTCCAGTAGCAGCCCATAATACAACATGACAGCACTGTGATGCTGAGTCAGAGCCAAGGGCCTGCTAGTGCCATTACTCAAATACTGCTACACAGTATGTCAGGGCCTAACTAGGCACAAGTGAGCAAGATAATGTCCTTTCTCCTCACTCTACCTGAGCTGATCCTTTTTACCACTACCAAATAAATTATAGAGTGTGCAGTGATGTAGCAAGGATGTCCTGGACTTTAAAGCTATGGCTTAGTACAAACTGATGTGTCATGGTGTGCAAAATAACAGATTGGGATGCAGGCCTGAATATATTCTAGTGGCTGAGATTAATTCAAGCATTCCAGCCATCACTTTTTGTATACTTCAGTGTGTTGCCCTAAGTGGGATGGGTATGCCCAGATGTACATCTCTGGCACACTGTGCCACTGGAACAAAGCTATACCTGGCTGATGAGCTCTAATAAGTGCAACACTGGTCCGGTGTTGCTTGTGTTCTGGTTCAGGGAGGACCTGGCCTAGTAGTTTGGGCTGGAAACTTCCTATTGGAGCAGGGCCAAGATTGATTTACATATGGCTGGGTCCAAACTGAGATGGCATGGTGTGCAAAATAATTATGGATTAGGATGCGGCCCCAGAGTAATTACCAGTATCAGAGATTAATTCAAGCATTCCATCCATCACTTTTTGTATGCTTCAGTGGGTCCTAAAGCAAGCAAGGGAAATATTCCTCATTCCCTGCTTTGGCAGTAAAACAGGTATTACTGTGTGCAGTGGGGCCCTTATGCTCCGGTACCACTGCACATGCTGCACCATTGAAAGCTACACTGGAGAGCCCTTAAACACGTGCCTTCAACTTCAAACATAGTAAAACTGAGGCTAAAACAATGCCAAACTGGCTGTATCAGGCATCCGGAGTTTCCCCGGGAGGCTGAGGGGCAGGATTTGTTTCTGGGGGCGGGTTTTGCAGGAGTGCTCCAAAGTTGGCCCTCAGTAACAAAATCAGCAGGCCAACATAATCCATACAGCGCTTACTTTTATTTCCAGCCTCCCTGTGTGTTGAAATATGGTATAGTTTTAAAAACACCAGCAACAGAGTTCTTGGTATATCCAGCACTTTTCAGAAACAATAATAGTGTCAAGATATCTTTGGTGATTAATCTTCCTGCTGGAGTTAGCTGGAGTTTTGTCTAGTGGCAGTTTTGACTCATCTAAGATAGCTCAGAGGGTTAATATGCCCACTGCAAAGAATGTGTACCACACAGATCACATACGTTTATGGTATGTGCATAGCTCTGTGGGTTACTACTTTTGTCACAGAGATCCTTTTGTTATTGTGCAGTTCATAAGTTACAATAGTAATTTAGCACAGTGACCTATGAACTGCCATCAAAGAGCTGTATGCAAACTGCACGGTACAGGTTGGAAAGGTATGTTTTTTCCAGTTTTTCATTATCCTAATGTTGCTAAAAAGGGTTTGTTTCGGTAGGAATACATTCTTATTAGTAAATATAACCCTAACCACTGTGTTACATTTTCAATCCTGAGTTTGTGCTTCTGCAGCTCAAACACTCTTAAAACAAGCCTACACCTTGTAGTGCCTTTTATCTTATGTAACATTTTCTATACACTGACTTCCACATGTATTATTCATTTTCTCTATGTGTGATTGATGTAAAGTGCTCCGACACCATAATCTGGTATGAGAGGCACTATAAAACAAATTAAATACATGAGAGAGAGGGGCTATTTAGAGATGAAGGTCACTGTTGGAGGGTGATAGTGAGGGAATAATTGAAAAGCCCCAACAAAGATTGTTGTATCCTAGTGCACTGTAAGCCCATCATTTACTATGCTTAAAAAGCTAATACAATTGAATATAATGAAAAATGTGTTGTAAAATACACAATTTCTGCCGTTTTTGCCCAAATTTTCTTGGGGGGTGAACCCCCCTTGTCATGGTCAAGCTCGCTTGCTGTGCTAGCTCGCTACGCAACGTATAGGGGCTGGTCTGACAAAATTTGCCAGAGCTGCTTTGGGTTCCCAGTCCGGCCCTGGCCTGAAAGAGCACTGCACATGCAGATGAAAGTGCTCCACACGAAAGCACGGTGCCTGACTATCTACTCAATCTACGTTCAGCTACATTTACAAAAATGCTTCATATGTAGTAATATAATTTACATGCTAATGGAGCAATGGCTTGAAAAAGTGTTCATTTATGATCACTTAACTTCTTCCACCGTTTTAATGGGGTTTGAGATTATGTTCAATTTGCTGTGAATGAATGGTTGGTGAGCACTCATTTCAGATTTTTGTAGGAGTGTTGCTGCTTACATTTAGAATCCTCCTGGGGTTGCCTGGCTTCTGATTTGAAAATGTACTGCATTATGGTCTTAGACGGATGTCTATGACGCTCTTGTTCCTCAGGTGGGTTGCTATGGCCTTTCTCTGGTAACGGTGTGCACAAATAGACAGCAGGAGGCTATTTTCAAACTCCAGGTCTAAAGCTGAAGATCTGTGCAGCAGTGGCGGTGGACTTGCCTGAAGTGGTGGTGGTAATGAGAGATGATGCTCTGGTAAATGTGGTGGTTAATGATGTGCAGTTTTCTTCTGTGGTGCTGGCTGGTGTACTTCTTTGCCGGTGGAGGTGACCTTTGAAGAAGTGATGTTCATCACACTCTCTCCGTTGGTCATAGTCAACCTGCACCCTAAAATCAAATAAGTAAATAAATGAAATAAAAAAGAAATAAAAGCAAACTTTCTTCAGCTAACCTGATGCCAGAAATTAAAAAAGAGCAGACACAGCACCTCAAAAATCAGGGTGGAAAGATAGTTGAAGGAAAAAATTGAAAAACTTAAAAAAAGGGGATGAGAGTGGGTGGAATGAGAGGAGATAGAGAAAGTGTAGTGCTCCCCACCAAGCTCTGCTGCTGTCCTGCAGTAGACTCTTCTGATTAGTGCTGCTACGTGCTGTGCTGGCTTCTGCCTTGAATCCCATCCATTCTAAAAACTGTTTAGAAACCCAAAGCCAATGGTGCCTACACTCGCTGTGACATAGGCCAAGAAACATAGCACTGAAAGGGTTCAGCAGTTATCATAGGTCTGAAACAATTCAGCATTGAAATTGAGGGTCAATGGCTTTCAAATGTAAATGCTAAGTGTTGGTTTGCTGTGCTCCGGGACAATCAGTAAGTCAAAATATTTTAGTCAATCCGATTGAATAACTGCTTTCTCAGCACACGTAGCACAAGCGTGGGACTTCTACAGAGTACAAAATGTAGCCACAAACATGACAGAGGTCAGTGGGCTCATCTCTGAAAATGGTGTCTGTTAGATGCCTCATGGCCACCCTTTTCTCTTGTTATTATTATTTTTATCCTAAACCTTAACCCTATCCCTTTAACTCTACAGCCCAAGCCATATCTTTACCGCATACCCTTAACCCTAACTCTTAACCCTATATTGAACCCTATATTCAAACCTTTAACAAAAAATCCCATACTTGTAACTCTTAACCTTATAGCCATAACCCCTAAGCCTTAGTCCTTACATAGGAATGCATTCCACCCATTGCTTACTATTGCCATTGTGTTTTGTAGCACACATATTTAATCCGTCCAGCATGTCTTTGTTCCTCTGTTGGAGCATAGCCTGTTTACCACCTCTCGGACTAGCTCCTTGTATTCTTCCATGAGTGTTCGTTATGTGGGAACTATATTTTTTTCCCATGAGGCACTACATGAGAGTGCATGTGTTTTGTAGCACACATATTTAATCCGTCCAGCATGTCTTTGTTCCTCTGTTGGAGCATAGCCTGTTTACCACCTCTCGGACTGGCTCCTTGTATTCTTCCATAAATGCTCGTTATGTGGGAACTATATTTTTTTCCCATGAGGCACTACATGAGAGTGCATGTGTTTTCAGGTGTGTGCTTTGTATGTTAGTTCAGGAAGCAGTTAACATGCTGTGCTTCTTTGAAAGAGTTTCCTGCCTCCTATCTTTCTGCATGGTTGATTCTACTTATTTCTGGCACTGCCAGTTCATCAGTCATGCATGCCTGTGAGGAACAATGTTCTGTCTATGAGCGTGTTAATTTTGGTCAGTGCTCTTTACCAAGAGCATAACTTAAATCATCCTCTTCCTCAATTTCACACCTATGCCATAGCTGCTGGAAGTAGGGGAGTGGGGGTGCTGAAACACCCCCAATATAACCATGCTGTAGCTCAGGAGTACAATGAGCAATAAAGATGCCTTTAAATTTTGTTTCTATCTTGTCATGTTTGCTGTGAGTTCGAAGACAGAGGCTAAATGTCAGACTCCGTCTTCTGACAAATTGCTGTTTTTTTCTTTTTAAAGTGAGCTTGGTGTTTAGTTTTCTTTCTCTCACTGCAAAGCGAGAGGATTTAGGTGATAATCTTGCTGTGTACTGGTGGTGTAAAAGGAAAGGCTGTAGAATGTAATTTTTTTCTAGCCCACAACAAAAATGTAAATGCTGGTAAATGAACTGTACAAATATTTCAGGCTATACCAAAATTAGGAATGCAAAAATGAACCACATTTTTTTAAATTCTGAAGTGTAGTGGAGACAAATATTTTAATAAGATCAAAACAAATCAATGCACTTGGTGATGCTAATATCCACACATCATTTGTGCGCTGTATAGTTTTATCAGTAAAACTGTAAATCTGTCCAAATCAAGTGTCATATTAATGGAAAATGTGTTGTCTGTAGATGACAGTGCACTACCACACCATGTTTTAGTAATATATTTGCTCCAAAATGTATCACGTGTTACATTATACATCCATACCACTTTCCTGCTAAATACATTTGCTACACTTGCTTTTTTGTGTGACATATGACTCGTTCATAATCCCTATTACTTCAGCGATGTAACATTAATGGCAGAACCCCGACTCTAAAAATTGTTTCTGCACCACTTGTGCATGTCAAGTGCAAAATGTCATTCACGCATGAACCCTTGTTGGTACACTTCTTTCCAACTATCCTGTTTCTATTCAGGTTTCGAAGGGAGCAGCATAATTTAATTTAAACAACATTTGCTTAAATATCTGGTGCACACTTCTCAGCTTTAACTTAATTATTAAGTGCTAACACGCATGTGCTGGAAAATGCTAGTCTTCATGATTGAAGCAAATATACAGCTGACTGTATTATTTGTGATTACCGTCTCAACAAACATAACAGATTTTATTAGGATCCACTAAAGACTGTACAGGGACAAATTCAGAGTACTTTTCACATGTATCTAATTCTACTAAGTGATATAATCCTAAGCAATAAAGGAAGTATATGCACAGACATAACAAACGACAATTAGAAGAACCACACAATATGCTCCTTTTACAAGCAACACTTATAGTGCAAGTCTCGACAAAACAGGAGGTTTTTTATATAACTTGCTACTTTAACCAGTTTCTAAGCATTCCTAATGTTTACAGATAAAAGAATACAAAAATAAGGAGATTGTGAGGCCTAAGATTAAATTTCAATCAAATTACTTTATTTCGGCAAAAATGCCTTTAAAAGTGTCACATACAACAACTAGATAAAATCATTCATTTTAAGAACACATTCGTACAGATAAAAATGTGTAAAAGTATAAAATAATGGCCATCAGAACATCACTAGGGTTAAAGAGATAAAAGTAAAAAAGGATATATATACACAGTATTAAAACAGCCCAAACTCACTTTAATAGTGGCTGTACAGTTAGGGCCTCCTTGATTGTTGGCCAACAGCTTGTGGTGATGTGGCCCCTATATACTGCCTCAATGGATAGGCCAGTTAGATGCTATTAGCCACTCTACTACATGTTGTGTGGCCTCCCTGCCTCTTTGACCTGATACCCCACATGTGGCCAAGGAACTTAGCAACTCCGCAAACAAATACAGCTCTTGTGTCTGATTTTAGGATGCAGAGGGCTTCCCAAGAGTTCCTTGTGCCCAGTTGCTAGCAAATGGGCTTAATCCATTTCCGTCTTGGACATGCATATGTAGGGCAAGCAAACAACACATGGGCTATGGACTCTACAGGAGCCTCGCATCCTGGGCATTTACTGAGGCATGGGACTTTGGTATGTCATCTGGCTTTTACCTCATTTACTGGAAGCGTGCCAAGCCTGAATTGGACATAGAGCTTTCTATCTTGGGTTGCTTGTATTAGATCAAAATAGGGTTTGAGAAATCTAGTCTGTTTGTGGAGTAAGAATTCTGAAGTTAATCTACCCCTCTCAACCCTACCAATGTCGACTTGTGCAACCCATTCCCAATAGTGCTTCTTTAAAACAGCTTTCCGAAGCAGGGGCGAGTCGTCATTTTCCCAGGCTTCTTTTAGCCCCATGCCAAATACAAGCTTCTTTATGTTGCTCAGCCACCCCACTTTGTTAAAAACATCTAGACGGATGACCCCAACCATAGCTTCGGCATAAGATGACAACTCCGGGGTCCTCTTAACTCTGGCCCAGAATAACAGTGGACAAAGCTTAGCAATGTCACTAATAGGACGCTGGCCCATGTCTAGCATAAGTGGGGAAATTGGGGTACTTTGGGGCAGCATCACTAGGTTCCTTATAAATTTGTGCTCCAACCTAGTGAGCTCCAATATCTTTTCAAATCCCCACAATTCGGAACCGTACAGGGCAGAGCTAATAGCTTTGAGGTTGTAGACCTGTAGAGCAGGGGCAACTGGTCTGGTATGGGAAGAATGATGTGCTTTCACTAGTGCCCCCATTACACGTTTATGGTTTAATGTCATTTTTGTTATGTGGGGGTTCCAAGACATTCTCTCTGAGAGCTTGACCCCTAGATAATCGAATGTGCTTACTCTCTCCAGGGGTGTCCCTCCTAAGGTTGGCTTACCCTTGTATGACCTGTGAGGGTTGAAAGCCATACATTTTGTCATGGAAGTGTTGATTTCAAGGCCCCGAACAGTACAAAAATGATTAAATCTATTTAGTAATGACTGCAGCCCTGCCGGAGTTTTAGACACCTGTAGGGTGTCGTCTGCAAATAAGAGGGTCACTACCTTCTCTCCACCTAAAGTCGGGGCATCAGCCGGCTCTTGAGATAAAAAAACTTACAACTTCATTCATGTAGAGTGAAAACAGGGTGGGCGCCAGGACACAGCCTTGGCGAACACCCTTACTAACAGGAATGCGGTCGGTAAGCTGCCCCTGTGTGCCCCACCTTATCTGAGCGAAATTATTTTCGTAGAGTCGGATAACTAGATTCAGGATAGGAGAAGGAATTCCCATATCATTCAGCACTTGCCATAGTTTGGATCTAGGGATTAAATCAAAAGCTGTCTTTAAGTCAATAAAAGCCAGATACAGACTACCCTGACCAATAGTTACGGTTTTCCAGAAGAGCAATAATAGCGAAAAACCTGGTCAATGGTTCCTGTCTTTTCTCTGAAGCCAGCTTGGTATTGTGTTAAAATTGCATTGTCATCTGCCCAAGCCAAATTCTTCTGAAGGAGGGCTCTGCTAAAAACTTTTTGCAGCGCATCTATTAAGCTGATAGGCCTATAATTACAAGGCTGGGCTCTATCCCCTTTTTTATAGATAGGGACCACCTCCTCCCCCAGCCACGAGTCTGGGACAGAGGCGCCACTTGCAATGGCGTTGGAAAGAAGAAGTATATAACGGGCCCAATTTGGGGTATCAGCTAGCAAAAGGTCCCCATAAATTCCATCTGGCCCTGAGGCTTTGGCCTGGACTATTCGCCCGATTGCACCCTCAATCTCCTTCAAAGAGAAAAAATCTAGGTCCATATCCTGGTGAGGGCACAAGTTATCTCCCACAGAGAGTGAGTCTGCGGGATCAGTATAAAGCTTTTTAAAATGATCATGCCAAACTTGGGCTTCAATATGGTTGGGGGGCGAGGACACCCCTGAATCGTTCCCCCAAACAAATAAGGACCAGAATAGTTTTGCATCTTTATTGGCACAAGCCTCCTTAAGTGCCTGCAAGCGGGATTCGTCCCACTCCTTCTTCGCGTGATTGATGGTAGCCTTATAGCTACTTCTAGAAGCTCTAATTTGGATGGTATCTTTGGATTTAATAGCCAAAGAAAGGTTTAGCCGTTGGGTCTTACAATCCTTGTTGTACCTGGTTGCATGGCCCGTTTTCGGTTTTCTAGCACTTGGTCTATGCCCTGGTTCAATAAAATAGGAGCCTATTTGGTCAAAGAAACAAGAGTGGGCAGAACCTACTTTTGCAAACCCTTCATGGCTCTTAAGTAAAGATTGAAATTCAAGAATACCTGCCGAGAGATGCTGCCGTAGGCCCCAAAGTTTGTCTTCACAGACAATGACCTTTTGCCATTTCAATCTCGACCATCGTTTGTTGGAAGGACCTCTTTTGAAATATTCGAAGGTGGAAGCTCATTGGCGGTGCCACCCCACACTGGCTTCATGCTTAGGCAAAGCGGGTTATGGTCACTGTCAGTTGTGTGACCCACAATCATATCAATAACACTCCTCCATAGCCTCAGGTCTATTAAAATATAATCAATTCGAGATGGACTATTTGCTCTATTAAAGGTATTGGCTCCTAAGGGATCCGATTTTGATCTCCCATTCACTGCCCTCAGGCCATACTCTAGGTTTAGGGCAGTTACTTGAATAGCTAATTGTGACCATCTCTTAACTGGCGGCAGGTCTAGGGAGGGGACTCCCCACATCTGGTCTTCTTCGCTCGTCCCTGTTATATCGGTTAGGTCTAAGGGTTCGAATGAGATATTAAGGTCACTTGCTACCACTGTTCCCTATAAGGTGCGCGCATGCGCGCTCGCGCAGAAAAGTCATCCCAAGCGCGCAGTCTCCTGGATTTAGCGCGCATACTGTTCCTGACATCCAGCGAGACCGTTCGCGCAGCCGCTTTTAAAACACGAGCGGCGCGAAAATTGGTCATTACCTGGTTGTGGCCGGAAGACAGAAGAAGAGACAAGGGTGACACGAGGGAGCGGCAGGTAAGTTTTTCCCTTATGGCCTGTGGGGGGCTCGCATTCACCAGCATTCACTTGCTGCATTCATTTTCCTAATAGTGCGCGGCTGCGAGGCTGATGTGGGCCTTTGAAATAGTATTCATGTTAATTGCAGCGCCCGTGTGCACCGCAATTAACATGAATACTATCTCAATGGCTCACATCAGCCTCGCAGCCGCAGCACTATTAGAAAATGAATGCAGCAAATCTAGCAGGACGTGTGCTTTCAGGATTCTGAAAACACACGTCGTGCTTGTTGACTTTCTGCATTTCTTTTGTTAATAGTGCTCTGGTGCGAGGCTGATGTGGGCCATTGAGATAGTATTCATGTTAATTGCGGCGCACACGGGCGCTGCAATTAACATGAATACTATTTCAAAGGCCCACATCAGCCTCGCAGCCGCGCACTATTAGGAAAATGAATGAAGTCAACAAGCACGACGTGTGTTTTCAGGATTCTGAACGCACACATCATGTTTGAGACTGCATTTATTTTATTAGTGCGGGGCTGCGGACTGCGTGAAGTGTGCCTAATGCATCTCAGCCCTTATGTGCAGCAGCAAACTCCACTTAAAATAAAGTTGCTTATTAACAAAAAATTAGCCACACACTGGTCGAATGTTTAGAGTCTTCAATACTCTCCCCGCAGGCAGCAATTGACACTCTACAAGTGGCGAGGACCACCCTGGTCACTTACTAGATTTTGTATTTTTTTCTCTTTTGCATCCTCCCACTAGTGAGACCACATACTGTGGTCCCATGGCCATAAAGGCTACTGTTTTCTAATGATATAATCAAGCTGATTCGTCAGTACACAAATTCTTCAAGGTTAGCGAGCTGCCAACACTTCTTTCTGCAGGAGGTGCGGAGTTTCCAACTAAAATAAAGTATGGCACAATAAATTACATATGAAAGGTCAATGTCCGGTCCTCCTCCTGTCACAATAAATAGGATGCACCCTGGCTGGCTGTAACCTGTGTGTGTACCTCAGCCTCACTCTGAGGCTTACCCAATGCTGATTGTGGCCGCTGACCGGTCTAGTTGCAAAAAGCATCTGCTCACATTTGGTTCATTTGCTTTGTTCTCATGTTACCACAATTGGATTTTTACTCAATCTCAATTACACAGCATGGTCTAATGGCACAATCTCAGGCATTTCACGTAATAACTGTAATGCTGAATGCTGGAAATTACAGGTAATGACGCTGGCCTAAACTAAATCTTGCCCGGGCTTATTTTAATTACTATTTAAAAATGGATGCACAACCTTTGTCTGTGTTTGGCAGAGCTAGATAAACAATTGGTTCTAATATGCACAATTCCAGTTTGTAACTGACAGGCACCTCAAAAATGTAACATTCGAAAGCCTCAGATGTTACAACAATATTACCTGCTATGTCTAATGATCTCTAACTTAACATATACACTTCTCACCCATTCTGAGCAGATTTAATTAATTATCTTGGAACAGAGTGAATATAAAATACTTAGGTGGTTATAATGAGTTCCTCTGTAAAATTATGTGGTAATTCTGCATCTGGTATTACCTGGGCGACTGGAATTATGCAACAGGATTGACTAAATTATGTGGCAAAAAAGGCATATTAAGTGGCGTATCGCGGCATATTTTGTGATAGTCTTTCTTCGGTATGTTGTCATTTTTACAGTTTAACACTGTTTAGGCAAACATTCCATCTCATAAGTACCAGCTTAATACCCAAATACAGCAATAATCAACAGAAGGGTGACTGGTCAAACTTTGAAAAGGGCTTGCACTGCGCTGCAGCATGTGTCACTGCGCATTTGATAACTTTTGATCCGTTTGAACTACAATTTTTGTTAAAATCTGCAAATTGATCAGCAGATGATGGATTATGTGGCAGAAGTCCATGGTTCCATAATTACCCTGCAACCACAAATTTGTATAATTCCAGTAGCCCTGATTATAACTGATTCCACAGGGTGAAGTAATTACAATCACTGTTCCCTGTAAGGTGCGCTCGCACCTATATCTTCCAGAGGGCGCATTGTAAAATGTGAAGCGCGCACAGGCAGCTGAGGACCGTTGGCGCCGCCGCTTTTAAAATGAATGCGGCGCAAAAAGGGTCAGATTGTGTGCCTTTTTGAAAGTAATCATGTTAATCGCAGCGCCCGTCATGCGCTGCATTTAACATGAGTACTTTCACAAAGGCACACAATCTGCCCTGCAGCTGTGCCCTATTAACAAAAGAAATGCAGCAAGTCTAGAAGCACAACATGTGCTTTCAGAATCACCTGAAAGCACACGTCCTGCTTGTAGACTTCACAGCCATAGCTGCCAAGGTTTCAGGTTGCCTATGTGTGACATTTTCATAATTTCAGTGAAATTATGAGTGACATTCAATGACTATGAGTGACACTTTCTCAGGAGAAAAATCGAGCAATGAAGACAAGGGAAATATCAGAAATTGCTGCTGCAATGCATTCTGTGTTCCTGCTGCTCTGTCTGCTATCCAAGAACTACTGTTAGTTCTTGCTTCTGGCAGGTTTGCTGGTCTTGCTACAAATGCTATGACTACCATGCAGACTTAGGGCCTTATTATGTGTTTGGAGGTGTGGGACCGCCCGCACCACCAAGCCCATGTGAGCACCTCCTACCAGATGTTTACTTTTTTCGTCACTGGCATGCTGTCCCACGGCGGTGCCTATAAAAAAGGCACCGCAATGTGAATGCCAAAGCAAATTCCTGCAGGGCATGGACTGTCAAGTCCATGCCCTGCAGGAACTGGGGGTGCATTCACATAGGGGGACATAACATGTGCCACCCTGCATGTATCCCCAGGTATGCAATCTTGTATAGGCTCCCAATATTTCCCTACCGTATGAACAGAACTCCAGTTGAGAATCTTTTGTGAAATCTTATATTGGTACAACCGTTAAAGTCCTGTGCTTTTCCAAAGCCGAAGTGTACTTGCCTGTGTAACCAATTCATGTCCAGCTGTGTGTATCTGAATTGCAAACCTGCCTTAAGGCCCATCATGTGGCGCTGTATGTGTGGCAATGCACCATCTTTTCACTTTTTAAGCAAAAGTTTGGAGTGATTTTTGCACTAATATTTGTCCCTGCACCCACACGCGCAGTCTGGTTCTTGGCGCACATAACATTGGCTGCAGCGCACAGAGACCATACGATGCCGCACATAGAGGAAAAAAATTAGAGGGAACATTGCTTGCTACCATTAGTCTTGACTGGACTGGGCACTTGTCCAATAGTTCCCCCAAATGGGCAAGGGTAGCTGATGGTCTGCCCCCTTTGTTCCTCTCACGTATATGTTAAATAACTCGATGGAATTGCCTGATGAGCCCATAATATGTAGCCCAAGAATATCTGGGCTATCCGAACTCAGAGGTGTGATCTTACAACACAGGGAAATCTTGACCCAGATAATCAAACCCCCTGACGGGCGTCCTTTCCCTTTCGAGACTGCAGGGACGCAAAAACAAACGTACCCTGATTTGTATACAGGGACCAAGCACGAGGTTTCCTGAAAGATCACACATCAAAGCCCTCTATGAATTTGTTCCAGTGGGGGAGGGACATTTTGCTGCCTAGTCCTGCCACATTCCAGGTTACTATTTTGAGTTCGGGATCATAGCCTGGCCTGGAGTGCTGACAGATGTTGGTAGCAGCTGGGATCGTGTTATTAGGGTTAGGTCCAGATTTTATGCCAGAAACCCCCCCCTCCCCCCCCAGCTTTCGTTCGATGTTCTGGCACCTGCAGTTGTGCCAGTCCTACTCCCCCCCCCCCCTCAATTAGAGAAAAAGCGCCTTTGTGGTGTAAACTATGGGTATCTATCGTGGTAGTAGTGCAAGAACTTCTATCTTGCCGATGATTTTCCCTCTGAAGTCAATCAATGAATTCCAATGATGATTTGGGGCCTGTCTGTTCTAGTAAGATAGATGGCTTTGATTGCATTTGTGGTTTATCAATGGGAATATGTCGTCTCAGTTGGATATGAGATGAATCTGGTGGACAGCTTCTATATTCTAAGGCTAGAAGATTCTCAGCTAACTCTTTCCCTTTGAGGATTAATTCTATGCAATCGGTGGACTGATTTGGGACTACACATCTTCTTACCCCTAGGATGTCATCACGAATTACTGATCGGCATCCCCTAACATGGCGGATCCAGTGGATCGCTTTATTTGTCAGTGAATCTCTACCCTCATACCCCTTCCTCTCACCCAGTTTGGGAACATTGGTCATATAGATCTTCTGAGTGACGTATGGGGCTAAAAGTGCTTGGACTTGAGGGATTTGCTGTGACCAGCCAGGTTTAACCGGCGGGACCCCCTGATATGCACTATATCTTGTCGCTCCCTGATGATTTAGGAGTTTGC
This sequence comes from Calotriton arnoldi, assembly GCA_963921515.1. Lineage (NCBI taxonomy): Eukaryota > Metazoa > Chordata > Amphibia > Caudata > Salamandridae > Calotriton > Calotriton arnoldi. The sequence goes on from CAWUFW010002898.1 coordinate 364,764, forward strand.
TCCCAACCATTAGGTTAGGGGGGAACCAGTTATAGGGAGATTTGTGTTTGGTACCCCTTGGACGTGGTAATCAATAACAGAATGTTGGCTGCTTTGGGCTGAAGGAACCCTTCCATGCTTAATAGGGGGTATTAGGGGAGGGGGTACGTAAGAGGTTTGGCTGGGTTCACTCGGTACCTTCGCAACCGGAGGGGCAGTTCTTAAGCTATTCTCCAACAGTTGCATCAGTAGCCCTTCTATACCAGCAATCATGGATCTTAGAACCCCCACTTCTGTCCTTAGGTCACTAATGAGCCTGGTGGTATTCAAGTTGTGATCTTGGGAAGTTGGGACTGTCTCACTTGCTCTGTGTCGCGGTGCGTATTGTCGTTTTTTGGGTCGATGTTTAAGTCAGAAAGAGAGGAGTATCTATTGCTGCACTGGATCCCTAAGGCGGCCTGGCTCGTTGTGCAAGTATCAATTGATGGTGAATGAACACTCGCAATGTGGCATGTGTCTCTCTGTTCACTAGGGGTAAGATTCTTACTTGCTATTCCATTAAACATTTTTGCGATGGATGGCGTAGTGCTCAATCTGGGAATATTTTTGGGGGGGCTTGACTGCCTGATGGACTTGGTGGGGCTAATGCTTCAGTGTCTAATATGCTTTCACATTCCTCCAGTAAGCAACCGATTCTATCTAAAACACAATTACTACCAGCGTGTTTCTTCAATTTCTTTGCTTTTTTCCCCTTCCCCGCTACCCCACACCCCCCACCTTCCGCCGCTTTCCTTTTCCCCATGAGCGGCACAGCCTCGTACGACAAAAAGAAGACTGCTCCCACTTATTAGCCTCCCTAGTGGTCCTTGTTTTTCCTGAGAAAAGGCACGACAAAAATACCCAGCTAAAATAAAGGACCACCAAAAGCCCACAAAAAATGTCCCGCAACTGAACAATTGGGTATTATGATATTATGGGATTATGAAGTTATGAGTCAATAGTCTCGACAATGAGAGGATCAATAAATTCCACAGTATATGGGATGGCAACACAAAGATGGAAAAATGCAGACGGTCGAACTTCAGTGTCGCAGATCGGAGGGAATATGAGCGAACCGTCCTCATAGCTGAGAATAGAATAGAACAACACAGTACCTTGTGAATGTGACAGCTGCCCTCAGCAGATCTCTGAGTTCCAAAACGCACTGGGGTAGCCCTACCCTGCCTCTTCCTGCCAATGACGGGCAAAGACAGGCCCGCCCTTGGCCCAGGCTTTGCCCGCGCGTCCCGCGCCGCGGGTGACAGGAGGCGCTTTTATAGCACGTTGCTACCTCCAGGGAGTAGAGGCTTCTGGGGCTTGTGGTCCTGTGGCCCCCCAGCAACAAGGCAACAGCGGCAGTGGCGTTCGGCGTGTCCCGCGCCGCGGGTGACAGGAGGCGTCCTAAGCAATAAAGGAAGTATATGCACAGACATTGCAAACGACAATTAGAAGAACCACACAATATGCTCCTTTTACAAGCAACACTTATAGTGTAAGTCTCGACAAAACAGGAGGTTTTTTATATAACTTGCTACTTTAACCAGTTTCTAAGCATTCCTAATGTTTACAGATAAAAGAATAAAAAAATAAGGAGATTGTGAGGCCTAAGATTCAATTTCATTCCAGTTCAATAACTAAGTTACTGCTTTTGCACACTTGACTTGTTAAAGGTAGTGATAGCAAGCATAGAAGGCTTACCCCAGGTGTGATAGAGGGACTGCGACTCAGATACAGCATAGCACAATATTGTCAAATAGGTGCATGTTCTAGAGACTAGGGGCATAATATACAGAGGAGTACGAAATGAAACCCTCAAAATAACTCTACGACTCACAGTCCACACCATGTACACCTTTCACTCCATCTACACCCACCTTTATCCCCCTGTCCCATGACCTGCACCTTGTTAGTATAAAAGCAGCCCTAGGCCGCACCATAGCCCATACTTTTTTGGCCCCTGGGAAATGTTTGCGAATATCCATTAGAGCTGGGTGACCCATCAGATTAAGAGGGCTCGGCTCTTAGAGCCCATGCATGAGCCAAGCCCTGAAAATGTTTGACAGTTGTCATGTAAGCTCTGTACATGGCCAAGATTAATATAGAGAAACATTATAGTCTATTACATCAAGCACAATAGGTTTTTGTACGTCTAATATTCTGAACTCACATATTCAACAGTGCTTTCGTACGCAATAATGAAGGAAAAGGAGTTTTGACGAAATAAACTATTTGCCTAAGATCAAATAATTAAAGTGGGAAAGCTGTGATGTATCCAGGTTTTCTAGTTTTACGTTGTACCAATCAGCCACTAAATGGGTATCTATTTGTCTTCCCTAGATTAATGCTGTTTGTGTTTATCTGTTTGCGCATTTTCCTGAATTTTTTATATAGCGCGAAGTCGACGCGAAGGTAGGAGCGCTGAAGATGAGCACCAGTTGCATTACCTCCTCGTCCTGTCTTCCCGTCCCATTCCTTAACAGTGAGCAGCTAGTCTGCTCCACAGAAACCTATTACCTAGCCGAGCTTTTCGCACTTCCCCCAACATGGCGCCACCATCAGGTGACAATAAAGGGGGAAGTGCGTCATAGAAACATCCTGTTATTTTTTTTCTGCATTCGCAGTGCCTTCGTGTGCCTAGCGGAGCTGTGGGGTAAGTTTTCCCTTATTTTCTTTTATGTTTGGTCGGCCTGCTTTAGCGGCCGCCTTCTTGCTTCTGTATTTATGCCCTGGACCCTCCGCTTGTGCTGCCTGCTGTGCCTGCCTTGGTCGCGGTCCGCTCTAGCGGCCGTTTGTGCCGGTTGTGCTCACCTGATGGGGGATGTCTCCGCGGCCTGCCTTAGCGGCCGTGTTCCTTCCTGCCGGTCCCGCTACACCCTGCATTAGCGGGCGGGGTTGCGGCGGTGTTTCATGCGGCGCGAGTGGTCCACGTTGTTGCTGGTTTCTCTGGGGCAAATTTGGGCGGCCGGCTGCTTTTTTAGGCGCCGGGCCCTTTTCCTGGTCCCGCGTGAGCTCGGGACCTCGGGACTTCGTTTATTTACAATGGGGTCCTTTTCCTCATGCACCCGTCCTCTGTGAGTGCCTGTTCTGGTGGCGTTTTGCTGTTTCTGAGCGTTGCTGGTCCCCGGGGTTGCGGTCATGGACTCGGGTGCCTCTTCATCTGCTCCTCCTCTTGATGCCCTGCGCCTGTTGATTGCGGAGGCGGTGGCTGCTGCCTTCCGGGCTCGGGAGGCTGCTGGCCCTCCTGCCAAGGTGCCTCGTGGGTCTGTAAATCCGCTGGACGCTCCTGATGGCGAGATGGGTCCTGATGAGGAGGAATGTGTCCGGGGACGCTTTGTTCAGGGTGCGGAGCTCTCTGACTTGTTCGCCCATGTGCGGGATAATTTGGGGTTCACTCCTCCGGTGTCCTGGAGGATGACTTCTTTACGCAATATCACCAGCCGACTCCTGAGTCCTTCCCCTTGCATGGTGCTGTGCGCAAGGTGCTGGATCATGAGTGGAAGGAGGTGGATAAATCCGCCTTTCCTCGCTTTCTGTCTAAGCGTTATCCTTTGGAGGGTTTTGCTGCTGAATTTCCACAGGCCGTCAGGGTTGACAATTTGATGGCTGGTCTTTCCTCACAAGGTTTGGTCCTGTCGGATGACGCCCTTCCTTCTGACGCAGTGGATAAGCGTGTTGAAGGGGCGGTGAAGCGTTTCTATGCTGCTTCCAACTTTTCTGTCAGGGCGACTGCCTATTCTAATTACATGGTCCAGTCCCTCCTCAAGGATTTCCAGGCCCTGTCTGTTCTTTTGCAGGATGGGGAGGATGCCTCCTCTCTCTTGGCCCTCATGGAGTTGCAGGTGCGATACTTGTCGGACATTTGTTTTGACAATTTGAGTGCCGCTGTGGCTGCTTCTGGTGCTTCGGTTGCTGCGAGGCGTCATATCTGGATGCGTTCCTGGAAAGCTGAGTCTTCTCAGAAGGCGGTCCTGCTTCAGTTGCCCTTTGTGGGTTCCAAGGTGTTCGGGCATCAACTTGAAGAGATGGTTAAACAGTCGGCGGAGAACCGCAAGCTTGTGGCTCCGGTCCGCCCTCCTTCTCGGGGGCGCGGTTTTGGCTACCGGCGTGCCTTTGGGCCTTCTGCTCGGGGTGCTTCGCAGCCCTTTCGTGGCAGGGGTCGTGGCCGGGGGGCCCCTGGAGGTGCCAAGCCCCGGGCCCCTGCCGGTGTTGCTGCCGCCGCTTCTTCCTCTTCACAATGACTGTCTGCCTTTGCCGGTTGGGGGTCGCCTTCAATCTTTCCTGCAACAGTAGTTGTCGGTTCCGGATGCCTGGGCGGTTCGGACAGTGTCGGAGGGTTATCGGATCGAGTTCTCCTCTCCCTCCGGTCTTCCTTGTGACTCCCCTGCCCTGTCTTCCTCTGCGACGGGAGGCCTTGCTGGAAGGTGTGCGCCTTCTGTTGGAGAAGGCGGCTATCGTGGAGGTTCCTCCTCTGGAGAGGGGCGAGGGTTGTTATTCGATCCTCTTTCTGGTCTCCAAGAAGGATACTTCGGCTCTGCGCCCTGTTTTGAATCTGAAATTGGTCAATCGCTTCATCCCACGTCGTACATTCAAGATGGTGACTTTGTTGTCCATCCTGCATCTAGTGCTTCCTGGGAGCTTCCTGGCATCCCTGAATCTGATGGATGCTTATCTGCACGTCCCGATCCATCCTGCGGATCAGAAGTTTCTCCGGTTTGCTGAGGGTTCCCGGCACTTCCAATTCCGGGTGCTTCCATTCGGCCTTTCGTCGGCGCCAAGAGTTTTCACGAAGCTCTTGGCCCCTCTGGTGGGTATTCTTCATTCCAGTGGTCTGCTGGTTTTTCCCTATCTGGATGATTGGTTGATTGTTTCTCCTTCTTCTTCTCAGGCTCAGTCGGATGTGGATCAGGTGTGTCATCTGCTGGGGTCCTTTGGGTTCCTCATCAATCACCGGAAGTCCTCCCTGGTGCCCTCCCAGACCCTGAAGTTCCTGGGGGCTCTCTTCCGCATGGATCTCGGGATGGTGTTCCTCTCCCAGGAGCGCCAGTTGACTTTGTTTTGTCACCTTTCTTGGGTTCTGTCCCAGTCCCAGGTGTCTGCCCGTCTCTGGTTGAGAAGTCAGGGGGAGATGGCGTCCACTTTGCATCTCCTCCCTTGGGCCCAGCTGCATTTGTATCCCCTATTGCATCATGTCCTGTCGCACTGGGATCCTGCCTCCCTGGACTACGAGGCCCTGATTCCCGTCTCTCTCCTGGGATTCGGGTGGATCTCCAATGGTGGTTGTCCCCTCTGTCTCTTTCCCAGGGGTTCGATCTTCTTCCTCCTCGGGATGTGGTTGTGTTGTCCACGGATGCCAGTGCCGTGGGTTGGGGTGCTGTGATGGGTGCCTCCAAGGCTCAGGGTCGGTGGTCCCGTTTCGAGTCTCTCCAGTCCTCGAACTGGAAGGAGTTGCGGGCGGTTTGGTTGGCTCTTCGGTGGTTTGCTCCTCTCCTTCTGGGCCATGCTGTCTCGGTGCAGACCGACAACCAGGTTGTTCGGGCTTATGTCAATCGTCAGGGGGGCATGTGTCGGTCTCTGTTTCTCCTCTCCAGGTTGATCAGGCTTTGGGCCGAGCAGAATCTCTTGTCTCTGACGGCGGTCTATCTTCCGGGGACGGCGAATGGGCCTGTGGACTCTGAGCAGGGTGTTCCCCTCCTCGGTGACTATGTGTCTGTCCCCGGATCTGTTCGATCTGATTGTCCTCCGGTTCTGCCTTCCTTGGCTGGATCTTTTTGCCTCGGGGGATTCTGCCCTTCTTCCTCGGTTTTGCAGCCTCGTTCCCTCCCGGTTGGCGTGGGCGATCGACGCTTTCTCCATTCTGTGGTCACTGGGGCTCCTGTTTGCCTTCCCTCCGTTTGCTTTGATTTCGCGGGTCCTCCGGAAGATTCGGTTGGACCGGGCGGAAGTTCTTCTGGTTGTGCCGGAGTGGTCTCGTCAGTCTTGGTTTCCCCTGCTTCTGACCTTGTCTGTGTGCCCCCATTGGAGGTTTCCCCTGTGTCCCTCCCCTCTGCGGGCTCCTCTTCTCAGGGTTGCCTCCCTGCGCCGCCTCCGGCTGGGGGTTTGGCACTTGAGAGGTTGAGTTTGTTGGGTCAGGGTTGCTCGGTTGAGGTTGCCCAGTGCCTCCAGTTGTCTCGGCGCCCTTCCACCTTGAAGTCCTATGACCGTCATTGGAAGAACTTCTCCTCCTGGTGTCTTGGGAAGGGTTTCTCTTCTTCCTCCTGTGAGGCTGTGAGGGTGTTGGACTTCTTGCGGGATGGGTTCGTCTTGGGGCTCGCTGTCTCTTCCCTACGTGCGCAGTGGGCTGCCATTCTTGCCTTTCGGGGTTCCTCTGTGTCCTCTGTCTCACCGTTGGTGGCTCGCCTTTGCGGAGCTTTTGCTTCAGCGTCCTGTCTCTCGCTCTCCTGTACCAGCCTGGGATCTTACCCTGGTTCTCCAGGCCTTGACGGGTCCCCCTTTCGAGCCTTTGGTCTCGGTGGACCTTAAGTTCCTTTCTGCTAAGGTTCTGTTCCTGGTGGCCATTACTTCTGGGCGGAGGGTTGGTGAGATTGGGGCTTTGATGGCTTCACCCCCCTTTTTGCGCTTTTGCGCTGACAAGGTCATTCTCCGTCCCTGTCAGTTTTTTCTGCCCAAAGTGTTGTCATCTTTCCACTGTCAGGAGGATATTGTTCTCCCTGTTTTTTTTCCGGCTCCTGCCTCTCCGGAGGAGTTGGTCCTCCATTCTTTGGATGTGCTGAGGGCTCTCCGCATCTACTTGGATCGGACCTCTGGTTTCCGTAAGGTTGATTCCTTATTTGTCACCTACGGCCTCTCTGGGCGTGGTCTTCGTCCTTCCTTGTCCACCTTAACTCGTTGGGTCAAGGGTGCTGTGGTTTCGGCCTACGATTCTGCCCGCTGTCCTCTCCCCTCTTCTGTTCAGGGTAGATCGACCAGGGGCGTCTCCTCCTCCTGGGCCATGTTCAAGGGGGCCTCCTTGAGAGACATTTGTAATGCTGCCACATGGGCTTCTCCCCATACGTTTGTTTCCCATTATCGTCTTCAGTTGGGGATGGCGGCCTCGGCTGCCTTTGGCTCTCATGTTTTGTCTGCTGTACATGGTTTATGATTTGTACTGCTTTCTGTTGATTAAATGGACCTGTTTTCTCGCATTTTCTGGTCTGTATTATTACAATCACCGTGTGCTTGGGTATGGGCTCACTGTTAAGGAATGGGACGGGAAGACCAGGACTCGGAGTAATGAATATTACCGGTGAGTAACCGGGCATTACACAAGATCACATTAATTTTTTTACAAGCACTGGTAGTGTAAGTGATTTTCTCAGAATCACAGAGAATCACAGAAAATTGAGCCGATGCCGAGACTCGAACCTGGTTCCCTAGTTCCAAAGGCGGCAGCTGTGCTGGCTTCTGCCTTGAATCCCATCTATTCTAAAACTGAATGGAAACCCAAAGGCAATTATTGCCTCGGTAGAGGCAGGGTGGCAAGCCACTTGAAAGCTCGGCTCGTCGGGAACTCAAGATTCCAATAGGTACTCGAGCTGACCGAGAGCCAGACTTCAGGCTCGAGGCTGGCCCGAGCTTTCAGTGGCTCGCCTACCGCTAGTACCCATTGTGTACAGCGTCACTAAAAACCATTAGAAAAACCAATAGGTACCAAAGGATAGACCTATAGGTTTTGCCAATGCTTGTTTTTTGGTTACATGCTGGGATTTGTTGTCCTCTTTAACCCATTATAAAACCAGAACAACAAGTCCCAGAATTCAAACAAAATTGTTCTACTGGATGGCACGGAAGTAGGACACCTGACAGCTCTGTGAACTGGATTCGCTTATTCTCTCTCCTCTCCAAATTTCCAGAATTACTTGAGCTTTTCAGCAACTTTCTCTCTCCAGGCGAGTAACACAGCCACGGCGGCTCCCCCCTCCTTCCGCTGCCGCGGCCCCCGTCACATGATGAGACCCTTATTTAGCTCCTTCTCTTCCCAATAATCACTCGCTCATTAGCTCGTAGCAGCCGTTAATTATGCAAATGAGGCAGTCGCGCGGGGGTGGATTTCACTTTAAGTCTGATTACGGCACCTGGGGTCTGAGAGAGGCCTGCATTTCCAGGCTGCTCTTGTCTAATATCTTTGAGCTCCTTGGCTAATTTATATTAAAAGTGCAGTGTTTCGAAACCTTTCGCTTATCTTTCTTGTTTTTCTCGAGAACCTCTTGTGAGACTCGCAGTAAATAGACGGGGAGCTCTGAGGCCTGCACGGGGAGGGAGGGCTGCGGGACCAGTTCGGAGGGATACACGGCCTGAATTAGAGGCAGGAAAGTGTGTGGGTGGGGGGGCCTGTCAGGGAGGGACCCAGTCAGCGCAACTCTGACGCAAATTAACTGTAAGAAGGGCTCAAGTCCTAAAAAAGAAGAGGGGGACTAACCAAGTTGGTCAGTACACAAGTGACATCATGGAGCTTGACATCGCACGTGGCATCACACAGAGTGGCATCACAAGAAGTGCCCCCACAAGCCTCCACCCGCCCCCCCCTCAGAATCAGATAGTACATTTTATCAGTCCCTGTATATAAGAGATGTGCTGCACTGTAAGAATGCCAGCTGTCTGTCCCAGTATTAACACAAATAAACATTTAAATACCTCCATTTTGTTTTATTTCTTTTATTGTGCTACTCATGCCAATGCAGGGTGTCAGAGCACTTTACATCACAAGTACACATTATACATTGAGAATGAATCATACAAGTGTGTAAATCAGTGAACAGGATGCGTTACATAAGACAGTGATGGATACAAGGTGTAGGAGTCAAATTTCCCTCATAGCTCGCTGTACTATATTAGAAGGATTACAATTTATGAACTGCAAGTAACAAAAGGATTTGTGTTAAAAGCAAAAGCCCACTTATCTACATAAAATAAAAATCTGTCATCTGCATGTTACATGGTGTGCTTAGCAGGAGACACATTAACCCTTTACGCTACTTTGATTTAAAACTATGACTAGACGAAACAGATTTCCCCAGCAAATGAGTTAACCACCAGAGTTACTTTACCATTATTATTATTCCTTGAGATTTAACAGGCACACAAAGCTCTCTGCAGCAGGTGCCTTAACCCCATAAGATATTTTAAAATGGAGACTTTGCAACCAATTGTGCAGAACATATTTACTGCAACATTTCTCTATGTAGCCAATTTCTTTGTGGCAGTGCTTTAAAAAACAGAAATGTATCCGTTGAGGCCCAGTTTTGCATGGGGTTGAGTCACTCTTCTGGCACAACACCAATACAAAATCTATTTTTTTAAATCTCAGAATGTGCTTAAATGTACTCATGGTAAACCTGCTAAATATATGTGTGAGATCTTAAGATCTCTTCACCACATTATGATTCATTATTATGAAATCAGCTCAACTACACTAAACTGGCCGTCCATAAATAGGCCAGAGCATAAGCTTAGCTGACCATTCAATATCACCAAGCTGCAGCGGCCTAGTCCTGGATTTAAGTTTAACAACTCGCATTCTGGCAAAGCTCTCAACTCACCCACTTCTGATAAGTGACTTATGGTGTTGAGGCCTCTCGCCTGCTAACCTCTATTCTTCACCCCCCCCTTGTTGCTTTGTGTTACAGATTGCGGCTGAATGGAGCACCCCGCCAAAGAAAGGACGCTCTCTTTGGCGCAAATGCTGTACGCTGGAAGCATTAAAAGTTACATCAAAGTTACTTTGAAAGAAAATGGCCTCACACTAGAAAATATGTTTTTGAAGTGCTTCAAATTACCACAGTGATAAGTAGCCCATCAGCTGTAAACTAGGCCTGGGAGAAATTTTAATTACACCGGAGTAATCAGAGTAATCTCAATAATTACACATTACTCTTGTGATGCCAAATTATCAAAATTATGTGATTACCCGATCTTGAGTAATTCAGAGTAATTTGGGGCAAACATCCTACAGCAGGAGCACAGGAACCACAAACCAAGAGAAAGCGAGCAGGTGCTGGCTACTGATGTTCAAGTCCTATAGCATTTAGTGCTATTTTCTTAGTGGAAAATGCATCCTCAGGCCCATTTGGGATACAAGGGCGCATTTTGCACTAAGAAATTAGTGCTAAATGCTGTATTCGGCTTCTCCCATACTTACGAGTAATTGTGAGGTAATTAAAAGTAATTATGCTAGAGTAAACAAAGGTCTTCAAATGTACTAAAAAAATTAAAGTAATGCCATTTTTGGATTAGCGATAGGATAGTCTCCAGCCTAAAATAAGTGTTTACATGCATGAGATGATGTCCTACAATCTCACCCACTAAGCTGCTACAAATGGTTGAGAGGTACATTCTGGAAGTTGTGGTCCTGTCACAGTTCATTTGGTCCAGCTGAACTAAGGGGTCTGCAAACAATGACTTGTGATATAAGTCTAGCACTGGAGCATTGCGTCCTTGGTAAAATGGTTTAATCCGGAGACTTCTAGTGATTATTTTAAAATGTTCATTTGCTTTTGATTTTAGGTGACCTGCCATTATGTCATTGAAGCTAAAAAGTGGGTGTTTCTCCCTGAAAACGTGAACATCTATTGAACTTCCACCTGGACCTGTATTCAAGTGCGATAAGAAAATGATCTTGGGAAATATGTTTAAATACTGCACTGTATGATTGTTTAATTTTTTTTATGTAACATAATATTGCAATAGTCAGATCATGACCCTGGTGGTGAAATTCTACAATGACAAATAAAGAGGTTTACTGCTTGAACAGGAAACTGCATTCGACTATTCAGCGTCATTACTTGTGCAAAAGCTTGAGATTCCATCCAAAGGATTTGGCATTCCTGAAAGTAGGGATGAGTGTGAACTTCCTGCCCACACACATCATGACAATATGAGAAGCCTTGCAAACATTATACAATTTAAAAATAAAATATGGGTGAAAAAACTTCCAGAAATAGGTTTTATTGACGAGAAACACCTGAAAATTTACTTTTTTGATGAAATGCTTCAACATAATAAATTTAATGTGATACATCCTTGGGGAGGGGGGTATCATATATTTTGCTGCAAATTTCATTTTTGCTGGAGAATTTTCACAGAAAGGTGTTTCTTTTAGAGTAATGTGGAGAAGGCATCATTAGGTATACAATAAATAGCACGCTAAGCGTTACAATGTGGAGGGGGTCTGCCCTATGTTCACCTGTCTCTCCATGTCCTTCTGTTTCAGTGACATCCATCCCAAAAATGTGTTTGATGGAACTTCGCTATGATGTGCTTCATAAATAATAAGTTGTTATATTATATAGCTCCACATACCATGCACAGGTTTTGGGGTTCTTCCCCAAAGGAAGTTTTGGCAATGTGATGACACCTGATACATTTTAAATCACATTAGGGAAGTGTCATTGGTCATGACTCAGTAGGATTTAGAGTCTGCATTATAAATGGATTTGGCATTACTCAAGAATGTTTTTTGGGGGGAAAAAAGTGGTAAATTTTAAGCAAATGAGGAAAGCAGGACTGAAATCCACAGAGAAGGGGGCAATAGTGTGCTATATTTTTAAATTAGTGTTAAGGGATCATCACTACTGTTATCTGTGCTTGACCTGGAGTTCAAAAGTTGCAGCCTTTCTGCAGTTGGTAAATTGAAAACCATTAAAATGTATAATAAGAATACCTGTTTTCACTGGGCTTAGAACTCCAAAACGGTGGTGTTGCGTGCCATATTAAGCATAGAACATTATGATATGATAAAAGATTGCATACAGTGTACATGGGGTGGGAGTTCTTTTTCAAGTATGTTTTTGACACAGAAAGTAGTAAAGACATGTTTTTAAACACATTAGGGCAGTGACATTGTTGAAAACCTGGGAGGAGGCTTTGGGGGTTTTATCGAAAGGAATTTGGGAAGAATATAATGAAAATGGTGCATTTCAGTACCAATTGTCAAAACTCCAGTGAATTTAAAATCTACATTACAAGGAGACATGGCGTTACTTCCCTAAGGAGGCTTTGGGAAAAGAAGTGGTAATTAGTATAGCCATTAGTTATGTCACATTTTTGGTAAAGTGCTTACTCCCACTAAAAGGTTCTATGGAACCGATTGGGCATTGGCACGCGGTTAGAATTTCTATGCGACAGACCTTTGTGATTGGCGGAGGAAAAAAGAGAGTTAGCATTCAACAAAACGGTTCAAATTCGTGCAACCCATTTGGCCATACAATAAGGACCAAGAATCGGTAACTAAAGTCAAAGGGGTTTATTACAAATTAATAATCAATTTAAATCAATTCAAACTAAGCAATGCTCAGATACAGAATTCAAAAAGAGGCATTAGTCAACAAAGTAAATCCAGTTCAATAGCATCAACATGTGACAAGTGCAGCCACATAGTTATAGATGACAAAAGTTTAAAGTTATCTAATCAGACTCTAACTTAGATTGAGGATGATTAAAATCGGGAAATCTCAAGGAATTTCAGAAATAGGACGGTGAAACAGGAAGGTGTCAGCATAACGAGGAGTTCAGTGGAAAACCTCTAAGAGAGTACAAGTGTTTAGCATTTAGCTTTATACTCTCAAGAATAGGGCAAGCAGAGAGGGCTGTACCACTCTAAGGGGCCGATTCCGATTCGGGTCGGAAATCTCTCCGACCGAGCCGGACCCGGAGAGATTTCCGACCGAATCGGACCCTAGCAGCCCGACCGAACGAGTACGATGCGCACGTATGCCATCGGACTCGAGTCGGTCGGACTCCCATTGAAGTCAATGGGAGCCTGTCGTACAACGCGTACGCGGGCTCCCATTGACTCAATGGGTGCGAGGCGGACAAGGGCGCCCCGTACAGCGTGTACGCGGCGAAGCGACTCGCGCCATACACGCACAGGTAGGGGGGACCCATGGGTCCCCCCTGTGTGCGACTCGCGCGGCTACGCGTACAGGGGGGTTCGACACGGACCCCCAAAGTACGGCTCCGACTGCTTCTTGGAGCCGGACGGCGCGAGTCGGTCGGACTGCTCGCGGCGCGCATCGTACTAGCCCGGCCGGGGAACGTCTCCATTGCGAGGTACGCAGCGCATCCGTGCGAGTCGGTCGGTGCAGTTGGGACGGGCGTACGGGTCAGTCGGCAAATTTTCACGCGCTCGCATCGTACTCGTTCGCCCGGATGCACGTACGATTCGGTCGGGAAAAAGGGCTCCGAATCGGATCCGGTTCAGCCGAATCCGATTCGGTGCCCTACCGGCCGAGATCGGAATCGGCCCCTAAGTCTAAAGGGATCTGCTCTAAACTCTAACAGTGCATTCATTACTTAAAACAGACAGATACATTCTCATAGTATGATCCTCATACCACCCTTCCAGGAACCAATAGAATTACACTTCATGTGCCCATTGGCAACATCGTCGATCTTTCCCATTTCATGAAACCTGGACATTCACACGACCTTGGACAAAACACCATTGCTGATATACAATGAATAGGCACATTTTCTCCTGTTCATTGTTCATTAGCACCTCACGTCTCTGCCAAGTTTTTCTTCGCAGGCCTCGCTATCACTAATACACAGTAGTCCTTTCTCTAACTAATGAAGCTTTGGAACCGCATCCGCAGAAGAGAGAACATACAAGTCAAACAGAAAATACATTTTGAAATTCAAGCCTAGTTATATTAACATGGTTAAACACTAAAATGTGCACTTCAATTACATGGATGTGTGTGCAGGTATAACTTCAAAATAAATGCAACAAAATAAATTTAATTAAGTTCATGCTTACATTAAGTACAGCACTTTCAAATACATGCAACATAACATAAAACATAAGTGTGAATATATGAAAACTACATTTCTTCATCATGATTAGGCTAAACATTATTGTGCACACGTTTAGGAATCTCGAGTTTCTACAGTGAATGCAATTCAGTAATACGTTGAAATACTTCACTTGCAATTAATAAAGTTAGGCACCCAGAATATATGGGGGTAAGTGCATGTAACTCTTGCACTTCTATGACGTATAAAGGTGGAGCTAAATTTGCGCTGCTCCGGTACTGAGAGAAAGCAAGACTGTGTGCCCCATCCAGAAAGCTTACACTGAGATATTTGGTAAAAAGACAGGTTTTACTGACTTGAAAATACATGAGTTTCTAAACTTTTTGGAAGAGCCATCAGGCAAAAAACATCCAAAGAGGGGATGCCAACACTAAGAATGACCAGACATTCACTCTTACAGCAACATTTAGGTACCACAAGCATGCCTCAATTACTAAAATGAAGAGTGCAAATATTAGAGTTTTGTGTCAGAAATAACAGGGTCAAATCAAAAATACTGCAGTGGCCGACCATTCATAATTTTTAAGGCCACCCTGGCCTCACTAGGAAGATAGTCTAAAGAAAGAAGTAAAGGGGCTACAACCAGCATAATTCTGACTGCGGCACAGGTTGTAATTGGTTCAGGCCCCTGTGGGTAGAGTCCATTACCATTGTGAAACCTAAAAACTATGGTGACTGACACTGCAGCCGTTCATCCCACAGGAGTAATAGACGTTAGAATCGACTTCAGTTGCTTCATACAGAAGTGCAAAGAAATTGCAGAAGTAATCTGTGTCTATATGTGGAGCTCTGAGTCGCATTTGACTCCCACATTTTTAATAGTTTAGACTGGTGTAGGACAGGCACCCATTTCTTTGAACAAGGGTTTGAAGTCTGCATCCCCTGGGGACCTTCCATCACCATTACCTATGTTTTGTCTGTGTTGAGCCTCAGTCAGTTTGAATCCATCCATTATCTGATCTGTCCCATCCATTGCCATGATGCTTTCACCTGACCATCCAAGGTGAAGGAAGATCTGGGCGCCCTAAGGGTAAATGGAAAAAAGGCACCCTTTGGAATGAACTACCCTGGCCAGTGGTTCAACATAGACACTCAAGAGATATGGTAAAGGAGAATCCGTGTGGAACCACAAAGACCAGAGTTGAAGTTTAGAAATGATGCACTGCAGTTCCAGCCTGAACAAGAGGCTCCCACAGCAAAAGGAGTCAAATACCACAGATAGATCAGGGCACTTACACTACTAGCTTCTGTCATAAGTTACAGGTCCTTCAGAGCACTCACTAAGACAGACTCAGTGTGCCAATGTGGACCGAAGGCCATCTGGGAATCGTCAAGGTTATCATTGGCCTCAAGAATATGCCTCAGATGAACCACCACATGGGTCTTCAAGATGTTGGGAGTCAACGGCAGGAGAAACACATCAATTGTTCATTGGTCCTCATGAGAAATAGCAATGCTAGAGCTCCTTGAACTGAAGTAGAAGATTCTGCTGGGCACAGGAGAGATTCAGAATTTTATAAAGGGAGCTAACGATATCCACAGGTGAACTTTTTCAAGAGTGGTTGGATGACGGTCTGCAGGGGAACACAATTTTTCTTATGTAATGACCACAGGGGAAATGTAGACCGAATGACAGGAGGGAGGGAACTGCTAGGAACTATGCTATAGCCATCCTTTGGGTATTCACTAGGCTGCTAGAAAAGGGTAAAGTCAAAGAATCCAATAATTTTGGAGGAGCATTAGGACAGTGAGCATTATAATTAGAGAGTGCCTGCACTACATGGAATACTTCTATCTGTGTGTTATCAGTTTCCCGAATCCTCATAGTAAAATACGCCTTATGAGCTAATTAAAGTTCCATTTTGTACTTGCTGAGCGCTTATAGAGGGAGAGCTTGAGCAATGGCACCTCTACTGACACTCTGCTGAGCTCGTGCATGTGTAGAATAGCTGCATTGGGCAAGTAAGGCAGACCACAGTTCATGGGCCAACTGTGAGCTATATTTTTATATTGTTGTTATGGGATCATCAAAGGCAATGTAAGCTTTTACGTGTCTCAAGTGGCACGTCTGCAGGCTTTAACCGGCTTGAAAGGCCAATTATTCATGCTTGCGCATGCAGACAAGCTTACTTGCCTTCGCAGGCTGGCAGTCAAATCACGGAGCTACCTTACTGGCATAAGTGTAGGAACTGTGGGGTATGCGGGGAATTTATCCTCCCAGATTTTGGAGTTGTGGGGACACAGGATACAAGGGTGGTGGGAAAGGACGAGGGGGCAAATGACCCTGTTTAAAGTTCATTCGTTTTTCAGTGTATTAAAAGAAGGGGACTGAAAAACGAATGAAGTTTACACGAGCTGCTGACTTAGCATGTCTCTTTTCTGCAATGCAAGTGTGCAACATCTATTTGCCCCACCTGTCTCGTGTGCTGTAGGCCGGGCTGCTGCAGCTTTTATGACACTGAGGATTCTTATCTGATGTATGTGCTGGACTCTAATTCCTTACAGGTCGTTCAAAGGCCTATTAAAAGTAAAGGAGGCTTTGTTTTTTAATTGCTTATTGCGCCACCTGCGGTCTCGCACTCTCTTCAGCCCACTTGCAAGGTGTCAATTAAAGACTTGGGGGTATATTCACAAGAACGTGCGCTAAACATCTCCAAAAAATGTTAACTCAACTTTACACATCGCAGCCTATCGCGGGAAAATAACCCTGTGTTAACGTGGAATTCACAACAGGGCGGTACAATGCGATAGTCTGCCGAAAACGCGGCCAATGTCCGCGATACAACCACCTCGACGGAGATAAAAACACAAACCTCAACACCAAAAAACGTGCGATGAGCCCATTCGCGATGAGGAAGCAGCGATAAGCAGCACCAGGCCCGCGACACACACACGGCAGGCGGGAATAAGCACAACAAAAGCCTGAAAAAGAAAGACAAACCAAACAGAAAACAACAGCGAAGCACAATGGAGGCAACCGGAGCCAGTAAACAACCCCACAAGCCCCACTGGCAACAAAACATTGTACATGGCAGGCCATCGTGGACAAGGTGAATGCAGCTGGAGAGCGGAGGAGGACAATGGAAGAAAACCAGAACAGCTGGAATGATGCGAAACGCACAAACAAGCAGAAACACGCCAACAACCAGAAGGCAGCAATGCACACCGGAGGTGGGAGTCCAGCGCCACACCAGGAGCTGGATGACATGGATGAAATGGTGTCCACCACATCAGTCTGGAGATGGTGGCAGGACCCGGGGACCGGAAACTGCCCAAAATCAACAGACACAACAGCAACAGGGAGAGAAACGACCAGGGACTGGGGGGACAGGGGGAGATGGGCACAATGGCACACATGCACAATTAAGCACAGCACAACTGCAGACAAACCATGCCCAAGAGTAACAACACCAACCAAGAGCACAAGTCACACAACCCGGCAATATCACACCACTGAACAAGCACAGACGTGAAAACCACACTGCCTGAAAGGGAGAAGGGTGAGCCAAATCAGAGCTGAAGGGACATCTCACACACAATGCAACACACACACAAAGGAAGCAGAGCACCCCAACATCGAACACAATGTGGTACAAACAGCAACATTTGCACAACCGAACACAGGACACAAGTGCACCCGCTTGTGGCCAGTAAATGGCCATACGCATCTGGCAAAGCACGAAACAGGTACATGATAATGCACAAGTACAAACCCTCAGCCCTGATGGGGTAGCAATGCACGTATGGCAGGGACCCAGATAGGCTGTGACACACACATTGGCATACAAATCAAGACTCAACACAGTTGGAGACAAGTGAAAGTGCGGAAACTTTATCAACTAGTGCATGTCAGTTCGGCCAAGAGAAGTGCCACAACATGCAGAACAATGCAGCAGCATGTCTGAATGAGGAACGTTTGAAAGCACCCATGTCCACCCCGGGGGAGTCCCTCACTAACACAAGTCAGTGCCAACCCGCGTTGGTTGTCCGTGCATGGATCAGGAGTCCAGGCCAATGCAGCCATGTCCACTGTCGTCTTGGGACATGTGACCAGATCCTCAACATGCAACCAGGCGTTGGGACACGTGCAATGGGTCACATCCAGTTGTGGCTGCAGGTACCTTGTCACTCGTTCATGAACGCGAGTGCAGCAGCGTAGGCCAACATTTCCAATGAGAGATCGTTGTCCACCACATCTAACATGTCGGCGACATAATCCATCAGCTGTCCCGGACAGATGTGCTGACTCCAAACCCTGGCCCCAATTTGCACCAAAGCCCAATCGGAGAGCGGCTCAATGTGGTCACTGCACACGACGACTCGTGCAATCTCCCAGGTCCAGTTGCCAGCATGCATGCCAAACATCCAGGCATGCCATAAACGGGCATCACGGTGACACTCCTGGTCGTGGGCCAACAGGGGGCGCACACACACGTCGAAATCCAGGTCAGCTACCGTTACGTTGGAGAGGCAGACATCCATGGTCCACTCGAATATGCATGAGCGACAATGCAACACAGGCTGAATGCAGGTGACGTTCGAAAGGCGGAAGCCCAGCCGGTAACTGATCTGCAGCACTGTCAACGGCAGTGCCCCCAGTACATGCAGCAGACGTGCACGGTACAGGTCCACGTGACTGGAGATGAGCATGTGTCCGGGAAGGTCTGCCATTGCGTCAGTGGCTCTGCTTGAAGCGGCACTGGCTTGCCCTGCGCCAGTCCTGTGGATGAAATGGCACAGCTCGGAGCAATGAGCAGTGTCTGTGTGCAACGGGTGTAGACCTGGGGTGGGGTGGCAGTACGTGTGAAGGCCATATCACGCACGCTAACTACGACCAAGGACTTCTGCGTGTGGGATGTGTACACGTTGGTCTCACGTCGGGCAGTGCATAGTGTGGGAGTCGCAAACAAATGCTATTGTATCTGTCAGGGGGTGCTGGCCACATGCAAGTTCCAGCTCGGAGCTGCAGATGTGCTCCCGCCTGATAGTTCAGACAAAGGACCTTTCATCCCTACAGTAACTTCACCATCTGCATGCATACAGGAGATGTACAGAGGCCTGTCGTGGGTGTGGTGGGATGTCTGCGACCCAGGGAATCATGGATGATATGCCCGGCACGTGGCACATGAGCGGCCTCACTGTGTGTTACATTGCCTCACAGCTGCTCCTCCCTCCCACGAGCCCCCACACTTGTGTGCGCTGCGCGGTTGTACCACGTGCACTCCTACAGCACACCGTTGTAATGCCTGTCCGCGCATGTCCAGCGGCATGCCAATAACACCGTGAAGCTGGCCTTTGAGGGTGTGCAGCCACGTGAGTGTAGGCCAATGGTCCGGACAGGGCGGACACAGGTGTACAGTCCATGGCTGGCTGTGATCGCGCTGCGATTGAGGCTAGGCAACTGACTTATGCAGCCGCAGGACTGATACACATAACACTTGGCATGCATGTGCCAAAACCCCGAGCGGTCTTGCGCTCCTACATTTCCCCGTACGTGCGGGCCCGCCCTCATGGTGCATGCCACATTGCAACATCGACTACTGTGGCCCTGGTGGTGACAATACCCCAACACAGAGACACACTTAACGCACTTCCTGCTCAAGGCCAGACCAGAGCCACGTCCTGATCCCCCTGCCGAATCAGCACACCCCTGCGCTGACCTGACGTACGCCGGACCAGCACACGCCGCATGTGCATGCAGGGGGGGCGGGCGAAGCTACATGTCCAAGGTCTCAGCCACTGCTGAGGTGACATGGTATCGTCCGCTGAAGACAGCACACTGTGATGTTGCAGGGCTCGGGCACATCATGCTGACATAATGACCACACGGACACACTTTCTTAGATGGTGGGAATGGCTACGGGCACGTGCGCCTGGCTACTTTTATTAGCAGGCTCACATGTCGAGTGACACCTGTGTTGGATGTGTGTGGGGTGTGTGCACACCAGCCGTCATGGAGTGCCTGGTGCAGTCAAAAAACGACAACAGTGTACATCGGTAAGGACACACCCATTCAACCATAAAGGCCCCCTGACTTGAGCTGCACAGAGTTAGTGGCCCCGGATGCACAACGTCCTGCACGGGCCTACCGCCACGGGCCGGTGACTTGCGGTGCACTGGGGCAGGGTCACGAGAGCAGAGCAGGTTTTCATAGATGACAAAGGAGGTTGTCGCGGAGTGTCTCGGTGGACAGTGGAAGGTGTACCCCCAGGGCATGATGCAGAGGGCAGAACCACGCTGAAACAGTCACTATGGTGGAGGTGAATGGAACAGACACATGTCTGACACCAAGTCCGGTCCAGCCAAATGATGATGCAGACAACCCCCAGGCCATGGACTCAGACGCCACCAAAGTCCAACCAGAAAGTGCCCATGAGTCATTGTGCACAGAGTTAGTGGCACCGGTGCTGATAGGGGATGCCGCCTGCGATGAGGCGTGTCCAATGGTGTGGACTCCTCCACATCTTACCCAAGACACAGTTCCACATGTGTGACCTACTCGACCGCAGTGTAGGCCTGAGGCAGCGGTCAGCAGGGGCCATTCACCGAGTGTCGCCGGCATACGTTGGATGGTCCCACCGGCCTGCGTAGTTCAGGTTCAGTGGCACCACGGGACGCGGACTTGCGGTGAACAGGGTTGATGGCACCAGGTCAGTTGTTGCTAGTGTTCGGTCACCTCCGTGACTAGGATCCGGCTTTCATCCGGACTGAGCCGCATCTTCCTCTTACTCCTCTCCGTGCGTTTACTTGTATGGACTCTGCCATTCATGAATCACGACTAAGTGCTGGATGTGGGACCTACTGGAGTGCAGTGTAGGCCTGAGCCAGTAGTCTGCAAGGGCCAACAAACACGTGTCGCCGGCTTGCGTTGAACAGGGTTAGTGGCACCACGTGTCGCAGGCTTGCGATGCAGACTTTTGCTTCACTGATCGGAGGGAGTTCAGCGATTTGGACGCTGCCATGGACTTGGGGTCACTGCCATTCAAGACTCAGGACACAGTTCCACATGTGGGACCTACTGGGCCGCAGTGTAGGCCTGAGCCCTCATCCACGTGTCGCCGGCTTGCGTTGAACAGGGTTAGTGGCACCACGTGTCACCGGCTTGCGTTGAACAGGGTTAGTGGCACCACGTGTCGCAGGCCTGCGATGCAGACTTTGGCTTCACTGATCGGAGGGAGTATAGTGATGTGGACGCTGCCACAGACCTTTGGTCACTCACATTCAGAACTCACGACTTAGTTCAACATGTGCCCACAACTGGGCCGAAGAGGACACCAGTGGAGTATGCCAATGAAAAAGGAGTACTGTGGGCCAGCATCGTGGAGGCCAGCGATGGTCTGAGGAGGCTGCAAAGGTCGCGGGACTGGGGCTTGGAGCTTGCACCGGCACGTGGTGGGCCCTCTTTCACACACGCCGGTGTCGGCAGGTGAGCGGAGCCTCCTTGGTGCGCTGGGGCAGGCATGACGGGTCTGGGGACCAGCGGCCCGGGGTGTAGCAGGCACACAGGGACACAGGCCCCGCCGCGCTCGGCGCCGGCCTCGTGGCGGGCTGAGGGCGCCACCCTGGTGGACGCGTTGGCCATTCCGAAAGAGAACCATGCCCAGTGCGATGGTCTTTTTATTCACACCCCTACGCAGGCCTGGCGTACGCAGGGCCAACCCACTCCGCCCGCGCATGCAGGGGGGGACATAACATGCGACATTTCCGCATTCTGCCCCACAGCCTGTGGGGACATGGTAGCGTCCACTGGCCAATATACTCCATGCACCAGCAGTTAATCTCCACATGGCCATTTCCGTGGTTTGCACACTGAAGTCTGTCCGGCACCTCCACGCCACACCTGGCATTGGGTAGGTTCACATTCATTAGTCACTTGCAGCTCTTGCACATGCCTGCTCCAAGCCTCTCCTCACATCCTGCTATTGTGTGGCTGTGGTGCCATGCCCTGGCTGGGTTGTGGGCATGGCAAGCCCAGGTTCCCAATGGAGTCGTGTTGTCGTGTCTGGTCAGTTGGCATGTTGTGTGGCATGTTGAATGTAGTTGTGCTGCGTGCCCATTGCCAGTGTTGTGAGTTGCATGACTGTGGGTTGGAGGTGTGTGGTGTGTTCATTTTGGACTTACCAACGAGCACTGCATTTCCATAGGTGCCATCGTGGGAGCGCAGGTTGATGATGGACTGTCGGGAGATGTAGGAATCATGCACTCTGCCTGGGGAGTTGGCCACGACATTGTTGAGGAGTCCCGGGTGGTCCACTATTGCCTGCACATTCATGGGATGCGTGTGCTTTCTGTTGAGGTAGTTGTGTGCAGTGTCGGCAGGGGGAACGAGGGGTACATGTGTGCAGTTGATTGCCCCCGACACATGAGGGAATCCAGCTATGGCGTGGGAGCCTTGATTGGTCTCCAGCTGCTCCTGCGCAGTGTGGGTGGAGTGGAGGTGCTGGGGTACCGGGCTGATGTTGGCATCCAGGACAGGTGTGATGAACTTGGATGGGGTTGGCTGTGAGACTCCTCCGACTCTGGCAGTTGTGGGTTGGAAGGTACCAGAGGCCAACATGTGCAGCACAGCCGGCAGCTTTGTCTGCGGAGGGATGTTCGTTGTGCGCTGTGTTGGTACCGTCAGCAGGTGGGCGATGTGGGTCAGGATGCGGGGGATGGTTGTCCTTTTGGGCCTGTAGTGGGCAATGTCCTCTTCTGGCGTTCGGTCTGTGCGGCTGGTGCGTTTAAGGTGGGTCCGCTGTCTTTGTGTACGCTGCCTCTGTGGTGGTCCGGGGGGGGGCGGGACAGGTCCTGGGAGTGTTGGCGGGCCTGGGGGTGGTGGGGGTGGGTGTTGTGGCCCTCATGGGTGTCCGAGCTGCATGATCATTGTCTCCATGGCATCTGTGGGTCTTCAGATGTGGCTCTTGGCTGGGCTCCCTTTCATGCAGCAGGTAGTCGTCCTGCTTAACACCAGCAAAAGGCAGGTGTTAATTCCCTGGTGCTACCGCGGCTTATTGCCTGTTTTTGGTTCGCATCGCAGATCTGGCAGTTCGTTGTGAAAGTGGTGTAGTGGTGTTTTCGTGTGTTTTTGCACGGGAACGCCTACTCTGCATCTCATTAGGGTTAGTTGGTGGTGTCACCCGTGGAGATAAATTTGGGGGAAGTTATCGCGGGAATACTGGCGATGTCTGCAGTTTGCACACACTTGTGAATGGGGCGTTAAATCTATCTCCACTTTTGTTGAGTTAAGATGGCGATAAATCGGCGATGAGTCCTTGTGAATATGCCCCTTGGTGGGGACAGATAAACAGGGATGAATGGCTCCATTAGCATATCTCTCACCATTGCCAAATACACTGCAGCAGTAGCATGCCACACTATTAACTATTACAAAGGAGAGGTTATGCATGTTTCCTTTAAAAAATAAATGAGCAAGACAGTAACTTTGTATTAATATATTGACATTTCTATAGCGCCTTCCTAACCCTTGTGAGTCCCAAGGAGCTGTAACATAAATATTTATGACAAAATATGAATGTAAATTCCTTTTTTTCATTTTCTTAGCACCTTGCAACCATTCATAACATAAGACACTATTTAAACAGAATCTTAAATGAAAAAGGTTAGATTTTGTCATAAGGTTCTATAAATGATTTTATGAAATGGCCCAGTCCTTCATGTCTAACTGCTCTTCTCATTCTAGGTCATTGTTGCGTTTAGTAAAGTGTATTGTGGGCGCTGTAGGCCCTGTTGCACTGTAAAGTGCATTTTGCCTTTTCCTTCTATGGAAGCTGTTTTGAGGACAATTGGGTAAACTTATGGGCATTTAAACTGCATGAAACACTGGGTTTGCACCTCTGAAGGTTGGTACCCTCCATCTCATACCAAACTAGCCCAAACATAAGGCACAAGGCACTCACACACCTCTATCAATCCATACATTAGAATCAGTCGAGAGCAATCTAGCTCTCAGTCCTTTTCACCTCGAAGTCATGCATGAGAGCAGCGAAACCACATGGTAGGAGCACAACTCTGATCACCACATATAACATATATGCAACCTTTGGGCTTTAAACTGGTACTAAGGAGGTGAAATCTTTGCCCATACAGTGTTAGGATTTCTAAAAATGGCAATATAATGAAGTAATACCATCACAAAAAGTGTCACATTACGCAGCACAATTTGCTTTTTACTGCTGTATAATTTAGTCAATGCGGTCACATAATTTGGTCCTCCCTGATCTACGGGAAATCCATTGTTCCGAGAGTAAAGCTCAGTTTGTCAGTCAGTCAAAACATATGTTTATTTAGACCGTAGTCTGTTAAACAAGGATTCTTAAAAACCATACAACTGATAAAATCTGACATAAGACACTTAGGGGGTCATTATGATGGCGTGCGGATCGCCATCACAACCTTATTTACCCCCCGCCATATTATCATGGCGGGGAGTATCGCGGTGGATGCAAAGTGCGTCCGCCGCTTTTCCGCCGGTCGGCAATCGTTACGATTGCCGGCCGGGCGGAACTGGGCACTAATATGGTGGCGGTGCCTACCAGGCACCGCCATCCATATTAGGATGGGTGTTCTCAAAGACCTTTCCATGGCGGCGATGCCACCATGGAAAGGCTGGTGGGAATTGCTTTGGGGGCCCGTTGCGGGCCCCTGGGGGGTGTGGGGGTGGGCGGCTGAACTTGAGGGGTACCTATGGTACCCCCTACATTGCCATGCACAAGGTGGCAGGCACCGCGCGGTGTCTGCCACATTGTGCATGGCAATGCACAACATGCCATTTTGGCATTGCGGCGGGTGCTGCTGTAAGCAGCACCCGCCGCAATGTCAAGATAGCGGAATGTGACCGCCAGGGTGGCGGTCGCATCCTAATCAGTGGTGCGGAACCGCCGCACATCTGGCGGCCGGTCCCAGCACCGCTAGGGTAGCGGGCGGACGAAAGTCCCCCCGCCATCCTAATGGGGCCCTTAGTATAGATCATAGTAGTAAAATATGTTAAAATACAGTTCAACTAACCAGTAAAAGCTACATTACTAAAAACATTATAAAAAGTTGCACAAGAGCTTCACACAGTTCACTAGAATTTTCCCATTTTGACTGTAAAAAAGTATCAACTGACAAAAATCACCCCAAGGCACACGTCTCATCAAAAAACTCATTTTGGCCAATAAATTAATTGCTTGTCCCCTATTCTTAATATCATAATGTAAAGCTCAGTTGGTTGATATGGAGGTGGGCGTGCCAACAAATTAACAAGGCGAGCCAAGTCAGAGAAGAGAGAAAGGTCTGGCTTGTCTCTTAGAGCCTGTGCAGGAGATGAGCCCTGAAAATGTTTGCCAAGAAAATCATACACCAAACATCACTTAAAATATGATAAATTGTCTTCAAAATTCTAAAAAGTGTTTTTGTTTAACATGTGGAAGTTTTGACATTGATACGCCACATCATAGCACTGTATTGAGAATCATTTATTAAAATTAATCGTTTTTCAACATGAACTTACAACCTTTCCTGTCCTGACCGTTGTCATGTGAATTCTTTATGCGGCCCACTTTCTGATAAATAGAGCAACATTATAGTCTATTAAATGAAACACAATAGGTTTTGTACAGCTGGTACTCTGAACTCATGCATGTATTTGAATGTGCTTTCATATGCAATTGTTAAGAAAAGGAACATGGGTAAAATAAAATATTTTCCCAAGATCTCACAATTTGTTTAAGTGTGGAAGCCATAATTAATCCTGGGTTTTCTGGTTTTCACTTTGTACAAATTAGCCACTAAATTGGTATTTATTTGTGTCTCCTTTTTACCTCAAATGTTAATGTTTTGTTTTGACCTTTTTGTGTATGAAGGTAGAGTGAGGGTGGCAGGCAGAGGCCACATGAAAGCTCGGCTTGTTATGGCCTTGAGGTTCCAACGGACCCCCGATCTGAGCCAGGGCCAGGCTTCAGGCTCGAGCCTGCTTGAGCTTTCAGTGGTCACCCACCTCTAGGTTCATATGATTACTTCAGATATCTGTATGCATACCGGTTCATGCAGTGGGGACTAGTGACTTGTGTGCTTATAGACCTATGAGGTCCCAGCCTTGGGGTGAAAGCACTGTAAATATGTAGGACAATTTAAAAATGTATTACAGGCTGCACACAGTATAAGATAGACTGCCAGAAATTGTGCAGAAAGACTCAAGGGGAAATTTACTAACTTTTTTCACCAGGTTTGCTTTTACAAAAAAGTGACTGAAACCGAGGACAAAGTGTTGTGTTGGAATTTACTTTCCAACACACATCTTGATTTGCATTGAAAAGTTACCCAACATAATGTACAGTAGAGCTAAGTGCTACTTTGCAGCAAGTTTATGTTCCATAGGTTGTACATGGACATTCCCATTAGAGGTGGGCGAGCCAACAAATTAACAGGGAGAGCCAAGCCAGAGCAGAGCCAAGGGTCTGGCTTGGATCTTAGAGCCCATGCATGAGCCGAGCCCTTGAAATATTTGCTATGTAAATCATACAACAAACATCATGTTAAATATTAATAAGTCTCTTCAAAATTCAAAATGGGTATTTCTTTAAGATGTGGAAGCCTTTACAATAACAGTTAACAACAAGGGGTTGTGGCTCCAATCAGCAAGGCTGAGCCAAAATTAACCAAGAGAACACACAAAATGCCAGTGCTGATATAAAAATCACACTTTTTTTTATCCAAGCGCATTGACATCAAACAATGTCGCCAGACACCTCTTTTTCCGTGTAATTTAATCAGGATTTAATCAAAAAAATTCACATATAAAAATTCGAAACACAAAAGTTTTTTTATATTTTTAACAATAGACGCAACTACTTACTCACACACCATACCAAATACCAAATGTCCAAAATTTCTCTTGTCTCACACACCTCACTTCACCTTCAAACTCTCTATCATTCTCGTCATGCAAACAAACTGACATTCAACTCACAATAGCAATCTACCAAACAACATAACATACAGCCATTCCAATAAATCAAAACAATTGTGTAATACATTAATTAGAAAAATGGGGCCAAACATAAACACATCTCCACATTATACATCAAATTTTCAATCTCTGAAGGTGTAATTTGTACATTTGATTTGGCCACCACAAGTTCGACGCGTTTCGAACCCCCCAAAAATTCCGGGGTTCTCCTCAGGACCAGAAAGCTTAGTATCTGTTGTGAGAACAGCCGATCTCTGCTGTACTATATACAACAATTCATCCAAATAATATTTTCAGCGATGGGAGGAAACTCAGTCAGGAGCTGTTATCTCTCAATTATGTAGGGGAGTTGCAGACTCCAGTCTTCTGAAGGGTTTGGCAGATCGTGAAAATCCAACTCACTCTGTTCAAAGTGACAGGATCAAATTTTT
Organism: Calotriton arnoldi; assembly: GCA_963921515.1. NCBI lineage: Eukaryota > Metazoa > Chordata > Amphibia > Caudata > Salamandridae > Calotriton > Calotriton arnoldi. Next base: position 392,013 of record CAWUFW010002898.1, read on the forward strand.
TTCTTTTTTCTAAATACTCGAGGCTGGAACCAAGCGGAGTCAATCTTGCCGACGAGGAGTTTGACCGTTCTCCTAACGCCGGTTCGTGTCGCAGAGATTGAAAATTTGATGTATAATGTGGAGATGTGTTTATGTTTGGCCCCATTTTTCTAATTAATGTATTACTCAATTGTTTTGATTTATTGGAATGGCTGTATGTTATGTTGTTTGGTAGATTGCTATTGTGAGTTGAATGTCAGTTTGTTTGCATGATGAGAATGATAGAGAGTTTGAAGGTGAAGTGAGGTGTGTGAGACAAGAGAAATTTTGGACATTTTGTATTTGGTATGTTGCGTCTATTGTTAAAAATATAAAAAAACTTTTGTGTTTCGAATTTTTATATGTGAATTTTTTGATTAAATCCTGATTAAATTACATGGAAAAAGAGGTGTTTGGCGACATTGTTTGATGTCAATGCGCTTGGATAAAAAAGTGTGATTTTTATATCAGCACTGGCATTTTGTGTGTTCTCTTTACAATAACAGGGCAAATTATAGCACTCCACCGGGAATTACTTGTTTAAAGTGATAGTTTTCTACCACTGGTAGTCTGAATTCACAGACTTGAACATGCTTTCATAGATGATAAAGAAGGAAAAAAGTGTTTTGATTAAATAAAATATTTGCCTAAGATCACACAATTTAAGCGGGAAGCTGTGATTTATTCAGGTTTTCTGGTCTCACTTTGCACAGATCAGCCAGTAAATTGGTATCTATTTGTCTCTCCTTACGTTTAGGCTTTTTTTTTACCTCTTAGTGCATTTTTCTACAGTTTTTGAAATATAGTGCAAACTCTACCCAGAGGTATTGGAGCGCTTTATATGATTACCAGTTACATTATACAAGATCATATGCATTGTTTATTGGCAGGAGAAGATAAAGTGATTGGCCCAGAATCAGAGGATGTTGAGCCAATGCAGACTTGAACCTGGTTCGCTAGTTCCACAGTCTGCAGCTTTGACCGTAACACCACATCCTGGGTAGAGGGAGGGTGGCAGGAAGAAGCCAAAACGCGGCTCATTATGGGTTTGAAGTTCCAACAGGACCTCGAGCTGAGACTGAGGCAGGCTTCAAGCTTGAGCCTGGCTCGAGCTTTCAGAAACTCACCCACCTCCAATTCCCATGCAACCATCCATGGATTTTGATGCAAAATCTTATTTACTAAAACAAAGGTAGCTAGGACTTTGTGAAAAAAAAAATTACACCTCCTCGAGGAAGGCAAAAAGAATGAGTAAAGTTTTCTTTTCTCTAAACTTTTGAAACTTTATGCACATACAGCACTTTACAGCATACATATAGTAGTAAAAATGTTACATTTTTAAAGCATAAGTTTTGTACAGAAGGGTGCCCTTCCACTACAAAAACCTATGCTTGACATCATACACACACACCCATGTACTAAAGTGCATGGGTGTTTGCATCGGCACAAGGCAGCCAAATGTTCGCCAGTCAGGGAGAGACAAAACCGGCATCACACCTTAGTACATATGGTGCTGTTTTACGCTCTCTTATTGATGCAGGAAAGTAACTTTGGTTACTGTGCTAGTTGTATCAAAGGTTACAAATTTGCCCCTCAGTGTTTAAATGCTTACAGTGCTTTCAAAAATATTTTTGTTAGTACGAGACATTCGGACTGTGCCTACTTCAAACCTTTCCAGGACTGATAATAACCTTAAGTTGCTTTTAAAAAAAGAATAACTCTCTGACACCAGGAAGATGCACGTGATTCTGTGAATAAAAGACTATACTGGCTCCGATGAAGACCTTAGATTTGCTTAGGAACCAATCATCAGCCACACTCATCTCATTCTGTATATTTCACTATGCTGAATTTCTGTGAGCATCTCAAAAGCCGGGGCCACATTTCTCATTGCTTCGAGCATCTCACGACGTAGTGTACTCTGTGTCCCACACAGCAAGCTTTATGTGTTTGTATGACCTGTCACACACACACACACACACACACACACACACACACACACACACACACACACACACACACACACACACACACACACACACACACACACACACACACACACACACACACACACACACACAAACAAGCACTGCATCTTGTTTTTGTTAACATGTTACACACACTCACACACTGCATCTTGTTTTAGAAGGCATCTCACATACTAGGCTTTATGTATCTGTTTCTTTCACATGGGGTTTTTCACTTTTTGTAAAGCATCCATCTCCAATACACACACACAGTGCATCTTATTATGTGAGCATCTGATACAGAAGGCATATTGTAGTAATGAAGTCCAGTAGCCGAGATGTACGTTTAGTAGATTTATTAACTCTTGGCTACAAGTTGTTGAGTTCTTGTGAAGAAGCCCCTCCAGGAGCAGTCTGCCTGCTGCTCAGCCCATACTCCAACTGCAAACTCGAATGAGGTTCTAAACAGAAGAACCCAAGAAAGAGAAATATGCAGCAGTACAGAAAATGCAAGAAAGAATACAATTCAAAAACTGAAAGAACCACAGCATTGATACAATGAAAAACCACCGTGAGCATGAAAGGAAATTATACAGAAGATGCACAAGAAAATATACAAGAGAAAATGAAGTAGATGGAATAGAAGGAAGTACAAGAAGAAGACAAAGAAATGCATAGAAAAACATGCATAAATAATTAAGAAGCATAGATAATATAATATATCACACATCCTCCTCCTCTTAAAATTTAATAAAGTATAGAAGAAATGGGTGAAGGGCACCCAATAGAACGTCCCCAAAAACACGGGTGAGTGAAGAAACCTGAAACAACAGGGGACACCCACATCCAATCAACATACTGTGCATACAAGAGTTTAGGGGAAAATGAAAAGATGGTTGACTCCTACCCATACAGCCGCTATGAGCTAAGGGCAGCAAACAACAATGCGTGTGGCACATGGTGACATACACACCGTAAAACAACTCAAAGAAAATGTGCAGCACAGGGTGACGTACACACCGTAAAACAACTCAAAGAAAATGTGAAGCACAGGGTGACTTACACACTGTAAAACAACTCAAAGAAAAAGTATAGCACAGGGTGACTTACACACCGTAAAACAAGCGTGCAGCACAGGGTGACTTACATACTGTTTAACAAATAAATGAATGCGTGTAGCACAGGGTGACTTACACACCATACAACAAGCGTGCAGCATAGGATGACTTACACACCATTTAAAAAATAAATAAATACGTGCAGCACAGGGTGACTTCCACACCATAAAACAAATGTGCAGCACAGGGTGACTTACACACCATTTAACAAATAAATGAATAAGTGTAGCACAGGGTGACTTATACACCATACAACAAATGTGCATCACATGGTAACTTATACACTGTTTAACAAACGTGCAGCAAGGTGACTTACACACCACCCATTCATCCCTCAAGAAAAGATATGCGACGTGATATGTACAAATGGGACTAGTACGCATGAGTAGAAGACGTGAGCGACTTATACCCACATACCCATCCCTCACGTAAGGGCAAGTAGGGTAAACATAAAAAAATATGGGCAAGAGCACACCCATAGAGCAATAACATTTGTGTACAATGTTGAAATGGGGGCAACACCAACATACAAACAACTAGCATTGTAGTAAAAGAAAGCACACCAACACTATACTTGACCGAACACAGTTGGACACAGTAGAGATACCACGCACTGCAACCTTGCACAACAATAGACACAGAAAAGTGCACAGGAAATTTGCACTCAGGAACTTAGCACCCAAAACTTCAATGCCAACGTGTGATGACCATACAGGTAAAACACGTAAAGAGGAGTAGAGAGTGGTGAATAAATATATGTGGTGGCACGTGCTCGGTGTGAAAATACTGCCCTCACTCACAAAATTGTGACATGCTTCATCATAGGGCTGCTTCAGTACACCTCCGCGCAGACCAACGCCTGGGGTGGAGCACTAGGGTAGGGGAAGACAAGACACAACATATAACATTTTTTTTTTATAGAAGTGATTATATTGGGATCACCGAAAGAGGAAGTGCAGTGAAGATTAAAACTAGCTCGGAGGTGTCGCTATGCGTAAGTTTATTCCTGGACCCCCCGGCCAGGATTAAAAACGTAAAGGATGGTGGTGACAGGAAGAAAGCAATGAACTCCTTACACCCCTCCTTACTGCCAATATGTCAACATGTTTCTGCCGTTGTAATGTGCCCAGAGTATAGGGTCATGCCGGCATTCGTCAGGACCTTTCCGATCCCAATTGTAAAGTACCCTCGTTTCCTGGAATAAGGTAGGTCAGGAACAACTTGTTCCTGCACCGAGGGATCCCCTATGTAACACTCGCCCGAAGTACTGAAGGGAAAGAGAAACAAAAACACGAGAGGGCATTATTTATGCGTCACCTGTCGTTGTTTAGCACACTATGATACACCACTCATCCCTAAACCACCACACCCTGGGTACAATGCCCAGATCTGGTCACTCCATTCATATTAACATAACTTTATTCAGATATGCCAAAGTGGTGAAAATTCACCTCATCAAAATGTTTGCGCAGATAGATGTACGTTGCTCCCTCATAGCACACCTCATTCAAACAATTAAAAAGCATCTTAACACTCAACGAGATTTCACTAGAGTAATGTTAAAACTGGCGAGAGATAAGGAGAGACCCCCTGTAGTCACACTCTGGGGGAGACAAATCAACAAAGAGAAAACAATGGTTAAAAATATTCATCCAAAGGACATTTTTAGAGGGATCAACCTCCAGATGTGCCCCAGTCATTTCACATCCACAGTTACAAAAACTGAGTTACCATTCTTGGATCTGGTCATTGAACCAAAAGAGGGAAAACTTACTACCAGGGTCTACCATAAACCTACCGATAAAAACTCACTACTGGCTTATGGGAGCTTTCACCCTAAATCCCTGAGGGACAACCTGCCTGTGGGTCAGTTCTTTAGACTGAGGCGTAACTGTACTGATAGAACCGCTTTCAAGGAAGAGGCTGCCCTCCTTATGAGGAAACTCAACCAGAGAGGATACCCCGAGCGCACCATCAAAAGAGCCAGGAAAAGAGCAGCAAATACCAACAGGGACAACCTCCTGGAGAGAGTTGAGAAACCATCCATGGACAAACCAGTGTGTGTCACTACTTTTAGTACGGCTTCACACCACATCAAACAAATGATATTGAAACACTGGCGCATACTTAATTCCAACGGTTTGAATGTAGCCAAACCCCTTTTCTCATTTAAAAGGAGCGCCAATCTAAGGGACATTTTGGTACACACGAGACCTAACACACATCCACCAAGGGTATTGGAGGCTACCAGTTGCTTGCCTCCTATCCAAGGACACTCGAGATGTGGGTCATGTAATGTATGACACCTTACAAAAAACACCAAAACCATAGATGTGGGTTTAAGTTATCCATGGGAGCAGAGGATACACACAAACTGTAACTCCGAATATATCATCTATCTCATCACATGCCCTTGCAAAAAACAATATATCGGCATGACCAGCAGAAAAGTGAAGACATGCATAATGGAACATAGAAGTACCATTAGGTGTCTTAAATCAAACACAAAACTGACTGCACGTTACCTGGGGAAACAACATACTATTGATGACATAGCATGGACGGTAGTGGATAAACCAAGACTGAACCCTAACGCAGGAGACAAAACTAGGGCCCTACTCCTGAGGGAACAGAAATGGGTCTACAGACTCAAGAGTCACTTGGTGGGCCTAAATGATGTTATACCGTGGCAAACGCTCAGTAGATAGGCCGACACACACGGTATGTTACTTGCGGTATTTACAGTAGGCATACCAACTGTTTTTTTTACACCATGCCATTGACCACACTGAGACGATGTACACACACTGTAATAGGATGGTCATATCCTCCATGAGGCAGATGATATCATCGTCCTAGGCTGAAACATACCATGACACCATTGTTAAATATCGGATAGATACCTATCCTGGGGTTTATTATTGACGAGTTTTTATACACTTAGCATATACTCGTTGCAATACACTTTACTTTACCTACCTAAGTGACCGGATACGCCATGACCGACTCCCCCTCTTGTAATACCATGGCAATTAATTGTGTACTCAATTATACAAGAAATACTGATTGTTCAGTGGTCACCATCTCATTCTGGAAGTGACCACATTGGTTGTCATATAAATAATAATCTGCCATATCCTTCTTTTAATCTGGATAATAACACAGATTACTTACTGAAGGGAGTAACAACAAACAAACCCCCAACCCCCCTACCACGATCCAGCATATTAAATCTACAAGTTTGACCGTGTTCAGATATTTTCTGAACTACAGTACAACAAGCATTTGGTGCATGTCATAGTTATTAAAATTACAATATAGACACGCGCTACTAACTGCGGCCACCTGCGCGGTCTACTACCTACAAACACGCCAAATTTGCTTAGCCCCGATCTTGTTTAGATAAAGTCTGAACAATGGTGGAAAAAAAAAAAAAAAGAAGCCCATAAGCGTCCGTAGCAACGCAGCGCAATGCGTGCCCACACCCCGGCTCCCACGTGACAGGAAGCAGGGAGCCAGGATACAGCTTAAGAAACCGAGCACTCCGTACCCGTTCACCTACACAGCGGGAACGGATAAGTGCCAAATGGGAGGAGCACCTACCTTGATGCAGTAAGGAGTAGGGGGCGGCTGGACATTGGACTAAGCGCAGGAGTATTCTCTTACGATATTACGAGGGGATATACTTTGTATATTTTGGATACTTACCTAGATCGGACACGGGGCAATCGCCGGGGGCATATTCATGCAGCCTTTTACTCTTTATGGCTGTAGCAAAGGGGACAGCACTCGATGACTTGTTGGGTCATTTCTCCGGATTCTTAAGGGAGTCTGAACTATTAGGACATATATCTCCTAATTTGATCATTGACTGGGGCACATCTGGAGGTTGAGCCCTCTAAAAATGTCCTTTGGATGAATATTTTTAACCATTGGTTTCTCTTTGTTGATTTGTCTCCCCCAGAGTGTGACTACAGGGGGTCTCTCCTTATCTCTCTCCAGTTTTAACATTACTCTAGTGAAATCTCAGTGAGTGTTAAGATGCTTTTTAATTGTATGAATGAGGTGCGCTATGAGGGAGCAACGTACATCTATCTGCGCAAACATTTTGATGAGGTGAATTTTCACCACTTTGGCATATCTGAATAAAATTATGTTAATATGAATGGAGTGACCAGATCTGGGCATTGTACCCAGGGTGTGGTGGTTTAGGGATGAGTGGTGTATCATAGTGTGCTAAACAATGACAGGTGACGCATAAATAATGCCCTCTCATGTTTTTGTTTCTCTTTCCCTTCAGTACTTCGGGAGAGTGTTACATAGGGGATCCCTCGGTGCGGGAACAAATTGTTCCTGACCTACCTTATTCCAGGAAATGAGGGTATTTTACAATTGGGATCGGAAAGGTCCTAACGAATGCCGGTGTGACCCTGTACTCTGGGCACATTACGACGGCAGAAACATGTCGACATATTGGCAGTAAGGAGGGGTGGAAGGAGTTCATTACTTTCTTCCTGTCACCGCCATCCTTTACGTTTTTAATCCTGGCCGGAGGGTCCAGGAATAAACTTACGCATAGCGACACCTCCGAGCTAGTTTTAATCTTCACTGCACTTCCTCTTTCGGTGATCCCAATATAATCACTCCTATACATTTTTTTATATGATGTGTCTTGTCTTCCCCTACCCTATTGCTCCACCCCAGGCGTTGGTCTGCGCGGGGGTGTACTGAAGCAGCCCTATGATGGAGCATGTCACAATTTTGTGAGTTAGGGCAGTATTTTCACACTGAGCACGTGCCACCACATATATTTATTCACCAATTTCTACTCCTCTTCGTGTGTTTGAGCTTGTGGACAGGGGTCCGGAGTAGGGGGTTTAGCCCCTCACCCCTTCTTTTTGTGTAGACCATACAGGTAAACCAATAAAATGTTCATGATGTGAACCAGGTCTTCCCTGAGAGATTTCTCACATGAAAAGGCTTGACACACATCTAGTGTCTTAAGAAAAAACTGGAGATCTCGGCAAGATGAAGTCCGAGTAACAAAAACAGTCTTACCAGCATCCTCTGTAAGAAAAAGAATACCAGCGCTAGCATGTGTCCAGGATAACACAAGTTATGAAGAGGTGATAATACCCACGTCACATACGGGTTTACAAACTTGGATCGAACAGTCTCCATGATGGCTAATACTGGGTCATCAACACAGATATCATGTGCACACCCTGTGGCACGCAACAGCAAACTAACTCATGAAGCACGAATAGCAAGATGTGAAGTTATTAGTAGAGAGAAAAAAATATAGTCTCTGCCACATGAACTAGACAGTAATCACCAAGTGAACTCACTATGAAATGACAGCTTCCGAACATAGTCCTGGTGAGTACACAACATATCCAGAATACAAACAGTCGGAGTTGTGTGCTTTCAATGTGCCTGTGTCTCCTCCTCGCAGGTATGCCTGCAGTACCTAAACCCTCACGGAAACCGAATTGTAAGTTTGAAATTATTTTGTTGGATACAACTAAAACTTGCCTGCATGACCCACAAAGCCCTTCATTTCAACACTCCTCTGTACCTCGCAAAAAAGCTAGAGCTTTCGGGCGGTGCCCGTTCCTCCAGGAGCTCCAGTACCTTGCTGCTTAAGCCAAAGAAATTTTAAAAGAATGGAAACTTACAATCGATCCTTCTCAGGTATTGCCCCGAGAATCTGGAAGTTCCTTCCTACGGAAACTAGACTGATTCCATCAACAGTGTCCTTCAAAAAAGAAGTGAAAGCTTTACTGTTGAGTACTTCTCTGAATTAGAAGTTTAACCTCGGCCTGTTGTCATATCTGCCTAAGTCTGGTGGATCCTCTTAGCCCAACGGTCTGCTCCACCTCATCTATTGTCACGACGACTCTTCTTGCTGTATTCGACTTGCATGTTCTTCTGCCTTCCTTGTCATGCTCCTCTGCTTACTTATATCTTGCACTGTTGCGATTATGATACCCTCCATTATTATGGCGCTACGTACCTGTTTTTATTTTTGTCTATTGTTACTGTTTTGCTACAATTGTCTCCCCTTATGTGTGTCGCATTTCTCTGTAAAGCGCTCTGATACCCTCTAGGGTCATGTTCGCGCTATACAAAACTTTTAAAATAAATAAATAAAAAATGTCGTCACTCACAAGCACACGATGTTGTAACTGAAGTAAAGACACCCATTTTCACGGTGTACGGCCGCACTGAACCAAGATGGCGGCATCGTTTCGATTGGGCTACTACTCCCTTCTGTGCCAACTTAGTTAAAAAGCTTCAAGTGGTTCCTTTATCTTCCTTTTATCATCTTTTTTGGCGGTCCTCCGACATAGACAATTTTTCCATCAGCCTATATAATACAGACAATGGGCAGTATCCACCTCCATTGCCCTCCCGTGTTTCTATGGGCTTTAATAACTATCATAACATCCAGTTTTTATTATTCTCACATTTCTAAAGAGATAAATTATCTTGTTTGACCTAGTCAAAGTCCTCGTTTTCCTGGCTGTCTATTCTTCCGTGATATCTCGGGTTTGTCTCCTATTTGGCACTACAATCCCCAGCGTCCCTAGCGGCCCCGACGAGCCTCCGGTAATCATCATAGCGCAACCCGGAAGTGGACTGGGTCTCCATTTCCTGGGTTCGCGTGTCATCTTTACCACTTTAAATTTGGCTGTCAGGACACATGAAGTACAGAGCCGGCGGGACTGAGACCTAGTAGGTTTATCGTGGGGAAGGATCTTTGGAATCGTGAGTAAGGATGAATGAAATGAATCGACTGAGACATAAGCGCAACACTCCATGATTTGGAGGTTTTGCTGGTATCTGAGTTTATTTACATTAAGATTGGTTAATCTATGTGTCTTTTTTCCAATTTTCTCTTCCTTTTCTTTCACGTCTTTTCCATTTATCTGCAAAATCAACTAATGATAACAACATGACTCGGGGCTTCTTTCACACTAGTGTGTGACTACAAGACTACCCCTCTGTTGCGAAGCCCGACGCGAAGCATTACTCCACCGTAATAGGGGTAAGATGGGTGGTTGTGAATGCGAGCCTAATGACGAGGGAGTATGGCGGATGTTGAGTTACAGAATGAGTGTATTGCGGAACACACTATGAATCACAGACACACGATTGCAGTTAATGTCAGTTTGCGGAAACAGTCCGCCACTGCACTTCTATTTTCTCTAGATCACGCAATGGAATGAATCTATGAGTTAAAGTGGTATCACACACGCCAAATAAAGGCTAGTGAGTGAGTCGTTTCCTCATCATCCAACGTGGCACGAAGGTGAGGATTAGTTTTACTGAATTAAGAAGGCATATTCATTTAGAAAGATTCTTACACTATGTTTCTTTGTTTTGTTGTTTCTTTCTTTACAGATGGAGCGATCAACTCTGTGTCCTAAACAGGAGTAGTTTAAGGAGCAGCTATCTGCCCTTATTATAATTAGGGTAGGGAAATTCCCTCTCCTTTTTCGTTCACTTTCCAGGGGGTGTTATTCCTCTGCCCTGAAGAAAGTCCAGTACCCTTAGGGGTCGATTCCGATTCGGGCCGGAAAAAGCACCGACCGACACGGATACGGAAAAAATACCGACCGACACGTACCCGTGGCGCCCGACACGCCAAGTACGATGCAAGGCGCGAAAAATCCGACCGACACGTAACGAAACCAAGTCGACCGACCGAGCCGCACGGAAAATAGCAATCCGGCCGGAAAAACACGCGAATCCAACCGACCGACACGCACCCGGAACAAATCCGACCGAAACGTACACGCTAACTCCAAACCGCAAAGTACGATGCAAGGCGCGAAAACCACGACCGAGTCGGACGGAGGACAAGCCGTACGACCGACACGCATACAAAACAGAGCCGAAGCAACACAATACACCACGACCGACGCGTACGCAGCATACAAAACTGCACAAACACAGCGTGAACGAAGCGGAAAACACCGTACGAGACCAATGCAGGGTCCGACTCGGTCACAAGAACGTTTCCAACATACACAAACAGCACAAAGGAAAAATCAACCAAAAAAGGCCAAACAAGCAATTACCAAGCCAATAAATACTGGGGGGTGGGGACAGAGAACAAAGACACACCCACAACTCCACCTATATAAAGGACACAAATCACTACCATGAGCCTTTGCAAATGCCATTCCACTGCCAGCACCCAAGAGAAAGCAACCACACACCCACAGCTCATCCCTCACATAAGCCACACACCATCAGCACACCAACAAATACCTACCTCACATACACCCAGCAAAACACACACTCACACACCCTCACCTGCACACCAACACACACATCACTCACCATCACCACCCATCACCATGCCCCCCAAGAAGAATCACAAGTTCCTAGATTGTGAATTGGAAGTCCTGGTAGACGAGATCCTCAGGGTAGAGCCACAGCTGTTTGGCACATTGGTCCAACAGACCCCCATGTCGCAGAAAACCAAGATGTGGGAGAGGATCATCAACAGGGTGAACGCCCAATCACCATGTCGGCGCACAAAGACCGACATCCAGAACAGGTGGTATGACGTGCGCAGGAGGGTACGGAAACTGCTGAAGCAAGACTACATCAACAGCCAACACACCGGCAGTGGCCCTCCTGCCAAGCCAATATACCTCAGGCCCTGGGAGGAGAAGGTGCGGGCCATCCTACCGCCAGTGAGCATATATGGACTAGAGGACATCCCAGAGCCTGGTGAGTACACAACAAATGTACACAATATACTGCCACAAACACACACACATCACTGTCAAGGGGAGAGTCAAACCATGCACTCATAGCAATCACACAGCAACCAGAACAGAATCATCCCAAAATGTGTATGTCAGTCAGATAAACACAACACATGCCATCAAAAAAGTCACATCCAACTGTGCCAACATATGTACAAACACAACCACAACTACAGCTAGGCAGTGGCACAAATAGAACTAACAAACACATCCACACATGTAGCCACCACAACAACACCAACACACAGTGAAGACCACTCAAAGGAAGGAATTCTGTGTATGCTGGCCAAGTCAGTGTAGCCAATAGCATCATGGGAGTCGCAGTCACACATATTGCCCGCCCCAAAACTGTCCCATCAACACCACCATGAACCATACGCACATCACAGGGAGTGGAGAAGGACTCACAAGATGGCTGACACTGGCTACTGCTGTGGGGAGCACAAGGCCCTGCTGCCAACTGTGCACCAACAAACAGCAGGACACCACTGACTGACATCCTGAGAGACAACTTACACTCCCTGCAATGCAAGCACGTTCCATGGTGGGATATCTGGCTGGCTGGGTGGGAAGGGGGACTTGCAGCACTGACTATAGTCACCAGCACCTCCCCTCACACCCCCCAACACAAACTCCACAGTACCCACCTGGTAGAATGCAATGCCCTCCATCCTAACACAAGATCCCACAAAGCACCACCACCCTGGGTTATGTTGTGTGAAGCACAGGGACACTCTTGGAACTCTTAGCCAAACAACTGCCAGGACAACACTCCCAGCCATCCTGTCAGCACAGCCAGCCCACCCCACAGGGAAGCAGAGTCAAAAGGAAGGAAGCATGGGCATGCTGGGAAGGGGGTGGAGGCAATAGCATGATGGGAGTCGTAGTCACAGACATTGCTCAGCCTCACAACTGGCCCATCAACACCACCCTGAACCATGCTCACATCACAGGGAGTGGAGAAGGACTCACAAGATGGCTGACACTGGCTACTGCTGTGGGGAGCACAAGGCCCTGCTGCCAACTGTGCACCAACAAACAGCAGGACACCACTGACTGACATCCTGAGAGACAACTTACACTCCCTGCAATGCAAGCACGTTCCATGGTGGGATATCTGGCTGGCTGGGTGGGAAGGGGGACTTGCAGCACTGACTATAGTCACCAGCACCTCCCCTCACACCCCCCCAACACAAACTCCACAGTACCCACCTGGTAGAATGCAATGCCCTCCATCCTAACACAAGATCCCACAAAGCACCACCACCCTGGGTTATGTTGTGTGAAGCACAGGGACACTCTTGGAACTCTTAGCCAAACAACTGCCAGGACAACACTCCCAGCCATCCTGTCAGCACAGCCAGCCCACCCCACAGGGAAGCAGAGTCAAAAGGAAGGAAGCATGGGCATGCTGGGAAGGGGGTGGAGGCAATAGCATGATGGGAGTCGTAGTCACAGACATTGCTCAGCCTCACAACTGGCCCATCAACACCACCCTGAACCATGCTCACATCACAGGGAGTGGAGAAGGACTCACAAGATGGCTGACACTGGCTACTGCTGTGGGGAGCACAAGGCCCTGCTGCCAACTGTGCACCAACAAACAGCAGGACACCACTGACTGACATCCTGAGAGACAACTTACACTCCCTGCAACGCAAGCACGTTCCATGGTGGGATAACTGACTGGCTGGCTGGGTGGGAAGGAGGTCTGGCTGTCAACCAAACACAAGCAATGCAGACCATGTTCACACCCCAGAAAATACATAGAAATGCCCAAATAATGCAGGACAATGTGCCACACCAATATCAACCCCTGACTGTGACGACTTAGGACAATGCAATGTACAGGCCCGCACCCAGAGGCACAGTCACAACTGTCATGTGTGTCAACCACTGATGCCTGCAGAAACATGACATACATTGTTTGTGTCTCCCAAAAACAGGTGATGATGGGGACACAGCAGCAGACGCTGAGGAGTCCCAGTCCCAGGCTCAAGAGGATGCCGAGCTCACTGGCGTCGTACAGCCTCTGTCCTCCTCGGACGATGAAGAACAACCTGGCACATCCGGTGCAAGTCAACATGCAGCACCAGCAGGACCACCAGCTGCAGCACCAGCAGGACCACCAGCTGCACTCCCTGCACCCACCCCTACAACGACTGTCACCACGAATACCATCCCTGCCGACATGGACAGAATAAGGAGCAACACCAGCACAGTGACCCTGGACCAACCTGGGGCCATGGACACCACCACCACCACCAACCCCCAAGGTGGACCAGGGTTATCTGTGCGTGCCACTGCACACACTGCACATGTCAGCAGGGGTGGTGGGAGGGGTGGGAGACAGAGGTCGCTGCTTGCAGACGTTGCTGGTGTGCATGACGACCCACAACTGGTACGCATAGCTGATGCGTACCAGTCCAGCACCGGAGAGCTCAGCCAGGTAGTGGGGCTCCTCAGAGACATCAAACAGCAGCAGGCTGCCCATCATGCCCGCTTGGACTCCCACATGTCCCACGTGGAGTCACACATGTCCCGTGTGGACTCACACATGTCCCGCGTGGAGTCCAAGTGGGATGCACTGCATGAGATGACGGCGGTGCACAGGGACATTTTACAATGCCTCCGCCAGATGAACAGCAACCAGTCCACACCTCCCTGTGTGCCAACAACATCTGGTGCCGAACAAACTGCAACTGCCACAGGGAGGGAGGAGGACTCTGGCGGAGAGTCCCCTGCACCGCAGCAGCCTGCACTTGAGGGCCCCCCCCCCAAGAAGAGGGGTCGTCCGCGGAGGGAAAAGTGAGAGGCCGATGGCCAAGCGCAACTCCCAGGAAGCCTGAACCTGATGTTCGCCTTTGTGCACAGACTGTTCACCCTGTTGACGGCAACACTACTCCCACACATTGCATGGGGAGTACAAGTTGGACCAATGTGTCAGACAACTGTGGCCCCGATACTGGGGATCCTGTCTACCCGGACTTTCAATTCACCTAGGAACTTGGGATTGCAAGATTCATGTACAGCACAACCCATCCTATGCACTATTAACACAAATGTATCACAATAAACACACTAATACACCATACTTGCCTCTCCAACGTGGGTGCTGTTATGGGGATGATGAACTGCAAAATTACACTGTGTATGCGAACTGCAACAGCAAGGACAACACAGGTATGTGAGTACAGGCAACGTGACACACATGAGGGAGACACACCACCAGGGCTACACGACACATGCACACCTAGGCCATCTGACTCATTGCCTACACTGATGTTGCCAGGGAAGACGGTGCAATGCACAGACACCACACCCATTCCCAGTTGTAGTCAAGTAGCCCACAGGTGCAGTAAGCAAATGGCAGTCAAATGTGTGACCACAGACAACGCACATCACTAAGTGAAGCACAGGTTTATTACACAGTAGCAACATGCCGTAACCACTACAGATGCAAGGTAACCCCACCTGGTAGCGGGCACACAGTCAACAACTGTAGACGGAAGGAAGTCCATGGGTGTGGCGCACATCACCTGTAGGGACACAACAGCTACCAGCCTGGATGTGCAATCACGTCGTCGGTGGACACAGTTGACCAAACGAATCTGAAAGTACCCTGTGAAGGACAGAAATGACACACAGTCAAAAGCAATGCAGTACAGGACAGAACAGCAAAACTCATGCACAATACATGTTACAAGATACCCACCCAGAACCAAGTTAGCATGTCAACACTGTTGGGGAGTACAGCCCACCTGTAAGCACACATCGCAACACACATCCAGTCAAGTAGCCCATGGACACACTCCAACAGCGCCAGAGCCCCACCCACACATCATGCCAACTCACATCATTGACATGACACCTCAGGATACTCACATTCAGCTAAAGAAGTTGGTGATGAGCTGTGTGCGGACATCACCATCACCATCATCATCATCATCGTCACTGGCATCGTGGTCCAGGCCAGGATCCTCCACAGGTGGCGGATGTTGGTCATCGTCATCCTGGATGAGAGGCAACTCCTTCCGCACTGCCAGGTTGTGGAGCATGCAGCAGACGATGATAATCTTGCACACTTTCGCAGGGGCATATGGGAGGGACCCTCCGGTCTTGTCCAGGCAGCGGAAGCGGCTCTTCAGGAGACCAAAGGTCCGCTCAATCACTCTCCTGGTCCGACCATGTGCCTCATTGTAGCGCATCTGGGCAGGTGTCACAGGGTTCCTGAGGGGTGTCAGCAACCACGGCATGTTGGGGTATCCCGAGTCACCTACGGACAGACAAGTGCACATTAGCTGACTTGGAAAAGTGGGCGGAATACTACAGATCAGATCACACACAATGGCACAAAGTCAGTACACACCGACAAGCCAGGCACGCTGGTTCTGCATCTGTGCCATCATCCTGGGGATGCGACTACTCCTCATCACAAAGGCATCGTGTGCTGAACCAGGGAAACGGGCACACACGTGTGTGATGGTCATGTCTGCAAGACACACCACCAGTGCATTGACCGAGTGGTAGTGCTTGCGGTTCCTGTAGGCCTGCTCCTGGGCCTGTGGTGGTACCAAAGCCACATGTGTCCCATCAATGGAGCCAATGACATGCGGCATCCTCCCCAGGGCATAAAAGTCACTCTTCACGTCAGTGAGTCGTCGCAGTCTAGGGAAATAGATGTACCGGTTCAGGAAGAGCAACATTGCCACCAAAACATCGCGGAGCACACGGCTGAACATGGTCTGTGACATCCCACCAGCAGACGCCACAGTATGTTGGAAGGTACCGGTGGCAAAGAAGTGTAGGGCTGCCATCACCTTCACCTTGGGGGTCAGCGCTGTAGGATACGGCCGGCCAGGCTGCAAATGTGGGGACAACTGCACTGCCAAATCCTCAATCAGCTGCCTGGTGAAGCGGTACCGTCGGATGCTGTCCCGTTCCACCATCGTTGCCAGGTCTGGGAATGGCCGATGGACAGCAGGAGCCCTGCAGTGCAGAGGAGAAGTAAGCAAGATCGTCAGTCACCCCACATATGCGGCATTGAACACACTCAAGATCCCAACATACATCATCATGAGGCACAACTACATGAAGTGTGCAGTACCGGAAGGACATGTATGGTACATACATGGCCAACATCTGTCAACACGGTCCTACAGGTGGCATCAATTTGTCCCAGGTTGGCCCATTGGATATCATGATGCTGTGTCACAGTCACCCCCACAGTGACATGTGAGGACAGATGTGCCCCAGGCACCACAGCTCAACAACAGGTACATTCCCAGGGACCCTGTAATGCCACATGGACACTGGCATCACCTGGAGTATCATGTGTACACCACAGCAAAACAAACATGACCCCCACAGGTAGTGGCCACACTTGCCATGGCAGGACAGACATGGACGTCTGTGACACACACGCACAACATCAGAGTCCATGCACACACAACGTGGATGTGGAGACTGTCTCCCATTGTGCACATGAAATCAGAGACATTGTAAACACTACATGCACAAAGACTGTGGAGGGCCATCACTATTGTGCCACTGGGACACCCTGGCTCAAACATACCGTCCCACATGGGACTCACGGGGTATGTGACATGACATACACAAACACCACTGTGAAATGTGACCATGACACATGCACAGATATGAACAGTTGCACATCACAGTGGTCACGTACACGTAACACCCAGGATCCTGTCCCCATGAACACGTGCACAGCCTGGGGGTGGCTGCCCACAGGTGACACCCACAGGACAACATGTACACCAACATACACACAATAGGAAATGCAGCCTTACATGCCTTATGATAAGGTTTGGACAGGCTGTCGTGATGTAGGTGTGCCCCTCACTCCCTGGGAGCTATCTGTGTCTGGCATATGTCCATCTGAGACAGGCATGCTGACCTATGCCAGTCACATGTACAGTGATGCGTTGTACCGCAATGGACCGATCGGTGCCTCCGGCCGGCCCATTGCCTTCAATGTGTGCGGGTACGCGTTGTACCCCTGTGCGCGTTGAACTGCAATGGACCGATCGGTGCCTCCGGCCGGCCCATTGCCTTCAATGTGTGCGGGTACGCGTTGTACCCCTGTGCGCGTTGAACTGCAATGGACCGATCGGTGCCTCCGGCCGGCCCATTGCCTTCAATGTGTGCGGGTACGCGTTGTACCCCTGTGCGCGTTGAACTGCAATGGACCGATCGGTGCCTCCGGCCGGCCCATTGCCTTCAATGTGTGCGGGTACGCGTTGTACCCCTGTGCGCGTTGAACTGCAATGGACCGATCGGTGCCTCCGGCCGGCCCATTGCCTTCAATGTGTGCGGGTACGCGTTGTACCCCTGTGCGCGTTGAACTGCAATGGACCGATCGGTGCCTCCGGCCGGCCCATTGCCTTCAATGTGTGCGGGTACGCGTTGTACCCCTGTGCGCGTTGAACTGCAATGGAACGATCGGTGCCTCCGGCCGGCCCATTGCCTTCAATGTGTGCGGGTACGCGTTGTACCCCTGTTCGCGTTGAACTGCAATGGACCGATCGGTGCCTCCGGCCGGCCCATTGCCTTCAATGTGTGCGGGTACGCGTTGTACCCCTGTGCGCGTTGAACTGCAATGGACCGATCGGTGCCTCCGGCCGGCCCATTGCCTTCAATGTGTGCGGGTACGCGTTGTACCCCTGTGCGCGTTGTACCGCAATGGACCGATCGGTGCGCACCCATTGACAATGGGCTTGCCTGGCAACGGACGCGTTTTCGAATTTCGAATGAGTCGGTTGCTGGAAATTCAGTTGGTCACCCACAACAATGTTGCAAAATCATGTATGTCATGAAGTTGAAGATTTGAAGGATGCTGTGGGCGTGTTTTGGTGCTGCTATTCCATGGATTGGCCAGATTCAGAAGATGCAAACGACTTGGACCTATCACTTTGGACACAAGGGACAGTATCTGCCTCTCCAGCACATATATATTGCTGGCTGTTCCCCTGAGAGCCCACTTGCCTGCACTACATGCTCCAAGACGACATCTGCCACTGCACTGCTGCTGTCTCTGCCCCTCTGGACCCTGCAATGGCACGTACTGTGGAGAGAGCCCCAGCCTTCAGCCTTGAGGAGAACCAGGCCCTGCTGGACAGCCTACTTCCACAGTACAGCAAGCTGTATGGGACACCAGGGGAGCAGGTGAGTGTCCTGTGCACTGCCTTTCTGAATGTGCATTTTGTCTGACTAGCAAGGCTGAGAGTCTGCACGCCACTGGCTAGCAGGCCCACTGAGTAGTTGTCACCCCCATAGTGTGTAGTGACTTGCACTGGACAGGTATGGTGCAGTGACAGTGCTTCTGAACAGGGTTTTACTCCCCATGCAATGATACCATGTAGTGACTTCTGGAAAACTGTCCATGGGCAGCCGTGCACTACCTGTGTACACCATGTGCCCCTGTGATTGCGACATGTATATGCAACTGTGTCATGCACGGATATGTTGCATGTGTAGTAATGGCCTTATCACTTTGTCATCCTGACAGGCTTCTGCCCATCGGAAGCAGGAGATATGGAAGGACATCGTCCGGGCTGTCCGGTCCGTGGGGGTCTACAAGCGCCGGATCCGCAACTGCCAAAAGAGGTGGCAGGACCTTCGGGGCTGGACCCGGAGGATTGCACGGGTCCAGCTGAAGCTGTCGCCTCCTCGCAGGAGGGGCGGAACACGGACCCTGACCCCCACATGCTCAGGATCCTGGCGGTGGTCTTTCCAGACCTGGATGGGCAGCTGAAGGCCAGAGAGCAGCAAGGAGGGGGTGAGTCAAAGACTGCACTGTGAACTCTGTCTAACATGCTATGTGCCCTCCTCGGGCCTGGTTAAACTGCCACAGTACAGCAGTCATGTCGTCCAGGAGCCATGTCCCTCTATTGTGCACTGCCCACTCCTCATCTGATACCCAGGTGTGGCCCTTACATGCAGGGAATTCTGTCACGAAGGACTGTGTCCTTGCAGTTTGCTTGACTCAAGGTGGGAGACAGCATCTGTTTCCCTGACTCTGTGGTGGGCATCATGGGTGGGTCCATTGCTTACACAATGCCTGTATTCTGACATGTATTCAGCGTGTTACTTTGATCTGTGGTCCAATTGCTGAGCTGATCCACCACATGTGGCTGGGGTATCTGGCACACACCCATGCTGCGGGTGGGAACAATGTTTGGGCCCCAGGAGTATGTATATGACGTGTGTCACACATACTTAGCCAGCTGCCTACAGTCCAGGGCTCATCCCTCATTCATGTGGGGCTGGACAGTCATGCCTACTCCAGGCCATACAATACACTCTGTACTCCCACTCCCGTGTATCAGCTGACACATTGTGCGCAGTGATTTGACCCCTCAGGTGTCTGCCTCTGTGTCAGTGTGCTGTGGATTAGTCGCCAGGACTGCTGTGGAGTTTCTTGGTAGGGGCTCAGCATGCCACTGGAGATGTGACTATAGGAGACGATACTTGTGTGACACATATAGGTGTCTGATCAGCTGCCCATGCAGACTGGGGCATGTGAATGTGAAGTTCAGGCAGCTGTTCCCCATGCACAGCAGAGTGTGAGGGGCTCAGGTTCAGAGGGTAGTGTCACAGGTCTACCATATGTCCAATAGGTATGACCTGGACAGATGAGGGTTAAGAGGATGTGTTGTGGGGGGGATGTACATGTGCACTTGTGCAGCTCCAGGACTTGCATTCCCCATGACCTACTATTGTGACACAGTGAGTGTTGTTGTCTGGCTGCAAAGTCATACATCACTGAGACAGTGATGTATGACTTTGCAGTCATGCCTCCGCCATGGCATGTGTCTACTGATTGGTGAGCCTGCAGGGGAGTGACATGTGCTACATGCACACCATAGTGGCGCTGGCTATCAGGACATGGGTGCATCATGGTGTCTGTCGCTGGTATGCATCACATGCATTTCCTATTTGACTCTGGGCATCCCTTTCATCCGGAAACCTGTACTGACTCAGTGGCAAGAGCTGTGATGTGTGCATGTCCACATGCCACACCGTGTCCTCTGCACTGTCCAACTACTGTGTACTTGGTGCATGTGTCAACACTGGGGTGTTGCAATCCAACAGACACCAGACAGATGGGTGCAAGGCCATGTGGGATGTGAGTGCCATGCTTGGCATCAGACTGACAATTGACTTCTCCTGTTCAGTTAGGGCACTTTTAGCAATGTACAACTAATGATGCCAGGGCTTGCTCTGTGATGTGCTGTGCTCACAGTGGTGTGTGCGTTATGTGCAGGTGACTGATGTCTGTCTGTTTCCCCATTGTTTGCAGATACATCCACGGCCACGGAAGGGGACAGCTCCACGGACCAGTAGGAGCCAGAGAGCCAGACTGGGTCAGCAGCCGAGGAGTGGTCGGAGGGACCCAGTGGCACGGAGGGCGAGGGGAGCCACACCGAGGAGTCCTCAGCAGCATCCACCTCAGCTGAGGACCAGAGCAACTCGGAGGATGACTCCCTTGTGGAGGCGGGTGTCAGCAGCCACCACACCCCAGCTAGTGTTGCTGTCCCCGCCACCACCAGCACCACCACCGCCCTCCCATCGGCTCCCATTCCCCAGGTCCGTGGAGGCTCCCATGTCCGGAAGCGTGTCTCCTTTGGGCCAGGCACCGCACCCCCTGCCCCTGTGTCCCCTGCTGCCCTGAGTGAGGAGTCTGTGTACCTCCTTCGCCAGCTCCATGTAGGGCAGACAGCCATGCTGAGTGTCCTCCATGCGCACACCGCGCTGTTGACTCAGCTGGTGTCGTTCATGGAGGGCATCTCATCGGGCATGTCTGACCTACAGAGGGGCAATAGGTCCATGGACTCCTCCCTGACGGCAGCAGTGTCCCTCCTCAAACGGTCCCTCACCCCTCCTGCCTCTGCTCCATCCACACTCCCCAGCACCTTACCCGTCCCAAGCACACACACACCGGCACAGGCACACACCAGCACACACACATCCAGCACACTGACACACACGCCAATGACAAAACGCACACGCACGCACATTCAGGGGACTGAAGCCAGACTCACAGGGGATGGGGCCCTGGAACACACACACGCATCCACATGCACTGCGCAGTCCTCAGTTCCCTCTCCCTCCAAAGCACCCTCCCTTGCCTCACCTGCAACCCCAAAGTCACAGCAGCTCTTCCTCTGTGACCTCGGCCTCTTCCCCACCGATGAAGCTGCTCCAGCATCCCGGGGGAAGAGGAAGCCCACCCACACGGAGCAGAGTGCCCCTCGCACCCGGACACCCTCCCCCAGGCGCAGACGGACTGAGGCCCCCACCCGTAAGTCCCCCCGGAGTCCTAAGAGCAAGACCCCGCCACCGCCCTGCAGCTCAGGCACAAGGTCTCCGTCCTCCATCCCTCAGGCCCCCACTGCACAGGTGCCCCCACCACACCCTGCCCCAGGTTCCCCCACCCACAGATATACCATCCCCAAGAGGATCAGGCCTTCTCCCCCTGCCACTTGCTCTCCCAGCACCACACCCCCGCTGCGCTTGTCTGTGCCACTGATGTGGTGAGGGTGTCCTCCCCCTCTGTCCAACCCACCTTGCCTGTTCCCCATTCTCCTCCCCTGGAGGTAGGCACTGCAGTGGAGTCCACTACCGCCCTGTCTGACTTGGGCACTGCAGTGGCGGACCTGTCCACTCCATCTGCAGGGTCCACTGCAGTTGTGCCGGCACCCACGACATCTGAGTCATGCCCCCCAGTTGTGCCGGCACACACCATGTCAGACACCTCCACTGCAGTTGTCAGTGGCTCTCCAGCACCCACCACCCCTTCCCTGACTCCCCTGGTGAGCCCTGATCCTGTCCCTGCGGTGCCTGGCCTGCCCCCCGGTTGCCCCTCCTAGTGGATTGTCCCTGGTTTTGTGCAGGCATGCGTAGGGTGACATCTGCCAGTGTCACCCTGTTTGAACTTTGACAATGGACTGGCCATTGGCCTTTGCTCTATTTTTTCTGGACGTCGTTTTCAATCAACACATATGCTGAATAAAGCAACTTTCTTTTCTCTAGTGCTCATGCTTCAGATGTACATGTTGTTGGTGCTGCTAACCATGCCCTTGCTGCAGTGATGGTGATATCTGGTCTCATGATTATGAAGTGTTACTGTGCAGGAACCCATGTGGTCCAGGGGGAATGTGTCCTATCATGTGGTGTATCCATGTCATCAATAGCAGCATCTGAGGGTGTCATGTGTTCAGTATTTGGCAATGGGATTTCCTACTTACATTAGCAATTTCATATCTGTGGCTTCCACCCCTGCACATCTGTTGTGCCTGCCATCGTTGCATTTGTCTACTTCCCTGACCGTGTTGCCATCTCCACTGGACATGCAGGTTTGGGCATCAATGGGGAAGGACTCATCCGTGTAGTCAGTGCAACATTGCTATACAAGTGTGTTGGATCTGTGCTGATGATTCCGTTGGCACATCCATGACCAGGCTGATGTGATGGGAGCCCTCATTTGGTGCTAATTGTTGATTGTGTGACCAAGTGCTCAGCTGACATGATGGGGCCCTACTGAGGCAACATATGGCACAGCTTTCCTCACACAGGAGTGGAGTCCCCTCATGGCAGTGTGTACACGTGTGACATTGCCTGCGCCCAAGGTGTGTGTTGTATGTGCATGTCTGTGTGTTCACTTCCATTTATCTGCGCATGCTGTGATCCCTAGTGTTGTACCTGTTTGTGATGCTTGCTGACTTGAGCTATGTTCCCCCAAAGTCTTCTCCCTGTGTTCTCTGTGATGTGGGTGCATGGCACATTACTGGTCATCAGGGTGTCACCCATAGGTGTGTTTGCTGTCAGGGCTGAGTTTGTGTGCAGACGCAGATGGGTCACAGTCAGGTTTCCCCTTGGCACTTGTTGTTTGCCCCTGTCATGTGATTTTCAGTTCGTGTTATCTTTCAGTGATTGTGACACGTTGTGTGTGTGACTGCTGGCACTCCTCAGGGTCCGGGCTGCAATGTTGGTTGTTGTCTATGTGTGTTCTTTGTGGGTGACCTTGGCTTCTTCATTGGTGTGTGACTGTGGCTGGGATCCCATTGGTTGGTGTGGTATCGCCGTCATGTCCATGTACAGCGTAGTGTGCAGTGTGTCAGACATTCAGGAGTCTTGTTGAGTGGCCATGTGTGATGTGTTTCTGCACCTTGGTTCCCACCCACCACCCTGGAATAGTCATGGGTGCATGTGCAATGTCACCAGTGCATGTGTACTTCACTGCTGCACATTGTTAGAGGTCGAGGGGTGTGGTCTTGAGTGTGTGCAGATGGGAGTTGTTGCCCAGCTAGTCCCCTGCCTCCATGTTGGCCTTGGCTTACTGGCCATGCTGATTGATTTGTGCTTGTGTAGGTGTGATGGTAGTTTGTTGCTCAGGACACCTGACTGTGGTTCACAGTGTGAACGACATTTAGCTTTGTCATCACAGTGGGATTTTTATTCAGCCCAGGGTCACCACATTGTGGGGGCCCTGGGGGTGGTGCTGTGGTGTGTCTGTGTCTTGCTGTGTCAGTTGTTGTTCCTACGTGCCTGTGTGACATGTGTGTTTTGTGCTCCCTCTCATCTGACAATGCCTGCTTGCCCACATATGGGATTTGGATCCATGAGTTACCTTAGTGTGGCAGTGTATGCACATCTTTATGATTGGTATTCAGCTCTCCTCATGTGTTGTGTGGTTGCCTGGGGACACTGGCACCCCCACCCCTCACCTGCTGTGTATGATGACAGTGTTGGTCTGCCTGTTTGTGTTTGTGCATCTGCACCACTGCATTGGCATATCTTGGGTGTGCCATTGGCTGTATGTTGTTTGGTGTGTTTCCCCTGCTGTCCCTGGGACTCCTAGGTCATCGGTCAGCACAGTGATCATGGTTTGTGTGTCCCATTGCTGCCATGGTATGGTATCTGTTCACCTCACATCTGCTGTCTCCACAGGATATCTGCATTTGTGTGCCCATTGGTGCAAATATGTGGTTCTGCATTCTGATGGTCACTTCTGTCATTGTGTCATTGATGAATGTTGACGGTCTCAGCCCCCATGGGTGTTGTTTGTCTGCACATGGCCAAAGGAATGTCTCATTTGCACTGCAGTATTTGGCTCACCCAATTTATGTTGCAATGGGACACATACACTACTTTGCCACAGATGAGTTTTTGGTTCTGTGACCAGGAATGATCCATGCAGTTTGGCAGTTGCAGCTCTTTCTTTGTCAACACTTACCTTTTGGTCACTGTGATGATGGGGGTGTAGACCCCATTGCCACAATGGTCAAAATGTGCTTCAGCTATGGACCCCACACTTGCCTTTTGGTCACTGTGATGATGGGGGTTTAGACCCCATTGCCACAATGGTCAAAATGTGCTTCAGCTATGGACCCCACACTTGCCTTTTGGTCACTGTGATGATGGGGGTTTAGACCCCATTGCCACAATGGTCAAAATGTGCTTCGACTATGGACCCCACACTTACCTTTTGGTCACTGTGATGATGGGGGTTTAGGCCCCATTGCCACAATGGTCATGGGCTGCTTGCATTGTGGGTGCCACACACATATATGTGTGGCACATGTGCTAGGGGGTCACATTGTATGTTCAAAGTCATGTTCGGTGTTGTAGGCATTTGACACAGCCTACACACGCTTGTCATGGTGGTGGGGGATGTCTTTATCTTGCATTCCCTAGGTTGTGGTGTGCTTGTTGTGTCATGCATTGTCCATCCTATGAGTGGGGGTGGTAGTAGTGGTAGGCATCCAGCCCCCCTGGGTGTGGGTGGTAGTAGTGGTAGGCATCCAGCCCCCCTGGCTAAGGGTGGTAGTAGTGGTAGGCATCCAGCCCCCCTGGCTAAGGGTGGTAGTAGTGGTAGGCATCCAGCCCCCCTGGGTGAGGGTGGTAGTAGTGGTAGGCATCCAGCCCCCCTGGCTAAGGGTGGTAGTAGTGGTAGGCATCCAGCCCCCCTGGCTAAGGGTGGTAGTAGTGGTAGGCATCCTGCCCCCCTGGCTAAGGGTGGTAGTAGTGGTAGGCATCCAGCCCCCCTGGGTAAGGGTGGTAGTAGTGGTAGGCATCCAGCCCCCCTGGCTAAGGGTGGTAGTAGTGGTAGGCATCCACCCCCCGGCTAAGGGTGGTAGTAGTGGTAGGCATCCTGCCCCCCTGGCTAAGGGTGGTAGTAGTGGTAGGCATCCAGCCCCCTGGCTAAGGGTGGTAGTAGTGGTAGGCATCCAGCCCCCCTGGCTAAGGGTGGTAGTAGTGGTAGGCATCCTGCCCCCCTGGCTAAGGGTGGTAGTAGTGGTAGGCATCCAGCCCCCTGGCTAAGGGTGGTAGTGGTGGTAGGCATCCAGCCCCCCTGGGTAAGGGTGGTAGTAGTGGTAGGCATCCAGCCCCCCTGGGTGAGGGTGGTAGTAGTGGTAGTCATCCAGCCCCCCTGGCTAAGGGTGGTAGTGGTGGTAGGCATCCAGCCCCCCTGGGTGAGGGTGGTAGTAGTGGTAGGCATCCAGCCCCCCTGGCTCAGGGTGGTAGTAGTGGTAGGCATCCAGCCCCCCTGGGTGTGGGTGGTAGTAGTGGTAGGCATCCAGCCCCCCTGGCTAAGGGTGGTAGTAGTGGTAGGCATCCAGCCCCCCTGGCTAAGGGTGGTAGTAGTGGTAGGCATCCAGCCCCCCCTGGGTGTGGGTGGTAGTAGTGGTAGGCATCCTGCCCCCCCTGGCTAAGGGTGGTAGTAGTGGTAGGCATCCAGCCCCCCCTGGCTAAGGGTGGTAGTGGTGGTAGGCATCCAGCCCCCCCTGGCTAAGGGTGGTAGTAGTGGTAGGCATCCAGCCCCCCCTGGCTAAGGGTGGTGGTGCGCATTTAGGCCCCTGTGTGCATATGTGGCATTGGTGATGGGCATCCCGCCCCTATGGTGCTGCTGTTGCTGGTGTAAGTATATTCAGCATCCCCGTGTGTGTGTGTGATGTGTCGTGTACGTGTTGTATGTGTTTTGTGGTTGGTGTCTGGCTTACCTTCTGCGCCGTACGCGTCCGTGCCTGTTCCGGTAGTAGATGTAGAATATTGGTATGATCGGGACGAAGGGATTCATGGTTGGTTCGTGTCGTTCGTCCTTCTCGTTGCTTCGCGTCGTCCTCGTCGCTTCGCCTCGTCCTCGTCGCTTCGCGTCATCCTCGTCGGTGCCGTGTTCGTCTCGTAGCCGTGGATCGTGTTGTGGCGCGAATCGGAGCTTATGTGCGCCTCTCCCGGATGCTTTGACGTGCCGTGCGTAGCGACGGGTTCGGCGCGTACGGGAAGCGCATCGTACTTGTCCTGCCGGACGGGGCTGCATTTTCCATTCCGTGCGACTCGATTCGGCGTTTCCGGATTCGCCTCGGTCGGAGAACAGGACCTGGTTTGGGTGAGTACGGCTCGGCCGGATTTTTTGCTGTTGTGCGCATCGTACTTGCTCGTTCGGTGTGCTGTACGGATCGGTCGGGAAACAGGCTTTCGCATGGCTTTTTTCCCGACCGAATGGTATTGGGTGCGCCTCCGACCGAGATCGGAATCGGCCCCTTAGTGGGACTTTTCATGGACTGAAACATGTTGGCATTAGGGTCCTAGGACCATAATATCCCAAAGACCCTAGTTTTACTTTCTTTTAATATTTCAGTGAGATCCAAAATAAAGGGACACCGGGATCTCTCTGAGATTTTTAATCTTTATTCCCCCTGGCCAAAAACATATTATTAAGAGCTCCCTGAAAGATTGGTTGAGCCCATCCTGACTTTTAGGCGTCAGGATGACCCGATGATGAAGCATGACACCACTAGGGTGTGTGAGGGTATATAAAACAAAAAGGATTGCTTCCTTGCCCACCATCAGGTGGTGTACTCTTTTTGTTGAGGTCTTTTCCATCTACAAATCTATATGCATGTGGCATTAGGGGAGTACTTTTTGTGATTTCAGTGTTGTTACACGGGAGATGTACTCTCCAAAATATATTTCCTCTTAACCCCTTTTTGATAACACGTGTTATCTTGGTGTATAAAGGCACGTAGAGAAACCCAGTGCCGGGTGGCTCAAATCGCGTGCGTGCGCCAAATGTCGCTGTGAAGCATTCGCCAACGAACAGCTACTAGGAAGCTTCGCTGCTCGTCCTACAGCGTAATGACTAACAGCCACAGCAACAACGAAGAGTCGCGTGGTAAGGTTAGAGCCTCGTGCATCCTCGCGCATTCAACCGTTATAAACGATTTTTCCTTCAAGCCATGAAAATACAATGTCACCATAGACTATTACAAAGATGCAGACACGTCCGCTTACCGGCTCTGCCACCAAATCCAAAACAACATGCCTTGACGATTTTAAATGAATGGTCCCAAACGTCTCCTTTCATGTAGAACCTACATGCAAGACCGTAGCATGTCAAGACTGGGGCCGTACTTTGAGAAAAACGCAGGTCTGGGTTGCTTGTTCACCATCAAATTAACTTTTGTCCTTATACCTTCTTAGTATATTCCAGCCTGCAGGCAGAGAGTAGTGTGATGTGGCATAAAGTTTCCCTTGACAGCATAAGTACGATCTATAAATAAAACACAACGTGGCTCGTAATAGAGAATTCTTAAAAACTTGTTTCTTGACACAAGAGCAAAAACGATGTAAGGAGACACATGCCCTGGCTAAGACCGACCGATGTAGAGGTCACTGGTGGGGTTGAAAGGTTGAAGGGCAATTTGTAACTCTCTTTGGTTAATGTTACCATGAATTTTCCTAAAAGTTTTGCTTTCTGTAGATGGGTGTACAGCGCATGGACAGGGCCTTTTTGATTCAGACAATATCTTCAGACTTTCCATGTACTTTTATAATGTTAGCTTCAGTAGATTGTGCAAGATTCCTCAGCTATAACATCTTCTTTTGAAATCCAGGTTTAAAACATGGGTCAGTTTCCATTCTCGTCGCCAAACATTTGTAGTAATAAAGTCCAGTAGCCGAGATGTACTTTTAGTAGACTTATTAAGTCTTGGTTACAAGTTGTTAAGTTCTTGTGAAGAAGCCCCACCAGGAGCAGTCTGCCTGCTGCTCAGCCCATACTCCAACTGTCCACTTCAGTTCACAGGTACCCAAACATTCCATCCATCATCACCACACCAAGATTCCACGCAGCACATTCACACTGGCTGAGCAGCTAGGGAGAAAGTAACAGGATAATTACAATACAGGTTACTACACATATTTCATGTCATGTTTGTCTGCGTCTTCAGCTATTCAGTTTGTGAGCACTTTACACTCATGTCATGCATTTGCACTTGTCCTTCCTGCAGATTAAACAGCAAAAGTTTAAAGTTTTTATATTGTGTTTTATATTTTGTGGTGCTTTGAGTACATACAGTGTCTCAATCTCCACCTTCCACCCACAGGAGAGCAAGCAATACACTTCAACTGTCTGTGGTAGTATCGTTACTCACAGTGGCGCAGCTAGACCTTGTTGTTCCGCCTGTAGTGGTCCCTTGTAAGAGCGGGGGCAGTGCTGGCAATTCCTGAGTTTGCTGCCGCACGACGGCCGCAAGAAAGAGCTGGGGAGGCCGCCACCCACAAAACTTGTGCCGCCCGGGGTGGACCGCCCTCCCTGCCTTCCCTTGCTACGCCTCTGCTTACTCACCCTCCCCCAGCCTATCCAATGCTAAAAGCAAATGGCAGGAGAGATATATGTTGAAAATATGATTGACCACGAGCACACAGTTCTTCAATGGGGAGGCTGGAAATAATAATCATTCTTCCTGGTTCCAAATTGCCCACATCACTGAGGTTATGGTGGGGTAGGTTCTGATAAAAATGGCCAGAGATTGCCTTCATGGACAATTGCCACTGTTGGAACCCCTCTCCAGATTTCAATGCAGTGCTTATTACATCATACTTTTATTTAAAAAGGAGAAACTGCGATTAGAAATCGTATAGTTCTTTGACTAAAACGTACCCACAGGACCACATTTAGTGCAGTGGTGCTGGATGCTAATGCCACTGAATTGTCAGCTGGAGGTCTGGTCAAGGGTTTATTAATAGCATTTGTTCTAAGCGCTTTAATTCTTTGACAGGCAGATTGCTATGCTTCTTCTACAGGGTAGTGTAGTGTAGTAGGTGGTTACGGAATGATGGATAATGTACGCAATTGTATTTTTGATTGAGTGGGGTGAAAACCCTTCTCAAGCAACAACCAAAATCCTGGTCAGGGTGAGCCACAAAAGTCACTAAACTAACCTGTCCTTAACCCTCTGGTAGCTTAGCACAAAAGCAGTCAGGCTTAACTTAGAGGCACTGTGTTAAGGACTTATGCAGCACACAAACAGTAATAAAGTTAAAACACAACACAAGAAAATACCTACACAAAGTTTGAAAATAGAGTAAAATGTAATAAATAAAATGAAACCAAAATTACAAAAATACAATCAGTAGAATCAGATATATGCAAATGTGAATGTTTAAGTAAAAATAGCATCAAGAGGAAGAATGCTCTAACTGTGGGTATCTGGTCGCTAGACCGGGACAAAGTCATAAGTTGAGGTCGACCATGATGGAGTGCGGGCCAGACGTAGGGACCAGGTTAGTCCCACTGAAAAAGATTACCTTATTTAAGTCCTGTGTGCAGAGTTCAAAACTTCAGTATTTCAAAGGAGGAGCTCAACACATGCCAGCCAAGTATCCAGGACCTGGGGATGCACCTCTTGGGAATCAGAAACTCACTTCAGCAGAGGCCAACAGGGCTCAGGCAGGTCCAATTGCAGGTCCAGGCAGGTCCAGTTGCAGGTCCAGGCAGGGCCAATTGCAGCATGGCTGCTGACCAGTTGCAGGGTAGCCCCTGAAACTTCTTGTGTCCCTGTAGCTCAGAACAGGAGGTCAGCCACATGACCCTTAGAGTCAATCTGGTAGTCCTGGGTTCAAAGAGATGGACCTCTATCTTTCAAGCAACAAGGCAGGCCTCAAGAAGCTGGGCAGTCATCTGAAGAACAAGGCAGGACTCAAGCAATAGTGTAGTCCTGTGGAGAACAAGGCAGGCCTCAAGCAGCCAGGCAGCCCCCTGGTAGCAGCAGGGCAGATCTCTGAGAAACGAGGCAGGCCTCTAACAGCACGGTAGTCATCTGAAAAACAAGGCAGGCCTCTAGCATCAGAGCAGTCCCCTGAAGTACAAGGGAGTTCTTCTGTAGTCTTCCACAGGTCCAGGAGTGTACTGAAGAGTTGGTCTGGGGGTCCAATATGTATACCTTGTGCCGGCTTTTGAGTGGGAGAAGCTTCTAGACTTCCCCCACATCTGGTTCTGGAATTTCTGTCCTTCCCCTGCACCCAGGCTCCTAGGGTTCTGGGTTGACAATAGACTGGTGTCAAGTTTTTTATGAGTGTGCTGAGGCAGCCCCTTTGAAATATATTTGGGCCAAGGAACAGCCCCTCTCCTCCAATCCTGCCAATGAATAATCCCCCTTTGTCTCACTGTCTGGGAGGAATATACAAAGGCCAACTGCCAACTACACCCAGTCATATGGCCCAGGACATGGGCTGCAGTCACCAAATGACTAGGGAAATAAAATGCCAACTTCCTAAAAGTGTCATTTTCAGAATTGCGACTTAAAATTCAACTTTACCATTAAAGAGGGTTTTAAATTACAATTCTTTAGACATCAAACTCGAGCTTCCTGCCTGCTCCAAATTGAAAGTTATCACTTATTAAATGTAATGAGGTAACCCAATGTTATCCTACAAGAGAGGCATGCCTTGCAGTAGTGAAAAATTAAGTTAAGAGGTTTTCACTACCATGACATATAAAACTTAAAAACACATGGCCAACTTTTTAAATACACTGTTTAGGGCCTTCCCTAGGGGTGATATATGAGTTTTAAAACAAAGTTTATGCCTGGCAAAGGATTTATTATGCCAGGTTGAAATGGCAGTATAAAACTGCACTACAGGCTGCAGTGGCAGGCGTGAGGCTTGTTTTGAAGGGTTACTTAAGTGGGTGGCACAATAAATGCTGTAGGTCCGCTAGTAGCATTTAATTTACAGGCTCTGAGGACATGTAGTAACACTTTACTAGGGACCTATAAGTAAATAAAATGTGCCAAATAGATGTAAGCCAACTTCACCATATTTATAAGAGAGAGTGCAAGCACTTTACCACTGGTTAGCTGTGATAAAGAACACAGGGTTCTAAAAGCCAACAAACATGTGTTCAGAAAACAGGAGAGGAGAAGGCAAAAAGTTTGGGAGTGACCCTGCATAAAGGGCCAAGTCCAACAAGTACTGTTTTAATTATTGGTGTCCCATTGCCTAAGATACTCTTAAATTCAATTCAATAAGCCTTTATACAACTAACTCTCCAAGAGTCACAGCAGTGGGCAGTCAAGATTTAGTCGAGGTAATAGAGGGATGGTGACTTCCTTGCAGCATGATGCATAAACACATCCATTAAAATTCAATGAGAGATTACAGCTTCATCTTTCAAAAAGACTGAGGGCGTATTGCAGAGAATGGCAGTATGGACTGAAGCCTCAAAAATGGGCACAGAGACACACACAAGACACCATTGGTCAATACCAAGAAATTGACCCTTTGCTTCCCTCACCTCAGTTAACTGTATTATCAAGTATGTTTAAGTACTCTTCAGGGCCAAACTTGCAGACATAGTTTGAAAAAATGCTTCCAACAGAGAGAGTTTTTTTTTACATAAGTTGTGAAGCTACAGCAGCTTATCCTAGTTATTCCAGAATCTTCTTTGAGGGTGAGAAAAACGTAATTAATCTCCACCAACTGAAAACGTGGCTGAGGTCTATCATGTCCCAGAAAAGACTGAATCATGCTATATGCAACACATCTAAAGAGATGATGGAATCATGTGACATATAGACAATAGCAAAATAATTTGTACTCCACACTGAACGGCAAGAAAATATTTGTTTTTTTCAAACAAAAGTTCAGGATTTTATTATAACTGCCTACAGCACAAAGAATGGCTTCTAATTAGTTAAGCTGCATTTCGAGGTTTATGAATGTTGGTAAGAAAATGTTGTTTATTCTTCCTTTGTTCTCTCCCACCCTTGTTTGCTTGGTGCATGAAGATGCAAGGATCATGTTTTTTCACATATTTTCTAATTACTTTCCGGAATGTAATTAACAATAAAGCGAAATTACAGACTGTGATGGCATGCCCTCCTTTCTTGCTATTTCACTTCAGAACTATGTAACTGTATACATTTATCGAATTCTGTGGCGCTCAGATGACGGCCACTGTCGGTAGGGTCAATGAAAAGTCCCCAAGGCTGTCTTTGTCCCCCCCAGAAATTTAGTGTCTCCTTCACCCCTGCTTACTGGGACTGAAGCATGAGAGCCTCAAGCAGCCCAGAGACAGCAGCAGTAAATGCCCTCACCCACTGAGTTTTCTTACTGCCATTGTAGCCTCTGACTTGGAGAATTCACACATATCCAAAGTTTTCATTCAGTGCAGCGCGCTTCATCGGAAAAGAGGAACTTCACAGGTTAATAGCCTTGCAGTCTGCCAAATGTATAATTTTTCAGTTTTTCACTTTTGTGGTTCCATGTTATGTGCAACCCTTTCAGCCAGTCTTCACGTTTGAGCCAGTAGCGCTTTTCTCGCTGGGAATTATAGTGTTTTCCCGTATGGGCTTAAATATCCAAGTTTGACAATGATGTTTGCTAAAATGCCAGATTTGCTTCTGAGAACTGTAAGTTAGTTCAGGAAATATACAGAACAGTGATTAAATACGGAAGTATCCAATGCACAGAATGTTCAGATGAATGTAAAAAACAGTTATTTATTAATTAGGGGCTACCAAAAAACATTTATATGTCTTAAGGCAAGGGCAAAGTGTTAAATTTCCCAAGACCCTAACCTTCCAAGGCGGCCCCTGGTAAAGTTAGAGGGACAGTTGAAATAACGGTGCTCATAAACAGCAGATTATTTTTCTAATTTGACAGTTGATCATAATTAGCAGAAACACTGAGGCAAAATTACTACTATTTTATGCAATGCTGCACTGCATTGCATGAAAAGGACTGAGTAGAAAAAGAACCATCTCTACTGCCATCTCTACGGCCGACCGGCAGCCCTGAGGCCTGAATGCGGTGCTGGCGCGCTGGCCCTGCCGGGGCCTCACTGCGGGTGCTTGAGCCAGGCGGGAGACCTGACTTCGTGGCACAGATCCGCCTGCCCTGAGCGTCCTCCTCCTTCCACAAGATGGAGCCCAGCATGACTTCAAGATCAGCCCGGGGATCCAGCATGCTGCTTCCGCCCACCTCCACCCGGCCTTCTACCCCTACAGCAATCTCCACCTCCACCTCGGGGATCCCTACAGACCCAAGACCACCGCCCGTAAGTGCAACACCACCTGAACGCCTGGCTGAACGACGGCAAGAATTTCATGCTCTGTAAATATGTAATATATAATTGTCCAACCCTAATCTCTTTATAAATGTAATCTTGAGTGAATTTGCAACTTGTATATATTTAACTCTAACCACTAGTATCTGTAGTAGACGTATGTACTTACAACCATTCTGATGTGAATTTAGAGTTTTTCTGTTTGTATCTTTTCCTTGAGTGAATTTGCAACTTGTATATATGCAACTCTAACCACTAGTATCTGTAGTAGACGTATGTACTTACTACCATTCTTAAGTGAATTTAGAGTTTTTCTGTTTGTATCTTTTATGTAACTCATGTACTCCGAAGTCCTTATGTAATGTAACTGGTTCTTTTGTAAAGCGCTCTGACACCTTTGGGTAAAATTTGCGCTATATAAAATCGCATTAAATAAATAAATACTGGCATGTGGCACTGCTGCTCTATTTATGCACACTGGCCAACAATTTGAGAGCCTTGTGCCATGCACACACCTTTGCACTACAAAGCAAAGGTTTATGAGTGCATCTAGAATAGGTTTTGTTCTGGAAGGCTAGCTTTACAGCACATAACACCATGCTTAGGCTAACTTTAAAACTTTCCCCATTTCAATGTGTACTGTACTGTGCAGCCCACCTGCAAATAGAAAGAGAGAAAAACTTTTCTCCTACTTTGTGCCTGTCGGAATGAGATGTATTTTTTGAAGTAAAGCCCTGTCTATAAATGCTAGTAGATAGGGCTTTGAATATAAGAAAAATGGGAGGTGGCATGAAAACACCCATGTACCACCCGTGGATGTCGCCTTGATGCAAAGAACTGCAAAGCAACGAATAATGCTACTTCGCGCTATGTTTAAACAGCTTTACAGTGCAAAACAAGTTTTGCGCTGGAAAGTAAATCTCAAAACAACACTTTGTATCCAGTTTGCGTTGTGTGGTGACTTTACACTCTAGCAATTGGTGGCAATTAAATTGAAAAATCATCTTTCTATGGCATTTCTCTCTCCAAACTTCACCTCGCCTCTTCTGTCCTAACCCTCTCTCTCTTAAACGCTCTCTCTTTCTCTAACGCTCTGTGTATCTACATCCTCTCTCTCAATCTTAGCTGTCTTTAATTCACTTTTGTCTACCTCACTTCTCCTGAGATATACCTAATATATACCTCACTCATCTTCATCTCACCTTACTGCTCTCTCATGACTTTGCCTCTTTATCAGTTTTTCTGCCTATCCCTATATCCATCACTCTCAATCCCTCTGTCTACCTTAACTCTCTCTGTATTTCATCCCTCTCTCTGTACCTCACTACCATTTTTTCATCTAACCTCCCCCTCTCTCCTTCATTTACTTCACTTCTCACACAACCCCATCTCTATCTTTACCTCATCTCTTTCTCATTCAATATCTATACTAACTTATCTCTCACTACCTCTCTCAGCCCTTTCTATACCTCACCTCTCTTTCCTCAATTGCATTTGTCCCTATACGTGACATCTCCCTCACTACCTCACCTTTCTCTACCTGAGAGCTCTCTGACTATCAAACCTTTCAATTTACCTCACCATTAGTTCACTACCTCATCTCTCTACCTTCCCTTTCTCTTTCTACCTCAGTCATCTTTCTTTCACCTCTTTAAATATCGTATTCCTTTCTAACTACCTATATTCCTCTACCTCTATCATCACCTCCTCTCTCACACACAAAAACATCTCTCTCACAACCTCCTTCACCTTTTCCACTCACACCTTCCACTGCAACTATTTTTCTCTTTCTCCTACTTTATACTTTATACTTACTCCACCGTCTTCCTCTTTCTCTATCTCTGTTTTTTTGGTCTCTTGTACCTTACCCATTACCACCCCCTCTCCTGTTCTTTGTCACTCAAACTTTTAACTTTCACTTTCCACCTTTTCTAAAACCAATCCCAATCTTAACTACTCTCTCATATGTGCGTTTTCCCTGCCCCCAACCCTCAATAAACCCTTTTCCTTTACACCTACCCCTTTTCAGCCTTGAAAAAGCCCTCGGCCGATGGGCCATATGGGCGAAACACGTGTCGGCTGTTTCTTTACTTTGTTTGTGCCCTATGCATGAGAATACAAATAAATATTATGCATTTGAAAATCACCAAAGAACGCTTGGAAATCATTTATCAAAAATACATCAGAATTTGAAAAGGCACAATCCTCCATCCTTCTCTTAACTACCTATATTCCTCTACCTCTATCATCACCTCCTCTCTCACACACAAAAACATCTCTCTCACAACCTCCTTCACCTTTTCCACTCACACCTTCCACTGCAACTATTTTTCTCTTTCTCCTACTTTATACTTTATACTTACTCCACCGTCTTCCTCTTTCTCTATCTCAAAACTCTGTGTACCTCGGTGTCAACCTCACCTCTCTTCCTCTTTTCAGTGTATGTTTCTAAACCTTGTTTTTGCTCTACACCACATTTCTATTTTGACCATTCACGCCTCTCTCTACCTTTCTCTCTTAACCACTGCTCACTTTACCTGACCTGTTTTTCAATACATCTACTCATTTTGCTCTCCATCTGCCTTGGAGCTCTTTGTTTTTCCTCAAGTCTCTCTATCTGTCTACTTCTACCTATTGCTGCTTTTACCTCTTTTTAATTCACCCCTTATCTACATTACTTCACCCCTTTGGAGGCCTGTACACCTCTGGCTCTCTCTACATTTCCTTGTCCATATCTCTAGCTCTCGCTACCTCTCTACTTCACTCTACAACCTCCCCTTTTTTTCTACCTCACTTTCTTTGAATATATTTTTCTCATTTGCCTCACTATATCTTTCCTTCTGGCTACCTCACCTTTTTCTATGTACTTTATTTCTCTCCCTACCTCATATATCTTTCTATATCATCTCCCTCTTGCACCTTCTCCCTCTACTTCACGTCTCTTACTATACTCTTCTCTTTATGTCTCTGTCTTTTTCCATTATCTTACTCTGTCCAATTACTCTTACTCAGTAGAGTCACAGGTTACTATCTAGCAGGATAAGTTCACATATATAAAGTGGAGAAGAGGAGCGAGGTAGAGGAACAGAATTTAGGAGAAAAAAATCTAACTTTACCTACTGGAATGGGGAAAATCCTTAAATCAGCACTTTCATTTTCACAGTTTGCGAACACCGATAAAGAGGGAGTATATATTTTTGAATACAAATATCAGGCAACTAAAGCTACAATGTCAAATGCTATGTGCATATGTCTTATTTGAATACTATGCACTAGTTCACTGAACATCTACCAAGCCACATTAGCATGTTTGTCCTACAATGGGAGTAACAAGCTGGTTAGACACTGACCTCAAAATAAAATAATTTGCTGTTAGCAAGAAAAAAAATCTAGATCAACTCTAAAGAAATGGCTTAATTAATACTCGTTCAATCTTTATTTCGGGGCAGTTTGCTTGTTGAAGGGGGTTCTGAACAGTGGAAGGGTTAGGGCAACTGAGTTGTATGAGCTGTGGCAGTCCACGTGCTGCCCCTCAAGTCGTGAGAGGCAGTGCAGTTGTTTTCCAGCTACAATAAAGGGCTATAAAGGGTGACCCCTTTTTTTAAAAGAGCAAGCATTACAATTGCAAGGTTGAAAAATTGTTAAAATCATGCGCAGTTGCTAAACAGTTGGCTTTGCAAATCGGCACACTCCCTAATCATAAGGGACATTTTCTGCCAGACTTCCGTTTTCTAGCTGGCAGTTGAGGCCTGAGCTAGAGTTCGGCAGATAGGCTACTCCATCACAAATGTGACGGATATCGCGTCTCCCACATTACAAGTGACATTGGACATAATCAGGGCCCCTGGAATTATGTGATTGTACAGCTGGGGTGATTTTCGCATAATTATAGATTTGCCACATTTGCCACATAATTCATCATATGCCGCATAACCTTCAGATTTTAACAAAAAAAATGTTCTAGCTCAAACTGATCCAAAGGTAATAAAAATGTGTCTACACGTGCTGCCGTGCTGTGGAAGGCCCGTTGCAAAGCTGGACTAGTCACCTTTCTGTTGCAAATTGCTACGTTTGGATGTTAAACTGGTACTAATGGGGTGCAATCTATGCCCAGAGTGTTACCAAGTTTAAAAATTATGAAATAATGAAGTAATACTATTACAAAATGATTCGCTTGATGACGTATAATTTGCCTTTTCTTGCCCCATAATTTACTCAACCCTCCCGCATAATTTGGGCCTTTTCGCTCCGCATAATTCCAGTGGCCCTGGATATAATGCACTTGTAAAATGGCAGACTGCTGAATGTGTAGTTGCATTTTTCCTATTACAAGCTTGAAACCACAGGTCCCTTCATACTTAAAGATGAAAAACAAGGAGTGGCTGAAAGGTACCCTCTTGACATGGAGCGTGCTGACAGCCTTGAAAAGCTTCCATCTACGCTGGCGTGTACTCGCGCACGTCTTCCGCTTCAGCAATAGGACGGCTCGAGTTGATTAGCCTCCCCATGTGTGTGGTGAGTGACACTCCTGATTCCTAATCAGGCTGGATTTAGCCTTATGTAGCTCTTGGGAGCCTTCCAAAGGCTGGGTTTTAGGAGTCATTTGCTGTGGTTTGTTTGCCAAGATGAAAACGTATGAAAGTGGCCTCTCGCTTTCCATCAGGCTGACACCGTCGGTTTACATAATCCGAGGCTGGATCAACACGTGCGGAATCCGATTAAGCTCTTTTCTCTGCAGCGCGCAAAAAAATGTACACAGGGCTCTCTGACTAACTCCCACCGCTCCGCCCGATGAACGTAAATATTTATGTCTCACGGCACTGTTTAACTGAGAAATGCTTCCTCATGGCGAACTGGAAAAGTTTATTCTGGCTCTGACCAGAGGGCCTTGCTCCCCATTGGTGCGTGGGGCCCGGGCGGCGGTGGGCAGGCCCTCAGACTCACCTGCAGCCGTGTGGCTAGGTAACTCGTCAGTATATTACCCAGTGGCTAGCACTGCCGATTGCCAAGGTTGCCGAATGTCAAGACAGCATAGTTTTGATTCCACATAATTTCTCGTCCATCCATCAGCCTACACCTCCTGCCTCTCTGTTTCACTCCTGCTGTATTTTTCATCCCTGCTTTCTCATCTTGTCACTGTTTACCTACCTTTATCTTCCTCCTCCGTTATCCCTTTTCACCCCTTATCTCTCTCTTGCTAGGGGCCAGAGTCTAATGCTGAAAAGTAGGACCCACTCCACAAAAATATGCAAACATCGTCACAAATTAAGGACTGGTCTCTATAAGATGCTGGGCTCCATGCTCTACCATGCATAACCTGTGTTGCAGGACAAGGCCTGAGCTTCTATAAGGCAGTGGCTTTTGAGCATCACCATATAGTGAAAAACGACTGCAAAAAGTCCAAAATATGTCCTTGATACCACTGTAAATTGAGTACTCCAGCAGCCGAAATACTATTTTGCCCGAAGCGTTGAAAATTCTTATACCCCCCCCAGAGGCAAGGAAGACAGTCACCCACGCACTCATTACCAGCAGACTGGACTACGGAAACGCCCTCTATGCCGGCATCAACAAATCTCTACTATGCAAGCTCCAGACTATTCAGAATACCACCGCCAGACTCGTCCTCGGAGTCCCTCGACACGAACACATCAGCCAACACCTACGCAAGCTCCACTGGCTCCCCGTCGAGAAAAGAGTCACCTTCAAGATACTCACCTACGCCTACAAATGCCTACACAATACCGGACCCCAATACCTCAACGACAGAATCACCTTCCACGTACCCAAACGTAACCTCCGCTCCACCAACCTCTTCCTCGCCAAAACCCTGTGCATCCGCAGAGCCAGAGCAGGGGGAAGATCCTTCTCCTACATCGCGGCCAAGACCTGGAACGAGCTCCCAACCGACATCAGACGTGCCCCCTCCCTTAACACCTTCAGGAAAGCTCTGAAGACCTGGCTCTTCGACTGAAACGGACCTGCGGACCCCCCCCCCCGCAGCGCCTTGAGACCCTCACGGGTGAGTAGTGCGCTTATAATCCCCCTGATTGATTGATTGATTGATTGATTGATACCGTTGCTGCTTCAGGGGAGATTTGGTGTCTCATTCTTAGCTTGCTCTTTACCCGGGTCCTGGGCCCAGTATAATTCCACCAGAGCATCAGCTCAACTTTCAAACTTCAGATCTTTCAGGGAATACAGTGCTCAAATTCCAGCTAAGTTAAGACACACCTGCTTTCACGCTTACAACAGGCGTCCAAGCAAATTTTAGGAATGTGTGCATGTTAAGATCCACCAGTAATTACCTCTCCAAGGTAAGGTTTTCTTGAGTTTATTTCTGAGATACACAGCAGTGCATATAGTAGGCAAAGTGGGGGTGAAAATTATTTTTAAATTTTATTGAATGATGGATTGATGATTTTTATAAATTGAGCTTGTAATTAAGTGATCGATGTAGATTTTTGTACTTTGCAAACTAACTTATTGATTGAATGATAATAGCGATAACATTTCGAGCAGTAATGTGGTACGTGTTCAGGGCTGGACTAGGAAACCAAAGCAGCCCTGGCAATTTTCTCAGACCAGCTCCTGGGGAAGCAGTGCCTGGCCCGAGAAGGGTGAAAACGCTTGATTGCTCCTTTTGTTACTCGGGCCGATATTGCAGTGCTGCTGAAAAACTGGCTCCCATAAAAAAAAATGGCCCTCACTGCTGCAAAACCGGCCACCACCCTTCCAGCCTCCTGGGGATACGCCCAATGCCCGGTACGGCCAGTCCGGCCCTGTATGTGATGACAATAAATGGTAAACAGCACAGTCATGGGGCACTGTTTATTCCATCAGGCATGTCCCCAGTGGGCTGGAGCCATTGGAAGCTGGTTTTGAACGACTAGGGCTGTTGTGGGTGTCCCGGTCACTTTCTACTGGTCCTGAGGTTAATTGCACAGAGAGAGAAAAGGGCGCGAAAGGACGAAGTGAGAGCAGAGCAATCAGAGAGGAAGAAGATACCCTCTCGAGTGATTAGTGCACTATACAAATCAACATAACATAGCATAACATATCATAAAATAACATAACATACATTAACATAACAGGGAGGAGAAAATGTGATAAAGACAATGGATAGAAAGAAAGACCCACAAATTATAGGCCTATAAGCCTCATATATAATATCAACAAGAGAGAGAGGGAGAGGGTCACTCTTATTCCCCCTAACGTATGAATTCAATAACAACAAAAGAGTGAGTAGAAAAGGGACGATGGGGAACGTAGCACGAGGAAAAACCTCTTATTTAAAAGAACCCTCACTCACCAACCTAGTTGGTGACATGCTTCATCATTGGGTTCCCACCAGAGAGGCCGAGTGCCTCCCTGGTGTGCTACGACGCCTGAATTACAGCGGAGCGGGTATTTTGTTGGGGTAGTGTCAGTGCAACAGTGAAGGTAGTGCAAGTTAAAAGATATCTGGTTTAATCCCAAATCAATTTTATTGGTGGAAAACCAGGTAACATTAAAAACAAGTGAAATGGACACTAGGTGCCTAGCTAAATTGACCAGGCGCATCCAGATTGATTTAAAAGTGATCAATGGTCAACATGTTTCTGCTTATAATGTGTAATTTACAAAGCTTTCATCAGGACCAGGCCTCCACGGCGGTGTACACTCGCTAAGGTGTACCCTAACCAGTGGAGGTATATGGATGGTAAAACTCACGGTTTTACCATAGGGCCTTCTGGGATTCCAAAAAGCCAAAGAACTCTGTAAGAAAACACAAATACAACAGTTTTGTAAGTTCAGTGGTATTTCTTGCCAGGTATTCTGGAGGTCTAAAATGTTTAAGAAACCTTGTGCTATTAATTGCCACAGCGTGATTGTATCACGTACACCTTTCAATCAGGCAAACGTGTCAGACATACCGCCACTCCGTGTCTATTTGTCTCCGGATATTACTATACTACTAGCTTCACGTCATGGGTCATTTGGAAGTAAGTAGGCTGGGGGGTTTCCGGGGTGGTGATTGTTACTTTGACACGAGGTTCACCGGTAACTCACCGGAGATTCTCTAGAAACTTACTTCCTTTTTATCTTGTATAGATTCCACCAGCATCTCTAACCCCCTCCCGGACCCATGACGTGAAGCTAGTAGTTTCTTCACGTAAGCCCTAATTTCTCCATGTTTTGAAAAGCTGCCTTTGGATTTTAACAAACGCGTGCACACTTTATCCGTGTTTTTAACGGGTTTGTCACTATATTCCAAGTTTGTTGCATAATTAAGAATGCTTCTATTACGCTCACTAAGTAAAGCGTTAAATGTTACTAGTATTTATCTAGTAATAATGACTCCTCCGGAGACAAATAGACACGGAGTGGCGGTATGTCTGACACGTTTGCCTGATTGAAAGGTGTACGTGATACAATCACGCTGTGGCAATTAATAGCACAAGGTTTCTTAAACATTTTAGACCTCCAGAATACCTGGCAAGAAATACCACTGAACTTACAAAACTGTTGTATTTGTGTTTTCTTACAGAGTTCTTTGGCTTTTGGAATCCCAGAAGGCCCTATGGTAAAACCGTGAGTTTTACCATCCATATACCTCCACTGGTTAGGGTACACCTTAGCGAGTGTACACCGCCGTGGAGGCCTGGTCCTGATGAAAGCTTTGTAAATTACACATTATAAGCAGAAACATGTTGACCATTGATCACTTTTAAATCAATCTGGATGCGCCTGGTCAATTTAGCTAGGCACCTAGTGTCCATTTCACTTGTTTTTAATGTTACCTGGTTTTCCACCAATAAAATTGATTTGGGATTAAACCAGATATCTTTTAACTTGCACTACCTTCACTGTTGCACTGACACTACCCCAACAAAATACCCGCTCCGCTG
Source organism: Calotriton arnoldi (assembly GCA_963921515.1). NCBI lineage: Eukaryota > Metazoa > Chordata > Amphibia > Caudata > Salamandridae > Calotriton > Calotriton arnoldi. Next base: position 435,168 of record CAWUFW010002898.1, read on the forward strand.
TAATTCAGGCGTCGTAGCACACCAGGGAGGCACTCGGCCTCTCTGGTGGGAACCCAATGATGAAGCATGTCACCAACTAGGTTGGTGAGTGAGGGTTCTTTTAAATAAGAGGTTTTTCCTCGTGCTACGTTCCCCATCGTCCCTTTTCTATAAGCCTCATAGACATAAGCCAAAAAATCTTTGCGCGAGTGCTGCTGTTTCGGTTGCAGAGCTGGATGGAGGAGCATAAGATACTTAGTCCCCTCCAGGCAGGGTTTAGAGAAAAAATGTCCACACTGGACCAGATCCTCAGGCTACAAATATTACACTGGAAGATCGTGTGTTTGGAGGGTGGCAGCCTCTACCTAATATTTGTAGACCTGAAATCTGCATTTGATCTGGTCCCAAGAGATAAGTTGTGGGCAGTTCTCCGTGAGCTGGGGGTCCCGGTATACCTGTGCCAAGTCATGAGGTGGTTACACGAAGGAAACTATGCCCAAATTAGATTTGGCAAGGAAGGAAAACTTACGGCCCCCATCCCTGTAGGTAGAGGTGTCCGCCAGGGATATGTTCTTGCCCCGACTCTTTTCAGCCTGTTCATAAACGGGTTAGCTGATTTTTTACTTATTGAGAAAGATCTTGACGTCCCCAAACTGGCATCACGCAAAATTCCAGCTATGATGTTTGCCGATGATACTCTATTATTATCAAAATCTCCCATGGGGATACAGAGGGTACTTAATAGATTTGATGCCTTTTGTAAAGAAAGAGGGCTTGAGATTAACCTTCATAAAACGAAATTCATGGTGTTTAACTCAGCCAAAAGTACCCGATTAAATCCATGTTTAAACGGTAAACCCCTAGAGAGAGTATCCGCTTTTGATTACCTCGGCATTACTATCACAGAAACAATGGACTGGGGGGCACAAATCAAAAAATCGAGTCTGAAACTAGCACAAACAGCAGGGGGCCTAACGAAGGTTTTTTGAAAATCCAGCCACAAACCTGTGAGCCCAGCAATAGAAATATATAAGGTTCAAGCCAGGGGAGCGGCATTGTATGGCACAGAAATGTGGGGCCACCGTCCTTCTGACAGTCTTACGCAGATAGAAAATTCCTTTCTTAGGCAACTGTTTGGTCTCCCACGGAGCTCCACACTTACGCCGCTCCGATTAGATCTGGGGGTAAGGGCCATTGCGGAAGAAGTTAACCTCAGACCCCTTTTACTCTGGCGACGTCTGTGGGCTACCTCAGAACTTGAAGAATACAGGAATGAACTAAGAGAGGTGATGAGCCTACCGGGTGCGGGGAATTTACCCTGGCTCTCTCACATTCGGCATACTTTAGTGAATATGGGACGGGGCAACCTTTGGGATAATCCAGAAGAGGCATGTGCCATAGTGTCTAGGAAAGAGTTAAAGGACTGTTATTGGGAGTATAAACTGGCTCAACTCCAGAGCAATCCCTTAGTAGGCAAGCTAACTGCAGCTTTTCTAGAAATCAAGGATCGGTATAGCCTAGAGCCGGCACTGAACGACATTAAGCCGTCTACTGCTAGGAAGCTTTACCTTCAGTTTAGACATGGGGTATTGCCACTCCGCTCCTTTACAAATAAATGGGTGGGCTCGCAAACTCTGGGGTGTCCTGTCTGTGACTGTTCCGTAGAATCAGATTACCATATGTTCTTTTGCTGCCCCGGATACCTTAAAGCGAGAAAACGGTGGCTGGTTCAGATATGCAGAAACCTAGGAACCAGGTGCTGTTCTGAGGCCTTTAGGATATTGAAACATGATACTAGCCTCCCTATAGTATATTCGGTAGCAGACTTTTTATTCTCTGTGTAGAGTATTTTTAAAACCAATTTTAGAAAATGATGATTAAACTCCTGTATAACAGTTGACAAACGAATGCATTTTAAGGAATTAACTGTTTATTTTAGAACTATTTTAGAATCAATCGTTTTTATTATGTGGATAACCAAGAGGGTGTACACAGCTTACTGCCTACATCACGAGGCCGGCAGAGCGGGATATGAGTGCGATTACACAGCGTTGAGGCCTACATCCCGGAGGTCGGCCCCCGCAGCACCATTCGTATCTGGCAGCTGAATCGATCGTCTTGGTAAAGTCCTCCACAATTTTATATCATAATTCAAACAAAACCCCATAACAAACCCACCCTCCTTGCCCTCCTCCCTCCTCCCCCCGTCTCCGCATCAGATCTAACAGCACTATGACGACCCCTCTGCCGGGGCCAACCCAGTGTACTAGCATTGCTCAACTCAGCAGTCCTTGACCGGAACCAACGGCTCCAGCGGCAGCAGCCGGAGGATCTGCAGATATTTAGGACATGTCACCTCCCGCATATCCTTTGTGAGGATTTGTAAGTAAGGGGCCCACAGCTTCGCAAACTCTTTGCCCTTCCCTTCTACACTGAGCGAGAGGCGCTCCATTGCCAGGAGCTGCCAGAGGCGATGAATCCAGTCAATCAACTCAGGCACCGAAGCTGACCCCCAATGCGCTAATATAACCTGTCGCGCCGCCAGCAGCGCCATAGCGGTCTGTCTGCCCCTTAGAGATTTCAGTGGGAAGGCTTTAGGATGGGAAAGGCCCAGCAGAGTGTATTCAGGGGCGCGGGGTAGGGTAATCTGAAATGCAGTGTCAATATCATCGATGACCGCTTTCCAATAGCGCACCAATTTCGGGCAATGCCATAGTAAGTGAACTAGAGTCCCCGTGGAGCCACACCCCGCCAGCAGAGGTCTGTTTTGGTTTTGTCCCAGCAGTGCACCCGGGCCGGAGTATAGTACCAATATGTAACTACCTTAAAGGCGGATTCCGCACCTGCTGTGTTGTGTGCAGTGTGGTGTGCTCTATATAGAATATGCTCCCATTCCTTAGGTGTTAGGGGCCTCCCCAATTCAGTCTCCCAACGCACCTGAGCCTTCGTACGGTGACCTGCAGGGCGCGCCATAATTATAGCATATAATTCAGAGATGAGCTTGCGGTCATCCGCTTTGCGCACGAGCCATTTTTCAAACTTAGTAAGGGTACGGGACATGTGGGCAAAGTTGGCTGGACTCGTCACCCAGTGCGCCACCTGAGTGTAGGGGAATGCATCCGAAGCAGAGAGAGCATAGTCTGTCCGCAACTGGGCGAAAGGAATCAGCCCCTCCAGGTCAAAAAGGAGACCGACCCTCTTACAACCCTCCTCCCGCCACCGTTGAAAGACCGGAGACGCCTGACCCGGGGGAAAATCGGGATTGTCCACAATGGGGGTCAAGGGCGATGGGAATGATGTGCACCCCTTCGCCACGGCAAGTCGATCCCAGACCTTGAGCGTAAGCGAGGTGACGGGAGAGGAATAGAGTCCCCACGCTCTATGCTTGCGCGGCAACCACAGTTCCCGCCAAATATTCACTCTCGCTACAGTTTGGTCCATGAAATTCCAATGTTTGCTGGACAATGGTCTGTTCCATTCCACCAGGTATCGGAGGCAGGCCGCCTGATAGTAGGCTCCTATGAGTGGAAGGCCCAAGCCGCCCTGCGCCTTTGTGGACGTCATTTGCTTTAACGAGAAACAAGGCTTCTTACCCTCCCAGATAAACCTATTAATAAGTGCTTGCAGTTTCTTAAGGGTACCTGGCGGCGGAGTCAGCGGCAGCATTTGAAAGAGGTACAAAATGCGGGGTAAGACCGTCATTTTCACTGCGGCTACCCTCCCATACCAGGCCAACCGGAGACGCGACCAGGCGTCCAGCGCCTTGGTCGTATGCTCCAACAGCAAAGCATAGTTGAGGGCGAATGTCTTAGCAATGGTTGGCGTCATTTTAACTCCTAGGTAGGTCACGTCAGAATTAGTCCAGGGGAATGCGAAATCCTGCTGCAAGGCCTCCAGTTCCTCAGCAGGGATAGAGATATTGAGGATCTGCGATTTCGTGAAGTTGACTTTAAATCCCGAAGCATCCCCAAAGGCCGCAAGCTCACTGGTCAAAGCCTGCAGCGTCAGTCGTGGCTGGGTGAGCGAGAGGATCACGTCATCGGCGTATAAGCTAATTTTATGAATGTCCGCGCCAAAATTGAGGCCAACCACCCCGGGATTTACCTGAATTCGCTGGGCAAACGGCTCCATGTAGAGCGCGAAAAGAAGCGGGGATAAGGGGCACCCTTGACGGGTTCCCCGCGCAATAGGGAAAAGGGCCGACCTGCAGCCATTAACCCGCACAAAGGCCTTGGGGGCAGCGTAAAGGCACTTAATCCAGCGCAGAAAATTGTCTCCAAAACCATGCTTGCGGAGCACCGCAAACAAGTAACCCCAATCAACGTGGTCGAAGGCCTTCTCAGCATCTATAGATAGCAGAAAGGCCGGGGTCCGAGCGCGGTGCACCTGATCGATAAGATGCAGCAATCGCTTGGAGTTGTCTCCTCCCTGTCTAGTGGGGATGAAGCCTGATTGGTCAGGGTCCACTACGTCTGCCATGAGAGGGTTGAGGCGCGCCGCCAGGATTCCCGCAAATAATTTCGCATCAATGTTCAGAAGTGAGATGGGACGGTAGGACCCGCAGTCCCGGGAGTCCTTCCCAGGTTTCAAAATGACTGAAATCGGCGCTTCCGACATCGATGGCGAGACCGCACCTGTATCAAGAAAGGAGTTAAATAGCCTAGTTAAAAATGGAGCCAGCTCTACGCAAAATGTTTTATAAAAGGAAGCAGAGAATCCATCCGGCCCTGGTGATTTAGCTATCTTCAGCCTAGAGATGGCTCCTATCACTTCCTCTACGTGAATCACCGAGTCCAGATTTTCAGACACTGTTTGCGGGAGAGGCGATATATCACAATCGCTCAGATATGGATGTGGGTCTCGTGGGCCTGAGGCATGGTCCTCGTAGAGAAGGCAATAAAAATCGCGAAAGGCCTCCACTATCTTATCATCAGCGGACTGTTCCGCTCCAGTGCAATCCCGCACGGACTGTATTAGGGACCTCTGTGTCGTTGCTCGTAACCTGTGTGCCAGCATTTTCCCACATTTATCACTACTAAGGTAGAATTTGTGGCGCAGCCGCAGAAGGGCGTGTTCTGCCCTATCGAGATCTAGGTGTTTCAGCATACGCCTTCGATTTTCTAGTTCACGCCATACCCGTGGTGCTCCGGTACGCTTATGGACCGCCTCCAATTCTCTCACTGCCCCCTCCAGTTCTGCGCGTTTCTCCCTGTGCAGAGCATTGTAGGTCGCTGCCACCGCGATGAACTCTCCTCGCGTCACTAATTTCAGAGCCTCCCAAACCGCTGCAAGAGGAGTGGACCCCACATCATTGTTTTGAAAATAGTGTACTATAGTGTCTCGTATCCTTTGAACCACATCGTCAGAGTGCAACAAACTCTCTCTTAATCGCCAACCCAGGGGGAATGCTCGCGTGCGCTACGCAGGGAGGAGGACAGAGATGAGTGCATGGTCAGATAGCGAGCGGGGAGTGATCTCTGAGGAATGTAGACTAGGCATAAGGGAGGAGGAAGCAAGAAAATGATCCAGGCGTGCATATGTTTTATAAGCTGCAGAAAAATATGTGTAGTCGCGCTCGCCTGGGTGTTGCGTCCACCATACATCATGCAATCCACTATCCTCCAGCCATCCCTTTCCCCCCAAGGAAAGCGACCCAGCTTGGTGTGTTCTTTGCCCCGACCTATCCAGTTCCGAATCCATTACCAGGTTTAAATCTCCCCCTACCAATATCGCAGCGTCTGGGGAAGCAAGTACCTCGGGCAAGGCCGCTTGCAGGAAAGACTCCTGCTTCTCGTTAGGGGCGTAAAGGGACCCTAAAGTAAGGTGCGATTCACCCCATTGTACTCTGATGGCCAATAGCCTGCCCTTAATTTCAGCAACGGTCGAGACTACTTTACATGGGCAGTGCGCACCAATCAGGACAGCTACCCCATTTTTCTTGGATGCCCCAGAGGACCAGAACTGCTGCGGGAATCACCTATCGCGCATGCGTACTGTATCTTTGGACAACAGGTGGTTCTCTTGGAGAAGGCAGATATCACTATTGGTGTTTTCAAGCAGAGAAAGCACTGCTGCGCGCTTCACAGGGTTATTCAACCCCCGAAAGTTCAGACTAATCACTTTCAGATCTCTACCCATTGGAGCGCTTGGGGAGGAGCAAGCAGTGTGTGAGCTACAGGCGGAGGGACAACTGTGCCGCCAGCGGCACCTCTAATTGCTCTGGAGCATACGATCCTTACGTGTGAACTGATGCGGAGACCCCATAAGAACCCAAAAGAAACCCCATCCCCAGATAAGAACAAACATTTCAATGTCAACAAAAGACACATGAACAGTATAAACATGACAAAAGTTCGTCACAGTGGTGAAATTCAGGGGGTCGTGGCGAGAGTATCGCCTAGTCCACAGGGACACTCACGTGCAGTCACTTAGGTGCGGGGGAGAGGCAAACCTCAAACTGCACGATCTTCTTCGCTCCCTCCGGCGCCCATCCGTGAGCACATCCCGGAGCCATCAGCTAGGCCTGTCATGGGGTGTCGGGTCGCCCTGTAACCTGTGACAGTGAGGAGATCACCGCTTCTCGCTCCTGGTCGCTTGCGGCCCGGTCAGGCTTCCGGACCGAAGAGGATCCACCAACCCGCTGCCATCCCAAAGTACTACCAAAGGGGATGATGGACGGAGCGCTAGAGCAAATCAAACACTCACCCCCAGTCAACTGATCTGGGTTTAATCCATCATCATTCTTTAGCTCACTCCACCACCCCAGTTCAGACATGGCCATATGCAAATCAGTCTGACCCTGTGCCTCATGGGAACAGTCCAGCCCGAACTGCCAAGCCATGTCTTCCCTGGACCGGAAACAAGCATCCTGGGACCGGTTTCGGGTTCAAAACCCTCATCAGCCAGGCTATCTTGAATCCAGTGGCAAAGTGAGCAAGGGACCCACGTCTGGGCATACCCTGCCAACTTAGGGCGAACAAATCGATACCAAAGGGGATGATGGACGGAGCGCTAGAGCAAATCAAACACTCACCCCCAGTCAACTGATCTGGGTTTAATCCATCATCATTCTTTAGCTCACTCCACCACCCCAGTTCAGACATGGCCATATGCAAATCAGTCTGACCCTGTGCCTCATGGGAACAGTCCAGCCCAAACTGCCAAGCCATGTCTTCCCTGGACCGGAAACAAGCATCCTGGGACCGGTTTCGGGTTCAAAACCCTCATCAGCCAGGCTATCTTGAATCCAGTGGCAAAGTGAGCAAGGGACCCACGTCAGGGCATACCCTGCCAACTTAGGGCGAACAAAGCGATACCAAAGGGGATGATGGACGGAGCGCTAGAGCAAATCAAACACTCACCCCCAGTCAACTGATCTGGGTTTAATCCCAAAGTACGGCGGACACGCCGCTTGCCCGGTTGATCCGCACCCTCCGCAGACATGGCGGTGTCAATGCCCAGGGTCTCCAACGCTTCCTCCAGTGACCTGATTTGCAGCAACTTCCCTTGGTGTTTAAATATTAAATGGAAGGGGTGACCCCAAGAGTAAGGTATGTTCTTTTCGCGGAGGTAGGTGGTTACAGGTTTAAATTCTCTTCGTTTCACAAGTGTGGAGACAGCTAAATCCTGAAATAGCGCCGGTTGATGTCCCCGAAATTGCACTGGTTGCTGCTCACGTGCCCTCCGGAGAATGCGCTCTTTTAGTTGGAAGTTGTGTACACACACAAGAATGTCAGGAGGTGGGGCTTTTTGACTGCGGGGGAGGCCCACCCGATGTACCCGGTCCATTTGAATGTCCGAACTCTCTTCCTCTCCGAGGATTTGTTGGAATAAGGCGTTGACATAAGCTCTGAGATCGTCTCCTTCCTCTTTCCATGGTACAGCTCTGATTCTCACATTGTTCCGCCTGGAGCGGTTCTCCAGGTCCTCTGCATGGGCCTGGAGATCGAGGTTCTGTTCCCGGAGGTGCAGCATGTCCTGTTGCAAGTGGTGGAGCTCCTCTTCCTGACCAACATCATGCTCCTCCAAGGTCGCCACCCTCTCACCTATGTCGTCCACATCCCGGCGAACTTCCTTGAGGTCAGCGGTGAGTTGGGATCTGAGCTCCTGAATGTCCTCTTTAATGGCCGCGAAGAGCTCCACCATGAAAGCCTTGGTCGCAGGGGAGTCGTCACACTCCATCGTATTAGGCCCCTTCTCGCCCGGCGTTATAGAATGACCAGACTGCTTCTGGAGGAGTTCCTTCAATGACTTCTCCTTACGGGCTCTCGCCGCCGCCATAGTGGGCCACCGGGGCTGTAGCGTGCCTCGTGTCTAACTCCGACCCGGTCTCCACTGCCGAATCCACCTCCCTTGGGGGTAGAAACTTCGCTGGCAGCGCAGCTGCGTGTACAACACCTCCACACGCTTCTTTGCCTCCACCTAGACTCAGGGGACTGGGCGCCCGGCCACGGCACGTCAAACCGACCAGCCCAGGAGAGCACCCTTCCACCCTGACCGCCCCCTGGCCAAGAGCGCTACGCCTCCCGTAGAGCCGCTTTCAATAGTCAAGCAACACCTCACCAGAATCGGAGGGACCTGGGTAGGTCTCCGGCTGTGCACCAACCTTCTACACTGCGCAGTCACAGGGTGTCGACTGTTGGCGGTATGACCAGCGGTCACTCTCGACCCCCGCTCCAATCAGCGCCTCACCGCTTCTCGAGTCCGCTTGTATTGCCCTCTTCAGCCTCTATGCCGCGGATCTTCCAGGCCCCCCCCACCTCGGGCCTTCCCGAAAGGTAAGAGCGCCGGTCTCTGCTGGTATGAGTTAGGTGCTGTCCGCAGTGGACGGGGGAGCTCTCCACACTCACCGGCCCTGTGGACTATTCCCAGTGGGAGAAAGCGGTAAGCGCCCAGTCCTTCCGCTGCCACGTGGTTTCACCCGGGAGTTCCCCCTCAGGCCCCGGTCTCTCTTGAGGCCGACCCCGCTGGAGCCGTCCGCCGATCCGCGGACCGATAAGGCCTCCACGCTAGTATCGCTTGTCTCCAGGCCTCAGCATGTCCGGGCGGGACACCGCCCCCCTCCCGTCCGCTCTAGGCCAGGGGCAAGGGCACTCCACCCCGGCTCTTCTGGACCCCCGATCCCGGCTCACCTCGCAGTCTTTGACAGGGGCCGCCCGCCGGCAGTGCCTCCGCAGGGATCCTCGCCGGAGGCCCTGCCCAAATCGGGACCGGTCTTCTTCACCGCAGCTCTGGCCTCCGGACGCCGAGGCCTGCCCGCAGCGTCCGCTCTACACCACCGCTCGGGGTCTCGTTCTGGACAGCTGTAGGCCGGTCCAAGTCTCTTCCACAGCCGTCGCGGCCTCCACCTGCCACCGGATGCCTTCTGTTGCCACGAGAGCCGCCTCTCGTTGAAGGCGCCGCTCACTACGTTTCCGGGCAGCGCTCCCGCAAGGCCGCAATCTCACCGGGCGGCGCCGCTGGAAGCCGTGCAGGCCCGATCACCCCACAGTGCTCGCGAGTCCGCTCAACAGTACGGCGGTCGCCAAACTCCGTCCACAGGCGCCCAGCACACCCCTGAGTAGTCGCCACCAGGAATCGCGGCTGGATAGCCCCGGGATGCGGCTCGGTTACAATGCTTTAAACAGGCAGCGCCGGAGGGATACAGATCCGCGTCCTACCGCGCCGCCATCTTGGTCACGCCCCCCCTAGAACTATTTTAATGTTGCAATTTAATTATAACATGAATTTATTGGTATACTGGATTGATGTTTTAGAGAATTGAACGTTTTACTGGAGAAGATAAAGCTCTGATCTTTAAAATTTGGTCTGGTAAACTGTATGTATATTCTGCTCATGCACTTTAAAATGGCCACTATCGCTTCCTACCTATGACTGTCTCAGTGATTTACATGAATAGAACACTCACTCAGTTAGCTGCTATTATAGATTGTACTGTATTCCATACTGTTCTAGGCCATACCTGGGTATGTCTTATCTAAACTCCAAAACTGTATGTACCCCGTTTTTTAGTTGATTTTAAAGTAAATGAATTAAAAGCTATTTGACATGTGCTTTTATGGTCAAACTGGCCGAAATAAAGTTATTATTGATTGATTGAGAAAGAAAGAGTGTGAGGATAGGAAGGGAGTAGGGCTGGTTTGAGCAGTTTGCCAGGGCTGCTTCTCGTCCCCCAGTCCAGTGCTGCAGCCTGGAAGTGAGATGCATGAAGACCGCTTAGTACCCAGCAGTGAAACTGGCAGGAGAAGAGACAATTAAAGGATAAGCCTGAAATGCCAACGTTGGTATAGGGAGAAGTAATGCTGTGTGGTCCTCAGTGTCAAATGTAGAAAGTAAATTAAGGAATATGAGGATGGATAGCAGGTTATAGGCCATGGTGATGACTTTTTTAACCTATGAGAATTAGAATGAAGTGTAGAGCTCCGAAACCCAACTAAATGTGATTGACCAGGTTAATAGAGAAGAGAGAAAGGGGTGAATGATTACGTATATACATCAGAGAAGACCCTTGGAGGACAGAGCGAGAGGTTATAGTTTGAGTGCTTAAAACATCAATAGGAGCATGATAATGTAGCAGATTTCATTACCAGGAGTAGCTCAAAGTGTGGTGGTGGGATAAAGTACAAAGCAGGATGAGGTATGGAAGTCATGGGGTTTAGAAGTGCAGGTGTGGCGCAATGAGTAATGTGGCAAAGGTTTCTCTCATACTGTTAATATTGGAGGTGATGGAAGATGCAAATTCTTTTTCAGATAGTTAAGATTGTGAGACAGGAGTGCTTGGTGGAGAGAGTAGATTGTTGACTGCGTGGGACTGAAGCAAGAGGATGTGTCTTTGGAAGTATTCTGATTTGGGCTAAAAACAATGTAGCTGGTTCAATTCAATTTCCTCAGGATTTTCAGTGTTATAGTTAATGTGATTTATGAAGGTGGGCTTGCACCTTGGCTTTCAAAGAATGGATGCTAGGTGAGACGTGCAATTGTCGACGTGGCGCAGAAGAAGCCTGTGCATAGAGGACAGTTTGAGTCCAAGGCATTTTTAAGGGTACACATAAATTGCTTGAATTATATAATTAGATGCAGCGGCACAAGGTAGTTGTGGATATGGGATGTAGTTTAGGACAGAACAGAGGGAGTTGGGAAGCTGTTTCCTTTCAGAGTTGGATGTGGAAGCAACAAAGGAAAGGAATGGAGGGAACCTAACCAGAATTTGTATAATTGCATGGTCAAATGTGTATTAAAATGTAAAAAAAAAGACTGCAACAGAATGTGTTGCATTATGACGCATAATTTGTCTTTTCTTCCTGCTAATTTAGTCTACACTTCTGCATAATTTGGTACGCCATTGGCACACAATTCTAGTGGCCCTGATTCCAGACAGGGACTGGAACAGTGTGTTGAATGCCATTATTATGTCAAGTTATTTCCGAGGATGTTGATAGATATAGGCATCCAAATGCTGCTTTTAGAAGATACCTTTCTAAATTGTCCCTTCTTGGAGAGGTGAAGCCAAACTATATTAAAGCGCGTCAGACAGTTTGGTTGAAGGTGAGGATATTCTGAAAGCACTACCCTTGTATGGACAACAGTTATATGTTGTAAGCACTACAGTTATACGTTGGTACATTGTAAGCCTCAGCCTTTCAGATCATGGTCCTTGTCAGAAGTGAGTGGGACACCTGAATTTAATACCAACTTCCGTCTCTGTGGGTACATTGCCAGCTTCAGGTCTCCATGAGTACATTGCCGGCTTCAGGTCTCCATGGGTACGTTGATGGCTTCAGGTCTCCATGGGAACATTGCCGCTTCAGGTCTCCGTGGGTACATTGCAGGCCTCACATCCCTGTGGGTACATTGTCAGGCTCTGCCTTCCAGATCATGGTCTTTGTCAGGAGTGGAGTGGGGCTCCTGAGTTTACCACCAACTTCTGTCTCTGTGGGTACATTGCGGGCTTCAGGTCTCCGTAGGTACGTTGCAGGACTCAGGTCTCTGAGGTTACATTGCTGGCTTCAGGTCTCCATGGATACGTTGCCGGCTTCAGGTCTCCATGGATACATTGCCAGCTTCAGGTCTCCGTGGGTACATTGCCAGCATCAGGTCTCTGTGGGTACATTGCAGGTTTCAGGTCTCTGTGGGTACATTGCCAGCCTCAGGAGTGGAGTGGGACACCTGAGTTTACCACCAACTTCTGTATCTGTGGTACATTGCCGGCTTCAGGTCTCCATGGATACATTGCCGGCTTCAAGTCTCCATTGGTACATTGCCGGCTTCAGGTCTCCGTGGGTACATTGCCAGCTTCAGGTCTCTCTGGGTACATTACCAGGCTCTGCCTTCCAGATCATGGTCTTTGTCAGGAGTGGAGTGGGACTCCTGAGTTTACCACCAACTTCTGTATCTGTGGGTACATTTCCGGCTTCAAGTCTTTGTGGGTACATTGCCAGCTTCAAGTCTCGATGGGTACATTGCCAGCTTCAAGTCTCCTTGGGTACATTGCCGGCTTCAAGTCTCTGCGGGTACTTTACTGGCTTCAGGTCTCCAAGGGTACATTGCCGGCTTCAGGTTTCCATGGGTACATTGCCGGCTTCAGGTTTCCATGGGTACATTGCCAGTTTCTGGCCTCCGTGGTTACATTGCCAGCTTTAGGTCTTCGAGGGTACATTGCTGGCCTCTACCTTCCAGATCATGGTCCTTATTGGGACTGGTGCGGGACACCTGAGTTTCCTGCCTTCTCCTCTCCCTGTGAATATGTTGCAGGGCCCAGCCTGGCTGATGGTCTGGAGCAGAGCCGGATCTCAATGCACACTGCTGTTTCTGTAGGTATGGTGCACTTGGCAGTTTCCTGGACTGGCAGGTAGAGTGGCGAGCTGTGGTGCGAGCCCGATGGGGAAGGGAAGGAAATATTTTAAATTCTGTCATTTCAAATGGCATTCAAATACCTACACCAGCATTAATGCAGTTCAAGCCAGCCTTTTTATTTCTGTGCCTCCAATTAAAATAACAATAAAAACTGACCATGATAAGAATCTCAAGTACCATTGTTTAAAAGCTTTTCCTACCCCCATTAAGGTAACAGTTTAGAGTTTCAATTTAATAGGGGCTCTTAATGGGAACATGCTTCTATACAGCCGGGGCCTATCTGCCAGACATCTAGTGTTCATCCCACTTAAGGAATGTTGTGCTTAGTCCTTTCACAGTCATAAAAATACTTAACTTAACAATAAAAGTCATTAAGAGCAGATGGAAGTCAAAAAATGTTCCTGTGTTACTGGAACCAACCTTTTACAACGTTTCACCTAGAGTACAAATTCAGTTGTGACTTCCGGGCCTTTCTCCATTCTATTTCTTTGAAGCAAGTCAATATAACAAACATGTTGTCTCCTTCCCCTAGCTTAGTCATATATTTTCATTGAGGATTCTCAACCATGTCACTGTTTTAACTACAGAACCCTAGGCATATCCTTTCTGTCAATAAACGTCCCCAGCCACGCCACTTCCTGTCTTCCGAGCTCCTACCTAACCCACATCAGTTACTGTGTATTTATTACGTTAAAATTATTTCCAGTTGTGAGTAGCTAAAGGAAGTGATTTCACTTTACATTTTCAATTTATTTCAATGCAAAAAGGATATGCCGTCTATATTATTGTGCATGATTGATTACAATTGAAAACAAAAACTCAGAATGATTCCTTTGGTGATAAGAGGTGCATTGATGTTACTGAATAAAAACACGCTTTTTAAAAAAATGCATTGTTGGGGCAACTCCAGTGCAAAAGTGAATTGCAGATTATCCCAGCTTTGCAACTTGCAATCCTAAATCTTATGAAGAAGATAATGACCCGGTTACCTACTGTTAAGCGTCATTACTCCCAGACCAGGTCTTTCTGTCCCGGTCCTTACACAATAAGTAGCTCTTCTGCCTCATAAAAAGAATTGAAGGTCACTGATAAGTAGCTGAGTCATTTCCTCGCCATCTGTCTTACTGACCCAGTCCTTACACAATGAGCTAATACCCTAGCTCAGAGTGATTTATTATGAAGCTGTCTTGAATAAAGAAAGCTGAGACCACAGAAGGTTGATGCTAAACTTGTGATTTTTTAATAAATGTGAAAAACAAATCAAAGGTGATGAACAGAAGACAAAACTTGGGCACAATTCTCTGTTGATTCTACACCACCCAACTGGAGTCGATAATGTAACATGGACTTAACATGATTTGGATACACCCAAGTGGTTGCTCTGCAAATGTCCTTCAAGGATGCTCGCTTAAACATTGCCTACTAGGAATGCATCCTTCTCGTTGATGCTGGAAAGTAACTCCACTTTAGACACCTCATAGGATTTCAGTATTGCCATTTTTATCCATCTGGAAAGGGTGGATGTAGTGGATGAAGACCTTTCCCTGTAAGGCAATAAACCTTAAAACCACCTTTCGGAGAAAGAGGGGACTTGGTCTAAGAGTGACATCTCATAGGAAATCTAAGGTTTTGACAGGAGCACAGGAGACTGGATAAACATCTATTCCTGCACCAGGACTCGAAGTTACACCAATGGCCACTGTAAGCCTTCAATGTGGTGGTTTTTCCTAGAGTGTTGAATGCTTTTTGCCACTTAATTCGAGCGGCCCTGGGCTAAGTGGTCTAGCCTTACAAGAGCAATACCCACAGTTTCAGCTGCTTTAACGAGTCTGGCTAAAGAAGAGGAACTCTCGAAGGGGAAGGCAGAGTGGTAAATGGACAGTGAGGACAATCCTCCATCTGGAACAACAGGGGAAACCATGGTCTTCTGGACCATTCTGGGACAACAAGGAGGCCCTTACATGAGCCCAAGGAATGGCTAGAGTGTCTACCGCCCAGTCATTCTTGGTGGGCATCAAGCTGCAGAAATGCGGAAGAAGAGTGTTGTCTTCCATGGCAAAAAGGTCTAACCATGGTTGACCAAACCTTTGGACAATATGTTAAAAAACTAGTGGGAAGCGGCAGAAAGTCACTGAGAAGAGGAACTTGTGACTCAACCACTCTGCAGGTCCATTCTTCTTCCCCAGAAATAAACTGCTGCGAGACCGAGGAAATTTCTTTCTGCCCAGAGACATATCTCCTGAGAAAGGAGAAAAAGGGAGCCCTGCACCACCCTCTGGTGATTGATGTAGGCTCTGATCACTTGATTGTCCATCTGAATACACACAGAATGACTTATGGAGCCTGTAAAGCTGAATAACATAGTGTAGGGTCTCGCCCGCTTAGCAGGGCTGAAGACCCACCTAAAACAGTAGACTGATGATATAGCAAGTCTTCATTAAAAAGAAAACCAGAGATTAAAATTTCAACAAGATAGAAACAATGATGGAAACACTTTAAATAGTTTGGGAAGGTAACAGCCACAGCAATTGCAGAAGGGAAAAAACAGGAAGTGATCATGTTAAGTTCTTCCTTTTGTGCATGTCGAGATGTGGCGGCCAAGATGGGCAAACGTTTTATTTAGGACTAGGCAATAGTTCCTGTGAGGAGAAGGACTGCTCTTTATGTGAGCACTGAGACAAGAAGACAGACGAGGAGGTAGACAGACAGCTGTAGCTGTAGCTGTTGCTAACACCTGTGTGCTGCGACCCTGGAAGTTGAAACTGCGCCCGACTTTTGAGCAGTGGTCAGAAGCTGTGCTGAAGATGGCAGTCCACGAAAAACTTAATATATAAGCTTCATGATCAATTACACTTGCTTGAAGTCATATGGGGACCACATACAATTGTTGAAACATGTCTGCATGAACAAGATAGAAAATTGAATAGATGCCCGATTGAACTTATCTTATTTCATTTCACATTATTACACTCTCCTGAGGTGAGCAAGCTGTGCCTTACTTTTAATTGTTTCTCTTCTCGGCCTATTTTGAAAATCCACTTGCTATTCCTTTTATTTTCTCAGTATTTTTCCATTAGATCATGGTGACTAGGATAAGACTCTGGAGTCATGTTTGCTCGTTGGTAAACTGTGCTTATGTGTTTTGGAAAATGATCTTGTGAAGATACTTATTTTTTCTTACGAAACCTAATAAAAATATTTAAAGCAGGAAATGAAACATCTTCAAAGGCTTGCCACCCAGAATGCTGTTATACGCTGCAGTCTTGTGGCAGTGGGTTACAACTGAGAGATTCTATTTTACGGGGGGGGGGGGGGGTTAGGCGGCGTTCCAGAGTTTCCCAGATTAGTAAACGGAAGTGCAGCTTTGCCGTCATAGACTTCACCCTCCTTAGATATGTTTAAAGTGACGGACAGCTTTACTGCCCGATGCTTGTTTCATGAGATCTCTGTAACAGAGCACATTTATGAAAACATTTGATGGAATCTCTGGCATTCAAGGCTAGCTAAACTCAGATTGTATCAACCGGAGCCCCTTACCACTGATGTTCAGGGTCTTAATCCTACTATTAACCTCAAAACTGAGCACCGAGCACACCGCGTTAGCACTTGACTCTCAAGCCAGAGAAGACGAGCGTTCCAAGGCTCACTCAGGAATATGGTGTGGGTTTAGAGTCTCAGCAACCAATAAACCTCAAGTAATGCTCAATAGACAACTGTGCCTTTAGTACTTAAGATTAAAAAAACAAGAAATACATTAATATAACACAGACTAGAAAAATACAACTTACATAAGAAACAGAGGGTGTTAATTACAAAATAACAATTTGATACTAAGCCCTGGTGATTTAGAGGCAGTCTTTTTTTGCAATGGCATTGGTCTTTGGCCAAAGGGTAAAAACCACAGTACAGCTCACTGGGGTCGCTATTGTGGGCTTTGCTCTTTCTCGTAGTCACAGTCTGGTTCCTGCTCTAGTTAAGTACACAGTTCTCACCCTTTGCGGGAGCAATGCCATACAACTGTTTGTGAAGTATACCTGTACAAGTGGCTCATGCAAACGATGTGTCAGCTTCAGCATCAGCGGGCCGATTCTTGACAGTGTGCACCACACGGCATTCCATGTGCAAACATTGCAGCCCGATTCTGGACCAGCTTATGAGCTCTATACACAAGATGAGCGAAAGAGCACACAAACCCAGGTAAGTTGTGGTAGTGCCAGCACTATTCAGCTGAAGGTGCCCTTGGATTGTAGAGCTCGTAGTCAGGGTGGTCTTGATGCTCGGTTCTTCCTCAAGCCAAATTTCTAAACAACCCTCTGAAACAACTACCTGCATATCCCGGATCTCAGTGGTGACACTCCTCCTGTGGATCTTGACTGCTTGTTGCACTTGGAGTCTTTCTTCTAAGTCTGACCATACCCGACTGTCGAGTTCATTGTAGCACTTCAGCACTTCTCAACGCTAGATTGCAAACAGGAATTTGTCTCAGGGTGGACTCCCAGACACCCTACTTGATAGGCAGGCCCAATTCTCTAGACCTTCTTTCAGTTCTCTACAGGTGCTGCAGTTGTGGCGTTGCTTCACCTCTCGGAGCCTCTTTACCGTCTAGGCTTCTTCTGAGCAGCATCTTTTTCAATGATGGGCAACTCCAGTTCCCTGCCTGCACAATTAGTTGTCTCTCTCCTTCGATGCTAGTTGCAGGCAGTCCATCTTTGCTGGCTATTCGACTCTTTCCCAGGTTACAGGTCCTGAACCTCACAAGACTAGTTGGCGGTCAGCCTCGCAAGGGTAGCTGGCGGTCAGAGCCCTAACCCTGGAGTACAAAGGAATATGTCAGTCTCCACTAGTGTAGGTCTCCAGGCTTCTGGTCAAGAAATCTTATCATACTGATGGGAAATTTCTGCCCATATTTATACCCATGTTGCAGTCAAGGCAAAGAAGGCAGGGGGGTAACTGAAGTCTCCTCTCAGAAGCAATTCGAAACAAGAGCACAAAGGCTAGACATGCTGCCCTACTAAACTGTCTGTTAACCTGCTGTGGCTAGCCTCTCCCAAGGAATAAAGTAGAAGGGGAAACTTTCTAGCTTCAAGGGGATGCAAGACCTCCTGTCTTAATTTGACAACACTCCACTGCTTGGCATATTGAAAGAGATTTCTGGGATGTTTCTGGGTGGAAGACCTGCAATATATGTTTGCTGTCTGGGGTCTCCCTCCAAGCCTTTGTTTTAGGTACCATACAGAGTATGCCTCATTCAAAATTGAAGTAACTGTGGCTGTAGCCAAATCTGCTGCATCACTCTTCTTATGCATTCTACACACATAAGCAACATGCACATGTGTAATATCTGCACAACTTGTGTAGTAAGCACATGCATGCAACATCCATTCCTCTTATGGATGGCCAAAGGACCAATTTATAGGGACCTGGAGCGAAAATTCAAATGCAGGAGAGGCTGTTAGGCTTCTCTCCCAAAACAGGCAATAGGAATAAATACCTGCCATGTGCTATAATCATTTTGCTGGCATTGCTGTCAGTCCTCTACAGTCTGTGGAATGGAAAGAAGACAAGCTCTGGGTTTCACCCCGCTTCACAGAAAGGCCTCTGGCACACGCATAATCATCATTTGTACTGCAAAGAGGGTCAAAATACTACATCTGCCTAAAGGGCCTTCAAGGCAAGGGCATATGTTCTCCAGAGCCATGCAGGGAACCTTTCTCCATTCCAACAATATTACTCTACTATAATAGACCCAAAAGTGTACAATCTTTGTGAATCCGCTGGCAAGGTATTGTGAATGTTATGTTGGGCAACCTAAATAGGAACTGTGCAAGGAATTTAAGTGCTCCAGGCAAAATATAATTTTGCTGCTATAGCTTTCTCCATCCACTAATCAAAAGGCAATGTTTCTGTCCATTTCTTCTAATCTGACCACCCTATCTAGTGGTGCCACACTCAGATCCTTACCTCGCCTAATGGCTGTGCTTGCTCTAAACCTCAAGGATAAGATGGCTGCTAGAATACTGCTCCACTCAGCAGACAGGGGCTACTGGACCACACCCATGCAAGATGTCCGTTAGATTCCTGCTCCACGTGGCAGACGGGTTACTGGGCCACACCCATGATTGTTGAGGCTGCTTGCTATTAGTGCCCTGGGTTCTGTTCTACTATAGAGCAGCAGACTGGGCCAAGTTCCGGAGTTGACTCCGGAGGGTAGCTTTCTCAGAGAGGTAGCATAGTGGACATGAGCTCAGAACTCAACAATTAACCAACAGACACAATAAATCAATGCCCAGCTCAGAGCCGGCCTTTTAGGGAAAAGAAAATAGGTTAAATAACACAGCAATACTAAATACTGAACAATTCAATCAAAGTATATAGGGTAATACCCTGGTCACGATTTCCCTGTGGGCGCTAAACACTACCCTTCTATTTGTGCTCTGTCCCTCCCAGATTACTCTATCTGGGTAGGTCTCAATAAGTAGTAGAATGAGCATGAAAGAGGCACGGAAAATGTTGTTCTCAAAAATTTCAAATGTTCAACACATTCAGTCTTTTTCTTACCCCTGGTGCTGTAGTGGGACTGAGAACAGTCTGAAGTCCTCACCCTTGCCTCAGTGCATTGCAGTGGATGGCTCCTAACCACAGACAGATGCCAGTGATATTCATGTGCTTTTCTGGAGGCAATTGCAGAGGAGGCCAGGCACAGCCCAAGTCTTTGGCGTGCAGGCCTCTCTGAGGAGTGGATGGGGATGTTCAGTGCCTTCACAGTTCTCAATTGTTGTGACCCTCTGCTGGGTGGATGCATCGAACACACAGTGCAGTAGATGGAGCAAGACATGAACCGGTACAGGCTTCATGCAGTATGCAGTTGAAGCCCAAGAAGGGCTGAGTAGGATTTGCACAACTAGACAGTTGTAGCACAAAATAGCCAAGTGCAGAACCCACAGCTGATGCAGCTCAACACTAGCTGGTGCAGAATCACGCAGCATGGTAGTAGTAGCCCGACAAATGGTTTGTGCTGCTCTCAACAGGAACTGCAGCCCTGAAGTTATTGCATTGTGTTGGATAACTTGCTCATATAGTGACCTCCTACCTCCAGGTCTGAGGCAGTTAGCTTTCTCTGGGTGTTCCTGAGCCAGGAACACACTAGGCTTCTACTCCTAGATGGCCTTTCCTCCTACAGGGCCAGGCAGACGCCTTCTCTCTTTCAGCAAACCAGAACTAGGCTTCCATCACAAAGTGTAGACTTCAGGTGATGTGACCACACCTCTTGGGGATTGGCCGGGAGATAGACACCAGTAGTGGTCACATAGCAGCCTCTGAGTACTCTTCGTCATGAAGAAATTGAACATTTGTATACACCCTATCTAGACAGGGCATGTGGAACCACTGTCTCAGACTTCAGAACCAATTTGGGTGGTTATCTTTCCAGTGTTCTCATCGAGCTCTTCTCCAAGCACAGCCTTTGTGTAAAGTGCTGCTTCTTACAGTAAGTGATAATGGGGCAGTCCCCAAGCTGGAGCGCCCTTTAGGCACAATGAAGCATGAAGTGTCTGTACCTGACTGTCATCAGCCTTCCTGAACAGTAATCAGACAACAGATAAAAGAGCAAGTTTATCCTAGAAACTTCCTCAACGTACCCAACAAAATCGACAGTCCACCCCATTCATCCCCAAATGGCAATGCTCAGGAAGAACTCATCAGGAGTCCCTTACTAACAAGTCGTCATGAGATTTGAAAGGTAGCCCTTTCTCCGTTCTCCTCTCTTCAGGATGTGGATCTCAAGCTATAGGAATGCAGGCGATAAATTTCCACTATCTTGGGAAGCTGTTCTCATCTTGCATCATGTGCCATGCCAAACCAGGGGCTGGAGCATGTATCACACGCAATAACACAATACATGCACTCAACTGGATGTCTGTGGAAGGTTCTGAGCATTCACATAACAGTGGAACCTTATATGAGAGGGCCAGTAGGCCACACTCTTACTGACTCAGATAAAAAGGGTTTGTCAGACAATCAATCTCAAGACATTGTGTGCTACCACCACAATCAATCAATCAGGGAATTGTAAGCACGCTACTCACCTGTGAGGGTCTCAAGGCTCTGAGGGGGGGTCCGCTGATCTGTTTAGCCGAAGAGCCAGGTCTTGAGGGTCTTCCTGAAGGTGTTCAGGGAGGGGGCGCGTCTGATGTCTGCCGGTAGCTCATTCCAGGTCTTGGCTCCAATGTGAGAGAAGGATCTTCCGCCTGCTCTGTCTCTGTGGATGCGCGGGGTTTCGGCCAGTGCGAGGTTGGAAGATCGGAGGTTTCTTTTGGGTACGTGGAAGTTGATTCTGTCATTGAAGTATTTGGGTCCATTGTTGTATAGGCATTTGTAGGCGTGAGTAAGGAACTTAATGTGCTACACCCAGAGCAGGGACAGTAATCCTTTGCTATGAGGACATGCTTGTTATGCCCTTCCACATCACTGGACAGGTTCTGGACCTCGCATAGTCAAGTGCAAGCCTAGGTGTCTGCATTCATGCTAGAGCCAAAAATAGAAGTAAGGACACCCAATACACAAGCAGTCCGGCGCTTGGCAGGGGTATACCCCCATATACCATGAAGGGGCCATTTCCGTCCCAACAGCCTTTAAGAGCTTTGTAACCTGATATAACCTTTAGATGTTATTACATTAAGGGGATTAGCCATACTGATAGAAGCCCAAATCTGCAATCCAGGTCCCGAGTCATAGCTCTTCTGTTAAACGAAGAGCCCTATAACTTGAGGAATAGCATTGTTGCTAGATACCTGAACTTGCAAGATCTGTGTAGCCCTTTTGTCATAATCCTGAGCCTGTAAAATCTATCGCTGAAATCTACAGGACAATTTCACTTTCAGAAAAGCCTTAACTGATTCAAAGGTTATGTAGGAGCTTTTTCAAGGGGCTTTTACAATGCGGAGCAGCATTTTGTAGCCACACATGAACATTCCTCAAGGGTGCTAGTACAGACCCTGGAGTAAAAATGTAGTGCTTTCTCCCCTCTTTTCAGAATATGTTAGTGGAAAGAGCTTCTGTTTCCTTTCCTCCAGAGTGTCTAACTTGCTCACTCTTTTTGGTTGGTATTACTACATTTTTAGGGGTATTTTTAATTGCCACTCCAGCCCTGCTGTCAGATGTTCAAATGTGTAAGATGTGTATAACCAAAGGAATAGAGTTGATGTAAGGTGTTCGTAACCTGATGAATAATTCTTCTCCATGAGACCTTAGCTTGCAAAATGTGGGTACGTTGAGTAATAGATTTGGTCTCCAAAGCCTGAGCCTGTAAGATCTTGCACCCTGATGGATAACCGTGCTGTTAGACTCTGACACCCCGAGAGAAAGATGATGTTTAGACGTCTGTCAATTCAGAAGCTGTGTAACTGGAGAGATAGTTTTGCTGTTAGATGCCTGAGTTTGTAAGAGCACTGCAACTGGAAGGATACATCTGCTGTCAGGGGCAAGAGCCTAAACAACTCTGCAATCCAAATGATAGCTTTGCTGTGAAGTGCCTTAGGTGGTAAGATTAAGGTAGCTTGGGAGATAGCTCTGTTGTCAAAAGTCAGAACCTGTACAGTTTGTGAAACCGAGGAACAGATTTGCTGTCAGATACCTGAGAATGTAATTGTTCTATAAAAGGGCTAGCTCGGCTGCCAAAAGCCTTGGGGTTGTAAAGTATGGATGAATAGGGAACAACTTTCAAGTGTTATACCTGCTTCTAAGAGATGCAATTAGAGCGTTAAGCATCATTCCTAATTGGCTCAGAGTCTCTAGACCAGGCATTTAGGAAGAAGGGTAGGGAGGATGAATACATTACTTCCTGTCATGTGACATGCTGGCAATTGTAGTGAAGACCACTCTTTCCACAAAGCATCTCTATTTCTGGTCACCTCCATACCATATTGTGATGTGGCTTACATATCATTGACAGATTCCAGTCTGTGATTGTTGGAAATCCTTCAAAGATGCTGGCGATTGGTGATTAGTCATAAGTGAGTGTCTAGGTAGACAGTTCAATAGTAAAAGTGAGAAAAGCAAACCTTTTGCACGAGAAAGCTTGAATAAATGGATTGGAAAAGTTATGCTTTACATTTGGAAGTGATAAAGTTAGAAACAAATCTGAAATATTTTTAAAGTATATTTAATATTATGCGTTCTAAAACATATGTAACATCCCTGTGAAAAAAATCTTTTTCCTTTAAAACTGTTTTTGAAAACGCCTTGGACTGGGCACATCTGACTTGTAAAGTGTATTACTTATTGCTCCTCCTTGTTAAAGACTCTAAAAGAAGAGCTAAATGCTCGTGGCAACCCCCATACCACCTGTGGCCACTAGAGAACCTCACTTCCCTATAATCTTCAAACACCCTTATATTCTGTTTCATCAAAATAGAGTGGACACCCGAAGTGCCCCCAAAACATCCCTGCCTTTAGCATCTTCTTATTAATAATGGTCAAGTAAGACACATGTAATTATGGCACACTACTGTGCCCCAGAGCACTTATGACTCCACCCCAGAATGTTTTTATTGTTCCATTAGTATATTGTCTATGATTAAGGAGTAATACTAACACGTGCTATGTATAGTCCTTAGAACCAACGAAAACCGTTGCACGAAGAGCTAAATAAAAGCAAATTATTGACATTTTAAAGCATGCCATTTGATGTCTATAGTTTTGCCTAATACAATTTTTTTTAATGTAGTTTGCACACCAATTAAAACTAGAGGCCACTATTTCAAACATTGTTTTTATTACATGCATTTCTCACTTACTGATTTCCTCATTTTTTTTATTTCAAATGTATTGTGTTTCCTACTTCTCTGTGATTGAGAAATATTGTAATCTCACAATATACTTTTGTGAGATGCCAGTCTGTCATAGTCAAACATGAACCAAAACCATAAAGTTAGCAAACCGACTCTCGCCAACAGTAGAACACACTATCCCACTCTTCACACAGTTAAAGGGGACAACAGAGCACATTCGCCAGATCTGTGCAGACCTTCGTATGCTCAACACTGTACCAATGTCACATAGTTGTCAAAGTAATGATGCACAACAGTCCAATACACTCGTCACACACACACCAACACTCAAAGAGACAAAAGCCAATATTATGTAGTGAACCCCACTCAAACTTTCACATACACAACACTGCATACAGCCATACATCTTGCAGCATGATGCCCGCCATCTTGAAAGCCTGGCAAGCAATGGATAACCATTCACCACCATAGATTGGGAGAAATGAAAATTTCATTACAAGACCGGAGGCTATCATTATGCATTACAACTTTTATTTGCCACTCCTTTAATGAACTTCACTGTAGAACAAGACACTAGAATTAGAACACAAAGTCCTTAAGTATTCCTAAACACCAACATTCGTCCTCTTTTATTGCTGCTCCTGAAAGAGATGTCAAACTTTTTTCGTTTTGCCTTAAAGAATGTTTAATTAATTGATATTATGTTTGATGCGAATGTTTAAGGAGCCAGCTTCTAATATATGGAAGCAAGCTCTTTTCTAACTGTATAATTTTGTTTATTTTGGTTGGTTTGTTTTAGGTTTATAAAAAAAAAAAAAAAGGAAATGAGAAAGTATGTATTAATTTTTAAGATTAAAGATAGGATTGTTTGCGAGTAATTAATGTTGTTGTACAATGAATTTAAATCGCATAATGTATATTTAAGTTACGGATGTATTTAAAAATAATCAGGTTAGCCGTTGTTAGTGACGCGCAAGGACACGAGCTTACCTCGTGGACTGCCGTCACTCGATAACATGCGAAGCAAAGCGTAAAGATAAGGCTCGTGAAAGCCGAGGAAACGGTGATTGTCTAAAGCGGATCACACGTCAGACGTTACGACGTGATCTCGCGAGAAGGAAACCATTTTGGATTGGGTTTTTTGTAAGTGTTTAAGATACACTTCAAGTTATTTGAGAGATTGGTTAAACGATCTGATACAGGACAGCTTTTGTGAGGAGAACAGGTGTTAGTGGATCGGAGCGGTGAATTGTTTGCTTATTGATAGAAGAGAGTGTAGCGGTTAGGAAAAACGAAATTTGAGAATACTTTGAGTTGGTGAGTGAGAGGAGGATTATTATTTTAAATTTAGAAATGGAAGAAAATAATGGTAGAGAAATAGAGATAACAGGAGGAAAAATAAATGAGGAGATTGTTAAGAAATTAATACAATTTGAAATGAAAAAACAGGTTAAAGAATCAATGGATGAATTTCTAAAGAATAGAAAAAGAAAAGGAAATGAGTCAGGAGAAGAATGTTATTCTTTGTCTGAGGGTGAAGGAATGAGTACAGATATAGTACTGCATCGTTCGCATAGGCCAGGATTGGTAGTGGTGCGGGGGGGAAAGATGGCATATCTACCGTGAATCCTGTTAAGGCGGCTTCCACTCCATTTGTGTATAGCGAAAACAGGAATGGAGCGAGGACACAGCCTTGTCTAACTCCTCTCAAGATTTTAAAGGGTCTCGTACATTCTCCATCCTTTCCATAATGGACACACGCCGTTGCCTGTGAGTACATTTCACAAACTAAATTGATCAACTGAGGATCAATGCCCATCTCCAACATTATAGACCACAACTTCACATGGCTTAAGCGGTCGAAAGCTGTCGTTAAGTCCATAAAAGCCATGTAGATGTGCCCTCCCTTAACTACACTATACTTGGCGATGGTCAGGCTTAGGTTCAAACATTGATCAATAGTGCATCTAGCCTTCTAAAAGCCATACTGGGTTGGCATCAAGATATTTTTTTCCCTCGCCCAGTCCTCTAGCCTGTTCAGTAGGACACGGCCCAACAATTTACCAGAGCAGTCCAGAAGGGAGATTGGGTGATAATTTTGAGAGTTAGATTTGCCACCCTTTTTGTGTATGGGGACAATGATACTTATTTTCCATGATGGCGGTGGTCCCTTCTTAGAAATTTCATTAAATATAATATTAAGCAGTGGGGCCCACAGCTCTTGGTGTTCCAGAAAAAAGTCAATAGGGAACCCGTCTGGGCCCGGAGCTTTAGCACGACTACACTTGGCCAATGCAATTCTCACCTCATCCAAAGAAAAAGGTAGAGGGTTGCTCAAAAGTTACATAAGGTCAAATGAGTCATCCCTCAAAACAATCTTACTCCCAAAGATGCCTTTAAAATGCACCACCCAGGTCTCTTCATCTACGTGGTTATCCAAAGGTATACTTATCAATTGGTTACTCTGCAAAGTTGGGGCTGTGCTCATTGACACACTGAACAGTAAAATCCATTTGAAATTTCATAAGGATCAACTAATGTAAAAACAGAGTCCACTGAAAGTCGTTCACCTGAAGCAATTATTGTAGGCATCCTGAAAACATCACTGGATTCTGTTCACAGGGAGATGACAACACCAGTTGTAGCCCAAATAAACATAATGTATAGTAAGTTTAGAGTTCCCATAATTGAATGTGATTCTTAGACACGTTTGGAACAAGTAGACTTCTGTCCAAGAATCATCCTTCAAAATCTTATGACAAGCAAGAGCTAACATATAACGTGTTTACTTTCTATGTACCCCAATTCCTCCCAATAAACATTAATACAACTAGTATACTATTTTCCCGTTGCCACCCAAAGCTACACAGGGGGATATGTACAAGAACTGCCGCTAACTAACGCTAACGCTAGTTAGCAGCAGTTTTCTTAATGCGGCCTATCACCAAAAACTATCGCCCTGTTAGCGATGTATTTAAAATACCATTAACACTAGTGTGAAGGCGATAGAAATTCTGGCATTAGTGGGCGAAAACTAACAAAAGGCCAATTAGCGGCAAAATAATGCACGTTAGTCAGCCCAACATGAGAAAAATTGCCTATCAGTCCACCTCCAATGAAAAATAGGAAGTAAAACCAATGGAATGCAGAACGGAGCAGCCTGGGCCAAGTGCAGCACAGATCAACATCCCCCTCAAGCCCTCCAACAGCCAGGATGACCAGCCAGAGTCCCAGGGGAAGAGGAAATTCAGGGCTACATGTATGAAAAGAGTCGCATCGCTGTGCAAAACCAGTGATGCATCACTTTTCATTGCGCACTCCTTGCAACACCATGGCATCCAAAACCTTGAAAGTGCGGACAGTCCCCAGGGCCCGGAGGCCTCGCTGGGCCTGCGTCTGGGACCCGGAGTGGGATGCGGAGGTGCTGTGGAGTCGCTGGGCCTTGGCGGTAGACATTGAGGCGTGGCGATCACCCTTTCCTGGTGCTGAAGTCCAGCAGGTCGCATGGAGACATGTTGCTGACCTGTGTGAGAACACCGCCTTGAGCCCCTTGGAGATGTGAACGGTAGGGGCACTCCTGCGCACCAACTGCATCGCATACTACGATCCACCACTACACCGGGTTGCATGGAGGAGACTACCAATGGTGGGCGGCACCTCTCTGCATCGCAGTCCGGATGATGTTGCGCTGGCCGGACGCTGTGCAGGGTGATGCCCCTGAGCTGCGCAAAACATGTGTGGCGGGAGCGCTGCAACTTCACGCCTAAGGGGGGTCCTGTTGCATCACCTGCATCAGGAGGTTCCCCAGTGGACTTGGCAGCGACTGCTGTACCCAGGCTTGTGAAATTCCACCTGGCTGAGGCTCATGCTGGCTGAGTCACAGATTAGGAGAGAGTGAAGACTCAGGAGAACAGGAGCACAGAAGACGCAGGACCCGGCCTCGAGGTAAGAAATCTTTTAAAAAAATATTTACAACCCCCGCTCACACCCACCCCGCCGTGTCCCCGCCCCCTCCAGTGTCCTTTCCCGCATTTCCCGCCTCCCAGCTGTCCAGTCCCCCCGCAGCACTTTTCAATGGCGGCCGCTGTGCACCCATGCGCAGCGGGCGTTCCACTGGTGTGCCAAAGGAATTTTTATGTTACAACACTTACCATTACATCACATTCCATTACAATGCATACTAATACTACGCATATTGCAACAGCGGGGAAAGTGCTGGATAGCAGAGGGGTAAAAATTACTATTCCCACTCCAGTGAGTGCAACCCTAAAACTAACCCTTGCACCCCCATACCCACCGTGAACCGTCAAATTAACCTTTGCACCCCAAAACCCACCCTGGACACTCAAATTGATCTTTTCACGCCAAAACCCATACCCACCCGAAAATTCAAAATTCTCCATTACTAACCTTACATTGCGTTGTAATGGCATGCGTTGTAAAGGCACCTTGCATTGTAAAAGTTGCGTTGTAAAGGCATTACGATGTGATGCATGCATTGTAATGGATGTCTCCCATGCCAAAGGCAAGCCATAGGCAAGCCCGTCTGCGTCCGTCCGCCCCTGGACCGCGCCCAGCACTAAGGACCCTTCCTCTCGGACACTCCACTGCTACGACGCCAGCACCCTCCTCGCTATCAACCCTGGACACCACATCGCCTGCCATCTAGCAAGACCGTGGAATTCTCTTGAGGCCTGCACCTGTTGAAACTACAAACGCACCTTCTGCCACATCAGCACACCAGTGCCTTGTGCAGCCCAGCCGACCAACAGCGCACCCGACCAGCTCAACTGCATCCTCCTCAACGTGAGGTCCCTCCATAAACACGCAACAGAAATCTGGGACCTCCTCGACGCCACCTCTTCAGACATCACATTCTTCACGGAAACCTGGACCAACCTCTGCTCCGGACCGGACATCGCCATCGCCATCCCTGACAGCTACTAAATCACCCGTAAGGACCACCCCTACCGTCCAGGAGGAGGCATTGCCATCTCCTCCTAAAGCACACTCCGACTGACCACGCACTCTAATGACCCAACGGTGACCATGGAACACCTCCACTTCCAGATCTGGACCAACCCCAACCCCATCCTCTGCAGGCACCCTCATCTTCAGGCCCCCCAGGCCATGGGCCCCCATTTACCAATACCATTGTAGACCTCATTGTACGCCAGGCTCTCACATCCAACTTGGAGCCCTCAAGTTCCACCTGGACAACAACAGTGACCAGAACACCACCCCCTCCTGGGGAAGCTCGCCAACATCAAACTCAAGCAGCTAGTCACCGCACCAACTGACATAGCAGGACACACTCTCAAGCACGTCTCCTCCGCCAGCGGGAACTTCAACTACAGCCACATCACCGGACTCTCCTGGACCGACTATCATTGTATACATCACGTCTTCACCATGCCCACAGTACACCACCGCCATCATCGCCCCCCCCTCGCAGCTGAATCAAGGCCACCGAAGAACTTCTCGTCAACTCCCTCAGCACCACCACTCTGCCAACGCTTACAGACGATGACACCGCAGCGCGCAACCTCCACTGATGGATCTCCAACTGCGCCGACACCCAGACACCCCTCAAGAAAAGACCAGGCAAATAACACTCCAAGAAGCCCAACTGGTTCCCTCCCGCCCTCCACTAGTCCAGATGCCCTGCAGACGTCTCGAGAAGTGATGGAGCCACAACATCAATCAACTCCGCAACACAGTCACCCTTGCACCATGGTGCAAGGGTGTCTGCGTTGGCGCATGGCAGCCATTGTGCACCAACGTAAGTGAAAAAGACAGGGGGGCTTATTCATGAGCCCCTTCTGACAGTTTCACCCAACAGTGTGTCAGTTTCTTGACGTACTTGCAGTGTGATTCTTGCACCACGTTGCACCATATTTGCAAAGTGACGCATGCAGGCATATGCATGACCTTGTGAAGCCCTCTGCCACATTATACCTGCATCAGGTATGATGCATGCAGGGTGTGCGTTCCCACGCAACAAAGCCTCATAGGAGTGGCACAGTGAAATCCATCAGATTTCACTGCGACAATTGTAGGATGGTACTGCGTCAGTACCTTACGCCTCCCTCAAGGCAGGCATAAGGGGGACGCAATGCCACAGGCATAGGCTGGCCCCATGCATTGCTGGAGTTGCGTCATGCTTGTGACACAACTGCAGCAATGCGTGACTTTAGCGCTGACAGATACTTCAGGATTCCAGAAGTATCTGTCATTAATTGCGACATGGAGCGCTGGACAGTGCATACAGCGCATCCATGGTGTCACAAGAAGGGCGTAGTGAAAAGTGGTGCAACGCTGTTTTGTGGCAGAGCTGTAACACTTTTCATGAATGAGGCCCAGGAATGCGCTCTGTCTTATTGATGGTGCGCATTCCTGCCCTGTAGTTTTGTCGCAGTGCAGAGCAGCAACATTTCTTGCAGCGCTGTCCGGCACCAAAACCTGCGTAAATGAGGCCCAAAGTCTTTACACCATTTTTAAGACCAGCTATTTTCTGGTCTTAAAAAACTGCCTCTAACTGCAGTTAGAGGCAGTTTTTTTGGTCTTGCTCCATACAAGGAATTCCTTGTAAATATCGCGAAGTGGGGTTTGTGGACTTTTTTGCAAGGGGAACGCCAACCTTGCATCTCATTATCGTTAACTATCGCTAACAGAAGTGGCAATCTTTAAAATGCACGTTTTCGCCGGAAAACTGCTGCTAACTGAGGTTTGCAACAGCTTGTACATATGGCGATAAAAAAATTGCCGCCGTACCGTCACAAAAGGGCCGCTATGGTGGCTTTAACTCCTTGTACATATGCCCCACAATTTCTTGCATCCTGAAATCCTGTAACTCTTGAGGTAACTTTTGCCTGCAGTAAATGCGTCAGTAATAGTGAAGCTTTGCCTCAGGCAAAGTTAGGAAACTTCAGCCTTCTTTACAATTGGAGATGTCTCCCGACTCAACCAGGCTTGGCAGTCTAAGGGTTTTACTTGGATGGCTCCTTGTTGAATGCCATTGGTCAGAGAATAGAGGAATACAAAAAGCAGAACAGGAGTGCTAAGTGATTGTTTGCACTCTGGAAGATTCCGATAGCCAGAGAAACTCCCAAAACAACATAACGGCCTAATTCAGGCATG
This sequence comes from Calotriton arnoldi, assembly GCA_963921515.1. NCBI lineage: Eukaryota > Metazoa > Chordata > Amphibia > Caudata > Salamandridae > Calotriton > Calotriton arnoldi. The sequence continues at coordinate 465,926 of CAWUFW010002898.1, forward strand.
ATGACAAATCCAGTTAGGCTTACGTTGGTTGCTGGTACATGTCTTCCTTCAAATAATTTGCGTGTTGTTGCTAAATACTGCCTAAAAATACACTTTTCCCACTGCAGTGCACTGTTACCGGGAAATACCATATTCTAAGTTTTAAAATGCAATAAAAGACATCCAAAGGCGCAGATAGGGATTAGCTCTGGTCGTACGTTTTTTTCAAGGTTTGTGAAGCTGTAGGGACCACCTCAGAGCATCAATGGTGATGCTGCAAGTGTTCTCTTCGGAGTAGGATACTATTACATAGTCTAGATGGAAATCTGGGCTTCTAAAGCTTTATTGATTGACTTTCAAAGCAGTCATGAGATAGATCAGGGGAGCTACAGGAAGCTTGGTGGGGTAAAACACAGTAATCACACTAAGGATGGAATATCCATCCAGGGTCGTAACGACAAAAAAAGGAACAGCATTTTAACAATAACTTAAAATGTGACGCGGTAACAAGCAAACCAAATGATGCGAACACACAACTCATCAACACCAAGCCAGTATTATCCTATGAAGTTTCAGCACCAGGACTGGCTCCAGAGCTGTCCAGTATGCTTAAATGTTTAACAAAGGAGTTGGTGCAGGAACCACTGGGGAACGCTGTAGAGTTACTGATTCTGAAAGTGCCATGTAGGGGGCGGGGGGGTTTACGGGGAGGAGTGGAGAGACTTCTGAGCATCACACCAAAATCAACAATGCCTCATTCGTATCATTTGTTAAAGAAGCCCAACACGAACAATATAAATTATATTATAGTCATACTTTGAAAGTAGCACCAGAGCTTCCAGTAGCAAAAACTCAGGCTCTGTGGATTGCAGCTGAAACATCGCACTGACAGTGGCTCAAGAGCATCTCAGGCCGCCAAAATGTCCAGATTTGTTTGTGCAGGACATTAAATGCTTCTATTTCTTTAAACATTTGTTGAAATTGTCATGGGACAATGCTTCGAGAGACTGGGGCAAGTAAAGGGTTTGGGTCTGCTGGTGGCTTTAAACGCAGATGTCTTCGGCCTCCTTTGCTAGCAACACTGTAACATCAGATACAAACCAGATACAGCAGATACAGCAGATGAGTGGGTCAGTATGGGCTCACAGCCTTGGCTGCTAGAAAACTGCACAAAAGGGCTGCAAGAGATTCGTTCCAACAAGCTCTGGAACCAGGCAACACCCAAAACAATTAAATGCTATATTAGTACACAGCCCAGCAAGGCCAGTGGACTCCAAAGTGTTATGTTATGTTATGTTATGTTACGTGGATTTATAACACACATGGCTGCCCTAACAAGGGCTTCCCAGAACCTCAGTTCTAGTGGCATTTAGTTTTAGACAATTCAAATTCATCCATTGCCCCACTGAGGTCTTACAGTACATACATTTGAGAGCCCCCTCCCCCGACTCAGTCGAGGACAGAGACAAAATCAGTTGCGTATCATCTGCCTATGAAACCAGAGACAGCCCAAAAGTTTCTACAATGTACGCAAAATGGCAGACTTAGATGTTAAAGAGAGTGGGACTAAGGGGCTGATTATGATGTTGGGCAGAGTTACCTCTGCCCAACATCGTCTCGGTCATGGGACCGACCGACAACTGGTCGGCGGTCCCGACCGGCCCATTAGGATGCGACGGAACACTGTTCAGTCACATTCCTACATTTTACAATGACAGCATGCATTCTGGACGTAAACTGGCCAGAATGGATGCTCCCATTGTAAAATGGGAGGTGCAGTTCATCCTGCACCACGTGGCAGTCACATCAAGGTGCCTGCCACGGGTGCAGGGATGCTTCCAACTGGAGGCCGTGCACCCAAGGGGGTCCTGCTGGGACCCCCAAATGTGAGTTCCAACAGCCTTTCTGTGTCGGCAAGGCCAGCACGGAAAGGCTGCTGAAACCCAACATCGTAATCCCAAGGCCGAAAGAGCCGCCCCTGGGATTACAGGCCGTATTCCGACTGGTAGAATATCTGGAAGTCAGCTGGAATGACCGGTCAGAATCCTTTCCGACCACCTCCATTGTAATTAGACGGTTGGAAAGGAATCCGATCGGCATATTACGATGCAGTCATAAAGGCTCCGGCCTTTTATGACTCCATCGTAATCGGCCCCTTAGTGCGAACCCCTGACTCAAGCTGATGATTTGTGGAGGCAAGTGGTATCACTTGGAAAGAACGTCCTTCCAAAGAAGATGTAAACAAAGCTAGGGCCTTGCCACAAACCCCACATTCACTCGGTCTTTTTTATCAGAACCTTATGGGATACATTGTCAAAGCAGAGTGTAGATCCAGCAGGATGAAAGCAGCTGAACCTCCCTTATTCACAGTCTGACAAAGCATCTCTGTAACCCTGAGCAGCGCGGTCTTAGTACTGCGAACCAGTTTGGGTTGGGTTAAGTAGGTGATGTTCCTCCAGATACTCTACCAGTTGATTATTGGTAAATTTCTCCAAAACGTTGGTAAAACCAGAAACATAGAAATAGACCAACAGTTTTCTAGCAGCTTATGATTTAGCAAAGTTTTTTAATAAAGGAATGACCATGGCATGTTTCAACTGGTCAGAACCACCGCAGTGGAAGTAGAAAGATTGACCAAGCTAAGAAGAAGTGGAAAAAGAACATCCCTTGACTTTTTTAATATGTCTGGCTGTGCTGGGTCACCAGGTGAGCCAGATTTTATTCTGGAGTAAAGCATTTGTAGGCATTGTATACTTATGAGCTCAAAGGAAGTTAGATATGGACTCAAAAGTGACTTCCTGCTCTAGTTGTACATCCTGGGCTTGGGTAAATCTAAGGTAATGTCCTCCAAAATTTTTATAAATGTCCCTCACCTTTTTTTTTTTTACAAAGTTCTCTGCTAGCATATTACACTTATTATTTGAAGTGTCAGCCAAAGGGTCTTAAAAGATACATTTAACAATAATTGCACAATGGCAAAAATTTCTGTTTGCCATTGTGTTTGGAGTGTGGCTCAGGAACACTTCTTTTGGCACAAGGCCAAATACACTATCGATGTCCCATGCTCATGCCACCATAGTTGGAGGCTTGTTTGTGCCAGTGAAGGGTGATGTGGTAGTGGAGTTCAGGGAAGCATGCTCGCATACATTGAAGCATGAGTACATACACTGAAGTATACTCCACAGGAATGTTAAAGGAAGTCTCACCTACTCTTGGTCGATACTTTCTTGGGCAGTCCTCCTCTGGTCTCTGTTGAGAAGTAAGATGATCCTGTCAGATTCTCCAGATTCCTTGCTCATGCTAGGTGCTTCCAAACTAGCAAGACAGCAGCATCAGCAGCAAGGCAGTAGAACTTCAGAGGGCTTTTAAGTTGAGTCCTAGCATGGAGAGGGAGACAGCTCAAATATTCAGTGTTCAGGAAGCATATAAGCGGGGTCCACACATGTTTAGACATGATATAGCTCTTCTAAATGCTGTTGTGATTCTCCAGCACTTTCCTGCTTACAACTGATAACTTGGTGCCATGTCTAAAGATGTGCAAATTTGCTAATCTTGTTCATGAACTTTTGCGAAAATTCAGTGAAATTAATTTAATGGAATCTAGCATGAAAAATTAACCTAAGGGGGTATCTTGCATTGAAATCTCACCCGAGACAACGTAGAAGAGCACTGACCAGAGAAGAAAATGTCTCTCATGAAAATTTCCAGCTTGAACCAGGCTCTTCTGAAAGATTTGCAAGCAGAAAATAATACAAAATCATCAGAGATTTTGCTTCATGAAAGTCATGGTATTTTGCATGGTACAAATATCATGACTCTTGCCTATCTCCAGTGTCAACACACAAATAAAAGGGTCCTGGAGGATTCTGTGGTGGGAAGTTATGTGTATACCACCCAGACAGTCCCTGGACCAGAGGAAGAGTGGAAGGGGAAATGGCGAAAGGCTGATCCTTTTGCTCTTCAGTAGGCTGTATCTATTCGTCGCTTTTCAACCCACATTTGCATAATTAGCTCCAATCCCTGAATCCACATGCCCTGCACTGTATCTATTAATTAATTTTTTTATTTATAAACTTTTGTATAGTGCAAACATGAACCATGCGGATATCAGAGCGCTTTTAGGGTAGGTAGGATACAATAGCGGATAAAAGAACAAACATTACATATATATGCATAGCACAAACATGATCCAAGCGGGTATCAGAGTGCCTCACATTTAGGGTAGGTCGGATACAGTAATGGGAGAAGAACATTCATTACATATATGTGCATAGCATGCTAACGCTGGGATTCAAAGGTGTACAACAATCTAGTAGTCAATCAGGGGGCAGTAAGTAAGCAGTGGAGCCAAGGCCATTAAAGGCAGAAACTTGCTCATTAGGATTTTTTCCACTTCCTTTATCGTATTCACACTTGCAAAAGATGCTGTTGTTTTAGCAGCACAGTGCCTCGATTCAGTGCCCATATTTAAAATGTCCATTTCCAAGCATTAGCTAAGAGCAGAATAGAAATGCCGCTTTTAATCTCTATGCAATTAACCTAATTAGGTTGAAGCAGGTGAGAAGGGCACACCAGCTACTTTCAGGCTACCTGCTGTTACATTCTTGTCTTAGCCATGAGGCCTGTGACTGACAGCTGTGTCATCACATGTCACCAGGCCCAGCAGAGGGGCCTGTAATCCATCAGGCTCAGTGACTGTGAGATGATTGCTCATTAATTACAGAAGAAAAGGCAGCCCGGAACGGTGAGGGTAAAAATGTCTCACCTAGTGAGAGGGGGAGTGTGAGAGAAGAGAGGCATAGAGCGCGCCACCATTAAACCACCAAGGTGTATTCATCACACAGCCGCTGCTGTTGTGTGTGACTTCTCACCCCTTGCTGTGCAGCTGTCTTATAAAGAGCACACTGAGATGAAAGAAGCAAAGTACAGCACTGTTGGACGCTGGCATGTTGGTGGAGGAATGTTCCCTGCGTAGTATACAGGTGTGTTCCCCTCCCTTGAGTGCCCGACTATGTGTGAATCTGGAATTCTGATTTTAATTTTGGGTCTAGTGTCATGCAAATTTAAGCATGAGTGCAGAGGGCTGGGACTGTCCCTGATTAATCCATATCCTGTACCTATCCTCAGGGGGTGCACCAAGCGTGCCCTCATCATGGCAAGAGGACTACTGTACCTGTCCTGGGTATCACACATAAAGTAGTCATTACAGCATACCATATTTTAAGACTGATGGTGTCACCAAACCTTTTTTATCTATATCACTGAGAGTGTGGCCTACAGGACCCTCTTGTTTGAAGTTCAGTTGTTATGTGAATGTGTGGATGCCCAGAACTGTGTGCTGGCATCCTGTGTGTATGCCAAGTGTGTGTGTGTGTGTGTGTGCACATGTTGAAGATGAGGACAGCTGCCCCAGAAAGTCCAAGTGTATATTACCTCCATTCCTGTGGCTAGAGGGTGAGAACCCAGACACTGAAGTGAGAAGGAGAGAAAAAGGACTGCCTTTTGAAAGTCCATGATGGGTTTTAGTAGCAAGGGGCTGCTTATTAGTTCTTCCTGAGGGCTGCTGATTAGTTCTTCCTGAGTACTGGCATTTGGTCCATGGTGAGGGCGAATGGTGAGAACTACTGTTTCTGTTGTGCAAGGTAAGTACGCTTGTAGGTCAGGCCTGCCCTTTTGTCTATGCCTAATTACTGCTTCAGAAAGGTTGATGACAGCCAGGTGCAGAACTTTCACACTTCATTGTGCTCATGTTGTTAGTGCTCCTGTTTGGAGACAGTCCAGTGCTACCTGCTGTGAGAAGCACAAAATCTGTGTCTGGGAGCAGTCTGAGAACTTGAAAGGCGACCCCCAACCCCATATCGATTCTGAAGTTTGAGACAGTGGTTCCACATCGCCTGTCTAGAAAATGTGGGCAATAACCACCCCATGTACTTCCATAGAGTACTCATAAGACTGCTGTGTGACCAGGGCTGGTATTCACCTGACAGCCAGTCTCATAGTGGCGAGGAGACATCACCTGAAGTCTACACTTTCTGCTGGAGTAGCTGAGGGTCTTCCTACTGCCTAGAGGCCTGCCTGCCTCCTGAGAGAGGGAAGGAGCCTTCTTGTCTCTGTCGGAGAAGAGACTGTTCAGGTGGTGAAGCCCAGTGTGTCACTAGATGGAGGGCCACTCAGAGAAAGCTAACTGCCTGAGAGCAAAACCAGGAGTGATGCACGATGCATAAGGTCCCCTGGTCTCTCATAACGTTCCTGGCAGGAGCTGTGAAAGGCCTACATAAATGGAATGACCAGTCAGGGCGGCAACTTCCTTGGTGATGGTGTCAGCCTGGTCATAGTTGCAACTGCCTGGGTGATGGTGTTCGTCCGATTAACCCCTTCCCTGCGGATGACGGAACCACGCCGTCATGAGCCACGGCCGGCGTGTGCTCATGACGGCGTGGTTCCGTCATGCTGCGGCCGCTCCGCCCACGCGGTACTGATTCCCTGCCTGTGCGGGCGAATTAATGAGTGGGCGGGGTCGTGACGGAACCACGCCGTCATGAGCACAGCTCGCCCGTGACTCATGACGGCGTGGTTCAGTCACGAGCATGGCGGCGCCACGCTCACCCACCACCCCCCCAGCGCCGCGGCGGAATTACCGCCGCGGCCAAGGCGTTAAGCCAGTGGTTCCCAAACGTTTTTGACCTGTGGCTCCCTTGACCTAATCGGCAGTTGGCCGTGGCACCCCACCATTTTTTTACCGGTGGGCGGGTGGGCGGGATGTAAGCCCGACCTCGGGAGTACTTCCTGTTGTCTTCCTTAAAGTATTTGGGACGCAATGAAGGTATTATAATGGTTGGAATGCTTGAATTATTAATCTCATCCACTGGCAATCACTTTGGCTGCATCCCATTCATTGGTCAATCAAGCACCGGCGATCTGTCACCTCCCCCACCCCTCCGCTCACGCACTCCCTGTTGTCATTGCCTCCGCTCACGCACTCCCTGTTGTCATTCAATCAAGCACCGGCGATCTGTCACCTCCCCCACCCCTCCGCTCACGCACTCCCTGTTATCATTCAATCAAGCACCGGCGATTTGTCACCTCCCCAACCCCTCCGCTCACGCACTCCCTGTTGTCATTGCCTCCGCTCACGCACTCCCTGTTGTCATTCATTGGTCAATCAAGCACCGGCGATCTGTCACCATACTCCACTAATGCATGCCTCGCAGCAGCACATGCGCTGCCCAGGCTCAACTTAAAAAAGACGCAACACAAGAAAGTGTGGCTACTTAATAGACTGTTGTAGCGTGTTTCCAATTGAGAAACTGGCACACAGAATTATTCAGACACCAGTCACTTTTTACACTGTCTACCAGCATACTTCTGATGAATGCGCTCTCATTTCTTGGCTTCACTCAAACGATCACTAACAAAATAACTTGAAGTGACAAATGATTACAGGGCATTAACCACTATCGAAGGCCCTCAAAACATGAACAAAAAGACTGTAGATGGCCCAGCTACTCCGTCCAGGTCCCGTTTTACCTAGCTGAAAACGCTTAGCAGTTACTTGGTCACCAATGGAGTTTAAGCACGTCGTGTATGTTTTGAAGTCAGTATGTCTGCAGAGGCAAGTTGTAATTACAGATGAAATGCTTGTTAATAAAAATCTATTGATGCGAAATCGTCCTATCATGTTGACAAAAACGTTTTCACTCCCCCTATGCTGTGGCTGCAATTTCCCACATTGTGCGCGCGGCGCCCCTGGCACCTCATTACGGCGCACCGGGGTGCCGCGGCGCACAGTTTGGGAACCACTGGGTTAAGCTATTACCTTGGTTATTGTGTCAGCCCAGTCAGGGATGCAACTGCCTTGGTGATTGGGCCAGTGCAGTCAAGGCTGCAACTGCCTTGGTGATGGTGTAAGCCTGGTCATAGGTGCACCTGCCTGGGTGATGGTGTCCGTCCGATTAAGCAATTACCTTGGTTATTGTGTCAGCCCAGTCAGGGATGCAACTGCTTTGGGGATTGTGCCAGCCCAGTCAGGGATGCAACTGCCCTGGTGATCCTATCAGCATAGTTAGGGCTCGTATCTGTTTTTCATGTCAGCCAACAGCCTATGGGCTGCAGTCATATCACCAGCCAATTCATGTAATCAGCATAATTATGTGAAATTAGGTGTTATTAGGTTAATGAAATACCAGCTTTTTATGCTAAAAAAAAAGTGCAGTCAGCACAACTGCTACAAACAGCATCTGCTTGCGGTCTAGTCATTCCTCTGGTCCCTGTGCACTTGCGTTAATTTTTTGCCATGAATGGGCTGTAATTATGCGATATAGCATAATTGCATAACTTGGGGAATTTTGTGTGGCAAGCGTAATGCAAAATTTACAAAATTATGCAAGGTAACACATGTGTAACAGAAATTTCGCCCAGGCCTAAACATGATATCAGCTGTGTGTCCAGCAAATAATAATGCAGACACGGAGAGATGAATCAGTGAATGGCCAGACTAAAAAAAAGTAGGTTATACTCCAACCACAATAACAGCCTAAGTAATTTTTTCCTTTCGACGCATAGTGACATATTAATGAGTTTAACAACGGGATCACCATCAAAAGCTTGGGTCATAATTAACATGGGTCTTATCTGCAGCACTGATGAAGGAAGAATGTTTTTTCTATGTAGTAAAATTTTGGTTGATTGTTATCAATGAAGGGATACTCCAGATTGGAATTCATTGTTTAATAATAGTTGAGCTGGATGTGGTGTATGAAAGCTACTGAAGTGATGTATAAAGAGAACAACTGTTTGCAAATAGTCAACGTATATGAATAATTAATATTTTGACCCATTGTGATTATCTATGGTGAAATTGAGAGACGTATTCCAGCCCAGCCTTTGAGTAAGTCTAGCACCACACAAAAAGCCACTGACAGGTCAATGTTTGGTGCATTTATTTATGTCATTGTTCAGTCCTATTTATACAACACACTATGCACAGGCCTCTAAAAAAGGTTAGTCCTCCTAATACATTGGAGCAACACTTTAGTGTATATTTTGCATGGACAGTGCTCCTAAGAGACACATGAAAATTTAGTAAAGAGTATTGAATTCAACTGAACAATATTTATTTGATCCATATATGATTTCAAGACTAATATAAATTGATGGAACAAGTGAACTAATAAGGACCCATTGCTGTGTGGGAGTGGAATAGTAAACAAATCTGAGTTTAGTTTAACGATAATGGTATCTTTATACCTCAGGCTGAGATGAGAGTTCCTCTGGCTGCCTAAGCGAGCAACACAGGAGTAAACAGATATAAAGTAGGGAGAGCAGAATTTTGAAAAATCCTTAAGTCCAGATAATGCCAACATCCAAAATCTAGACCCAGGAAGTCAAAGAATCCCATGTACTGAAGTGTGTTTAAAATCCTATCCAAAGCTAGAGGGTCTCGGAACTCAGAGCAATCACAAACTCCTGTCGGACTCTTTCTCTCCCTAGCAACAGTTGGGGAATTGCTCCAGAGGCTACATCCCCTTCCAGAGTAGGAAGGAGAATGCAACACCCCTAAACATTGTGGGGGTGTAGGGAGAGAGGTTTATCCATAAGGACAATGTTTTCTACAGGGAGAAAATGATAACTAAGAAACATGCAACTGCACAGTGGGACTGCCTATCCCCAGTGCAAAGTTGTACTACATAATTAAGCAATGGGGAAAAAGCAACTCATGAAAATGTCACATGACATTGCCTAGAAAACTGCAACTGGTGCCTCTTTCTTGGTGCACCACTGGCAATTTTTGGACCTGATTCACAAACTGCAGTTTGTACTCTAAAGTAGCAATACAGTAGTACTACTTACCTACTGCAAAATGCAATTCACAAATCTATGGATGTGAATCTACCATCCACCTCTCCCACATTTTCTGTGGGGTGATCCCTGCTCATGTAAGTTTACTAATTAGCAGTAAATGGTAGGGGTTTAGGGAAGAGCAAGGAGGAGTTTAGGGAGAGGCATGCAGATACAAACACGCACCCATAAAAGAGTAAGGGGCAGATGTAACATCATTGTATTTTGCGAAGTCCTTAATAGCGAATTTTACGGATTCACTATTAGGGACTCGCAAAATGCAATGTATGTAGGTTTCGCAATTTAAATAGCGATTCCAACGCATTCCTTATTTGCGACTCGCAAATTGTGAGTCGCAAATAAGAAATGGCTTCCCATTCATTTCTATGGACCAAGAGGCCCATAGAAATGAATGGGAATTGCATGCGCAATTTGCGAGTACCCAATAGGTACTCATAAATTGCGCATGCTATTCAAGGTGCAAGGGTGCCAAAAGGACACCCTGTTGCACCCCTGAAATATGCATGTGTGCACATGTGGCACACATACATGCCCCAAGGGCATGTATGTGCGCCACATGGCACTTTGAAAAATGCAAAAAAGTGCATTTTTCTAGGAAATCGCAAATTTCGACCAACCTGAAGTTGGTGGTAATTTGCGATTCTTTAAGGCCAGATCGCAAATTTTGGGTGCTTCCAGAATTGTATATAAGGAATCGCAATTTGCGATTCCTTAAATACATTCGCAAAATAGGGAATCGCAAATTTTGCGATTCCTTATTTTGTGATGGCCTTTTGGGATAATACATCCCTAAAGGCTTTTTCCCATTCGCAAACGTGCTGATTCTGCGAATCGGCCCGTTTGCGAACGGGAAAACCCTTGATACATCTGGCCCATAGACTATTGCTATTCACATACTACACTTCTAAAGTTACTACTGCCCTAAAGGTGAAAAAACAGTCATAAATGTATTCCAGCCCAGCCTTGGAGTAAGTCTAGCACCACACAAAAAGCCACTGACAGGTACTGCAACACACTGCCATAGAAAATAATGGAGGCAGGAACTATAACAACGCAAATTTTTAAACACAACTAGTTAAATTTACTAAATATTAATTAAAAATAAAATTGCTTGGTATATTTCAATCATTTAATTATTTAGAAAACATTGGTTTTGAAGAGGTAATGTGCTCCAATATTTTATTTTATTAGTTATGTGGTAAAAGTAATTATTTTAATTTATTTTCCATTTATATTTTACCATACAACTAATAAAATGTTATTTAAAAAATAATAATAAACTTTAAGGATTTTCCCTATTCTTTCTGATAGGGAGCTCTTCACCATGGTGACGGGGAATTCTGCCTACGTGTGAAAAGTTACAAGGTGTAACTTTACACTCGTTAATTTGGGGCCACCCCCATCCTGGTTTCAGGGGGCAGAGACATGTAAATCTACACTTTGGAGTAAATTTACACTTGAAAATAGTATTTAGCTAAAAAGAGTACATTTACCAGAGAATTTTAAGTACATTTTCACGCTTAGATTTTACTTACATATAAATTTACCTTTGTGAATAGGCTGCTTTGCGGATAACAAAAAGTAATACATTTGCACCCTTCGTACTTCTTACTACTACAAGTGCAGATTTACTTATTTGTTTTGTGAAGGGACCCGGGGCTCTAAAACACTGCTTGTATAATATGCCTTCATTTTTTTCTCACATCTTATAGAATACAGGAGAATTTTATTGTTTTATTATGGAATTCATCTAATCCCAAAAATGTAGGATGGATTCATTTAGGGGGTCATTATGATGGCAGGCGGATCGCCACCGCCCGGCCGGCGGTGGCAATCCGCCCGCCACCACAACACAATTTACCCCCGCCATATTACTATGGCGGGGGGTACCGCGGCGGACGGAAAGTCCGTCTGCCGCTTTTCCGCCGGTCGGCAATCGTCACGATTGCCGGCCGGGCGGAACTCGGGCATAATATGGTGGCGGTGCCTGGAAGGCACCGCCATCCATATTACGATGCCTGGCGGTGCTGGCCTTTTCATGGCGGCGATGCCGCCATGAAAGAGCTGGCGGGAATTGCTGTGGGGGACCGTTGCGGGCCCCTGGGGGCGTTGGGGGTGGGCCTGCCTTCGGAGGTACCTATGGTACACCCCTACATTGCCATTCTCAAGGTGGCAGGCACCGCGTGGTGCCTGTCACGTTGTGCATGGCAATGCACAACATGCCTCTTTGGCATTGCGGCGGGTAATGCTTACAGAAGCACCCGCCGCAATGTTGGAGATGCGGGATGCGACCGCCAGGGTGGCGGTCGCATCCTAATTGGTGGTGCGGGACCGCCGCACCGCTGGCGGCCGATCCCAGCACCGCTAGGAATTGCGGGCGGACTGAAGTCCGCCCGCCATCCTAATAGGCCCCTCAGACATGAAAAATGGAATGCGGTACAAATTTTGTAGGCATGTTATTTTATGAATTCCTGTCATGGGTCATAGACACCTTTTCAGCTTCTTCTTCATCATTAGTAGCTGACTAAGTCAGCTATGAATAAGGCTATGGAAATGATAGCACTTGTGTACTCAGTCACAATAGAAGCAACACTTCACATATCTAATTTCACTTTCTAATACTCAAGTTGGTTTTGTCTAGGGATGCTGAACACCATATTCATTATACACATAGATGACATTCATTGAGTAGGTAACTTGTCTCTCTCGCTCTCTACCAGCACAAAAGTACCAAATTTTGCTTGCTGAAAAACTGCTGCTTATAATTATAATTTCACTGTCAATGTTTGTGAAGATGATAAACTTTACAACTTCACGAAATTTCAGTTTTCCAATTAGAAGCGCCGAATTGAAGAGAAAACTAATTCTTCAATATCTTTGAAAGGTGTCTCTTTGTCAGCTGAAAAAGGCAAACGTATGGTTTTTCTACGTTTACAGTAAAACCTGTTCTGATTTAGTTCGAAAAAGTGGCCTTACTGTTCCAAAGAGTATGAAAAACCAGCTCTGGTGGCTCATTGGACTAGCGCATCCAGTTCAGGAATTTATATTTGACCTCGTTGGCACTGATTGGGGTCCCTGTATTTCTCCCTAGCCTTTCATCTTTTTAAGGTTGATCAATTGAGTTCCATTGAGCTGGGTTTCATTGTTCCGATTCCCCTTGGGTTGCGCGTGGGCAGCATCTGCTTGTGCCCTGATTCTGGGATTAAGTCCTGTAAAAATCTGCAGGATAGTCTTGTCTGAGTGGATGACGATAAGGAATATTTATTTTATTGTCTTTCTGAAGACGGGAGAAGTTGGTTCCTGTTTGGGGGTCGGTGCAGTTTACAAAAATTATTTAAAGTGAATAAAGAAACGAAGAGCTTAAATGTGTGGAGCGTACACCAATGTAGCTCATATGTAAATAACTCAATAATCTTTGGTACTAGGTTTTGTAGTGTAGCTCCTATTTCCCTAATAGGCTCTGCGCATTGGAATAATATACCCTATGGGTTTGACATAGGACTGAGGTCGGTATGTCCCTAACGAGTATATTAAACGTAATTACTTGTGCCAGCTAGCTCAGAGGCCACTAGAAACTCCTTGACAACAAGAAGGGAGTAGTTTCTGGCAGCCGCAAAACATGACCACTTTGTTTCCCTTTAGAATCAGAACATGTCCCAGAGTCATGGAAACAATAGATAACTATTTCACGCAGCTCAGTCGTGCATGCTTAGCTTTCCTCAAAGTTACACAGAAAGAATAGACGGGCGTTTCAATAAAAGATTTATTGAACAGTCTAGTTTCTGGTGTAAGTAAAATGTGCTGTTACGATCACAAGACAGTATGCGAGATAAATAATGTACAGTGTGAGCAGTAGAAATAAATAATACTGCGATAGCATTATCTTTTTAGCATATATGCATTTACATAAATAACACAGACTAAAAATGCGAGTACTCATACGATGCATCTCTAACCTAGTTCTACCCCAATGTACCTAACCTGTCCTAGGTGTAGGGAGAGGTATGAAGTATTCCTTACTATAGTATACTAAGAGTATGTTAAGCCTAGTATGCCAAGTATGCCAAGTATGCCAAGTATGCCAAGAGTCCCTCTAGGTTCTAGTCAGCTCCATACCTGAAGAATGAGAGAGGTAGGAATCTCTTGCCAGACTCGAACTCCAACACCCAGCAAGGGAAGTCAGATCACTGGAAGCTGGACTCTCTGTGTGCAGGGATGACAGCGTCTTCTCAGTGCGTCAGGCCGGGAAACGGGCTCCTCTGAAGTCGAGGTCTCCACTGATTTACAGGGGCTAGGGAAGGTATATTTATACATGAGAAGTACCTAAGAATGTTAGCATTGACGTGAGTCAGACAGCGGAAGATGTCATGAATGAACCCCTAAGGAATAATGGTTCATGCATAATATATGAGTCCTTGAAGAAATCAATAGTCCTGGGCTAGGGAAACTCCCGCAGCCTAAGGGTCTGTTCTTCACGAACTCGTTGTGACGTTAGTGTGGACGGATGTCGGAGACCATGCCTGTATTTGGAGTGCACGGTTTAATGCCTAAATAAGGACTGGGATTTTATGCCTATATAAGGGCAGGGCGAATTGTGCCTATATAAGGACATGATTCTGGAAAGCCCGTTTATGGACACCCTAAGAGGAATACAACACCCACTCCACTTTCGTGTGTACGATAATACTAAAGTGCTAAACATTTAAAATGCTAAACATTAAATGGAGTACCGCATATTTAAAAATATTTCCTAAAAACATTTAAAAAACATAGTAAAAAATGCAAAGAGGTACTGAATGCTTTTCATTTCAGGCATAAAGTTCGAAATTAAATGCAATTTGAATGAAAAAGCAGTAATATTTACATGTGACAGAAAATGATCGATAAGTTGTTCAAAAATCAAAATCACTTCATGTCTTGAAAATTAATGAACTGTTTTTAGACACATAAGATGACTAAGTGTCCGTGGAAGTACCGCGAAGTCTGTACTATAAGGCTAGGTCTACTTTAAGCAGATTGAAGTGCCATTTTAGTTCGAAAAATGGGAAAAAGTTCAATTTTGGTAGAGTTCCAAGTTTTTTGAAAATGAAGGCCAAATTGTCACTGCATCTCTGGAACACTGTATGCTGAATCAGAGTCAGTTTACGGGTCTGGTGTAAACATGAGATCATCTATTTCTATAGACAAATCATCATCCACTGTAGTTGGTGTCAGTTGGAACACCTCGTGTAGTAGATTAATTGCACAGAGATGGGAAGCATCGCTCTCAGCATAAGTTGCCGCAGCAATATTCGCGTCCGTTGTTACCTGTGTGCCTGTAGATCTTTCTCGTACCTCAGCAGCAGCCGGAAGCGTCTGTGAGATCTCAATGAATGCTGACATCAGGATTGGTAGCCTCTGGGGACAACACAGAGCATGGGCCGTTATCGGGACCAGCAGAGTATCGACATCCGTTGGCGTAGCTGATGGAAATGTTAGACAGGTGTCCAACACGCATTCTTCACCACATAGCAGGCATCGTAGAACAGGTAAGATGCAATCTTGCCAGATTGGTCTGAATGACAGGAACCATGTGGTATTAAGGTCCCGTAGACGAGTCATGCCCAATAGCTGTACTATTCGCTCACGGCACTTTCTTTCAAGGAGAGCTTTCTCCATTTCGCTCGGAGTGATGTCTGCGAATAGGCTGGCCATAGCGCAATAGCAGGAAGAGAAATAGAATTCCGGCAACAAGTGCTAGAATTAATGGTATGCCACCAAACACCGAATGTGCAAAGTTCGGGATGATTCCGAGTATTGCCTGGAAAGGTGCTAACAGACCGGAGCAGATGCTCTTAAATACATGTACAATTCCTGTTGTATCAGACATGTTAAAGATACGTGTTATCATTTCTACGAAATGTATAGGGCAGTTTGTACGTATTAAAGTCTGTATCTCAGCCGAAGTCCTTGCTACTTGTAGATCATAGGTTTCTGTGGCTGAGGTCAAAGGATGAAAGCATGGCTTTCATTCTGCTCAAAGTATCAAATCTTATAAAAGAGACGTTCAGCGAAGGCCATAGAGGCGACTCTTTGACTGTGTCTATTGGGGCAAACAATACTTGCATACAGCAAGTGACCCTGGAGTTGACCGTTACTAGATATGGGATGCCTGGCAACATTCCGCAGCAACTCTGATCATTCAACATGAGGTAACTCCCATTAGAAAGTTGTCCAAACGTTGGATTAATGACAGCAGCTGGTGTACCCTGCTGATGGCAAGACAAATTTGCCACAGAACCATTACAAGCCCCGTGTAAAGAAATGTCCTGACATATAAGTGAACCGCTCAGTGCACGTTTACAGTGTGTACCGCTCAAAAACACTTCACGATCCCCACTCCAACATCTATATGTATACGGTAAATCCCAAGATGTCTTAATGTATTCCTTACCCAACCTTTCATATTTGCCTGCTTGCATTTGTCTGAGGCAATACTGAAACTGAAAAGTAGTCACAGGTAATGTTATTTTGCCATGAATAAGTCATTCTGTAGCTGGTTTTTCTGCCACTGTGAATGGTAACTTTTCCAGTTTTTCAATGCTCAGCACTGTATACCTTGCTCCTCTTTGTGCCAATTCGATCTGTTTATCAGTTAGATTGTATTCTGCAAACAGAGCTGACATGTTGATAAAACGCCTAGGCACATAGCCCGCTCGCAAAGATTGCAGCGTCCAGCTTAATAACACAATAGAACGTAATTGAGACTGACCTTGTTGTAACATCGCCAAATCTTGTTCTAGTATGTCGATAGCAGAGGATACAATGCCATCCAATGAATATATTCTGGAGGACAAAGTTGTTAACCCATTGTCGACCACAGAGAGTGTTTTCTCTAAATTAATACGGTCAAGTTCACGTATTCGTTCTGCGGCCTCCATCTGTAACACTTTCCATGCTTCATTATAGGCAGCATAAATGCCGGCATATATGAAACGTTTTTGACGCGGTTTTCTTGGTCCAAGCAAGAATTCCCTAAGGTCTGCGTCGTCTTTAAGTAAGGATAAGTGTTGTTTCACATCCTGTAGTGTAGACTTATGCAGCCAATCGAGGCATAATTTTCCTACACTGTATGTTGTTACTACCCCCGGATGCTGTCTTTGGACGTATCTTAGGTCTGGCCTATGAATAGAAAGCCCTGAGTTTTATTCAGGAATCTTTCCTGACAGTTATTCGTGTCTGTGGGCCAGATCAACCATTTTTTCCAATCAGGATTAGATCTGTTGAGTTGTAGTATATTGTCAACTGTCACCACTGCCTTTGTATTATTATCACTGTCAGGAGTTGGCACAGAAGGTGTTTTCATCTCTTTGATCTTGGCTAATCCAAGACAAGACGTTTGTTGGACGGTTTCATTCAAAAACATTATTTGTTCAGGGATGATACAGGCTCTAAACAAAGCTTCTATACCCTGTACTTGCCATTCTTTAGTACCCTAGACAGTTTTTGTGTCTATTGTGTCTTTCCATAAGTCGAAACCCTGTCTAGACAGTTGGGCAATAAATGCTGCAGAGTAAATCTGTTTTGTATTTGTTAACATAATTTTCAGTCCTGTTTTGTTTACATTTCTAAAGTAAAATGTTTCTGGGTCAGATGTATTGTAACCTGAAAAATATGGAAACTTACTAGCAAATGTTTTTGAACTACCTTTTGGTGGTGTAGGACAATGTTCCCATTGGTTAAACATAAACACATTTCTAGGGTATGCAGATTTATGCAAATAATGATGACCATAGTGGTTATAGCAATACAGTTGTTCATAGTCTGATGAACCCTCTAAATATTCATTTTTAGAAAATGCAGCAGATTTTTCTAAGTCAAACATCATGTCATTAACAGTCTCAAAGTCCCAATCATCTGAATAGGTACTGGACGTAATTAGATCACTTAGTGAAATTTTAAACAAATGTGGAATGTTCAATTGTTCCGTCGGGCCAAAAATATCAAAATGTTTTTTGTCCCACACTATACCATCCTGTATAGGAACAGCTGTGACGTTCACTGATGACAAGTCTCTTGCTTCACGATGGGAAGATTTATGAGGTTTCAAAAGTACGTTCACGTCTTTTCCTTCAGTATTCACATGGATGTATCTGCCACTTATAAGCACGCTCACAGTTGTAAGTAACCAAAGCTAGCCAGAGCAGGAAAACAAAAAGTCCAGATGTAATCCAGAGTTCAATCCATGGAGAAACCAGATAAGTCTTTTCAGAAAGTGAAGAAAGTCCTGTACTTGCTGCTTGAATGTCAATGATGCTGGCGTCGTTTCAGGTTCACTCGGATCCTCTGAGAACATATCAAAGTTAATGAAATAGCCAGAAGCAGTTCTGTCAATTGTTGGAATTGCATCAGGATTTGTAGAAATCACTGGTACCAGTTCATCACTTGCCACGTTGGTGTAGACAGGTGTATTTGGACGAACTGTTACTTGATTTTCAAGAGGGATGAGTTCCATAGCGTTGTTGCTTAGTCCTTCACCTGTTACAGCTGAATTTTCGATAGTTATCAGTCTTTCAGTCTGAACCTCTTGGATAGTAGCGAGAGGAGTGCGTCTGCTATTAGGTCAGAGTCCACGAGGCCTACTGTTTAGTATTGGCCACATACTGTGGTTTGATGAGGTCGATGGACACAAATCTTTTCTCCTTTCGTCCAGCAAGGGGCGGCAGAAGTACTGTTCTTGTTCCTTGAACTGCTAGGACAGGTACTGGTTGTCTGTAAGAAGGTCCAAATTCCTTCTTGTCCGCAATCTTTTCTCTGACTAGATCCCCAACTTTTGGAATTCAGACAGGCCTTGCTGGGACCGCCGTTTTTTCCCCAGTGGTGGTTTGCTGCAGGAATACGTTGCTTTGTTTCGTTCTTAATTCATTCAGTTCCTGTAAAACAGCCAAACGATCTTTGATATCAAATGGTTTATTGTCCACCACTGTGCCTACGTGTTCAAGGTCTGGTACCCACATTCTTGTCCCAAATAGGACCTCATATGGAGTGACCCCCCCTAGAGAACTTCTTGGCAGATTGTTCAATGAGCGTTGTACCCCATTAAGGTGTTTGACCCACCCATCACCCGAACCTAATACCCTAGCTGTTATAGACTGCTTTATGTCCCGGTTTTTCCTTTCCACAACCGAATTTCCCTCAGGATGGAATGGAGAGGAGTACCGCAATGCAACGCCCAGACTGGCCATGGCTTCTTTGTAAGCCCGAGAGCTAAATGCAGGACCCTGGTCAGAATGTAGCGTGCCTATTGCGTATGTGCCGATAAAGACTCGCAAATCTTTTATAACAGTTCGAGCGTCAGCCGAGCGCTGAGGCCATAACCATAGGAACCTTGATTCAGTATTTGTGTGATCGCATTTGTCCAGTAGGACGCAGGCGCGTAGATAGTCTGATGCTGTCTAACAGCGGTGTCTGTACTGGGCTGCCGCATTCGCAGCATGGTATCTGTTGGCTCTCTCGCTGTAATTTACAGTCTAAGCAGTTGTTGATGAATATGTGAATTTCTGTATTCATTCCAGGCCACCAGTACATCTCTTTTAATGTCAAAATTGTTTTAGAGATCCCTTGATATGACAGACCCTCCCCCAAATGTGTTTCATAAATCAAGGCTGCTCTATGTTCCATGTTTGGAATTACCCTATCCCCCACTCCAGGGATTCGAGCAAAAGGAACGTTGTTCGCATCAATTACATAAGAGTACTTGAGTGGAAACTTTTTGGTAACGCTGAACTGCTGCCCTTGCTTGAAGCATTGACAGCCAACATTATCTCACCGTCTATTTTTGTTTTTGAATGAGTGATCGCAGCTACGGAAGCCGTCTGAACAGCCCCCTTGCGGCTTCGTCAGCCAATGAATTCCCTGCAACGTGAACGCCATCACGTTGATGACTCAGTGTGTGGATCACGTGAGCCTTTGGTAGTTCGTTTTTCAACTGAACTACTTGTTCCCAAAGCATTTTGTGCTTTATTGTGCCACCTTTCGCTTCTTTGAAACCATTTTCAAGCCAGTTTTGTATATATTCATTATACGACTGAACACAGTAAAGGAATCGCACACTATTAGTGTGGGGAATTCTCGATCTGTACTTTCAAGTGCCAGTTTGAATGCTTGTAGTTCAGCTCGCTGAGCTGTACAATCTCCTAGAGATTGAGTTTTTGTGACCATAGGTCTGAAGATGCCATCTCGCATGCGACCTTTAACGATTGCACACGCTGCACTGTAAGCTTGCTTACTCCCTGTTGCAGGCTGTGCGGATCCGTCAGTGTAAATTATGAATTCGTACTGATCGAGAGGCAGAATCTCAGTGGGCAGAGGACATTCTTGTTCATATTGCAGGAATGCTTGTGTTTTTAAATCTGGATCAAAAACATATTCAACATCTGTTGCAGCAAGAGAATTAACCCATTGTATCCATCTTGGATGTAATGCTTTAGCATTTGGAATGCTTGCTTTTGTGACCGCTTCTAAAGCTGGTACCGGGGTTACGACAATAATGCGTTTCCCTTGGGCTAAGGCTCTTTCTTTTGCTACAGCGGTTTGAACTGCTGTTAGAATTTTTTCAGTTGAACTGAAGCGCATTTCCGCTTGTGTGTACAAATGAGATTTGTATGCAATTGGTATTTTCTCACCCTCATTGAAGGTTAAGTAGGTGAATCCGCAATGACCCGAAATTATTCGGATCACCAAATTTCGTTGATTTACGCGTGTCTGTAAGTGATTTGTTGCTAACATGTTAGCCTGGAGTGAACGCAAAATTTCTGTGTGTTCCTGTGTCCAGTTTTTGATTGAAAAATCAGGTTTGATTAATGCGTAGAGAGGTTTAACCCTTTCTGCGTAATTTAGAATGTATGTTCTTCCAAATTTTAGGAAACCCAGGATGGATTGTAAGTTTTTTTGCGTTTTTGGAGGTTGGAGCAGCGCACACTTCTCTAGAAAGTTAGCTGCCAAGCTCTTGCCTTCACTTGAAAGCTCATATCCCAAAAATAGGACATTGAGATGGGCAATTCGGGACTTTTTAAAGTTGAACTTGTAGCCCTCAGAGGCGAAACCCAGTATAATGGTGCTCACCCTGTTCAAGTGTTTTTCCAGGTCATCGTCTGTCAGATAGATGTCATCGACATAGGACAATGCCTCATTGTCATAAATTTGTAGTAACTCCGTTACCCTCGCTGAGAATAAACCTGGGCTGTTCTTGAACCCTTGTGGGAGTCGACAAAAGTGACGCTGGGTCCCCATTATGGAGAATAATGTTAAGTACCTGCTTTCAGGTGCTATGTTTTGACAAAAGAAACCATTTGAGATGTCTAATGTTGTTTTGTATTTTTTACGCACAATGTTATTCATTAATGCTGTGCTATGTGCATTTTTCACTGCAAACGTTTTAGAACAAGTGTTTAGGTGTGTGTAATCCAAAACTAGACGATATGTATTGTCCGGTTTGGAGACAGGAAACAAAGGATTGTTCATTGAGGAGGTGCATGTTTCAATCACCCCTTGGTATTCAAGTTGATATAAGATCTCCCTGACCTGTTTTTTAGCTTCTTGCTTTATTGGGTACTGCCTTTGTGCAGTTGGTTCATGTTTCAGATGTATTTTATGGTGAGGGAGTCCTCATCCCATCCTACATGATTTTTATATAATGCTGGGGCCTGGGCCACTGCCCATTTCCTGGCATATGTATATTTAAGGTGAATTGGAATATGGTTGGAGAAGGCAGGCCTAATAATGTCCTCGCCATGTGGGCACTCCCTGATAAATTGTGGTGGCCAGTCTTTTTCTGCTAGAAGTATGTCATAGCCCTTTGATAGTCTTTCCCAAAAAAGTGCTTTCACCTGTCTAGGTTTATCTCCCTCCATCCGGAGTGTTATTTCATATAACTTTTGTGGAGTACTAACCCTGGTGTCTACAGTTTCTACTGTAATGTACTCATTCAAGTCCACTATCCCCAGAAGTTCCTTCAGGTTCTGGCGAGCTATTGTGACTTCTGCTGCACTGTCCAGCATTGTCTGAGCCCATTCTCCGTTCTTGAGTTGTGTTCTCAGTATTCTCGGCATGTCTGATCTTCAGACCTGCTACTTTCTTTTTGGAGAATTGAGGTTTTGCTTTAGTTTTTGGAGTGTGTTTTTCGTCTTTCGATTTCACGCGTTCTTCTCTATGTTCTGTTCGTCCTCTTCTTTCCGAAGTCTGTGATGAGATCTGAAAGGGACGAGAGGAACGTGTATCAGTATCTTGATACCTGTCAGGTTTTCTCAAATTATCCCTATTCCTGAGGTTACACCTCCTTTCAGAGGGCTCCTTTTGAGGAGACCTACCTCGGGATTGAGAATGTTTCTCGTTAGAATTTTGTTTATTAGTCTCCCACTTCTTTTTAGAAGATGTAGGAGTTTATTTAATTGAGTCCTTCTCAGGACTTTCAGATAGTTTCGGCTTCACTGGTATTCCACCCAAACTATCTCTGCCTAATTCTGCATAAGATTGTTCTATTATTCTGGGTAGCTCAGTTTGATGTTCTGTAACATCGAATTCCCTTAATTTTTGGCAGATCGCCACTGCTGCTGCCTCCCCTTTAATATTAGATAATATTATTGTTGAGACCTGGTCGAAATTTTTCAGTAATTTCATACCTAAATTTAGAGCAGGCTCTGCCCCGTATTCGTTTTGAATTTGTTTCAGGACATCAGGTATTACCGCAATTGACGGAATGCCATGTGTTTTAGTATAGATGGCAGCAAAGACTGAGCCCCAAGTGGTGCAGTCTTCCAGTTGTGGTGTGATCCCCATCGGTAAACTGATTGTCAGTATTCTGTGTTTCTCATGCGGGCTAGTATTTGGAAATACTGCTTTGATTTGAGTAATTTTTTGAGCTATCCAAAATGGAATTTGCTCACGTTTTGTGGGCATTTTACCCATGACTGCGTATAGAGTCTGTGGTGTAATTTTTAGTGTATTCCCCTGGTGAGGAGTTTGATTTGGAAGTGTTAACGGTGGTTGGACTGTGAAAGTCTGCATGACATATTGGACCAATTGTCTGTAGATTTTTATTAACTCTGTTATTTGAGTAAGTAGTTCCTCATCTGACATTATATCAAGTTCAGGATGAGGTGTGTAGCCGGCTAGAATCGTCCATGTTGCTCCTGGTCTACCTAGTGGACCGAGCCTGGTAATGTTTCTGTGATGTTTTAGGGCGCCTTTAAACCAGAGCTGATGCTCCTGGTATGTTAATGGAATTTCTATATCCTCGAAAGGAATGTATTCCTCTGGTGGATCATCTTCTTTGTAGAAGTGAACCATGTGTGTTACTGGATTGGATTCAGGAAATATTACCCATGAATAGAATACCTCTGTCTGAAAGGATTCGTGTGCCTCTATCACGAAAACTGCTCTACCGCCTCTTGGTGGTAGGCCATGTTTTATAAGTTTTAGAGTGATGGCTCTTCTTAAGTTTGGATGGATGTTTATAACACCCTCCTCGGTTTCATTTAAACCTGTAATGTTAAAAACTGCTGCTTGGGCTGGATCAGCCGCAGCTCCACCGTTTCCGGCGGCTTCGGTCATTTTGTTTTTTGAAAAATGTAGAACAAGTTTCAAGGAAACAAAGATAAGGTGCACAATATTTTGGAACACTGTATCCTTCAACGTTGAGCAAACCAAACAGCTAATATATAGGGTACTGCCCTATGTAGCCTTGGTGGATACTTAACCCTGCCCACTCCAGACGTCTTTTGGAGTATATGGGTAGGGGTCTCTGAGAGAAAAAGCACGGCTGAGTTACTCAGTATCTAACGTTGAATTACTGCCTTACCAAACCGTTGGGCGCCATGTAGTGTAGCTCCTATTTCCCTAATAGGCTCTGCGCATTGGAATAATATACCTTATAGGTTTGACATAGGACTGATGTCGGTATGTCCCTATCGAGTATATTAAACTTAATTACTTGTGCCAGCTAGCTCAGAGGCCACTAGAAACTCCTTGACAACAAGAAGGGAGTAGTTTCTGGCAGCCGCAAAACATGACCACTTTGTTTCCCTTTAGAATCAGAACGTGTCCCAGAGTCGTGGAAACAATAGATAACTATTTCACTCAGCTCAGTCGTGCATGCTTAGTTTTCCTCAAAGTTACACAGAAAGAATAGACAGGCGTTTCAATAAAAGATTTATTAAACAGTCTTGTTTCTGGTGTAAGCAAAATGTGCTGTTACGATCACAAGACAGTATGCGAGATAAATAATGTACAGTGTGAGCAGTAGAAATAAATAATACTGCGATAGCATTATCTTTTAGCATATATGCATTTACATAAATAACACAGACTAAAAATGCGAGTACTCATACGATGCATCTCTAACCTAGTTCTACCCCAATGTACCTAACCTGTCCTAGGTGTAGGGAGAGGTATGAAGTATTCCTTACTATAGTATACTAAGAGTATGTTAAGCCTAGTATGCCAAGTATGCCAAGTATGCCAAGTATGCCAAGAGTCCCTCTAGGTTCTAGTCAGCTCCATACCTGAAGAATGAGAGAGGTAGGAATCTCTTGCCAGACTCGAACTCCAACACCCCGCAAGGGAAGTCAGATCACTGGAAGCTGGACTCTCTGCGTGCAGGGATGACAGCGTCTTCTCAGTGCGTCAGGCCGGGAAACAGGCTCCTCTGAAGTCGAGGTCTCCTCTGATTTACAGGGGCTAGGGAAGGTATATTTATACCTGAGAAGTACCTAAGAATGTTAGCATTGACGTGAGTCGGACAGCGGAAGACGTCATGAATGAACCCCTAAGGAATAATGGTTCATGCATAATATATGAGTCCTTGAAGAAATCAATAGTCCTGGGCTAGGGAAACTCCCGCAGCCTAAGGGTCTGTTCTTCACGAACTCGTTGTGACGTTAGGGTGGACGGATGTCGGAGACCATGCCTGTATTTGGAGTGCACGGTTTAATGCCTAAATAAGGACTGGGATTTTATGCCTATATAAGGGCAGGGCGAATTGTGCCTATATAAGGACATGATTCTGGAAAGCCCGTTTATGGACACCCTAAGAGGAATACAACAGTTTGTCCTACTGGGTATGCACTTAAACCAGTCTCCTATAATAATGTGCACTTTTTCTGTATAAGATATATTCTGAGTTTATACCTAATAAGGCCAATGACATATTTAGATAATTACATTGTTCAATTTTCATCACATGTGCATAATGTTTTATTTTTTTATATGTGAACACCTGTAGTACATTTCATTGAGCCAGGAGTTCCTGCTCAAGGTTTCGTAAGTTCTTGTTGTTAAGTAATTAACCCATATGGACTCTACTCTGAGAAAGTTGATTTTATTTGTTGTGTGATGCTTTTTTTTACAGGACACTGTTGTTATTTGCTGGTTTCATTCTTCAAGACAGAGACATGCATTTCATTCTGTTGTGAATGGTGCATAGGACTTTATCAAGGCGTATGATGTTTGCAGTGGTCAAGGCAGTTGGGAGAAAACAAGACGCTACACTTCACACAAGGAGTCATGTCCCCCTTACATTCCAGACGATTTTAATGGTAACTTGCTTCTACTACTATAATGGGTACGGGGCAGGCAATTAAGGCAATAGCATGTTCTTGCCATGTCTGCAGGAACACTACTGTTGCAAAGGAAATGTCCCCATGGATGATAAAGTACATGAACCCCTGCCTTGAGTGAATCCACTGCAGTTAATCTCGTATCCTGACTTCATTTTGGCCTCAGCACTCAACATCCTGTGTGAGAGGTGCAGGCAGGCCCAAGCTTGAAATAAACACTAACGGCCAGAGCCTGGCTATGAGGTCATAAAGGGGCGACAACACAAACTCTTGGTTCGTCATGAGACTACCGTAGTGTCCCTGGGCGTGTACATTCAGTAGTGGTGGCAATGCATTGTGATCAGGGCCGGCTTTAGCGCTGGTGGCGCCCAGTGTGGCAATCTGTTTTGGCGCCCCCTCCCCCATGACCTCTTCCCCAGATTCCCTGGACCCCGTTTCTCTGCATAGCCCCTCTCACTGAGATTTAATTCATTTTAAAGCACTGGTAAAGGCTTGCTATGCTATTACCTATCAAAACGAACCATTTTTAGCAACATTGGGAACAGGTAATAAAAAACTGGGGGAAAAAACGTCCGAACTATTTTATGCAGTTTGTATGCAGCTCTTTGACAGTTTGTAACAGTCACTGTTCTATGTTGGAGATGTATCTTTTGAAGTTAGGTAACACGAGGGTCTCTGTGACAAAACTAGTAATCCACTCAGTTCTCCATACAAAATACAGATTTGTGATGTGCGCGATATGTGTTCTTTGCAGGAGGCATATTAACCCTCTGCACTA
Organism: Calotriton arnoldi; assembly: GCA_963921515.1. Classification (NCBI taxonomy): domain Eukaryota; kingdom Metazoa; phylum Chordata; class Amphibia; order Caudata; family Salamandridae; genus Calotriton; species Calotriton arnoldi. The sequence continues at coordinate 492,134 of CAWUFW010002898.1, forward strand.
CTTTATGCCACTAGATAAAACTCCGATCTCTCTCTGTAACAGGAACATTAATAACAAGTTATCTTGACATTTTTATTGCTGCCTGAAAGCTGGATGCAGAAGGAACTCTGCAGAAGGTGTTTTGAAATCGTAAGTTATTGCTAAGCACAGCTCTCCCCCGAAAGTCGGCGCCCCCTCCCCAGGTCAGTGCCCGGTGCGGCTGCACCGGTCGCGCTGCCCTAAAGCCGGCCCTGATTGTGATTTTAGTGATTTTAGTGATCTGTATCTTAACAGGTCTTTTTACCTGTTCAGGGATTTGAGCAGTGTCTTCAGGCCTGCTGAAGTAAAAGTTCCACTCATGTGTCATGACCAGACCCTACCCTGACATTCCTGTGTGAATGTCGATTACATGTATAGTGTATGGTAGCTGAACTCCATATTGTTTGCGATAATGTATGTATGTTGTTACCAGTGAGACTTTCGGATTGCCCCTGGTCTGACATTGGGAGAAGGCGGTTTTGAAACGGCCCCTAGAGGGGGAAGTGTATCACCTGCATTCCTGAAAAGGGTGTAACTATAGACACAGAAAGGTAGAGGCTTGGAGACAGGACTGCCTTTAGAAATTCTATATGGCCTTTTTAGCAAGAGATTGTTGATTGGTCCTTCTTGAGCACCATCATTTGTTTAATTGTGGGGAAATGCGGGGGAGTCAGCAGAGACAGTAGCTAGTGAAAGAGACATTTCTGGAGCTAGTCTATGTCTTTTATTTTCCTTAGAGTAGCCCATCCTAGAAGGATTATGAGAGGTAAGTGCAGAGATTCATCACCCTGAACAAAGAACCTGTCTGTACTGCAGAGGAAAAATGAACTATAAAAAATACACAGGCCAAAACAGTTTCTAAAGCCAGACTGTAGATCCATATCCCCTGTCTGAAACATCCTTATAAAAGTGGGCCCCAAACTTTCACACTGTTCCAGATGAGTTGCTTCACTGCCCAAGTTGACGAGCCACTGTGTTCCAGGACTGATTTTGCTGATAGCCAGTCTGCCAAAGGTGAGGGGACATCACCTTGTTTCTGCAAGCCTTGGTGGAATAAGCTGTTTGTCTGTCAGTGACCCAGTCTCTTCCCACATGAGTCTGTCTGCCTATGAAGGAGAACCCAGCTGTTGAGATCAGTGAGAGGAGCAGCCTAGAGAAGCAGAAGAAACTTGTGAGAATGCCAAGAAGACCCCTGAAATGCTCAGGGTCCCCTGGTCTCCTTGCCTGATGGTGAGTGAAGTCTGACTGAGGAAAGGTTGTGTTCAATTGGCCAGTGTCAACTGCAAAGTAAAGACTGCCCGATACTGATACCACTGTGGAGAAAGATGTAAATGTACTGAGATGACTCTACCTTTGTTACACTTCAGCGATTACACCAGTGCCCCACCGCAACAGCTGGAGCAGACTGCTGGTGGTGTTCTTGGTAGAGGAATGCTGCACCACCAGGCTGACCACTGACAGAATTAGGAGGGGCTGCATAAGCAAGTCCCAGTGAGCGCAACAATAGCCCTGTGTCCTTTCCACCGGCATACCTGCGCTTGGTAATCCTGAGTGTTTAAAGAAAGCAATGGTTCAGGGTTGGCCCTAATGGGTCCAGAACAAAAGAATAAAGTCCCAGAAGGGACAGTGAGAATATCAATTTATACTAGACATTTTAATCGTCATAGGAGCAAGGATGTAGGGGAACATATATAGTGTAAAATAAGCAGTTTATTTCACACAAGTATGAATTTTATACTTAAAGTAATAATCAAGTGCTCACATAAAGTGAAGGTGCGTGATGTGACAAAGTGAGAGTGAACTAAAAACATAACATCACATTGACAACACAAATGGAACTCCACATGAGTATATACAATGAAAGGGGTTCCTGTTGTAGGGGTCGACGGCGTTTCGATCTTTTAATTATTTAAGATCATCTTCAGGACAAATAGTGAGCAGTCTGAAATTTCAATGTGGTGTCACTATCCAGAAAGAAAGGTGGACACTCTGGGAATGCAGGCGGGTCTCTTACGTGGGGAGGTAGTTAGTACTAAAGTAACGTCCAGAATGGTATCAGGGTAAAGCTACTTCCATCAGGCGGTGAGGTTTTTCATTGGGACCACTCATGGGTTGTTCACAGATATGGGTTATTCGTGCCTGTTTGTCTGATGCAGAATGAAATCGGGGCTACTTCCAGCCGGGTGTAGCATAGGGCGAACAATCTGAGACAGTGAAACGTAGCCTGTCCGTATCCAAGAATGAATCAGGGTAACGTAGGCGGGTCAAACACCAGCCTGGACCGCGCGCTGCAATTGAGGCAACTGTGGCCACAGTTGCCTCAATTGAAAGTTGAAAGTTGAAAGTTGCCCTTAAAAGATCGAAACGCCGTCGACCCCTACAACAGGAACCCCTTTCATTGTATATACTCATGTGGAGTTCCATTTGTGTTGTCAATGTGATGTTATGTTTTTAGTTCACTCTCACTTTGTCACATCACGCACCTTCACTTTATGTGAGCACTTGATTATTACTTTAAGTATAAAATTCATACTTGTGTGAAATAAACTGCTTATTTTACACTATATATGTTCCCCTACATCCTTGCTCCTATGACGATTAAAATGTCTAGTATAAATTGATATTCTCACTGTCCCTTCTGGGACTTTATTCTTTTGTTCTGGACCCATTAGGGCCAACCCTGAACCATTGCTTTCTTTAAACATATACTAACCCCAGGTTCACATTTCGGGGTACCCTTGTTCTCCCATACTACTGGTAATCCTGAGTGAGCACCTCATCAGGTATATCCATATGCCTGAGAGACACTGACAGTAAACTAACTGGGTTGGTGAGATGCTCTATCGAATATTGATATCACCACTCAAGAACTGAACAGTCTTTTGTTATGGACTGACTCACAAGTCACAAACTCTAGTAAGCTACTCATCTGCAACATAGTGAGCCTTCACCTGAACTTTATATGTGAACACTTCCATAATTTCATTCTTCAGAGTACCATGTAGACCCATAGTGCATCCTTATACAGTTGTTTGTTCATGCTATACTATTTTAAGTACTGCTGTAATTACAAATACTTAACTTTTCTAAAAAGACAAACATTAGACTGGACATTACATTATCACACATGATTGTTTGAGTGCGCGCTGAGTCTGTACCCTTTACTCGTCCTCCCTGTGATGCCTTGGATTGCTCGCACACGCTACCCTGAGAGTCAAGTTTGGAAAAGGTCTGCTGGCCCAATCTGCAGAGCTATAGTAGGAGTGCTCCAGGACTCCAGTGGCAAACAACCTCACCCACCACGGTTGGTACCCAGTAGCCCCGGTGTGTCCAGTTGTCCCAGAAGCAATGTCTGACAACTACCATGTCTTGTAATGCTCAGAGGAACTAGTGTTCTTTGACTGGAGCTTTGCAGGAGAAGGCTAGAATGTCTAAATTAGGTGACCGGATAAAATACCTTTCTGGTGGGCAAATATGTTCATGTGGACTCCTTATGATTTTTCCCTGTGTTCCTTAATTATGTACATAGGTACCACCACCTGATTCTATGGACCCAGAAACGTCAACACATTAGCAAATATGACAATGAAGACTCAGCCACGTCTCGATATGTGTCAGACTCTTATCTTAATTTCTTTATTTTCCACAGGATTCCCTGATAGAGAGTGGGTCTCATCAGACCATCTACCCAGCTACATCACATGAACCAAGCCGGACCGACGGCCATCCTGAGAGATGAGCTGGGGAGAAACATAAAGCACTTCCACTGGGAAGCACTCTGTCCCGCTTTCAGGATAACTCTTTCAGCCCTCCAACTCTTAGGAAATAAGGTTCCATGTTGGGTATTTCATTACTTAAACTGGGCCTGGGTCACACATGCCCTCCTGTGGAGGGGAAGCGGTCTCGCCAGCTCTAGTGTGAATACCACTAGCTTAGTCAAGAGAGGTCAGTTAAACCAGTGTTGGGACTAGTCCCCTTAAAATCCCCACAGGTCCACCCAAGTCTGGGCAGCCCCTACTCCCTGGGGTTGAGGTGTGTATTGGGAGGTACTACTCTGGCATTTCACCATGGGGCGACAAAATAGTGGGCTCGGGTTGCTGCCATGATAATGTCACAACCATGATTGCCCTTTGGGCACAATTCTAGTTGTGGCCTCCTGCAGTAGGGCGAGGTTTTAAATATTTTTGCCAGGACTGATTTTGGTTTCCAGGTAGAGCCATGTCACTCACTACCGCTCAGTGCAGCTATTATGCATGAGCAGCAGGAGAGCCTCTCGACATCCATGTAACAGTGACTCCCTACAACCCGGAGAAGCTTTGTGGGGTTGTGAATAATAGTGCATTGCTATCGAGCAGTCATTTCACCCACTACCCCTTGTAGTCCTGACCCACAAAGGGAATGTTTCCCACTACTGTGTAGGGCTACTCAAGCCGTCCTCCTGTATTTTTAAACTTTGCAATCATTGACAAATTTTGCACTTTACAAAGCTTGTGCAGTTTAGAAAAGTGATGCAAAGTTGTGAATTGGAAGGCTCTGCAAATCCTAAAATCCCTGGTGTAATCCACACCCTGAAGACTGGGGAGTGGTTCTTCCCTAGCCCGTTCTCACTGATGTGTGCTGTTAGCCCCACAGTGGAGACCCAGGTTACCCACTTACTGTCTTCCCTGGATTCCGATGATTCGAGGCTATTAATGCTCGTTTCCTTCTTCAGCCAGGACTGATGCTGCCATGTCCTGTCCCGACTAGCCCTATAATCCTGTAGGCTACTCACCAGCTCTTAGAGGATCCATTGTCACACTGGGACCAATAGAAGGGTGATAAATCCCTGCTAACTCATCCGATGGGTCGTAGGGTTAAGTCCTGCACTCTGCCATGTGCTCACTTTGCAGCTCCTCACATTCCACTCACATCACCTAAAACACTAATTATAAACTCACTCAGTCACTACCCTGCACTCTCCTCTGATTCGTCTCCTACATGTAGTGTCAATGTCACAAGACCCGCCTCCCACACGCACTATGCACTCTCCTCTTGTGCCTCCCCCCCTTGAGTACCATCCTCTGACCTCCTGGTCTGAGAACTGCTCTTCTCCCCGCAGCTCCGCTGTCTGCGCATTCACCGCCGATCCGGTTCACCTCCTCCTGGGAGGTGTTCGAGACTGCCCAGGTCCGGTTTTGTGCCCGCTTCGTTCTGCCACTGCTTCGCCTGCTGTGCCTGACCCGGCTTCTGGTGTGATTTCTGTTTATTTCTTGTCTATTTCTGGTCTATTTTATTGCTTGCTTGTATTTGCATTTAATTCCTGTTGTGTTTGGCCCGTTTTTCATCCCGCCGCTGCTTCCCTGCGGCCCCTCCCCCTTCCCTACTTGATGGCGGCTGCTGCGGGGGAGCGTGAGCAAGTCCACTGACCTCCTCGTCTGAGAACTGCTCTTCTCCCCGCAGCTCCGTAGTCTGCACGTTAACCGCCAATCCCGTTCACCTCCTCCTGGGAGGTGTTCGAGGCTGCCCAGGTCCGGTTTTGTGCCCACTTCGTTCTGCCACCGCTTCTCCTGCTGTGCCTGACCCGGCTTCTGGTGTGATTTCTGTTTATTTCTTGTCTATTTATGGTCTATTTTATTGCTTGCTTCTATTTGTATTTAATTCCTGTTGTGTTTGGCCCGTTTTTTCATCCTGCCGCTGCTTCCCCTGCGGCCCCTCCTCCCTGCCAGTTTCCGCTCCCGCCTCCCAGCTGCACGTCCCCCCCTTCCCTTTTTGATGGCGGCCGCTGCAGTCCACACTGAACACGAGCCACAGCCAGTTCTCCTGCCGCCACTGCCGCCAGACCTTCACCACCGCCCCAGCAGCCAACACTACCAACACCCTAAAATGCATCCTCCTCAACGTGCGTTCCATGCACAGACACGCCGCAGAGATCTGGAACCTCCTGGACACCCTCTCACCCGACGTCGCCTTCTTCACAGAAACCTGGACCAACGCCTCCTCCGCCCCTGACATTGCCATTGCCATCCCGGACGGATACAAGATCCAGAGGAAGGACTGCCCCAACCACCCGGGAGGAGGACTCGCCATCGCGCACAAAAACTCCCTCCGCCTCTCCACCTCGAGCGACACCTTTCCCGCTGCCGAACACCTACACTTCCAGATCCAGAATAGCCATAACTCCACACTCCGCGGCACCCTCGCCTACAGACCCCCCGGACCCTCTTCGCCAACGCCATCACCGACCTCATCGCACCCCACGCCATTGCCTCCATGGACTACATACTCATCGGGGACCTGAACTTCCACCTCGACAACCCCAGCGACCCCAACTCCACCACACTCCGGGACAACTTTGTCAACATCGGACTGTAGCAACTCGTCACCGCGCCGACCCACAAGGCAGGACACACCCTCAACCCCATCTTCACAGGAGGAAACAGCGTCCACTTCAGCCACACCACGCAATCCCCATGGACCAACCTCCACTGCATATACTTCCTCGTCGACAAAACAAAGCCACCCAAACCCGCTCCGCGCCCTCAGCGAAGGAACTGGAGCAGAGTCACCGAGGAACAGCTTAACTCCACCCTCACCCACGAAACCCCCACCGCTGCAACCAACGCCAACCTCGCAGCCAGGGAATTCCACACATGGATCTCCAACTGCGCAGACAAGCTCGCCCCGCTACGCAACTCCGACAGACAGCGCCCCAGGAAAGCCGCCTGGTTCACTACCGACCTCCAAGAAGCAAGACGCACCTGCAGGCGCCTCGAAAAGAACTGGAGAAACAACAAGACACCTAAAAACCACACCACCTACAAGAACACCATGACAGAATACCATCAACGCATCAGAACCACCAAAAGGACCTTCATCCACAACAAAATCCTCGCCAACTCCAGCAACTCCAAGGAACTCTTCAACGTCATCCAGGAATTCACCAGGCCCCCCAGCGAAGCCACGGACTTCACCCCTTCCCAGGACCTCTGCGACAAGCTCAGATCCTACTTCCGCCTGAAGATCAAAAACCTCTATGACAACTTCAACAACCAAACACCTGACTCCACAACCATTCCGCCCTCCGGCAACACCGGCCAGCCCACCATCTCCTCCTGGACACCCGTCACGACCGAAGAGACGGCCTTGACCATGAAAGGCATCCACTCGGGGGCCCCCACAGACTCCTGCCCATCACACATCTACCACAGAGCCGCCACTGCCATTGCGCCAGAATTACGACGCACCATCAACACACCCTTCGAGGCCGGCATTTTCCCCGACAACTGGAAACACGCAGAAGTCAGACCCCTGCTCAAGAAGCCCTCAGCAGATCCCACAGACCTCAAGAACTACCGGCCCATCTCGCTCCTCCCCTTCGCAGCAAACGTCGCTGAGAACACCGTCAACGCAGAACTAACAAGGTTCATCGAAGACAACTCCATCCTCGACCCCTTCCAATCCAGATTCTGCAGCAACCACAGCACCGACACCGCCCTACTCGTCACCACAGACGACATCCGCACCCTCCTCGACCAAGGCCACACCGCAGCCCAGATCCTACTTGACCTGTCAGAAGCATTCAACACCGTCTCCTACCGCTAACTCGCCGCCAGACTATGCGACGCCAGCATACAAGGAACCGCTCTCGACTGGATCCGCTCATTCCTCACTGGCAGAAGCCAAAGGTTCAGACTGCCGCCCTTCCTCCCTGAACCCGCAGAAATCAACTGCGGAGTGCCCCAGGGATCATCACTCAGCCGAACCCTCTTCAACATCTGCATAGCCCCCCTCGCCACCATCGTCAGACAGCATGGCCTCAGCATAGTATCCTATGTTGATGACACCCAGCTCATCCTTTCCCTCACCAAAGACCCCATCACCATCAGACTTAACTTCCAGGAAGGAATGCAGGACGTCTAATACTGGATGAGCAACAGCTGCCTGAAGCTCAACTCGGAGAAGACAGAAGTCCTCGTCCTCGGAACCACCCCATCAGCATGGAACAACACCTGGTGGCCCACCGCCCTCGGCAGCCCCCCGACCCCCACGGACCATGCCAAAAACCTCGGCATCATACTCGACTCCTCCCTCCCCATGAACTGATAGGTCAACGCCGTCGCTTCCAGCTGCTTCAACACCCTCCGCATCCTCTGTAAAACGTTCAAATGGATCCCCCCCGAGTCAAGGAAGACAGTCACCCACACACTCATAACCAGAAGACTAGACTACGGAAACGCCCTCTACGCCGGCATAAACAAGTCTCGGTATCCCTCTACATGAGCACATCAGCCAACACCTACGGAATCTCCACTGGCTCCCCATCGAGAAGAGAGTCACTTTCAAGATACTCACCCACGCCTACAAATACCTCCACAACCCCGAACCCCAATACCTCAATGATAGAATCACCTTCCACATACCCAAAAGAGTCCTCCGATCCGCCAACCTCGTCGCCGCCGAGACCCCACGCATCCGCAGAGCCAAAGCAGGGGGAAGAGCCTTCTCCTACATCACGGCCAAGACCTGGAACAAACTCCCGATCGACATCAGACGCGCCCCCTCCCTGAACACCTTCAGGAAGGCTCTCAAGACCTGGCTCTTCGACTGAACGTAACTGCGTACACTGCCCCCCTCACCCACCAGCGCCTTGAGACCCTCACGGGTGAGTAGCGTGCTTACAATTTCCCTGATTGATTGATTGATTGATCTCTAGCACCCGCAAAGAGCCCACCAGCACAATAGAAATACACAGGGGCACCTGCAGACAGAGACATCCTGCTTCTAATTACCCTCACATCTCCTGTGAGGAAAAGGAGTTCCACATCAGCCGAGAAAATAACAGCAAACTTACAGCCTCCTGACACTTTCTGGACTAACTTGTATTTGATATGGTCAGGAACTAATATGACATTATTTATTTAATTTAAAAAAGCTATTTCCAGAGAAAATAAACGTTCATACTCAGTGCTTAATTTGAGTCAGTGGTTTCTGGTTCTCGGCACCGGCACTTTATTGTCAACACCGGAACTTATGACAGTCTGCCACATAGTGGTGCAGTATATCTAATTTAGAGATCAGAGCAACAACAGTTGCTTATTTGTTCAATATACAGTAAAAATGACCAATACCTGCTAAGCAGGCCATTCTTATAGCATTGGAGGCATGGAATAGTCTGAATTGTCACACTTGTAGGAGTGTAATGGTTAGTAGTTATATTGGCACTGTAATTGGCAGCGCTGGCAGGGGCAATAGGTGTCGCAAGCTGCAGTTGCCTCCTGACGAGGGCCCTGGTACTTATTTTTGTTACAAATTAAGCACTGGTTACAGTACGGGTAGAGCCACTAAGCATGCCATGTGCCTGATATGTTTAATTGTGGGCTCGTCTGGAAACGTATCTTTTATGGTGACTACTTATTACAACAATCCATAGAGTACTCATGTTCCTCAATAATTGAACGTCACATAACTCGCTGATTTCGCCTTAAAGGCAATTCCAGGTTTTGGAATGTGTAATCAGTGTGAAATTGAGGCTTTAACAATAAAGGTGAATATGGTTTGTTGAAGACACCGCACAGATCACACTACCAAAAGGAGGCAACTGGAGCCAACTGGTAGGTCAAGAACCCCAGCAAACCTATTTCAATGCCATAATATAGTCACATTGCGTAAAAGCTGTCATTTTCAAAGGGAGCACGTGAACGTAAGGAAAATTTTAATTGTGTCCAATACATTTTACTAGGTTGGTAACAGTGGCGTAGCTAGACCAACTGCCACCCAAAGCGGACCCTAAGTTTGCCGCCCGGTGCAACTTGTTCCAGGGGAAGGGGGTCTGACGGCTGATGGACAACTTGTTCTCGGGGGCGGAGGCATGGTGGTAGTCGACAGACATAACCAGGGCCGGACTGGGAAAGAAATCCGGCCCTGGCAAAGTGCTAGGCCGGCCCCCCAGGGGGTTGGGGTGCAGCCGAGCTGTTTGCCAGGGCCGGTTTAGGCCGATCTTGTTGCAACGGGCGAAATTGCAGCTATGCTGCAAAAACCACCCTGTAACAAAAACGGCCCCCCAGGGGCCCAAAACCGCCCCCATCCTGGCGGCCCACTGGGGAAACGCCCGGTGCCCGCTATGGCCAGTCCGGCCCTGGACACAACTTGCTCACCTCTGCCGCCCCCAAAAACAGTGCCGCCCGGGACGGACCGCCCCCCCTGCTGCATACACCCCCCCTTTCCCCCCCACACAGCTACGCCACTGGTTGGTAAACTTTCACTCTGTCAACTGTGAATAGTTTGTCAACTTTGAAAAACTTTGCCTGTTCTGAAAATCCCTATTAAAGTTTTCTTTTTTTGCAGAAAATTTTACTTGCTAAAGCCTGCTTTGTGAGATTATTCTCCTAAAAGTGAGTACATGTTTTTCTTTTACTTGTAAACCCTACTTTTGCATCTGTCTAAGAGTATTCTGCCTGCACAGCCGTTAGGCAAGGCTAAAAGTGCTCCAGTCTTGAGAGAACCCTCGGCATCCATTGCCGTCTTGTGGAAACAGAAGGATCTCAGCCCACAGGAAAGGACAGGTGTCATAGAGACAGAGATGGAGAAGGTGCTGGAGTGTGTGGGACTCAGGGAAAGGACATCCCTACATGTTGTTGTTCCATCTGTTTGATCTCCCACATATTTTGGTGTCTGTCCAATGTTAAGAGAATGCTATAAAAGTGAACGAAAAGGCATCATCAGTTCATGAGATAAATAGCGAAAGCATTTCTCCATATTCATAATGTTCTGCGACAGTGGAGATTATTATTCTAACTTCACTCCTAAAAAGTTGGTGATAAGTGCTTGCCACACGCTTTATGTAAATGTGCCGCATGCATGCATAGCACAAGGGAGGTAGGAATGGATTAGCTTATTGAATGCACAGATCCCCTCCAACAAGTGCAGGCCATGCGGACCAGAAGCCACTGAAACCCCACGAACCTCCAAGTGAAGCACCTGACTTACAAAGCGGGCTCTCTGTGCACTTGTGGGCTCCTGGGTACCACTTTCAGTGGTAAGGGACTTCTGCAGCGTTCAAGGGTGCTCTGTCTTCCTTGGCCTGCAGGCCCACCTTCCAAACCACTTAGGGCCAGTCCTGAAAACTTTCAAAAGCCCTGGTGGCCCGGTGTGCAGAACAGGCTGGGGGTTTTTCTCTTTAGGAGGTTTTGTGCTGACGCCTCGTTCCCTGAGATCTTGCTGAGTCCTGAGTTTCCACCATGGCAGGTAATTCATTGCTGCACCTGACCTGGTTCTTGATGTTTAATGAGCAGGTCAGGCCTGGGACAGAACGCAGCTAATTGCAGCGCTCTGTCCCTGCACCTTCGAGCAGACACTGAATGTTCCTGCTTGGGAGTGTCCGAAGCACACATCTCGCCTTTTCAGCATCACAAGCACGTGCCCCGAGAGTGCTCTGGAAAGCACGTGCGCTCTCTGCACTACTTCTGACTGGGCAGAAACATCTCCTTTTCTCCAGTTTATAAGTAACACAATGGATCCCGGTGCCCTTCTGAGAGAAGGTTTCGCGATACCTCGGCTGCACGTGTATGTGTAGGCCTTAGGACGAACATGTGAAGACCGACTTATCTTCAGATGGTCTGGTGAAAGCCTTTTTTGGTAGCTGCTGACGTGTGTAAATGTGTGAACTCAGCGCACCTGATTCACAAACTGCACTGCATTTTGTAGCACTACAAAACTTACTACAAAGTGCTATTCACAAACTGCACTTTTGAAATAACTTGCACTTTTGAGCAAGTTTACTACTTTTCGGTATTCAAAACCTGCACTTTTGTAGTAACTTACACTTTTGGACTAAGTTCCTACCTCCATTATTTTCTATGGAATGGTCTTGCAGTACCAATGGTTGGCTATGTGTAGTGCTAGACATACTTCAAAAGTGTATGTTACTACAAAAGTGCAGTTTGTGAATATCAAAAAGTAGGAAACATACTCCTAAGTGTAAATAAACTCCCACTTTTGGAGTTTGTTTTTGAAAAATAAACATAAAATATTTTGGAAAAGTTTGACGGCGACCCATCATCACTTTTCCTACATTGACAGGAACCACTTTGATGGTGGCTCCGGCCAATGTACGGAGATATCCATGGGGCTGTAGGGCATCTCAAAATTTAGCGGGCAGAGTAAATGCAGCAAAGTGCTCCTCCATCCTGTCTGCCTTGACTCTGTTTGCTTCATCCTGAATCAGGCCCTCTGTCTAGAGAGGCACAGTGTGCAAAAAACAGTGGTTTAGAAATCTACCTTGCGGGATTGCCATCGGTTAGACTATTTGCAAGCATTAGTCCATCACCTTTTAGGTGTTTAATTGCCAGTAGTATGCCTGGAAACCTGAGGCTGGCTTAGCTTTCCAACCCTACGACTGCCAATGTGTGTAAATTTGCAGCCATTCAAGGAGTTCTTCTATGGGTGCAGATTTGCTACTTTTTTGTTAAGCCAGTTCTAAATATATTTAAGATCCTGATCCAAAAAATGAACAAGTTAAAACCTCTAAATGAAATCAAGATGGCAAGAAAAAATGAAAAAGACATAGCAGACCCAACTCAGAAACCCAGACCGATCTACCAAGCCAAGAATGTATTTATTTGGGGTGTGTTACACCCCAAACAACATGCCCTGTTGATGCCGTACAACACTTGAAGTTCAGCCTATGTCAAAGTTTTGAGAGTTTTGAGGTCAGAACTATTGAGGAAGATGCGCCTGCCATAAGCAGGGATGCAGCAGATGTCTGATAATGTGTGGTGCACAGTATACATTACTTCCTCGTTGCTAACCTCTTTCTGTCTCACTGGGATCTTTGTCAGATGGTGCTGCATTTCATCACTGTCTAAGAGGAAGGTTGAATGATAGTGAATGATAGTGACAAAGAGGAAGGTTGTGCATGAAATGCATGGGTGAGACATGAACTTGAAGTACTTCAAGGTAACTTCTAAGGTAGCATTAGAAACATAGGCTAGAAAAACATGTTTTGCAAAAACATAGAATATGAAACCTTGCCGACAAATCAATCTACAAAGATTTCAACCTACACCGGAAACCACTATCAATCACTTGACCCCAAAACTGCTAGCCCTGCAGTGAAGTAAATTGGTCTAGTCCTACAATATCTGGGAGTGAATTTGGCTGGATTTATATAAATGCAGGTTGAAACTTTTGTAGGGAGATAGTTATATATATTTGCAAAATACATTGTTCTCATATATAGACGGTGGGTCCCCGGTAATCCAGATGGAGTCGAAGTCCCATAAATATTCAGAGATGGTGGGTTTTCTCAGGATTCTCTACTCTAGTGCCAGCAGTATGACGAAGCAGTGAGAAACACTTTGTCCAGGATCCTCCTTGAAGACCAGTACTCTTCTCTCTACTGGTCCCTCAGACAAGGGGATCTAGATCATCACAGTGGATCAAAAAGCTTTTATCTCATCCTCAAGAAATCTTCTCAGGACCAGAGGCATATCTTTGTCAGTGAAATTTGGGGTGCAGGCGGCGAGTGTGAATTTTCCCAATAAGTAAATTGGGAAAACCCAGCTAGAAGATGGACGAGGTTTCGGGGTAATTACGGCTGTGGGTCATAGATGTTGGGAGAATAAGGGTTTGGAGGAGGGTGTTAAGGCTGATATTTGAAGGAAATATGACACCCCTAAAGAATATAAAGCATTTTGCTGCATCAATATAAGGAAAGTTACATCTTAACATAAATAAGTGTATCTTATTAGCACTATTTACTGCTAAACACAGTTAGTAGCACAGGTTAACTCCCTCATCCAACCAATACTACACTAATGTGACACCCAGAGAGCTCTCATAGAACAACTCTGTTCTGACTTAGTATGGGCTGCATTCACAGTACTGAGACACTCACTGCACTCTTAAAATCTAACCTGGCTCAATGCTTTTCAGCAGGGAGTTGAAGCAAGTCAGTCTTTCTAGTACCATGGTTCAGGGGATTATCACCTCTGCTGCTGAGATCTGCTAACATGCAGCGTCCCAACTTGAAAATCCGGAGGGCCCAAACCAGCTTTCCTATCCTTCATGGGCTGCGGGGTCCAACTCAGCTGTTTTTTAAAAATCCTTATGGCATTCCTAAATAAATGAACAACATCACGTTTAGCAGTAATAACACTTGCTATTAAATTTCGCATGCACTCAAAGAAACTATTCTGCAGGAAGGTAGAAGCACTTTACAGCGAACATGAAGTGTCCAGTGGTGTTGTACAGTCCATATTCTGTACGTCCTGGCAGGTTGAAAGACCACAATATGGTGAAGTGGGTGGACTGCAAAAAACTACTGCCTCATTATTAGACAGAGAATTGTACAGTATTTTATACTACAGTTTTTGAGCAACACACACATATATATATATATATAACTTTAGGCATAGAGAAATGAATTAATTTAGACATTGGGAACGTTGTGTGCTTCACCTAATTTAGGCTGGGGGCGGGAGGGGGGGGGGGAATTTTCCAGCAAAAAGGCCTACAAAATTATATTTTGCTGCAAAATCCTTCTGAAACACGCGTTGAACATTTTTCTCACCCAAATGTATTTTAAACATCTTTATCGTCTTTAAGTCGCAAAGTTTCTAACTTCTGGAAGTCTGTGTGGGTGAAGTATCAAACTCAACTGGGGCTAGGCAAAGTTTTTATTATCCGAGTGTAGGTATGCTGAATTCCAAATTATTGGCCTTGACGTTTTGTTCTTTAACTTCGCTATGTAGAATTGTAGTTTTTTCATGCTGTCCAACTTCTACATGCAGCAAAATGTACCCAGATAACAAAACAATTGCACTTTTACCCCTCTCTCTCTCTCTCTCTCTCTCTCTCCTACTATTATCAAGAAGGGATCTTGAACATCAACATTCTGCACCTGAGTGCCCCCCTTGGTGGCAATTCCACGCAGGTGACTTGACAATTGCCAGGGAAAGATACAGTGGCACGCAAGAAAAGTGAAAATGGGCATCATGCAATATTAAAAGCCTGGTGAAAGTCCTTACAAACACATCTGAAAGTTCACACATAAAGAACTCTGAAACATTTGCCTATTTTTGCAGTTTTTATGATAAAGAAGCAAAGCAGTGACAAATAAAAGTTGCAGCTTCACTCACATGAAACTCAGCCCGCGTGTTGTCAAATTTGACAGTGGGTCCTGTGAAAGGCCGCCAGAGGTTCACTAGAGGCTAAAACAGAGAGGCGGACTTTAGAGCATGGAATCCATCCCACGGGATTAGGAGGAAATCGCCGAGCCCCATGCTGGTGTGCGCCTCCAATGGAAGAGCGTTTTCACCTTGAAATGCTTGTTATAAATATAGACTATATTAGACAGATCCGCCAAGCTATGTAATGAAGAATGACTGATTTCATTTTTAGACTACAAGAGAAAATTGATGCAAAACAGAGGCAATTTCATTGAAGCACAGAGTTCTTTATAATGATCACAGGAAGAATATTATCATATTGTGAAATTAGTTTGACTATGAGTACAGTGTGAGAAAATGTAGCTTACTTCAGCTCTTAAAAACAGATCCAGCAGCAAATGCATTGAAGCATTACAAATGCTTTCTGAATTGAATTGGCTGATGAATATTTTGACAGATCTTTAAGATTTTGTTTATGAAGAATTGATTGATTTGGGTCGATTGAACAGCATGATAATTGATAGTGTTTAAATACACTACGCCGAGCTTCAGGAGTAATTTTGGTAGTAACTACCTTTCGCAGCTGAGATGAGTCACACAATTTTCTACAGGCTTTCAGTAATTTCACTGGGTGCGAACACTGTTAGCTTTTTTAAGGTTTTTAAAACTTATGTTTTCTGGCATTAAATTCCTTAGAATATGAAGGAGCAGATTATTTTGGGGTTCTGTGATGTTAAGGTGAAGAGGTGCAAGGTTCTTTATAGTGATCCGTGCCATAGGTCCCGATTTTCAAAGCAATTTGTGTCTGTTTTTAAATTCCAAAAAGTTGGTTTTGCACTCACAACATGGTTTACTCGTTTATTCTAATAAGGGCCTGATTTAGATCTTGGTGGACAGGTTACTCCATCACATAAATCCCATTATCGCCTATAGGATTTATATTTCGGGGGACGGGATATCCGTCACCGCTGTGATGGAGTAACCCGTCCGCCAAGATCTAAAATCAGGCCCTAAATCTACTCAGAGGAAGGGTGAACGTGCAGGGAGAGGGCTTTACTTTTCTCAGGCCGAAATGTGTATGTCAGTTCACCCACCAACAAACTTGTACACTTGTGGATATTTAAAAACTTCTCTCTGACCCGTTCCACCCTGGAAAAGATGGGAAATTTACTAATAACAAGGGTAGGAGTAAATTACTTTCAGCAGAGGAAGTGGCTCTGAACCCCTAAAAATTGGCTGGGATGTATGGAAAGGGATTGCTTCACAGGAGAAAAATATTTATAACTTGGAGAAAACGAACAGAAGAAAAAATGTAAGTTCGTGCATTTTAAGTTTCTTGGAAGACGTTGTTGGCAGAGAATGTGTATATTTGCTTCTACGTATTTGCAATGCACAAATGTTTTCTAGGATTACTGGTGGAAACGTGACTTTCACAGGTGTCCATTATATTTTTCTGGAAACTTTTGGCAAATCTCGAAACTCATGAAATGCTATGCAATGTAGTAGACCCAGAAGTGTTGGTTTATGACTTTATAATAATATGGCAACTACAGTTAGAAGATTTTATAATTTTATTTACACAGAGGAGAAGAAAAATTAGACACAATTTCCTCCAGTGTCCAAGGATTAGTACTAGTGCTTTAAATGGCCCAGTACTGTCCGGTACTGAGTACCAGCACTTTTTTATTTTGAGAGGGAGAGTACCTACACTTCTCATGAAAAACGTAATACTTTTAATTGGAGAGTACCGGGCACTTCTCAGAAACAAGCAGGTACTCTGATACAGAGTACCTGAACTTCTATTTTTCCATTTCAAGCACTGATTAATACATAAGAAAACCGCAGAATGGCAATAAAGAATTTTTAAAGAGTGATAAGATGATTAGCTCAATCAATTGCCATGGGGTTTGGGACAGTGGGGAATTTTAAGGAGGATCATAAAAAAGTGGAAATATTCAGGGGTCAGAAAAAAAAGTTTCAAACGGTCCTGTAGATATAAACTCAGAGACCAATGTAACTTGAATTGGAATGGTTATGAGTTAACTTACAAGTGTAGATGTAAGTAGATCAGTTGAGTAATCTAGAACAAAATGCCCTGTTCTACTGAGTACCAGAGAACAGGTACAGTGATGCAGAGTGGCACTAACTTGGCCTCACGGACAGGGCGGGCAACTGTATAACACTGGACACTGGAAGACCAGTGCTTGTATAAAACATTTATCACACCACCTTTTTCTCCAAAACAGTTAACTAGAAAAACATTACCTCCTCGTCAGACCTCCCCGTCACAGTCATTACCATACAAGCAATAGCTCCTCCCCAGAACTTTCAAGCAAAACTCCTTAGCCCATCCCTACCCTCCAGGCCACTCCCACATCCTGTGGCATATAACCCTTGACCCAAGGAAGCACATCCTGTTGTTTTTTTCTGTGAACTACTCCTTGTAAGACTCTTTGCCGTTTACAGGTGAGTGTGCGGCGGTATGCTCTAGCAACCGTTGTGTGGGTTTTGGGGGTCAAGTCCCTGCTATAGCGGGACTGTGCTGTCCTTTTGCAGCTTACCGTCTCTTGCCCTCGTAGTTCTTTGTGGTTTCATGGTGATTAGGTTCCCCTCTTCCTGGTTCGATCTCCTGTTGTAGCGGGGACCTCCTGGGGAGTGTGGGGGATTTGTGGGGCACGTTGCAGCACTTTCCTGCAGGCCTGGGGTGTGGCGGGACAGCCCCCTCCTCTGGGAGGGCGGGCTCTGGTTTCGGAGCACGGTCCCGGCTGCAGCGGGTGCACGTTAGCTCTGTGCTTTCGGAGCTGGCTTACTGCGGGCGCCTGCGAAGCACGGCGCCAGAGTGTTGCCTACGGCTCCTTTGCCGCGGCCGGGTGCTGTGCTGGTCCGCGGGAGGGGGGCTGACCTCCACAGTATTCTGCTGCTGGTACTCACGGGGAGTGCATAATGGGGCATTTCGGCATTTCCGCTGTCCTAGGCGGTGGGTGTGCAATGTCTTGGGCTGGGTCCCTGTGGCCCGGTGATTGGGGTCTCTGCCTCGTTCTTCTAAGGTGTCTGGTGAGTCTGTCTGGCATCGTGGTTACAGTCATGGTCTCATTCCCCATTGGTTATGTGTTCGTGCCTGGTGTTTCACTGCAGGTCATGATTTTAGTTTGGCTTATGGTCGTTTCTACACTGTCTCGCTTTTTCATGGACAGTGGATGGTCATGGTTGTCCTGAATGGGTGGCATCTGGCGCTCTGCCTGGGGCCTTAGAGCCTGGGCCTCGTTAGGTCATGGGTTTTTATATGTGTTGGGTGTCCAGGTTTGGTTGGCTCCTGGGTTGACCTCCAGGCCTGGTGGTATTGGATGGTTTCGCTATGTGCCTGCCTGGGGTTGGCCCTTGCTGGGTCGTATTTTGATTGGTGCTGTCAGTATATATATATATATGTCTGTGTGTGCTCCTCTGGCCATTATTCATCATGGATGGGAAGCGGTCAGAGATGATTGGGATCACGGAGAAGGAGGTGGTGGTTGCGGGGCCTTCCACAGCGCCTTCTTTATCAGAGGTGGAGCATATGATTGAAGCTGCGGTGGCGGGGGCTTTCTTGCTAGGTAATCCAAGGGGCCTAAGAGGCAGAAGTTGGATGCCCCGGCTGTCCCGGACCCTGATAAGGATGTGCGGGACAATTTGGAGTTCCCGGATCCCTTGGCGGGTGATGAGTCGGTGGACTTTTTTGCCATTTATCAGCATCGGGGCTGAGTACCTTCCTATGTATGTGTGTGGATTGTGTTGGAAGGGGGAGGGAAGAATATTGACATGCATTCTTTTCTCCGGCTTCTGGCTGGGAGATATCCTTTGCAAGGGTTCTCGGAGGAGGTTCCGCCTGTGGTGAAGGTAGAATCTCTGCTGGTGGGTCTTGCATCTCAGAGCCTGGTGGTTTCCGGGGATGCGTCTCTCTCTGATCCTGGGGAGTAGCGGGTTGAATGGGCTTCGAAGAGGTCCCTTGCAACCTCTAACCTTGCGGTTCATTCTGCTGCTTGCACTAGCAACCTTGTTCTGTCTCTTCTGAGGGACTGCCAGGGTGTTTCAGAGCAGCTCTTACAAGAGGAGGACCCCTCTGAGTCTTTGACTATGTTGGAGCAGCAGTGCGCTTCCTGGCTGATTTGTCCTTCGATTCCCTTAGTGCTGCGGCTGCTGCGGCTGGGGCCTCGGTGGCGGCTAGGAAACAGTTGTGGATTAAACCTTGGAAAGCAGAGGCAGCGCAGAAGCCTGCCCTCTTGAAAATTCCTATCATAGGCTGTAAAATGTTTGGTGATCCATTGGAGACATTGATTAGACAGACGGCAGAGGATAAAATGTTGTTGGCTCCGGTCCGCTCTTCACAGAAGGGGAAGTTTGCTGGGTATAAGCGGGCTTTGAATGGGCGTTTCATTCTCCATGGCCGCCCAGCCCTTTCGTGGTGGGGGACGTGACCGGGGTGTCCCTTCCTTCCATAAGTCCCGGGGTCGGCATAGTGCCTCCACTTCTTCGGGGCCTACCAATACATGACTATGTGAGGGGTTCAGATGTCACGCCGGTTAGGGGTCGCCTCAGGACTTTTTTTCCGGTCTGGGGAGAGTCCGTTCGAGATCGATGGGTCCTGCGGATTGTCCAGCTGGGATATCAGATCGAATTTGGGGTTCCACCGGTGGTTGTGTTTGGGCTACCCCTGTTCCCAGATCTCAGGTCAAGTGTCGGGCTCTGTTGGACGGGGTTCAGGACCTGGTTTCGAAAGGGGCTGTGGTGAGGGTGCCTGGGAGTCAACAGGGTCGGGGGGTTTACTCGATCCTGTTTCGGATCCAGGAACCCAATGGGGACTTCCGTCCTGTTCTGGATCTGAAGGCGGTGAATTTGTGCATCCCTCATCGGTCCTTCGAAATGGTGTTGCTAACATGTTCCGGTTCGCATGGCTTCCCTGAGGGTTCTACGGTTCTGTGTGGGCGTCGGTCGTTTCCAATCCCAGGTATTACCATTTGGCCTGTCTGCCTCTCCTAGGGTGTTTTCCTACGGTGTTGGCACCCTGGGTGGGGTTGTTGCATGCTCAGGGGATCCAGGTGTTTCCTTACTTGGATGACTGGTTGATATCTTCCTCTTCTTTCCTTGAGGCTCATTCACATACCCAGGAGGTTTGCCGGCTCCTTCAGCAGTTTGGGTGGATTCTGAATTTGGAGAAGTCCCGTCTGTGCCCCACTCAGGAACAGATGTTCATTGGGGGGGTCTTCAACACCAAGATGGGGAACGTTTTCCTGTCAGAACCCTGCAGGCTGACTCTGGTGCGGGAGCTGAGAAAGGGGTTGGTAGCCCAGTCTTCCACAGCTCGACTGTGGTTACGGGTTCAGGGGTTGATGATCTGCTGCCATAATGATTGTTCCTTGGGCCCGTTTGCACTTGTAGCCCCTGGTGACTCATGTTATGGGACTTTGGTGCCCGGGGTCTCAGATTTACGAGCAGCTGATTCCGGAGGGTGTGGAGATTTCCCAGGAATTGTTGTAGTGGCTGGAGGATCAGTCCCTCTTGCAGGGCTCTCCCTTTGTGTCCCAGGAGCAGTTGGTGCTGACTACAGATGCCAGCGAGCTGGGTTGGAGAGCTGTGTTGGCCCTGGAGTCTGTTCAAAGGATCTGGTCGGTCCAGGAAGCAGGATTTCTTCAACTTGGAGGGAATGGAAGGCGGTTCAGTCGTCCTTGACTCATTTTCTTCCTTGGATCCAACAGCGGGATGTGCCAGTGAGAACGTTCAACACGGTGGTGGTGTGTTATATCAACCGCAGGGGAGTGCGAAAGTGGCCTCTCTCAACTTGTTGGGGCGTCCGATTTGCCAGTGGGCAGAGTTGATCGTGTTGTCTCTGAGGGCGTTGCATCTGCCGGAGGTTTTGAACTCGGAGGCGGGTCGCCTGAGCGGGGTTTTTTCACTCCCTGTCGGACATGTGCTTGACACCGGAGGTGTTTGAGGGGCTGATGGAGAGGTGTGGGGTCCCTGTGGTGGACCTGTTTGCTGCCCGGGAAACGCCTTGAGGGAGTGGTTGCTCTCTGGTTCAGTGTCACTGAGTTTGGTGAGTGGATGCGCTGTCCTTTCGGTGGGAGGGGGCTTGCTGTATGCCTTTCCTCCGATTGTCCTAATTCCGAGGGTCCTGCTGAAGGTCAGGTTGGACCGGGCTTCTGTAATCCTGGTGGCGCCTGCTTGGTGCCGGGGGCCTTGATTCCCTCTGTTGTTGAGGTTGGCGGTGGTCCCTTGCTGGCCGTTGCCGGTGGTTCCTGGTCCCCTGTCGTGTCCTCCTCTGTCCAGGGTTTGTCTAGTCCGCTTGCATCTGGCGGGTTGGATGTTGAGAGGATGAACCTCGTGGCTATGGGGTGTTCTCCTGATGTGGCTGAGTTTCTCCAGCAGTTCCGGTGCCCTTCGACTCTTATGTCCTATGCTCGGCATTGGGTGTCTTTTCAGGGTTGGTGTATGTATTGGGGCTGGTCTGCTATGGAGGTGGATCCAGAAAATACTGCTGCACCCTCACATCTCATCGTCACGCCCTATAGTTTGTGGAGTCCCTCAGGGCTCGGCCTTGAGCCCGACTCTTTTTAATGTTTACCTCTCCCGGTTAGCCCCGCTTATTGAACAACATGGGGTAAGTGTCATCTCGTATGCTGATGATACTCAGCTAGTGTTTTCCTTCAGGGATATATCCGAGGCAGCATTCTCTAACTTTAGACATTGTTTAGTCGATATTTCAGCATGGATGACTGAGAACTGTCTGAGATTGAATACCGACAAAATGGAGGTTCTATTTTTCAATCAGCCATCTCCGCCCCATTCGGACGTATGGTGGCCACCCGAGCTCAATCCCCCACCTCACCCTGTGCCCTCGGCCAGGTACCTGGGGTTCAAGTTTGACTCCGCCCTCTCTTGCAAGACTCAGATTAGTCATGTCTCCTCTTTATGCTTTTGGAAGATGAAGTCCCTACGGAGATTTCTCCATCTATTACCCATGGACTGCAGAAAGACTGTAGTTCATGCACTCATTACGTCTCAGTTAGAAAGTTACAGTCTATACAAAATGCGGCCGCCAGGCTCATTAGAAATATCCCAACACGACACCACATCTCCCCTCATCTACAGAACCTACATTGGCTGCCAGTAAAAAGGAGGGTTGAATTCAAGGCGCTAACCCTCGCCTACAGGGCAATTAAAGAAACGGGCCCCCACTACCTGAGAAAAAGACTCCGCAAATATCATCAGACGAGGATTCTGAGATCTAATCACCAAGTACTTCTTGCCACTCCCCGTTTAAAAAAAGCCAGATTAGGTGGCTGGTCTTTTACGGTAAGAACTGCCCATCTTTGGAACTCCTTACCCGAGTTCATAAGGAAGGCCAATTCAGAATCTGCCTTCCGCAAACTCCTAAAAACCTGTTTTTTTAGCCTCCCCTAGTACCTGGAACTTTTGTCAGCTTGCTTCCGCCTTCTGTTCTCCACAATTAGCGCCGGGACACCTCCGTTGGAGGTAGCTGTGCGCTCTACAAACCTCAAATTAAATATGGTATCTTAGTTTTCCTGACGGATGGCTTCATTTTGGGTCTGGCTGTGTCCTCCTTGCGGGCTCAGTGGGTGGCTGTGAGGGCCTTGAGAGGTTCGGCCTGTGGTTCCGTTGGTGTCCCGGTTGTTGAGGAGTTGTTTCCTCCGGAAGCCCATGGTTAAGTCCTTGGCTCCTTGTTGGGATCTTCCATTGGTGCTGTGGGCTTTGCAGTCGGCTCCCTTTAAGCCTCTGGGTTAGGTGCCTCTGCGTTTTTTGACGGTCGTGGTGTTTTTTCTGGTCGCTATTGCCTCGGCCCGGAGGGTTGGGGAGTTGGGTTCCTTGCTTTGTTCAGAGCCCTTGTTGCGTTTTTCTCCGGATTGGGTTGTTCTCCGGCCTGATCCTTCCTTTGTTCCCAAGGTCCCTTCCTCGTTTCGCTGCTCGGAGGATCTGGTTTTGCCTGTGTTCTGTCCTGTTCCTCTGTTGGAGGTTGAGGTGCGGCTGCACTGTTTGGACGTTAATCGGGCTCTTGAGGTGTACTTGAGGCGTACTCTGCCTTTTCATACGGTGGATTCGCTTTTTGTGACCTTTGGCCTGGCTGGGCGGGGTCTGATGCCCTCTGGTGCTACTCTCCGTCGGTGGCTGAGGTGGAATGTGGGAGCGGCCTATGATGCTTGTGGTGTGATGACACCCGAGTCGGTACAGTGGTGGTCGACTCGGGGTGTGGCTGCTTCTTGGGCTTGTTTTCAGCGGGCGTCTATGACAGAGATCTGCAAGGCAGCTACTTGTGGTGCTCCTCACACCTTTATGTACCATTATCATTTGGTGGTGGGTGGGACCGGTCGGCTGGTTTTGGGGACGCTGTGTTGCATTCTGTTCAAGTGGTGTGACTTTCTGCGTGTGTCAATAAAGTCTGTTTCCTGCTTTCTGTTGAAGCTGATTCTTGCTTTGGTATCTGCTCATATGATAATGACTGTGATTGGGAGGTCTGACGAGGAGGTAATGACCGGTTACTTACCGGTAATATTCATTACTCCGAATCGTAGACCTCCCCGTCACAGTCAGGGTTCCCATCCCTCCCTCCCTGTTCGGCTTCTTGTGCTTGGGGGTACAGGATGTGCTTCCTTGGGTCAAGGGTTATATGCCACAGGATGTGGGAGTGGCCTGGAGGGTAGGGATGGGCTAAGGAGTTTTGCTTGGAAGTTCTGGGGAGGCGCTATTGCTCATATAGTAATGACTGTGATGGGGAGGTCTACGACTCAGAGTAATGAATATTACCGGTAAGTAACCGGTCATTATTTACAGCCATTAGTCAAGATAAGGGGAATCCATGTCTTTGTGAGTAAGAAACTATCACGTTCAAATTAGTTGAACTACGAGAAGGTACTGAGTAGCAATCCAGAATAATGAACAATATTCTGTAGGTTTAGTTACTTATATTATATATTTAACAGTTTCATGTAGTGTTGCTGCATCATATGGAATTAGTGTGCATTACATAGAATAAAGTGTTTCAATACAAGTGCACATAAAGCAGAAGATACTGCATAAGATATCAATGCATAGTGCATAGACCAAAGTATAATAATATATACAAAACTGTTTAAATAAGAAAGTAGACAATAACATTGATTACTAGTTTGTAGACATCATACATTAGTTCAGTAACAACCAGAAGAGGTGAGTTGTTACCTGGTTCCTAAATGAGAGAGAAGGCTGCTTTATTAAATCAGTGACAAGAGAAAGTCATAGCGATGTTATTGCCACCTTGAAGGTTTGATTGTGTGCTTGTGAAGATTTGGGCTTTCAGCAAAAAACGCTTCGAAGCCCTCTTTGTCCTTGGATAAGTGAGCAACTCCAGTAGGAGAGGTGAATGGATTCGTACACAAGACAGCAAATTTTGAATTTCATTCTGGCTTCAATTGATAGTCAATATTGGTCCCTGTAGGTCATATCTGTCACTGTGTTGCTCTCAAGTAGCACCGACAATATAAAAAATTATATAACTGGTGACCTAAATAGAATATGAGCTATCAAGAAGTCTGCTAGTCGTTAAAAAGGAGGAAAGTGTGAATGAAAAACACGTAATGGAAACGTAAATTCAAAGATGGTACATGCTTTTCATAAAAACAAACATTGGCAAAGCCAATGGGTCTGGCTTTAACGTTCCAGAGCATGTAAACACAGTCATTAACCAATGCTGTTAACATGCATTTCATATACAAATGCTGTTTATGACACTAAAGCCTGCAAATACTGGTTTTACAAATGCTGGGAAAAAGTAACAAAAATTATGGCTTTCTGCATACAGGAGATAAAGAATTGAATGTGACAAACAGAATGATGATTGAGTGTACTTTTAGATGTAAAACAGTCCATCATGAATTCCAATGAAAGCACTTCCTGGAAGGTGGAATGTTACACCAAATAGCCCATATCATGAGATGAGAATGTTATACTCATCTGGGTGAGCCAAAACCGAATCTATGTATATTTTAAAAGGCAGCAATACATTTTACAGATAGCTGTACTCCTCAAGCCAGACCTAAAGATTCTGCAGTGCAGAGTTTGTGATAGTGACATTGTAGTTAGGGTCCCGCCTTCAACTCCATGATAAATATAGTTTTAGGGTGGCATTTAACTTAGAAACAATTTGCTTAATATATAAAAAACATTTCTAACATAATCTTGTTTTCGCATACAAACTACTATGCCAACATTGGGAGTGATACATTTTAGTTGAGATTTGTATAAGAATTTGGATCACAAAAGTACCTTTTTCAGATAGTGTGTACATCTGTTGAATTGTTTTTGAGAAACGTCAATTATCGGGACTGTGCCAACAGAGGATTGCAATTTCAGTTTCAGGCTGGACATGAGGTTAACTTACAACTTGTGCCACATTTTCTGTCCAGCTACCGCACTGGATCAGCAGCTCATGCAGGGGACAATTTGCTTGCCACTGGGGCATGGTAGAAAAGCATCTGAAAAGCCTTTTCCTAAAAAAAAGGTCAGTTTAACCATGGGAGTCATAGATAAGGATGTAGATCTTCAGACTAAAATATGAAGATATATGCCTACTTTTCTCCATGTTCATTTGTTCTGTATATTTAGTAATCTGTGTCTCCAGTGAGGCTTAAAGTTATTTCAGATCAGAAAACCTGTGATTATTCCTCTACCAGAAAGGCCTGGGATTTGCCTGAAAAATAAGGCAAAGTAAATTCCAGTTGAAGAAACTCTATGCACAGCGGAAGAGAAGATGCGAACAAGAGACACAGGAAAAGAGTCTCAAGACAAGTTGTGGACTTAACATAGCTAATTAAACTTTGGATCAACTCTATAACTCGTGGCCTAAAGTTACTTAACGGCACGAGCTATAGATTCCTCAGTTAAGTATCACTTAAAAATAAAACCCTCAATGGGTCCCAAATGTCGCCGCCGGTTCACTTTGTTTTCACCTGTTCCTCCGTGAAACGATTGCCGTGTATCTGCAATCCACAGTCCATACTACATTTTGATGGCGGTGCACATTTCCCGACCTGGACCGGCCGGTGTATATCATACAAAAACGCCCACATTTGAAAGTGTACTCGAAGAACAGGCAGACCCAGCCGTTACTTGCAAGATCTTTATTTCATTTTCAAACCGGCAGAATCCTTGGAAATATTGTCCAGCCCTACGCGTTTCAAAGCTTAATGCTCCTTGTTCACGGGCAATGTGGAAATAGCTCAAAAGAGCACCTTACGTCATTGGTTTAATTACCTCCTTCCGATGGATTTGTCCCCAATGCCTCCTGGGACATGTGGTGCTCGTGCAAGTTTTTCCCAACAATGGGTTTCCGCCAGCCACACATAATCTTAAAAATAAAACCCTCAATGGGTCCCAAATGTCGCCGCTGGTTCACTTTGTTTTCACCTGTTCCTCCGTGAAATGATTGCCGTGTATCTGCAATCCACAGTCCATACTACATTTTGATGGAGGTGCACATTTCCCGACCTGGATGGGCCGGTGTATATCATACCAAAACGCCCACAGTTGAAAGTGCACTCCAAGACCAGCCATTACTTGCAAGATCTTTATTCATTTTCAAACCGGCAGAATCCTGGAAATATTGTCCAGCCCTACGCGTTCAAAGCTTAATGTTCCGTGTTCACGGGCAATGTGGAAATAGCGAAAAAGAGCACCTTCGTCATTGGTTTAATTATCTCCTTCCGATGGATTTGTACCCAATACCTCCTGGGACATGTGGTGCCCGTGCAAGTTTTTCCCAACAATGGGTTTCCGCCAGCCACACATAAGCTTAAAAATAAAACCCTCAATGGGTCCCGGGAAATGTGCCCCGCCATCAAAATGTAGTATGGACTGTGGATTGCAGATACACGGCAATCGTTTCAAGGAGGAATAGGTGAAAACAAAGTGAACCGGCGGCGACATTTGGGACCCATTGAGTGTTTTATTTTTAAGATTATGTGTGGCTGGCGGAAACCCATTGTTGGGAAAAACTTGCACGAGCACCACATGTCCCAGGAGGCATTGGGTACAAATCCATCGGAAGGAGGTAATTAAACCAATGACGTAAGGTGCTCTTTTCCGCTGTTTCCACATTGCCCGTGAACAAGGAGCATTAAGCTTTGAAACGTGTAGGGCTGGACAATATTTCCAAGGATTCTGCCAGTTTGAAAATGAAATAAAGATCTTGCAAGTAACGGCTGGGTCTGCCTGTTCTTCGAGTGCACTTTCAACTGTGGGCATTTTTGTATGATATACACCGGCCCGTCCAGGTCGGGAAATGTACACCGCCATCAAAATGTAGTATGTACTGTGGATTGCAGATACACGGCAATCGTTTCACGGAGGAACAGGTGAAAACAAAGTGAACCGGCGGCGACATTTGGGACCCATTGAGGGTTTTATTTTTAAGATTAAGGGGCCGATTCCGATCTCGGCCGGTAGTGCTCCGAACCGGATTCGGATTTACCGGATCCGATTCGGAGCCCTGTTTCCCGACCGAATCGTACGCGGGTCCGGCCGAGCGAGTACGATGCAAGCTCCCCGCGAAATCGCCGACCCGACTCGAACGCGGCTTCAACACGCTCCGACCGACTCGCACAGACATGACTCGCACCGCGCTATGGAGACGTTTCCCGGCCAGGTAAGTACGATGCGCGCCGCGAGCAGTCCAACCGACTCGCGCCGTCCGGCTCGGAAGAGCTGTCGGAGCCGGACTTTGGGGTCCGCGTCGGACCCCCTGTACTGCGTATGGCGTGCGAGTCGCACACAGGGGGGAACCATGGGTCCCCCTCACCTGTGCATGTACGCCGCGATGCGCATGGACGCGTACCCGCTGTAGGGGCGCCCTTGTTTGTCCTCGCACCCATTGAGTCAATGGGAGCCCGCGTACGCGTTGTACGACCGGCTCCCATTGACTTCAATGGGAGTCCGACCGAATCGAGTCCGATAGCAGGCGAATGCATCGTACTCGTCCGGTCGGACTGCTAGGTTCCGATTCAGTCGGAATTCTCTCCGGGTCCGGCTCGGTCGGAGAGATTTCCGGCTGGAATCGGAATCGGCCCCTATGTGTGGCTGGCGGAAACCCATTGTTGGGAAAAACTTGCACGAGCACCACATGTCCCAGGCGGCATTGGGGACAAATCCATCGGAAGGAGGTAATTAAACCAATGACGTAGGTGCTCTTTTCCGCTATTTCCACATTGCCCGTGAACAAGGAGCATTAAGCTTTGAAACGCGTAGGGCTGGACAATATTTCCAAGGATTCTGCCGGTTTGAAAATGAAATAAAGATCTTTCAAGTAACGGCTGGGTCTGCCTGTTCTTCGAGTGCACTTTCAACTGTTGGCGTTTTTGTATGATATATATATATATATATATATATATATATATATATATATATATATATATATATATCCTCTTTCACCGCTCTTAATACAACCTTTCATTTAGATTGAAGAAGGCGCGGACCACAAGTACGTGCATGAATTTCCTTTTTATTTCATGTCGGCCATAACGCGTTTCGGTCCAGCTGGACCTTGATCACATGACAACGCCGATTCGTTTTTCCACCCCTTTAAAGTGACAAAGTGCAATTGGTGATTGGTACTGACTGTTAGACATGGAAAAATACTACCCCCTGTCTTCACATAGGGTTTCAGTACGATGTTAATGTGCCATTCGCAAAATTAACAATTATCTTTTAAGTCTATCATAAATATTGTTCCTCTTCCCGTTTAAATACATAGAAAATAAGAATTGATAAACATAGTAAAGATAAAAGATCATAATGTCAGTAATAGCAGCAGTATAATAATGAATAAATACATAAATAAATACATAAATAGATAATTATTCATGAAAAAGATTTTTGAAACAACAATAAATATTGTAAAAAACCAGCCTCCTTAAATATAGAGTTTCAATATAACGCATCACTGCATAATGCAGTGTACCTGCTGTACTAATGGCACTTATATATACCTACTCCAGGTTCTGGTGTTACTCTCACCCTTTACTCATGTCTAGTACCTTTGAAACTAAAGTGCTCGTGCAACAGTTAGCTACAAACTGCACAGGTCTATGACCAGTGATAACCCATAGATAATATTTTCACCATACTTGTGTCCTAAAATTTGATTAAAAAACCACTATTATCGTGGTTCAGGTTGGTACGGCAGCCTCCTTTAATTACTGTAAGATACAAATTGACATCCTATTTTTTGGGCCTCATCTGTGTTGCCCATGAGCACCCCTGCTGACGACAGACAGGTGAGTGGGCCTTGAAGGACTGTTGAGCTGAAGCATTGCCTCCTATAAAAAAATATGTATATTAGATTACTGGAGGCAGGTAAACAGATCCTCCCGTTGTATTAAGGCCTCCCTATATATATATATGTGTGTGTTAGTTCCACAAATGCCACTTCTTAACCGCTGAACGCTTTACAGATCGGGTGCTACCTTACTCGTGCAAGTGGCTGCACGTTCTTAATTTTACAAACAACGACGTTCACACAGGAACCTCAAGGAGCACTCAGTGGGTTCACAACATCCATTTATTCGGCAGACGCGTTTCGGTGATACTTCGCCTTTCTCAGTGCCGGATACCACAAGGAGTCTCGAAATTCAAAATATTTATACAGGTAAAACCGCTCCCATTGGTTAGGCGCCGCATGAGGAGATTGCGCCTCCCACAGTGGGTACAGGTTCCACAATGCACCTCACTTTGTTGTGTACTCGCTGACTGTAGCACACTATTATATTGGGGCTGTTTAACATGATTAATGCATTGTCCTCCAACTCCTTCGATCAGCCGCATTATTGCATGTTGAGAAATGTCACATTCTAAGCGTTCGTTTAAGTAACTGGCGCTTACCCATTTGATAATGAAGGATCAGTGTCCAATGTAACTTTCCCTTCCAGGAAAAAATAATAATAAAAAAAAATATGTATACTTTTTCCAGAAAGTTCGATACCTACAAACGACAGGCTTTGACTGATAAAATACCTGTAGTCCAAGCCGTAACATCAGGTGATAACTCTACAACCAATGTCGATTCAGATACTTATTCACTTACCACTAACAGTGACTCAGACGATAGCAGACCCACTACATCGAAATTCACAAAAATTTGGGGCTATACAATTGACACCTGCTGAGGAATTTAATTTTTTGCGCCAGGACCGGAGGCAGACCTTGCGGCCCCGGAATCCTCAAACAAAGCAAGGCGGGGCAGGAACAGACGCAGGAGCGAGAGGAGGAGAAAGCACAAGCAACAACACAAGCAGAAGAGCGTAGACCAAGAAGTGGAGGCGCTAAAAAAATCAACTGACAATACTGTTATCAACTTAACTGAGACAACGTTGACATCAGCAGAAATACAATTGTTGTCATTGGGCCTGACTTACTGTCCGGAAAGCAATTTCGCATATAACCAATCTAGAATAGATGTGTTTAAATTAATCCGGAAGTTAAAAATAATCAAATTTTATCAACTCAACAAGAACATGACTGTTAGTCAGAATGGCCCACCAGATGAAGGAGACAGCAATGTAGATTTTCCTAGTAATTTATGACTGAATGTCTTAATTTTATTAAAGACACGGAATTGAGTATTATGCTTTACTAATCTTGCTTTATTCAATAGCAGCCAAGATAAACAGCGAAAACTACAGTTCCCAGAAGGCCAAGAGATCAAATGGCCAATGGGGAAACGTGGAATCCAACACTAACAACCAAAGAACAGGCAGACCCAGGTACAATGCTTGCCCTGACTGCAAACAGCCCTCTTTTCTTCGGCGAGCAGATTAGATATTGTCCATAAACAAAGGAAAAATTGAGAGAACAACACCAAAGGCCAGAGTCCAAATAGAAAACTCTTGACAAAAGTCCAAGAAAGTCATTCTTGAAGCTGGAACTGGGAGCGGAGGATCAGGAATGCAAGCTGGAACTGGACGTTGCAGATCAGAAACCTTGAGCGGGCGATGTCCCCGGTCAGGAAGAAGCTGGTGGTAGAGCTGGAGTCGCTAAGGGAGGGAGAAGAACACATATTAAAAGGTGATGCAGTGGGATAATACTCGCCTCCGTGTCTTTAATAATATTAAGACTTTCCGTCATAAATTACTAGGAAAATCTACATTTTATGACATGACCGGAGGCTCCTATTATGTTTGTTTAAAGCATATCAACAACCAAAGAAGCCGCAGTAATAACAGGTTTACAATAAAACATACGAAACACATTGTCATTGGACCAATCAGCCGATCTCAGAATGTCCTCCAATCTGGAGCCTGCCCAAAAAGCTTTGGAGGCCATGGCTCCCCTGGTAGAATGGGCACCGAAGACAGAAACCTCAATACCAGCAAGGGACATAACCCAACAAACCCAACGGGCTAAAGTGGCAGAGGAAACAGGTTTATGGGGTTTACGGAAGGAAATGAGAAGTTGGGAATGGGAGGACGTTCTGAGATCAAAGGTCCGTTGTTCGTACACCTTGAGGCATTGACATACACATAATTTAGGCTGAGAAGGAAAATAAGGATAAAAAACTGAATTCAAGTTAGTTTTTGTACGTTTGTTAATGTGAAACCTCACCCCAGAAGGGGTAAATTGACGAGAGGAAACATCCATTGCCTTAACATCAGAAACACGTTTGATAGAAACCAAGCACAAAAGCATGGAAAAAATTTTGAGAACCAGATTCACGTCCCATAACTTAGAGTACTTTGCTAACGGAGGGTTGGAAAACTTTACGCCCCGTAGGAGACGACAAACCAGGGGGTGTTCACCCACTGGTTTACCGTCGACAGTACTGTGATTGAGGGAGATCGCCGATCTGTATAGGCTAACTGTTCTGTAAGACTTACCTGAACTGGCTTCAGACGCCAGAAAATAGACAAAATGTAAGTTAGATGTGCTGAAAAGGGATCAACATGTTTTCCCACACACCAGCTTGCCCATAAAGACCACGCTGATTTGTAAGCTTTTGTTGTGCCTGGAGCCCAGGCTCTGCTAATGAAGAGAGAAGCTTCTTGCAAAATGAGGTGGTCAGGGTGGTAAGACCCTAAATTTTCCACGCGGACAGAGTCAAAGAGTTGTCCAGAATGAGACTGTGTGGCTGACCCAATGGATCTAGCAGAAGATTGTTGTATGGAGGAAGGAGAACAGGAAAGTCCCCCGCCATCTCCAGAAGAGACGGGAACCAAATCTGTGATTGCCAGAAGGGGACTACTAGCACCAGAGAGGCTTGTTGGCGTCTGGACTGGGCAAGGACTCTGTTGATCATGATAAATGTGGGGAAGGCGTAATTTAGATGAAGAGACCAATCTTGGAGGAAGGCGTCTGTGGCGAGAGCCAACGGATCCGGACGCCAACTGAAGAAGTGAGGAAGCTGGGAATTGAGGCGAGAGGTGAAGAGATCGACATGCAAAGGGCCCCATTTTTGGAACAGAGATTGAAAGACGGATGGAAGAAGCTTCCAATCGCTGGAGTCCCGTAGGTACCGAGAGTGCCAGTCTGCGATGGAGTTGAGATTGCCTGGAAGATATTCGGCTCTGACCGAGATCTTGTTGAGGTGGCAAAATTCCCAAATGCTCTTTGCTAACTCCGCAAGAGGTTTGGGTTTTGTGCCACCTAGATGGTTTATGTAACGGACCGCAGAAACATTGTCCATACGAAGTAAGATAGCACAGCAAATTCTGTCCTTTGCGAGGCTTTTGATCGCAAAGGAACCTGCCAGCATCTCTAAACAGTTGATGTGCAATCTCGACTCCTCTAGTGACCATGTACCGCCAGTCGAGATTGTGCCACGGCGGGCGCCCCAGCCCGACAGACTTGCATCTGATTCTAATACAAGATCTGGGGCTGAGGCGAAGATTGTCCTGCCGTTCCATGCATCTAAATGGTCTATCCACCATTGGAGCTCCAAACGAGACTCTGGATCTAAGGAAATCAGATCTGAATAAGCCAGACCTTGACGTAGGTGGCGTATTTTTAGGCGCTGAAGCGCTCGATAGTGCAGAGGTCCCGGATAGATCGCCTGAATGGAAGCAGACAAAAGACCCACAATTCTTGCCAGAGATCTGAGAGAAATCGAGGAACTTCTTAGAACTTGGGAAATTTCCGATTTTATGGCTGACACTTTTGCCAGAGGCAGATGAAGGGAAGCAGTGGAAGAATCTACCAGAAAACCTAGGAATTCGATTTGTTGGGAAGGAATGAGCATGGATTTTTCGGGATTTAAGAGGAAGCCCAGCTCTGAAAGAAGGGACCGAGTAATGTCCAAATGATACAGCAGGGTTTGTTTGTCTGAATTCATAATCAGAATGTCGTCGAGGTATATAAGTAATCTGACCCCAAGAGACCTCAGATATGTCACCACCGGTTTCATGATCTTTGTAAAGCACCATAGTGCTGACGACAGACCGAAGGGGAGAGAGCAAAAGTGATAAGTCACTCCTAGCCACTGAAATTGGAGAAATTTCCTGTGAGAAGGATGGATAGGAATTGTAAGGTATGCGTCCTGTAAGTCTATTCTGACCATCCAGTCGTGTAAGCGGAGAGAGTCTCTGAGATGAATAATGGTCTCCATTTTGAAGTGGCGATAAACCATGAATTGGTTGAACCACTTGAGATTTATGACAGGACGCATTTTCTTGTTCTTTTTTCGAACCAGAAAGATGGAACTGAGAAAACCCGAAGGATCTAGAGGAGCGGCTTGAATAGCTTGCTTTTGAAGAAGGGACTGCACTTCGATTGAAACAAGATTGGACATGTCGGTTGAAAAAAACGAGAGGAGGAGGGAAAACTGTTTGGAAAGGTGGAGCATAGAACTCTATAAGATAACCTTGGATGGAGTTTAGAACCTACGGATCTGCAGTTAGAGTTCGCCATTTTGGAAGAAAAAGACTTAAACGACCCCCAACGGGGGGAGGCACTGAGAGGCTCACCTTGTTGGTTAATGTTCCGGAAGTTCTTTTGTCCACGACCTCTGAAACCACAACCTCGTTGAGGGTAGAATTGGGGCTTGAACTCTTGGTAGTTGGAGTTTGAATTGAAAGATCCTCTGGAGCCTTGGTTATGGTATGGGCGGCCGGTAAAGCGACCCCTGGCTCTACCGGCCCGTCCAAAAACCCGCTGGGTGAAGACTTTCTTTAAAGATTGTTGTGCCTTATCGATAGAAGCAAAAGTAGAGACGAACTTACTTAAGTCCTTTACTAAAGAGTCACCAAACAATAGACCATCGGCCTTAATACCCGGATCAAGGGCAGCCAAGTTAGCCAACTTGGGATCCAGCTTGATAAGAAGGCCTTTGCGGCGTTCATGGATGATTGCCGAATTGGCATTACCAAGGAGACAAAAGGCTCTTTGGACCTATAAAGAAACATCCTGAGGGTCCAAGTCAGAACCATCCAAACGAGCAGTTTCTGCCATATCAAAAACACGAGCCAAGGGCCCCACAATATCCAATAATTTGTCCTGACAAGTAGACCAAGCCTTATCCACCCCTTTACAAGGATCCTTTCCAAACTTTGAGAAGAAAGTTAACAAGGGTTGATCAATAGTCGGAGTAGTCGAAATATTGGAAGAAAGGGAAGGTTTGGGATATTCCGACTTGAGTTTGGACCTGGTGGATTTGTCCAAAGGCAGACGAAGTCTAGCTGATAGATAATCACTTACATGTGAAGCAGGGAACCATTCCGTGGAATTAGGATGGCGAATAGAAGAAGGGTCAAACATGGGAGAACCTTCTGAATCCAAAATAGGTTGAAATGAAAAAGAATCAGTTCTTGGCTTCTTAGCAGGAGGAGAAGAAGGATCATTGGCATCGAAAAGGTCAAACGCATCATCTGCATCCCCAAGATCGTCATCAGTGTCCAAAATTTGAGAAATAACCAATTTCTTTGGTACCTCGGGATTTTTCAATTTTGATTTACATTTACCAGCATTCGTAACAGTAAACCCCTCCTTAGCAGGAGGCCTGGGAGGCACAACGTCCTCAACCTCGCATGAGCAAACCTCACTTAGCCTTCGAGACTTCACAGTCGCAGAAACATCAAAATTAGTGCTGGAAGGTACCAACTTTCTCTTTCTGCTATCCCCGCAGAATGGGCCAAAGCTTTGGACTTTAAAGATAACATAGAGTCTTCTATATCCTTAGAAAATCTCTTCATAGAGGCTTCAACAGCATTTTCCACAGAGGAATTAATAAACATGTTTAAATCATTTTTAAATGCCTCCCCTTCTTCATTTGGCATGTCAGACCCTCCATAATCAAAATCCCAAGCAGACAAAACGAGGTAGGAAAGGGTTAACCGGCAGGCAGAGAGAACCTGGAACCGCCCCTGGGCGTGAGGAGAAAAACTGAGAGGCCGGGTCAGGCAGTGAAACCACTCCCAAGGGGCCGGACTCAACCGGAGTGCAGATGAGGAAACGAAGCTCTGAAACCAAGAAGGCACAGCAGGCTGAAGGCTCGGCGGGAGAATGCCGAAAGACCGTTGAGGAAGGGAACGGTAGAAAGATGGCTGCGTCGCATCACGCTGAAGAGATAACGAGCGCGCGAGCAGCAGGGAAAGAACAGGTGCGGGCAGCAGCAGGGGAGCACCGAGTGCAACCGGAAGGTACTGGCACCAAAATATTATCAAACTATCACCAAAACTGAGCACTATAAATAAAAACAAGTCAACAATACAAGTACGAGTGAAAATAGAATAAGTGTATGTACTTATCTTGACTGCGAGCATCAAGAAAAGAGGGCTGTTCACAGTCAGGGCAAGCATTGTACCTGGGTCTGCCTGTTCATTGGTTGCTAGTGTTGGATTCCACGTTTCCCCATTGGCCATTTGATCTCTTGGCCTTCTGGGAACTGTAGTTTTTGCTGTTTATCTTGGCTGCTATTGAATAAAGCAAGATTAGTAAAGCATAATAGGAGCCTCCGGTCTTGTCATAAAATTTGCAAGTAAAAGATGTCACTACACTCAGGTTGCTACAGTCTATGACTCATGATGATAGTGATCTCGCAAACTCCACACAACAAGATTTAGCCGAGGCAGGCATCAACATTGGTAAACCTGCAAAGAGTCCTTTTCGTCCTCCATCAACTTTTCTTCCACTTATGCCTAAGGATGCCATAGATGTTTTTAGCTGCAGATTGGTGGAAGAACTAAAACAGTTGAATGTGTCCACCAATCGGAACAAGAGTCGGAGAAATTACACACAAGCCCGATATTTTGCCCTCATGAAAAAACTAAGAGACAATCATGATATTATAGTCAATAAAGCCGACAACGGAAGGAACATTGTTTTATGGCCAAAGATCAATATTTAGAGGAGGCCAACAGACAGTTATCGGATTTGACATGTTATAAAAAGCTTCAAGACAAGATCTACGATTAGTGAAGGACAGAGTGTTTCAACACCTTGCGCAGTGGAAAAGGCAAGGATTGCTATCTAAAAATGAATTAAATTTTTTAAAAGTAGATCATCCTATCACTCCTGTCATTTACTTTATACCCAAAGTACACAAAAATGTCTCACCTGTCCCTGGGAGGCCCATCATGTCAGCGAGAAAGAGTATTATGGAATTTATTTCCAAATATGTGGATTATTTTTTACAGGATCATGTT
The DNA here is from genome assembly GCA_963921515.1 of Calotriton arnoldi. Lineage (NCBI taxonomy): Eukaryota > Metazoa > Chordata > Amphibia > Caudata > Salamandridae > Calotriton > Calotriton arnoldi. The sequence goes on from CAWUFW010002898.1 coordinate 528,945, forward strand.
GTTGGGCTACCTTCCTTTATAAAAGACACTAGTGACTTTCTTAGGAAAATCAGTGAGACCAAATGGCATCAAGGTTTTTTGTTGATAGTAATGGACATTACATCACTTTACACTAGTATTCACCATGCCGATGCTCTCACTGCAGTAAAACATTTTCTTGACAATAGATCAATCCATTTATATGAACATAACAGCATGATTTTAAAAATGATTGAACTATGCCTCAACAATAATTTTTTCCTATTCAATAAGGAGGTCTATCAGCAGCTCAGAGGGGTGGCTATGGGGGCATGCTTCTCCCCCAGCTACGCATGTCTTCATGTGGGCTGGTGGGAGGAGCATGTCCTCAGGCAACACCACAAAACGATTTTTGATTCACATGTGAGACATTTTTGGAGATACATCGACGATGTCTGTATAATATGGGAAGGTACCAAACAGACAGCTGTTGACTTTGTGACTTCAATTAATGATAATGAACTCAATTTACAATTCACTGCAGAAATCAGTGCAACAAGTGTGGAGTTTTTAGATGTACAAGTCTACATCAGTGAGGGGAAAATTCAGACTAAATTACATAGAAAAAAGACTGCCGGTAATTCTATCATTCACGCTAGCAGCTCGCACCCTAGCCATCTAATACATAGCATACCATATGGCGAATTCTTACGGATTCACCGTATTTGTAGCCTGAAGTCAGATTTAAGTCAGTGCCACCAGGAAGCGTTTGATCGATTTTTGGTTCGAGGGTACAAGCGTGCCGAGTTACATAAGGCTCGCAATAGAGCAAATGCACACACTAGGGATGTATGCTTAATACCCAAAAGAGAGAGAACCACAGATCCATCACCTGATAACATAGTCCAGGTTAACACGCAGAGCATCAGGTTAATCACAGGTTTCTGCAAACAGGAGAAAAAGATATGCAATATCATCTATTCTCAATGGCCTATTGTATTATCTGACCTAACTCTTAAATCCAGTCTGCCACCACTGCCAGCAATAACGTTCAGGAGGGCTCCCTCCATGAGGGATGCCCTAGTAAAATCTAGTCCTGAAATCACAGCTGCACACACTTGGTTGTCTAAGCCTGGTTTTTACAAATGTAGTTCTTGCCGGGCTTGTAAATTTGCTGTCAATCTAACCGAATATGTAACAGCATTCAGTTCGGTACCTGTTCCCATCAAAGACCACTTTACGTGCCGCACTGAATTTGCGGTATATGTCTTACAGTGCACATGCGGGCTCAAATACATAGCGAGCACCAAGCTCCCAGTATTCAATCGGATCCTTCAACATCTCAGACCCATAGGTAATTCAGACCATAGCTACCCTGTGGCTCAACATTTCAAGTTGGTGCATCAGAATAGTTTAAATGACCTGACCTATTCTGTAATAGGGGCAGTTCCCATTTCAAGACGGGGTGGCAACAGGGAAAGGAGCCTGCTCCAACTTCAGTCACATTTGATTTTGGCGCTTGACACCATGATGCCGAATGGCTTGAATACAAGCGAGGACCTTCATAATTTCTTATAGGTCTGGAATTTTGGATTTTTTGTCTAGGTGGTCCTGTAATATCCAGAATTGGTTGTTTTTTCACCCTTAATCACCGGTATTTGGTTTTTAGAGACTTGCACCCAGCGAGAGTATACACACAAGATGACCTTAATTGTACCCTCAGCCATTTGTATTTGGATTAACCCTGGGCAAAGCACTACGCTACGCTCGCGTAGTTTGCGAGGTTTGCTGCTTCGCACTGCGCGGTGCACGTAGCACAGTGCAAACACGCGTGGCGTAGCGTAGCGTAGTGCAGCGGTCATTTTTGCTTGCTCGCGGTCCTCAACGTCAAGTTGGCGACCGCGAGCAAGCAAAATGACTATCCCGGCGAGACTTTTCCTCGTTCGCGATCAGCAACATCAAGTTGCCGATCGCTGAGCGTGAAAATAAACCTCCGGCGAGATTCTCCAGCGCGGGAGGTCAGGTTTCTCATTGCGAGTGAGTCGCGTATGCTCGCGACCGCTCGCGATGAGAAACTACCAGTCAGCGTTGAGAAAGCTGCCACTCGAGTAAAAATCTACTCGGCGGCAGTAAAGACAGCTTGCACTGTGCAAGATGCCGTTTTCAATGATTGCACAGTGCGGACAAGCATCCGGCACTGTGCAATCATTGCGAACAGTGCACTACGCAGTTCGCGTAGTGCTACGCGTAGCTCGCGTAGTGCGAACTGCACTTTGCGTAGCTTCGCGTAGCGCTACTTCGCAAACTACGCCCAGGCTTAATTTGGATACTCAGATTAATTTCGATTCTCACTGTTCGAAATGGCATCAACTGTGTGAGAGTGAGGATACGTTTGGCACTAGTCATGATGAGCCAAGTTCAGGTTTTTTTGACGTTTACACTTGAATTTCCTTCTTATACTGTTTTTGTCTGTTATAATTTTTTTGCTTTTGCACTTGCACTTTACTAGCAATTATTATAAGCGTAGATCTGAAATTTCGCCTCTGGGCAGCCACACTTATGACATTTTTTAATAAGCACAATGGGTATCCGGTTTTAGAATACTCTCTTTTGTAAAACTGGTATTTTAATCGTTGAGTATACTGGCACTGCACTTGACATCATTTTTTAACTGCAATTACATTAGGTACTACCTTGATTTATCGTGGCAGAACATGAGATAGTGGTTCATTTTGTTCATCAGTCGTTACAATTAATGTATGATTAATGGTTCCACAACACTGTTGCATTGCCAAATGAGGTTTGATCAGTTAAGGAGTGTATAATTATCAGCATTAGCATTTGCACTAGCACTTTAGTTTGACAAAAATTTGATAATTATTGCACTAGCACTTTATCTGCCTTATTCATTATTTTTTGTATTACTTGATTCATGATGCTAGTTCAGGCATTTTTTCTAAGTACAATATGATGTGTGACTAGAATTGTTCATATGCCTGATTTCATCATGTGTGTTGGTATTAGCAGCTAGCAACTGATTTCAATACTATATATATATACCTATATTTTTAAATGTATTGTTTTCTGTTCTTCGGTACCGCTTTTTCAATATTATATGAATTGTACAGGCATACAATGTTAGATTCAAACATCCATGCCAGTTGTTAAGTCTGTTGTCTATATCCATCAACATGCCAGTGAGTTTCTCTAACCGGTAGGGTTTGCACTGTATATATTGGTCTAGTGTCATGTGGCGTGTCATGTGATCTAGATCTCGTTGCTGTGATCGAAACGCGTCATTGGCAGGCACTGGCCTGACGAACACTGAGGTTTATACAATGAAATAAAGAACATCTAGAAAAGGAGCAACTCGGAGTTTCAGCGTGTTTGTGGTCCGTACCTGGGTGGTCCCACCGTGAGTGAAGGTGGGCCAGGATTGCAGAGTTTATATATATATATATATATATATATATATATATATATATATATATATATATATATATATATATATATATATATCCCAAACAAAGTCTCGCTTCAATCCTTGCCTCACACGACGGCGGGCCGTGGTGGGTTAGCGGGACCCCAAACATCCATATTTCATTATTGTATCCGAACAATGATCCACGGCACCCAATTGCTTCAAGCAGATTTTAATTCAGCAAATGCTCCACTCATATATATATATATTGACACACACAAAAAACAAAGGTTACAGGGACGTTATAGTTAGGCTCAGATTTCACACACACAAAACCATTGAAATTCCACAGTTATATTTGCCTGAACTAACTATAACTTACTCCCCCGCAATGCATGGCTTATTACCTCACATAGTACATAACTCATGACATGGTTAGTGACATGACATGGATGAGTGGATTTGTGAGTCGGTGAGTGGGTGTGTGAGTGGCTGTATGGGTCTGTAAGTGGGTTTGTGAGTGGCTGTGTGAGTGGGTGTGTGAGTGGCTGTTTGGGTCCATGTGTGGGTGTGTGAATGGGTCTGTAAATAGGTGTGTGAGTGGTTTTGTGGGTGTGAGTGGTTCTGTGGGTATGTGAGTGGCTGTATGAGTCCTGTGAGTGGGTGTGTGAATGATTATTTGGGTGTGTGAGTGGCTGTATGTCTGTGAGTGGGTATGTGAGTGGTTTTGTGGGGGTGTGAGTGGATGTGAGAGTGGCAGAATGGGTGTGTGAATGGATGTCTGAGTGTCTGTGTGGGTGTGTCAGTAGCTGTGTGAGTGACTGGACCAGAACGGAACCTCACTTGCCCCTTTATCCAACAAGAGTCCACAGTTTTGCACGAAATATCTACCCAACTGGAGTACTTTCTACTGGTTAATTAGTAAGTGCTAACTCGCTGGGTAAATGTCTAGTGCATATTCCACACTACGGCTGTGTAATGGACCAGTAGGAAATATCTCCCGTGACCTTCTCTGGGTTTAATGTCGGCAATGTAATTGTTCCTCATGTGTCTTCTTCCAGAAATCTGTGATAACATGAATTCTCCCATAGAGAAGATGATGAGACTACAAAGTGTTGAATCTCTACCAAACAAGAGTACATCCTCTTAACTATATAAAGTAAGCGTTTCTTTGTTTGGTGGAGGTGTCCTCATATTCCTCAGCATTAAGAAGGCATCACCAAAATCGGAGAAACGCCCTGGGGGACCTTTTAGTAAGCTGCCCATCATACTGGCAAAAAGTAGGAAGACCTTTGCTTACTACTGAGGTGGACGGAGCAGGGCCAACCAAACAGGCCAGGCTTTCAGGAGATTTTGCACATTTGCATACTCTTTATAATCTAAAGTGAGAACCATGGACTCTGCTCTCACCAGGAGAGGACAAGAAAGAACCCACTCATCACAGTCATTACATATTGCGCTCTAATAGATCAATGATGCATTCACCTCTGTGAAGGATTTCAGATCTTTTTTAATGTGAAATTGCAGAGAAAACATATTTGCTTTGCCTTTGCCAAGCCCACGAAGTTAGGATCATTATTTTTTAACAGAAGGAGAGGGAGGCTGTTCGGCCTTCCTCCCTGGCCCGATTTCACCCCTGGGAACCCCATCCCCAGGGCCCAGCTACTTGATGCTGTGTGTGCCCTGGCCCTACCCAGGGCACCCAATGTGCAGTGTTGGGGACCTCCAGTGAAAGCCAGTATTGCTCCTGCATGCAGGGAGCAGCCATAATGCTGCTCCTCGCGTGTGGGAGACATTCTTTAATTTGTTTTCCTGCCCGCTTGACAGTGACACAGATGAAAAGTCCACTCCCAGTTTGTAGAAGCAGTTTTCCTCCTTCCGCCCGCTGTGAGTGGACTTGCTGTTTGCTCTTATTTGGCAGGAGCTGTTAAAGCTCCCAGCAAGCTAGAGCAAACAACGATGTCCTGAGGGTGGGCACCTCGGGACATAGAGAGCTGGCCCTGGGGTGTGGCGGTCCCCAGGGCCATTAATGGCTCCAGGAGGGGGGCCTCTCTCCTGTGTTTATGTAGGGCCTGCCCCAGGGTGGTGGTGCTGCGGGTGGCTGTGTGGGTCTGTGAGTGGATGTGAGAGTCAGAGAAATTCCCTTCGCCCCGGGGAGGTGGTAGTGCTAGGGCAATTTATTAGTAAGGAGGGGGGTTTGTCCGGCCCTCCTCTTATTTTAAAGCCAAGCCCCGGGGAGGTGGTAGTCCCTGTGGCCTTAAAAGGCCTACAGAGGGGTGTCATGCGGACCCCCCCTCTCATAATTGAACATTGGACCATCACACTTGCATTGGAGTACCCTCTCCGCCAAACTTAAGGTCTGCCTGCCTCATTTCGAGTTGGGCAGACCTTCAGTATGTCAGCAATTGAGACAACGCTGTCTCCGTCGCTGACATACTCCTCCAATGGCACGGCGGAGTGAGGGTCTTAAGAAGTTTAGCCATCTGACTGACTGCCCGCCCGATTTAGAGTGGGCGGTCAAATAGCAAGTTTTCACTATCCATCACCGCCAGATAAAACCTGGCAGTAAGAGGCAGCGAAAACTGCTAAATGACCCCTACACCATAGTAACTCACATAGTGTGGAGGTCATTAGTTTTTCTATTTTCAGATATTGAAAATAAAACAATATGTAGCCTGAACTCTAAATCTACCACTTAGGGGTCGATTCCGATCTCGGCCAAAAGCGCACTTAACAGTATTCGTCCGGAAAAAATACAAGCCGAACGCGTGTTTCCCGACCGATTCGAACACTCGTCCGAACGAACAAGTACGATGCGCACAACAGCCCAGATTCCGAGCGAGCCGTACTTACCCATATCAGCTCCTGTTCCCCGCCCGAGCCGGATCCGTAAACGCCGATTCGAGTCGCACGGAAGCAAATACACAGCACCTTCCAGCCGGACTAGTACAATGCGCCTTCCGTACGCGCCGAACCCATCGCTACGTCCGGCACGTTTGAGCATCCGGGAGAGCTGTACATAAGCTCCGATTCGCGCCACAAGACGATCCACGGCGGCCGAGACGAACAAGCCAGTGGCGAGTGCGAGTCGAAGCCACGAGAAACCCGAGCGAGGCGACCCAACCATGAATCCCATCGCGCAGGTCCTACCAATACTCTACATCTATTACCGGGACCGGTACGGACGGCGTACGGCACAGACGGTAAGTCAAACACCCACAACACAAACAAACGACACGTACCCGAAATATGTCACACACACATAGGGATGCACAAATGACGTACACCAGCACCAGCAGAACCATAGGGGCGGGATGGCTATCACCAATGCCATACACACCCATAGGGGGATGGATGCCTACCACTAATACCATCCCCACTCATAGGGGGATGGATGCCTACCACTACCACCACCCCTACTCAGGGGGGCCAGGATGCCTGTCACTACTACCATCCCCACTCATAGGGGGATGGATGCCTACCACTACCACCACCCCTACTCATGGGGGCCTGGATGCCTGCCACTACTACCATCCCCACTCATATGGGGATGGATGCCTCACTACCACCACCCCTTTTCAGGGGGCCTGGTTGCCTGTCACTACTACCATCCCCACTCATAGGGGATGGATGCCTACCACTACCACCACCCCTACTCAGGGGGCCTGGATGCCTACCACTACCACCACTCCTACTCATGGGGCCTGGATGCCTGTCACTACTACCATGCCCACTCATAGGGGATGGATGCCTACCACTACCACCACCCCTACTCAGGGGGCCTGGATGCCCTACCACTACCACCAACCCTACTCAGGGGGCCTGGATGCCTACCACTCCCACCACCCCTACTCATGGGGGCCTGGATGCCTGTCACTACTACCATCCCCACTCATAGGGGGATGGATGCCTACCACTACCACCACCCCTACTCATGGGGGCCTGGATGCCTGCCACTACTACCATCCCCACTCATATGGGGATGGATGCCTACCACTACCACCACCCCTTTTCAGGGGGGCCTGGATGCATGTCACTACTACCATCCCCACTCATAGGGGGATGGATGCCTACCACTACCACCACCCCTACTCAGGGGGCCTGGATGCCTACCACTACCACCACCCCTACTCATGGGGGCCTGGATGCCTGTCACTACTACCATCCCCACTCATAGGGGGATGGATGCCTACCACTACCACCACCCCTACTCATGGGGGCCTGGATGCCTGCCACTACTACCATCCCCACTCATATGGGGATGGATGCCTACCACTACCACGACCCCTTTTCAGGGGGCCTGGATGCCTGTCACTACTACCATCCCCACTCATAGGGGATGGATGCCTACCACTACCACCACCCCTACTCAGGGGGCCTGGATGCCTACCACTACCACCACCCCTACTCATGGGGGCCTGGATGCCTGCCACTACTACCATCCCCACTCATATGGGGATGGATGCCTACCACTACCACCACCCCTTTTCAGGGGGGCCTGGATGCTGGTCACTACCACCACCCCTACTCATGGGGGCCTGGATGCCTGTCACTACTACCATCCCCACTCATAGGGGGATGGATGCCTACCACTACCACCACCCCTACTCAGGGGGGCCTGGATGCCTACCACTACCACCACCCCTACTCATGGGGGCCTGGATGCCTGTCACTACTACCATCCCCAGCAAAAATAGGGGACCCCCTCTATTGGAGTAATTTAAGGTCAGGGAGAAGAGGGGAAAGAAAGAAATACTATCTGAAAAAAGCTCCCTCGTGACCTATATTGCTTTCACAAATTGAATATCAATTCAGCATGGGCTAACACAGATCAGTCCGAACAGGGTGACAGTGGCAGATGTCACCCTTTGCTTGCCTGCACTGATATGGAGCAGGGACATTCCCCTCGGAGGGGTATACGGGGGGCAGGCCAGGCACCGCAGGGACAGGATCAGGGCTCACCAGAAGGAGGCAGGGAAGGGGTGGCTGGTGCTGGAGAGTCACTGACAACTGCAGGGGAGGTGTCTGACATGGTGTGTGCCGGCACAACTGGGGGGCATGAGTCAGATGGTGTGGGTGCCGGCACTACTGCAGTGGTCCGGCCAGATGGAGTGGACAGGTTCCCCACTGCAGTGCCCAAGTCAGACGGGGTGGTAGTGGACTCCACTGCAGTGCCCATCTCCGGGGAGTAGAATGGGGTTCAGGTAAGGTGGGCAGGACAGAGGGGAGGACACTGTCTCCACACCAGTGGCACAAACATGTGCAGCGGGGGTGTGGGGCTGGAAGAGCAAGTGGTAGGAGGAGAAGGCCGCATCATTTTGGGGATGGTGTATCTGTGGGTGGGGAACCTGGGACAGGGTGTGGTGGGGAACCTGTGTTGTGGTTGACTGAGGGATGGAGGAAGGAGACTGTGTGGTTGAGCTGCAGGGCGGTGGCGGGGTCTTGCTCTTCCGGGACCGGGGGACTTGCGGGTGGGGGCCTTAGGCTGTCTGCGCCTGGAGGAGGGGGTGTCCGGGGGCGAGGGCACTCCCCTCTGTGTGGGTGGACTTCCTCTTCCCCCTGTATGCTGGATGAGTGGGATCGGAGGGAAGAGGCCGAGGTCACAGAGGAAGAGCTGCTTTGTAGGTGGGGTTGCAGGTGAGGCAAGGGAAGGGGTCTTGGAGGAGAGGATTTTGAGGACTGCGGAGTGAGTGTGGATGCCTGTGTGTGTGTCTGTTCCCCATCCCCTGTGGGTGTGGTATCAGTCCCCTGAGGATGCTTGTGTGCACGTTTTACCCTTGTTCTGTGTGTTTCTGTGCTGCTCGTGTCTGTGTGTTTGGGTGATTGTGCAGGTGTGCATGTGCTTGGGCCAGGTAGGGTGCCAGGAAGTGTGGATGGGGCAGAGGTAGGAGGGGTGATGGACTGTTGAGGAGGGACACTGCTGCCATCAGGGAGGAGTCCATGGACCTATTGCTCCTCTGTAGGGCAGACATGCCCGTTGAGATGCCCTCCATGAACGACACCAACTGTGTCAACAGAGTGGTGTGTGCATGGAGGACACTCAGCATTGCTGTCTGCCCTACATGGAGCTGCCGAAGTAGGTACACAGACTCCTAACTCAGGGCAGCAGGGGACACAGGGGCATGGGGTGCGGTGCCTGGCACGAAGGAGACACGCTCCCGGACACGGGAGCCTCCCCGGACCTCTGGAATGGGAGCCAATGGGAGGGCGGTGGTGGTGGTGGTGGTGGCGGGGCCAGACATACTAGCTGGGGTGTGGTGGCTGCTGACACCCGCCTCCACAAGGGAGTCATCCTCCGAGCTGCTGTGGTCCTCAGCTGAGGTGGATGGTGCTGAGGACTCCTCGGTGTGGCTCCCTCGCCTCCGTGCCACTGGGTCCCTCCGACCACTCATCGCCTGCTGACCCAGTCTGGCTCTGCAGCTCCTCCTGGTCCGTGGAGCTGTCCCCGCCTGTGGCCGTGGATGTATCTGCAAACAATTAGGGAAACAGACAAACATCAGTCACCTGCACTGACCGCACACACCACAGTAAGTACAGCACATTACAGAGCAAGCCCTGGCATCCTCAGTTGAACATTGCCAAAAGTCCTCACACAGATTAGGAGAAGCCAATTGTCAGTCTGATGGTCAACCATGGCACTCACATCCCTCCTGCCCTTGCACCCATCTGTCTGGTGCCTGTTGGATGGTAATACCCCAGTGTGGACACAAGCACCACGTACACAGTTGTTGGACATTGCAGAGAACACGTATGAAGTATGTGAACATGCACACATCACATCTCTTGCCACTGAGTTAGTACAGGTGTCCAGGTAAAGGGATGGCCAGAGTCTAATTAGAAATGCATGTGATGCATACCAGCACCAGACACCATGATGCACCCATGTCCGGATAGTCAATGCCACAATGGGGTGCATGTTGCACATGTAACTCCCCTGCAGGATCACTCTTAGGAAGTTAAATGCCATGGCACAGGCATGCCTGCAAAGTCATACATCACTGTCTCCAGTCACATGGGCATGGCAGCCAGCCAACAACAGTCTGCACTGTGTCACAATCCTAGGAAATGGGGAATGCAAGTTATGTAGCTGACAAGTGCACATGTCCATCCCCCACAAACCACATCATCTGAACTCTTATTTGGCCACGTCATGCCAATTGGACATATGGGAGACATGAAACACAACTCTATGAACCTGAGCACCTCACAGTCTGCTGTGAATGTAAAACAGCTGCCTGAAGTTCACAGTCGCATACACCTGTGTGCACAGTCAAGTGATCAAACACCTATGAGTCACAGAAGTATCGTCTCTCATGGTCACATCTCAGATGGCATGCTGAGCCCTAAACGATAAACATCCCAGTAGTCCTGACAACGAAGCCACGGCACAATGACACAGAGGCAGACACCTGAGGGAACATTTCACTGATCACAACATGTCAGCTGATACACGGGAGTGGGAGTACAGAGTGTATTGTATGCCCTGGAGTAGGCATGACTGTCCTGCTCCACCTGAAAGAGGGATGAGCCCTGGACAGTAGGCAGGTGGCTAAGCACACTTGATATACATACTCCTGAGGCCCAAACATTGTTCCCACCCGCAGCATGGGGGTGTGCCAAATACCCCAGGGACATGTGGTGATTCAGATCAGCAAGTGGACCACATATCAAAGTTACACCCAGATTACATGTCAGAACTTAGGCATTGTGTAAGCAATTGACCCACCCATGAATCCCACAACATAGTCACGGGAACAAATGCTGTCCCCCACCTTGAGCGAAGCAAAATGCAATGACACAGTACCCAAGTGACACAATTTCCTGACTGTAAGGGCCACACATATGCGTATCAGATGAGGAGTGGGCATGTCACAATTGAGGGACATGGGTCCTGGACCACAAGACTGATGTACTGTGGAAGTTTAACCAGTCCAGAGGAGGGCACATAGCATGTCAGACAAAGTGCACAGTGCAGTCATGGACTCACCCCCTCCTTGCTGCTGTCTGGCCTTCAGCTGCCCATCCAGGTCAGGGAAGACCACCGCCAGGATCCTGAGCATGTGGGGGGTCAGGGTCCGGTGTCCGCCCCTCCTGCGAGGAGGCGACAGCTTCAGCTGGACCCTTGCGATCCTCCGGGTCCAGCCCCGAAGGTCCTGCCACCTCTTCAGGCAGTTGCGGATCCGGCGCTTGTAGACCCCACGGATCTTACTGCCCGGGCGATGGTCAGCCAGATTTCCTGCTTCTGGTGGGCATCAACCTGTGAGGATGACAAAGTGAAAATGCCATTACTACACATGCAACATATATGTGCATCACACAGTTGGATATACATGTCTCAATCACAGGGGCATATGATGTACACAGGCAGTGCAACGATGGCTATGAACAGTTTACCAGCAGTTACTACATGGTATCATTGCATCGGAAGTAAACCTTGTTGGAATGCACTGTTACTGCACTGTACCTGTTCAGTGCATGTAACTACACACTTTGGGGGTGAGAACTACTCAGTGAGCATGCTAGCCAGTGGTGTGCACACTGTAAGTCTTGCTAGTCAGACAACATGCACAATTAGTAAGGCAGTGGACAGCACACTCACCTGCTCCCCTGGTTTCCCATACAGCTTGCTGTACTGTGGAAGGAGGCTGTCCAGCAGGGCCTGGTTCTCCTCAAGGCTGAAGGCTGGGGCTCTCTCCACAGTACGTGCCATTGCAGTAGCCAGAGGATGCAGAGACAGCAGCAGTGTTGGTGGCAGATGTCGTCCTGGAGCATGTAGTGCAGGCAAGTGAGCTCTCAGGGGAACAGCCAGCATTATATGTGTGCTGCAGAGGCAGATACTGTCCCATGTGTCCAAAGTGATAGGTCCAAGTCGTTTGCATCTTCTGAATCTGGCCAATCCATGGAATTGCACCACTTATACACGCCCACAGCATCCTTCAAAATTTAAACTTCATGACACCCATGTTTTTGCAACATTGTTGTGGCTGGCCAACTGAATTCACTGCATCAGACTCGTTCCAGCTTCGAAACGCGTCCGTTGCCATGCCAGGCCCTAGCCAATGCATGCGCACCGTCCGGACCATTGCTGTACAACGCGTATTTCAAAAGACAACGCGTACACGCTCACATCTAATGCAATGGCCAGTGCGTGCACACCGATCGGTCCATTGCTGTACAACGCATACCCGCTCACAACAGATGCAATGGCCAGTGCGTGCACACCGATCGGTCCATTGCTGTACAACGCGTACCCGCTCACAACAGATGCAATGGCCAGTGCGTGCACACCGATCGGTCCATTGCTGTACAACGCGTACCCGCTCACAACAGATGCAATGGCCAGTGCGTGCACACCGATCGGTCCATTGCTGTACAACGCGTACCCGCTCACAACAGATGCAATGGCCAGTGCGTGCACACCGATCGGTCCATTGCTGTACAACGCGTACCCGCTCACAACAGATGCAATGGCCAGTGCGTGCACACCGATCGGTCCATTGCTGTACAACGCGTACCCGCTCACAACAGATGCAATGGCCAGTGCGTGCACACCGATCGGTCCATTGCTGTACAACGCGTACCCGCTCACAACAGATGCAATGGCCAGTGCGTGCACACCGATCGGTCCATTGCTGCTACAACGCGTACCCGCTCACAACAGATTCAATGGCCAGTGCGTGCACACCGATCGGTCCATTGCTGTACAACGCGTATTCCGGGAAACAACGCGTACCCGCTCACAACAGATGCAATGGCCTGTGCGTGCACACCGATCGGTCCATTGCTGTACAACGCGTATTCGGGGAAACAACGCGTACCCGCTCACAACAGATGCAATGGCCAGTGCGTGCACACCGATCGGTCCATTGCTGTACAACGCGTATTCCGGGAAACAACGCGTACCCGCTCACAACAGATGCAATGGCCAGTGCGTGCACACCGATCGGTCCATTGCTGTACAACGCGTATTCCGGGAAACAACGCGTACCCGCTCACAACAGATGCAATGGCCAGTGCGTGCACACTGATCGGTCCATTGCTGTACAACGCGTATTCCGGGAAACAACGCGTACCCGCTCACAACAGATGCAATGGCCAGTGCGTGCACACCGATCGGTCCATAGCTGTACAACGCATATTCCGGGAAACAACGCGTACCCGCTCACAACAGATGCAATGGCCAGTGCGTGCACACCGATCGGTCCATTGCTGTACAACGCGTCCCTGTACAGGTCACTCGCATATGTCACCATGCTTGTCACTGGTGAACGTATGCCAGCCACATATAGTTGCCAGGGACTCAGGGGCACACCTACAACACCACACCCAGTCCACACTGTATCCTAAAGCATGTAAGGCTGCATTACCTTTTCTGTGTATGGGGGTAAACATGTGGTTTTTGGGGTGGCACTTGGGGGCAGCCACTCCCAGGCTTTGCACGTGTTCATGGGGACAGGATCCTTTGTGTGTTGTGCACATGACCACTGTGATGTGCAACTGTTCATTTCGGAGCATGTGGCATGGTCACATTTCCAGGTTGTGTATGTGTATGACATGTCACATACCCCCAGAGTCCCATGTGGGAAGGCATGTACGTCACAGGGTGACCCATTGCCACAATAGTGATGGCCCTCCACAGTCTGTGTGCATGTTGTGTTTCCGATGTCTCTGATTCCATGTGCACAATGGGAGACAGTCTCCACATCAACGTTGTTTGTGCATGGACTTTGATGTTGTGCGTGTGTGTGTCACAGACGTCCATGTCTGTCCTGCGGAGGCAACAGGGGCCACTACCTGTGGGAGTCATGTTTGTTTTTCTGACGTGTACATGATACGCCATGTCATGCCAGTGTCCATGTGGCAAGACAGGGTCACTGGGAATCTACCTGTCAATGAGCTGTGATGCCTGTGGCGCATCTGTCCAGACATGTCACTGTGGTGTGTGTGTGGAACGTGACAGCAGTAAATGGGTACTGTGACACAGCCTAATGGTTTCCCATAGCACAACCTGGAACCTGTTGTCAACACATGTTGAACTGAGATGTTAGATGATGTCCATGTAGGTGCCATATATGTCCATACAGAACGGCACACACATCAAGTACTTGTGTCTCGTAATGATGTATCATGTGAAATTGAGTATGGTGAATGGCACATATGTGGGGTGACTGACAATCTTTCTTTCTTCACCTATGCACTGCAGGGCACCAGCTGTCCATAGACCATTCCCTGACCTGGCAACGATGGTGGAACGTGACAGCATCCAACGGTACCGCTTCACCAGGCAGCTGATTGAGGATTTGGCAGTGCGCTTGGCCCCACATTTGCAACCTGGCCGGCCGTACCCTACAGCGCTGACCCCCAAGGTGAAGGTGATGGCAGCCCTACACTTCTTTGCCACCGGTACCTTTCAACACACTGTGGCGACTGCTGGTGGAATGTCACAGACTATGTTCAGCCGTGTGCTACGCGATGTTTTGGAGGCAATGTTGAGATGCCTGAACCAGTACATCTATTTCCCTACATGTCAACAACTCACTGACGTAAAGAGTGACTTCTATGCCCTGGGGAGGATGCCGCATGTCATTGGCTCCATTGATGGGACACATGTGGCTTTGGTACCACCACAGGCACATGAGCAGGCATACAGGAACAGGAAACATTATCATTCGATCAATGCTCTGGTGGTATGTCTTGCAGATATGAGCATCTCACATGTGTGTGCCCGTTTCCCTGGTTCGGCACACGATGCCTACGTGATGAGGAGTAGTCGCATCCCAAGGATGATGTCACAGATGCAGAACCAGCGTGCCTGGCTTGTCGGTGTGTACTGACTTTGTACCATTGTGTGTGTTCTGCTATGTTGTATTCCGCCCTCTTTTCCAACTCTGCTAATGTGCAATTGTCTGTCTGTAGGTGACTCCGGATACCCCAGCATGCCGTGGTTGCTGACACCCCTCAGGAACCCTGTGACACCAGCCCAGATGCGCTACAATGAGGCACATGGTCGGACCAGGAGAGTGATCGAGCGGACATTTGGTCTCCTGAAGAGCCGCTTCCGCTGCCTGGACAAGACAAGAGGGGCCCTCCCATATGCCCCAGCAAAGGTGTGCAAGATTGTCATCGTCTGCTGCATGCTACACAACCTGGCAGTGCGGAAGGAGTTGCCTCTCATCCTGGATGACGATGACCAACATCCGCCACCTGTGGAGGATCCTGGCCTGGGCCACGATGCCAGTGATGATGATGATGATGATGGTGATGTCCGCACACAGCTCATCACCAACTTCTTCAGCTGAATGTGAGTATCCAGAGATGTCATGTCAATGATGTGTGTTTGCGTGATATGTGTTGGTGGTGCTCTGGTGCTGTTTGAGTGTGGCCATGTGCTACTTGACTGGAAGCGTGCAGCGATGTGTCCTTACAGGTAGTCTGTACTCCCCAACAGTGTTGACATGCTAACTTGGTTTTCTGTGAGTATCTTGTGACATGTATTGGCCATGAGTATTGCAGTTCTGTCCTGTTCTTCCGTGCTTTTGACTGTGTGTCATGTCTGTCCTTCACAGGGTACTTTCCGAGTTGTTTGGTGAACTGTGATCCCCCGACACCATGATTCAACTTCCAGGGTGGAAGCAGTCGTTTCCCTACAGGTGATGTGCCACACACCCCTGGACTTTATTTCTTCTACACTTGTTGACTGTGTGGCCACTGCCACGTAGGATTACCTTGCATCTGTAGTGGAAACAACATGTTGCAAATGTGTAATAAACCTGTGCTTCACTTTGGGTTGTGCGTTGTCTGTGGTCACACATCTGACTGACATGTGCTTACTGCACCTGTGGGCTAGTTAACACAGACTGTGAATAGGTGTGGTGTCTGTGCATTCCACTGTATTTCCTGGCAACATCAGTGTAGGCGATGAGTCTGATGGCCCTGGTGTGTATGTGTTGTGTAGCCCTAGTGGTGTGTCTCCCTCATATGTATCACGTCGCCCTGACTCACATGACGGTGTTGAACTTGCTGTAGCAGTTAGCATGCACAGTGTCATTTAGCAGATCGCCATCTACATGACAAAAACCACGTTGGAATCACAACAGAGGCAAGTATGGTGTATTAGTGAGTTTATTTACATACATGTGTGAGGATAGTGCACAGGATGGGTGCTGTACATTGGGATTGGAATCCAAAGTTCCCAGATGAGTTGGAAGGCTTGGTAGCAGAAATGTCCTGAGTAAAGTCCACAGTCATTTGATACATTTGGCCAACTTAAGCTCCCCATGTCATGTGGGAGAGTTGTGTTGCATTCGACAGGGTAAAAAGTTTGCACACAAAGGAGAATTTCCAGAACAGGTGTTGGGTTCCTGGGGGATGTACATGGCCATCGGCCTCTCAGTTTTCCTTCCTCGGACGACCCCTCTTCTTCCGGGGGGACCCTCACGTGCAGGCTGCTGTGGTACAGAGGACTCTCCGCCAGAGTCCTCCTCCCTCCCTGTGGCAGTTGCAGTTGTTGCAGCACCAGATGTTGTGGGCACACAGGGAGGTGTGGCCATGTTGGTGCTAATCTGGCAGAGGCATGTCAATATGTCCCTATGCACCGCTGTCAGTTCTTCCAATGTGTCCCACTTGGACTCCATGCCAGACATGTGTGTCTCCACACGGGACATGTGTGTCTCCACACGGGACATGTGTGAGTCCAAGCGGGCATGATGGGCAGCCTGCTGCTGTTGAATGTCCTTGAAGATCCCCACTACCTGGCTGACCTATCCGGTGCTATTCTGGTACGCCTCAGCAATGCGTGCCAGTTGTGGGTCATCATGCAGTCCAGGCCCCTCTGCAAACAGCGACCTATGTCTACCACCCCTCCCACCACCCCTGGCGACACGTGCGGGACCTGTGGTGGCACGCACAGGTGACCGTAGGCCCACTTGGGGGTTGTTACTGGGGTCGTTGTCCGTTGCTCCACGTTGGGCCGGGGTCCCTGTGCTGTTGTCATCGGTGGTCCTTGGTCTGTCCGTGTTGGCAGGGGTGGTCTGTGTGTTGGCAGTTGTTGGAGGGGTGGGTGCAGGGGGTGCAGATGTTGGTCCTGCTGGTGCTGCATGATGACTCGCACCGGAGGGGTCAGGTTGGTCTTCGCCATCCGAGGAGTGCAGAGGCTGTTCCACACCAGTGAGCTCAGTGTCCCCCGGAGCCTGGGACAGGGACTCCTCATCGTCTGCTGCTGTGTCCCCATCATCACCTGTTTTTGGAAGAGACACACAATGTATGTTATGTTTCTACGGGCATCAATGGTTCACACACCTGACAGTTGTGACTGTACCTCTGGATGCGAGCCTGTACATTGCATTGTCCTAAGTTGTCACAGTCAGAGGTTGATATTGGTGTAGCACATTGTCCTGCCAACCTGAAGCTTTTCTATGTGAATGTTGAGGTGTGTGCATGGCCAGCATTGGTGGTATTTGGTGGACATCCGGCCCTCCTTCTCCCCCCAGCCCAGTTATCCCACCATGGAACGTGCTTCCATTGCAGGGAGTGCAAGTTGGCTTTCAGGATGGCAGTCACTGGTGTCCTGCTGTTGGTTGGTGCCCAGTTCCCAGCAGGGGCTTGTGCTCCCCACAGCAGTACCCAGTGTCAGCCATCTTGTCAGTTGTTTTCCACTCCCTGTGATGTGAGCATGGTTCAGAGTGGTGTTGATGGGCCAATTGTGAGGGTGACCAATATCTATGACTACAACTCCCATTATGCTATTGCCTACACCCCCTTCCCAGCATGCCCATACTTCCTTCCTTTTGAGTGGAGTTCACAGTGTGTGAGTGTGACAGCAATGGCAAGATGGCTGACAGTGGTGTCCTGCTGTTTGTTGGTGCACAGGTCCCAGCAGGGCCTTGTGCTCCCCACAGCTGAGGCCAGTGTCAGACATCTTTGAAGTGGCTTTTCACTGGCTGTGAGGTGTGCATGCTTCAGTGTGAGCTTGCTGGGCCATGTGGGTGGGGGATGTTGAGCTGTGACTACCACTCCCATCATGCTATTGCCTACACCCCCTTCCCAGCATGCCCATACTTCCTTCCTTTTGACTCTGCTTCCCTGTGGGGTAGTGTGCCTGTGCTGACAGGATGGCTGACAGTGTTGTCCTGGCGTTTGTTTGGCTACAAGTCCCAAGAGTGTCCCTGTGCTTCACACAGCATAACCCAGTGTGGTTGTTCTTTGTGGGATATTTAATTAGAGTGTGAGGCAATGCATTCTCCCAGGTGAGTTGTGTGGAGTTTGTGTTAAGGGGTGTGTGAGAAAAGCTGCTGGTGACTATGGTCAGAGCTGTCAGTCCTCCTTCCCACCCAGCCAGATATCCCACCATGGAACGTGCTTCCATTGCAGGGAGTGCAAGTTGGCTTTCAGGATGGCAGTCACTGGTGTCCTGCTGTTGGTTGGTGCCCAGTTCCCAGCAGGGGCTTGTGCTCCCCACAGCAGTACCCAGTGTCAGCCATCTTGTCAGTTGTTTTCCACTCCCTGTGATGTGAGCATGGTTCAGAGTGGTGTTGATGGGCCAATTGTGAGGGTGAGCAATATCTGTGACTACAACTCCCATCATGCTATGGCCTGCACCCCCCCTTCCCAGCATGCCCCTACTTCCTTCCTTTTGAGTGGAGTTCACAGTGTGTGAGTGTAACAGCAATGGCAAGATGGCTGACAGTGGTGTCCTGCTGTTTGTTGGTGCACAGGTCCCAGCAGGGCCTTATGCTCCCCACATCTGAGGCCAGTGTCAGACATCTTTGAAGTGGCTTTTCACTGGCTGTGAGGTGTGCATGCTTCAGTGTGAGCTTGCTGGGCCATGTGGGTGGGGATGTTGAGCTGTGACTACCACTCCCATCATGCTATTGCCTACACCCCCCCTTCCCAGCATGCCCATACTTCCTTCCTTTTGACTCTGCTTCCCTGTGGGGTAGTGTGCCTGTGCTGACAGGATGGCTGACAGTGTTGTCCTGGCGTTTGTTTGGCTACAAGTCCCAAGAGTGTCCCTGTGTTTCACACAGCATAACCCAGTGTGGTTGTTCTTTGTGGGATATTTAATTAGAGTGTGAGGCAATGCATTCTCCCAGGTGAGTTGTGTGGAGTTTGTGTTAAGGGGTGTGTGAGAAAAGCTGCTGGTGACTATGGTCAGAGCTGTCAGTCCTCCTTCCCACCCAGCCAGATATCCCACCATGGAACGTGCTTCCATTGCAGGGAGTGCAAGTTGGCTTTCAGGATGCCAGTCAGTGGTGTCCTGCTGTTGGTTGGTGCCCAGTTCCCAGCAGGGGCTTGTGCTCCCCACAGCAGTACCCAGTGTCAGCCATCTTGTCAGTTGTTTTCCACTCCCTGTGATGTGAGCATGGTTCAGAGTGGTGTTGATGGGCCAATTGTGAGGGTGACCAATATCTGTGACTACAACTCCCATCATGCTATGGCCTACACCCCCCTTCCCAGCATTCTTCCTTCCTTTTGAGTGGGCTTCAGTGTGTGAGTGTGACAGCAATGGCAAGATGGCTGACAGTGGTGTCCTGCTGTTGGTTGGTGCACAGTTCCCAGCAGGGCCTTGTGCTCCCCACAGCAGTACCCAGTGTCAGCCATCTTGTCAGTTGTTTTCCACTCCCTGTGATGTGAGCATGGTTCAGAGTGGTGTTGATGGGCCAATTGTGAGTGTGAACAATATCTGTGACTACAACTCCCATCATGCTATCGGCTACACTGACTTCACCAGCATACACAGAATTCCTTCCTTTGAGTGAGCTTCCCTGTGAGGTGGTGTTCTAGTGGTGGCAAAATGTCTAACTGTGTTTGTTGGTTGCATTTGTGCCACTGCCTTGCTGTATTTGTAGTTATGTTTGTCCATATCTTGACACAGTTACATGTCACTATGAGATGGCATGTATTGTGTTTATCTGACTGACAGACAAATCTTGGGGTGATTATCTTTTGATTGCTGTGTATTTGCTAAGGGTGCATGGTTTGACTATCCCCTTGACAGTGATGTGTGTGTATTGTCACACAATATTGTGTATATTTGTTGTGTACTCACCAGGCTCTGGGATGTTTGATAGTCCATATACGCTCACTGGTGGTAGGATGGCCCGTACCTTCTCCTCCCAGGGCCTGAGGTATAGTGGTTTGGCAGGAGGGCCACTGCCGGTGTGCTGACTCACGATGTAATCCTTCTTTAGTAGGTCCCTGACCCTCCTGCGCACATCATACCACCTGTTCTGGATGTCTTCCTTTGTGCGCAAACATGGTGATTGTGCGTTCACCCTGTCGACGATCCTCTGCCACATCTTGGTTTTCTGCGACATGGGGGTTTGTTGTACCAATGTACCAAACAACTGTGGCTCTACCCTGAGGATCTCATCTACCAGGACTTCCAATTCACTGTCTAGGAACTTTGGATTCTTCGTTAGGGGCATGGTGATGGGTGGTGGTGGGGATTGATGTGTGTGTGTGGGCAGGTGAGGGTGTGTGAGTGTAGGTTTTGCTGGGTGTATGTGAGGGTGCTATTTGTTGAGGTGCTAATGGTGTGTGGCTTGTGTGATGGATGAGCTGTGAGTGTGTCTGTGGTTGCTGTGTGATGGTGTTCTGTGCTGGCAGGTCAGTTGAATTTGCAAAGGATCATGGTAGGGATTTGTGGCCTTTATATAGGTGGGTTGGGGGTGTGTCCTTGTTCCATGTTTTTTTCCCTGTATTTATTGACTTTGTCATTGCTTGTTTGGCCCTTTTTTTTGTTTTTTTCCTTAGTATTTTTTGTGCATGTAGGAGACGTTCTTCTGACCGAGTAGGACGCTGCAGTTGTCTCGTGCGAGCTTCTCCGAGTCGTCCACGCTGTGTTTCTGCAGGGTTTCTTGTGCGGCATACACGGCGGTCGCTGAGTATTGGCTTCCTTCGGCTGGCTTTTGTATGCGTGTCGGTCGTTCGGCTTGCGCTCCGTGCGACTCGGTCTGTTTTTCCACGCATTGCATCGTACTGCGCGGGTCGGAGTTCGCGGGTACGTTTCGTTCGGGTTGATTCCTGGTGCATGTCGGTCGGTTCTATTCACGTGGTTTCCCGGCCGGATAGCTTGTTTCCGTCCGGTTCGGTCGTTCGGCTTGTGTTCCGTACGAGTCGGTCGTGATTCACATGCATTTTATCGTACTTCCCAGGTCGGGCAACGCCGGTACGTGTCGGTCGGACTATATTCCCGTACCGAGTCGGTCGGTGTGTTTTCCGGCCCGAATCGGAATCGGCCCCTTAGTTGGGTTCCTGACCTCTGGTCATAGTTTCCAAAATATTCTGCAGTGTTCCTCTTATTATATATCATAATGAAAATATGTACCCATTACGCTTTCATTCTCACCATCCATTCTTTTCTCCAGTATGTGCATCTTTGTAAGTGTGATTTGGTTAAGTGAAAAGTAGAGAAATTATTAGAATGTCACAAATGTATTTGTAGCTTTATGGCCAGAAGGCCTAACTTTTTACCTCAGCTTCCAGCTCACTTGACTTAGAATTGGTGTTCTTTTAGACTGCTTACTAGAGATGTCAATTGTTTTTAATTAATTTTCCCGGTGTATAAACATCCTCATCAGTATGCGTTTTTCAATGAATGATTGTGTCCTAATTTATAAATACATTGGTTGAAAAATTTATGTGATGTTGAAAGTGCTGCAATGTGAGGGATGGAATGAAGCTATGATATATATGCCTGTGGGTACAATGGTTCACAAAGAGCATGAATTACATCACAAGAGTAGGGGTACACATACCAGAGAGGGAAATGCCAGTTTTGGAGCTCAGTGTTGATCTGAGCATTAATGCTACTTAGCAGATGTTGAGTTAGAGAGAATGGGAGGGTGCAGGTTGTGAGTAAGCAATTTCTCAGTGGTTTACTAATCAGTTAATCCCTCTAAAGAGAATGAGCCAGAAAATCACCTTAAATATGAGACAGCACCAAAAATCCCCCAATGTCTAAAGTGTCCCATTCACAGTGGGAGTTCAGTTGAAGGAAGAGCTGGACAATGTGTGGAGGCCATACATCAAAGACCATTACAATCACTACAGGCCTTGGAATATTTTCTTCTTTTAGTGATTACCGAAAAGAAAGCACTTACTAGACATTATACCTTCAATACTTCTAAATGGATAGTTATTGGTGACCACAAATTCCCACCCAAATCATTAAACTAATGTCCACTTTGCCCAGTGCCCATGTCACGAGTCAAATGCAAAAGCATTGAAACCCTTTCATGAAGCTGCAGTTCCACTAGTCGTTACTAAGTGTCCCTCATGAGTCAAATGCAAAAGCATTTGACTTGAGGGACACCTAGCAACGACTAGTTGAACTGCAGCTTGATGTAATAATTTCAATGCTTTTGCATTTGACTCGTGAGGGACACCTAGTAACGACTAGTTGAACTGCAGCTCTTTGTAGAATTATTTTGATATTGGATACTATAATATTCACTGCCCACTGCTAATCTTGTCCCATAATGCTTTGCAGGGCCTTTGATTGGGATTGTATTTTTCCCCATAACTATGCTTGGCGTGGTCCTAAGACGATGGGACCACCACCGAATCGTTCAGCATGATATGCTCTTTGTGTTCAAGGCATCTGCTTGGTCCTCCCCCTAGGTTAGGGGGGACCCCAAAATCATCATCTCTCTCATTGCCTGATATTTTACATTTTCAAAGTTCACTTGTGTGAATTGGTTATATGTTTTTTAGCATGTAAAGTTGCTTTATCAAAGCATTGTGGGTGCAGTTTAGTAGCTGAGTTATTGCCTGAATTGAATGCGTAATTAACAAATTGCCCAGGCCTACTGTTTGCAACACCCACCTGTCCAAGGTGATATCCCACCAGTGGTGGACATCAGACTAGAAAGGTTTGGAGGCGGAGGGTGAAGGGGTTGCGGCGTCACCTGACTTCTGGCCTCCCGATCCTCGGGATCGGGGTGAACCACTCCCACGGCCAGGAGTGAAAGGTGGATGCAGGCCCGGATTACACTGAGAGGCCCAAGGACTTGGCCGTAGCCCGCCACTCCTTAAAGTGCTCTAGCGCCGCGTCCACCCTGTCTGCGAAGAGACCAGAGCTGTCAGAGGGCATGTCCATAAGGTTGGCTTGGACATCCCCTGAAAAGCCAGGCGTTCTCGGCCAGGCATGATGCCTAACAGCCACCATCGATGAAATCGCTCTACCCAGCGAGGCTGTCGTGTCAAGGCCACAGCATATGGAAAACTTTACTGCATCTCTCCCATCGGCCACAGCCTGGGAAAGGACAGCCCGGGCCTCCTCTGGGACTTGTGGCAGCAGTTGCACAACCGATTCCCATAGCGAATGGGAATACCGGCCCAAGAGGCATGCGGTGTTTACGGACTGCAATGCTAGGCTGGTGGAAGAGAAGATCTTCTTACCATAGCTGTCCAGCGTTTTGGATTCCCTATCAGGGAGTACAGAAGGGAACGCACCACGGGAAGTAGAGGCTTGGACCACCAAGCTCTCTGGGGTGGGGGGTTGGAGAGGAAAGCTGGGTCGCGCAGTGCAGTGCGATGGCGGCGGGTGATAGTTCTCTTCACAGGAGCCCCTGTGCTGGGCTTGGACCAGGTGCTGAGTAGAAAATCTGTCAAGGCCTCGTTAAATAGTAGCAAAAGTTCCGAGGTGGAGACACCAGGCTGCAGGACCTCCGTCAAGACATTGGTCTTGATGCCACTGTAAGAAGCTGCAGGTCCAAGACCTCCACAGCCCTATGCACCACCATTGCAAAGGAAGCCCCCTCCTCCATAGCCAGCTTAGGAGGAGAAAGCATGCCAGGCTCTGGGGAGGTGTCCAACCCGCTGCCATCACACAGGTCCTCGTACCAGTCCATTACCTCAATGTAAAGCAGGGTTTCTAAGGGATCCTGCTGCCCCTCTCAATGTTCATCCAGTCCTAGCCCTTCAGAATAAGGCACAGGACACGACATGGAGCCGAACGGCTCAGTCTGCGCCAGTCTCAGCATCGGTGGATGCCCAGCCAGCTCTGTGTCGTCCGGAATGATGAGCTCCGGGGAAGGTGGAAGTGGTACAACCAGCGCCGGTCCAGATCCAGGAATGGATCCAAGAGGAGCCTGTGGTGCCGTGGCCAGAGCTGGAGGTGTGGAACACATGGAGTCTCCTTCTGCTGAGCCTGCGGTGCCCGAGGGTGTGCTGGCAGGGTCAGGCCACCCAAATATGTCACACTTGGCATCCTATCATTCTTTTAATTAGGCAGGGGTCACTCCCGGCCCAGGAAAGAGAGGGAAATGCATAGCCGGCCCAGGCACCCGCTCCGCAGAGCGGGCCTCGAACGCCAAGACTCCTCCTTCTCGTCGAGTGACGGACGGGGTGAAGTTGAAGCATTCTTTGACTTATTGTGCTTTTTATGGCGCTTCTTACCTGACCTCGACGCCTTCGAGTGGGAGGAAGAAGATTTCGGTCCCCCGGAGTGGTGCTCGGACCTTCCTCTCAACCGAGACTAGGAGCGGGAGTGAGATCTCCGTGGCGCCGGACACTGGGCCGCAAGCAGCTTTAGGGACCTCTCCCTCAAAGCTTTCGGCTCCATGGCCCAGCAGTCGGAGCACGACTTCGGGTCGTGGTCATGCTCCAGGCACATACCAGACGGGGCTCCTTGGCCAACATAGCATGGTGACAGGCGCCGCATGGTTTGAACCCCGAGGTATTCTTACTGAACATCCTACACACCAAAAAGTTCAACAAAAAGTCAAAAAAAGTATGTCAGAAATTGACAGGGGGTAGCTCTCTTCAAAGGATCTGTACTGGCTGGCGCGGAAAGAAAAGAACTAACGTCAACGCACCAGGGTGGTGCCTATATAGAAGATGCGGACGTCACGATGAACACGATGCCTATGACATCACGAGGAGTCGACCAACTCCACCTATCAGCACGCAAGGGTACTGCTATCAAAAATCTTCCGTATCCGGTCTGACGCCTGGAAGTTCACAGGTGAGGAATCTGCAGCTAGATGTCTCTATCAGATGATTTTTGTCACTGTTATAGGAATGTTTGCAGAAAAGTTGGGTCATAGAAAACCTTCATCCCCAAAGTCCGAGACAGGGTATCCACTCTCCCTGAAAAAGAGGCAATTTTTGTGGGTTCATATTAGCATTTTTTCCTACTCTACTCTGAACTTTTTGATGGGAGGTTCGAGGCTACATTAGGACTTCTTCAATAATGTATCTGATCTTGTTGAGATCTTCTTGGCAAAAGCATTCATAGTTGCCCCAGTGAAAATTTAGGGGCAGATTTACAAGCCCCTTGCGACACATTTGCGCCGCCGTTGCGTCACTTCTGTGATGCAGCGGCGGCGTAAACCATGCGCCACGTTGCGCATTATTTACAACGTGACGCATCTAGGGAGATGCGTCACGTTGTAAAGCCCTGCGCCACATGAAACCTGCGTCAGGTCTCATGTGGGCGTTCCGTCGCAGGGTGGGTGTTCTGTCGCAGGAAAGCCTCGTAAAAGTGACGCAGTGAAATCTACAAGATTTCACTAAGTCAGTTTTACGACGCCGCTGCTTGAAGCAGGCGTAAGGAGTGGCGCACCACGTTAGGTATGGGCGGCCCCTGAGCACTGCTGGAGTTGCGTCGCACTTGCAACACGACTCCAGCAATGTGCCGCCCTTACGCCATCAGATGCGACACGCATCTGCCTATCCCTGCGCCACGGTGCGCCGCATTGTAAATGCGACGCATCCGTGGTGGCTCAAGGGTAGACTTGCGTGTCGCATCTCTTCTGGCGCATCCCTGCTGATTTGCAGGGATGCGCCAGTCATTGTAAATCTGCCCCTTAGAATTTCCAAGTAGTTTCTTTGTCCAAAATAAAAACTTTCAACGGAACCAACCACAAGCTTTTGTCCAGCCACGGTCACTCAGAAGCTAGCTGCTAAGGAGACATTAGGCATGATAAACCACGTGAAAGGTACTTTGAACCCCTATCACCAATTTTTGATGTTCTCCAATGGATAAGATTGAACACTTTTTTTACCAATGTTTCCCATGGGGTATTTTTGGTTTCTTTGTATCTTTCGATAATTTTCTTATTTGGTTTTATTCATTCTGTGATATTTTACTTAAATCATTATTTTGCTTTTAACTTACTTGATTTGGACCTTTTCAAATCCTTATTTCGTACCTGGCTAGTTGCTGCATTAGTTTATAAATGAAACCCTAATTACTTTTTTGTCTTGAGACATTGGTATTTTTCTGAAGACACATCCCCTCAGATCCAGTCCTGATGCCTTGTGATCACCCCTATGTTTCTGAAACATTTCACTCTATGGTTGTGGCAATGGACATCTTCAGGTTGTTTTTAGCAATGACAAATACGAACAAGCATGTCTCTAATCTTTTGTTGTTTTCACTTATTTCCCAGCATTTTTTGGGCAAATGAGTAGGCAAATCCAGACTAGGCCCTAGTGAAATTTAAACTATGCCACTGTAATTCACATAACTTCAGGAATTTCGTGTTGTGGAAAATTCCTGAAATTAAGTCATTATGCCATGTTGCATAATTATGCTGTCATCTGCGGCAATTTATAGCATGGAAACAAAGAACACAAGCGTCAGTTGTTCATGGGAATTCTGTTTTTCATGCAATTTTTCAGCGAGAAATGAGTCCTCCCGTCAAAAATTAACAGACTGTGGGGCATATTAGAAAGGGCCTTATCGCCGCTTTAGCGGCACTTTTTGCCGCTAAAGCGGCGATATTTCTATCGCCCTATTAGCAAGCTGTCGCTAACAGCTGTTAGTGACAGCTTTATGGCGAAAGCGACCGTTCTGGTGCCGCTTTGCATGTCAGCGATATATACCGCTAATGACATGCAAAGTAGGCGTTCCCAACTAAAAGCGACTCAAAACAGTTGCAAACACAACTTCCCCCTATTACCAATGCCCGCAAAGCGATAAAAAAATTTGCGCTAACCGCGATTATCGCTGGAATCTAACACCTGCTAAAAGCCTGACTTAACCATTCTAGTCAATGGGAGGTGGATTGTAAGGTTAAGGCCTCACCTGCCTATTAGCAAGCTTTTCATTAGCGCGTTGAATTTATCGCTGGATTTCTTGCGCTATTGCTGGGTTTCGCCGCTATCGCTGGATTTTTAATCGCCTTGGAGATAAGCGTTGATAATAACGCGTGATCTCCGCGATGAAATCCAGCGATAGCCGGCGATAAATAAAACAGCGCTAAGCGCGCTTTGCGATAATTATCGCAATTCCTTGGTAATATCCCCCTGTATTTCGTACTAAAATATAGTGCTAAATGATGGATTTACATTTTGCAATGTTTTGTAGAGTTTTCTAGAACTTTCATGTAATTATGAGAAACAACAATTTCAAACACTACTAAATCCAAACCCTGGTTCGGTATTTGGATGAAAGAGCCCATAGGAAACATACCAAGACACTGCTGACTCTATTGACTTCAGTCGTAGAGCACAGACAACGATAAGGGTATTCCTTACAATTCTCTGGTCCCAAAAGTGATTGTGTGGGACTTTTGCAAGTTTTCGAAACATACTTAGGCCGATCAGGAAAAGATAGGAGGCCGATTTCCCCTTTCATCTTTCCTTCCAGAGGACATGGAATTAAACCTTAAATCGTTGTTCTGTATACAAGATTTGTTCTTCGTGGTCGCTGAAGGACTTAAGCCTAGATGAGGGGGTAAATGCATTGCACGATAATGTATATAAAAACCCTGTGCCATAAAGACACTGAGTGAAACAGATAGAGGAGAGCAAGAATAGAAAGTGTGAGTGAAACAAAAAGAAGCAGAGGGAGTGGGGAGAGAGACAGAGACAGAGAAAAAGACAGAGCTAGAGAGACAGGGAGAGACAGTCTATATAGTTCCCGACTGTAAAAAGTCTGATCCACAACTATTCATGACAGTTATCTGCATGAAAGACTGCCACGGAAAAAGTGGAAGACTTTCAGAAAAATGGTATTGTTGTAACTTGTAATGTTGCTTTACATCTATTCCCTTAGATACTTGTTCCCTGCTGCTCAGCCAGTATGAATGTGATGTGAATGTGGAATGTTAGAATGCCGGATGAGGTAGTGGAATGCTGGAGTGCCTGGTTGAGTGGAGAGAGAGACAGTTGGAGTGTGTGGGCTGAGCAGCAAGGATGCTGCTCCTGGTGGGGATCAACTAATGAACTGCTGAACCTGTTATCCTACTTACCATCCTGTAACTAAGCTTAATAAACCTCTTAATTATAACCTACTTCATGGCTACCTCTGGACTTCTTTTGGATTACATCAATGGCGACGAGGATGGGATGCGAACCCACGCGTGCAAACCATCACATTCATACTGGCTGAGCAGCAGGGAACAGGTACCTAAGGGAAAGGATGTAAAGCAACATTACAAGTTACAACAGGTATCCTCTATATAACAGGAAACAGTAAACTCCAAGTTATTAGGGAATCCACATATGTGAGCATCGACAATGTAACCCTACTTTGGTAATACATTTCATGGGCATAGAAAGTCACTTTGGTGGTGAAGCGTCCGCTTCAGTGACTTAAGTCCCATGGATCCTCGTCTTCCCCCAATACTGCTCCATTGCACGCTGCTCTTCCACCCACCCGTCAACATTTGGGTCACTGAGATATGCTATTAAAGTCAATTTCCAGGATACACTTTAAAATGTCAATGACACACAATGTCTCAGGTTCATTTTAAGTTTTTTGCGCGACAGAAGGGACACCGATTTAATAGGCATCAGATAGCCCGCCCTAAATAGGGTAGCCACTTCATTGCCATATGGCCGCCACATTGGTGTAGAGGATAGAAAAGTCCACTTAGGATGTTACTTAGTAAGGTTGTGTGTGGGCATAAATCACCTTGTTAATGTATTAACCATTATGAAAGCCTGCAGGTGCAGAACAAAGTTGTGCAGCATCGATCAAGCACACTTTGCAACCATTAGTAAATCTAGGCCCTAGGTTGTTGTGCTGTATAAGGACAGGGAAGTGTTAATGTGAGTGAGGCGCAAAGGGTCCCAGGTTGTACCTAGGTAACGTGGGATAGAGGTTCAAACGGGGTCTGCTGGGATGTGCATGGGGATGGGTGGAGGGTTGAAAGTATACTAGGTCTGCAAGAGTGCCTTCAGACCTGTCACTACCAATGGTGTGGAAACACATTGGTATCTGCATTGTTGGGACTGAGAATGGTAACACAGCGCAAGAGCAGTTGCATAGCAGCATTAACAATAAATCAAATACTGCATTTCCATAATACACCCAAAAATGTCAGCAGCATTATCGCACCACATAACAGAATTAATATAGCATCTCATAACATGACAGAATTTACGTAAGATAAACACCATATCCTAAAATAACATTACTTATAATAGCATAACTTATCAGCATACATAACGTTATGAAATGCAGTTCCATTACAGAAGAGGCAAAGAGGCACTCTGGGCCCGGGTGGTCCAGTTCTTCCGAGGGGATGCTTGGGCAGGTCATCCCATGTTCATTTGTCTAAGTAGGGCTGTGTGTGGAATGCCCAGGCAAGGGTAGAGGCCACCTGGATGACACTAGAGCCACAACCTGGGCTTCTTAACATTTGGACTACTTGATCACGAGGGAAAGAAGGAATGCAACAGTGAACGGACAGAGCGTCAGGCCTTTTCCAGGCGCCTGATCCATGTATTTTGGAAACTGTAAATATAATCGAGGCTCGAACCACACCGTCTCTAAACCTCATCTGTGGCGTCCCCAGGGAGCGCGTGCAACTATTTTTGTTTAATTCTCTAAATTTCAATTCCCAGAGGGGTAAAAACCCAGCTACATTATTCCCACAAAAATTCCCAAGGGGAAACAAGGCTAAGAAAAAAACATACATGTTAATAGCTCTGTTTTGAACTGTGACATTTTAATTAGGAACTTTCACAGCATGGTAGAGGAGAGAAGTTTGCAGCCTGCTGGTGCAGAAGCTGGATTCCTTCCACACACCGAGGGACGTAAAACGATTAAAAATTACTGTTAGGCAAGCAGCCCATAAAACAGTGCCCTAAATGGGCTACAATATAGCAACGGGCCGTCCAGCTTTTAAGGTACTGCATTCTGTAGATAAGGTGTTGTAAGAGAGCATTGCCATCAGGGGATCATTTGCAAATAATGATACGGGTAAATATCAAAGGAATTTCAGGTAACAAAAACTAAGGTTTTCTACAGGCAACCTAGGAAATGATATTATGCACGAATCAACCCTTATGTTGATATAGTCGTTGGAAAAAAACAATCTAAAGTTGGTTATTAACGTGTGAGACTGGAACTTTAATATATAATGTCCACTTGAATTCCCTGCCACCCTCTCGAAGGATCCTGTGACTTTAAAGATTTTAAGTTTCTTTGTTTAAAACAACTTCAGATTCTGTATTTCCACTAACTGAATCCCTCCTGATACCAAACAATATTGAATTATACATAAAACGTGCAGAACAGGGACCCACAAAACAGACAAAAGCTCAGGCTCCCCGGCTTGAACAAGTATCGATAAAGGGATTTCTTTTTACCCTTTGAGCTACATGGAACAACAATACTTTACATGAAATTCAGTGTCTAATCATCCTGTTCCACCCACTGCAGGCAAGGAACCGTAAAAGGGGACATGGTGAGCCCTTTTATTCTATTTAGGTACTTTGTGTTCATGCCTTCGTATTTTTTTCCACAATAAGGTACCAACGCCAAATTTGCATCCTTTTTTCATAACATTCTGGGGATTCTTAAGGTACCCAGGGTTTGTAGATTCCCTCAGATAGAACTGAGCTAATAGCCAAAACATAGCTACATGTTGTGTTTTTTTCCCAAAAAAGAAACAGAGTGCTCTGCAAGAAAGTGTATTTTTTTCTAAAAATAGCAACAACAAAAGGTTTGCTGTGCTAAGATCACCATTTTCCTCGCTTTCAGGAACAAGCAGAGCTGTACAGAAAAACACTTTTTTTACCACAGTTTTGGCATTTTTCTCTGAGGTAGTCCATTATTACTAATTTTTTGTGGTTTCAACCTACTTGCAGTTTGTGGTGGAAACGGAGATGAAAAGCTATGCATTTCTGAAAAGTAGACACAATTCTAAATTCAGCAGGGGTTCGTTTGTGTACACCCCTTAACATTTTGTCAAACAACTAACTGTGGAAATAAAAAAATAATGAAAATGAGTAGGACAAAAGAGCCATTTGAGACCACCTTTTTAACTGTGACTTCTTGTCATAATGGCCAATTTACAAAAGGAATATACCAATATGTACGGTAGACCCTCATGGTCACAAGGATATATAGGATTTGCAGGTTTTCCAAAAACACGTGATACTCAGAGCCAACAACTGAGTTGCATCGTGCAGTGACTTTCCATTGTATACCGAGTGTAAAGCAATTCATATGGTAAAATATAAAGAATTAAAAATGGGTTTGTAGAAAACCTATGCATTTCTAAAATGCATACTGAGTTTAGAAATAGGGGTTATTTGAGCACTTCTGAATTTGTGTGTTCCTATACCATCATATGATTCAGAATGCATTTTGCAAGATGTCTTCTTTCTTGCACACTGGCATACATTTGGAAGCCACAAATGCAGAGAAATCTGATTGGTAATAAATGTTCTCCTGTTCTATGTTTCCACGTCTCATGACAAAAACAGTACCCTACTTATGTGGGTGAACCCAGAACAGGAAAAGGACCAAAATGCAACATGTCCCATCTTTGTGCAATGTAGGTAGCTGTGAACTTTGTGCCTGGACTTGGCTGTCACCCAGGGAAACCTATGCATTTCTAAAATGCATACTGAGTTTAGAAATAGGTTTTTTTTTAGCACTTCTGAAATTGTGTGTTCCTATACCATCATATGATTCAGAATGCATTTTGCAAGATGTCTTCTTTCTTGCACACTGGCATGCATTTGGAAGCCACAAATGCAGAGAAATCTGATTGGTAATAAATGTTCTCCTGTTCTATGTTTCCACATCTCATGACAAAAACAGTACCCTACTTATGTGGGTGAACCCAGAACAGGAAAAGGACCAAAATACAACATGTCCCATCTTTGTGCAATGTAGGTAGCTGTGAACTTTGTGCCTGGACTCGGCTGTCACCCAGGGAAACCTACCAATCACAAACATTTCTGAAAACTAGGCACCCGAGGGAGTCCAGGTTGGTGTGACTTGTGCTATTACCAGAAGGTTTTTTTTTTCAAAGAAGCTCTTGTAAACTTCAAACTTTGGCAGAAAATCACACATTTTCCTCACATTTCTGTGTAGGAGAGTTCAGGAATATGCAGGAATCCACAAATGTCCTTCCACCCAGTATAGCCCCACATCTCCTGAAAGAAACACTTCACTTGTGTGGGTTGGCCTAGCGCCCATGGCACGAAATGGTACAAAACGTAACATGAACAGATCAAATGTTTCCACTCAAAAGCTACCATTTTTTTGTATTGTAGGTAGCTTAGGATTTTGGGCCTGTACTCGCCCACTGCCCAGGGAAACCTACTAAAGCCAGACATTTCTGAAAACTAGACACTCACAGGAGTCCAGAGTTGCGTCACATGTGAGGATTTCACAAGGTTTGTTTTTACCCAGAAGCCCCTGACACTTCAGGA
Organism: Calotriton arnoldi; assembly: GCA_963921515.1. NCBI lineage: Eukaryota > Metazoa > Chordata > Amphibia > Caudata > Salamandridae > Calotriton > Calotriton arnoldi. The sequence continues at coordinate 561,955 of CAWUFW010002898.1, forward strand.
TTAGGATAAAACACTCATTTTCTTCACATTTATGTGAGGGAAAGTTTGGGAGTCTGTGGGGATCCACACATTTCCTACTACTCTGCATTTCCACAAGTCTCCCAATAAAAGCACTGCCCCACTTCTGTGGGTGGGCCAAGTGGCCACAACAAGAAAAGACCCAAAACGCAACACAAAGAGATCAAGTTTTTGCTATTCAAAACTGACCCTTTGTATGCAATATGGGTAGCTGTGAATTTTGGCCCTGGGCTTGACTGCTGCCGAGGAAGCCTACCAAACCCAGACATTCCTGAAAACTAAACACCTGGGGAGTTTAGGGAGGGGGGAGTCACTTGTGTGAATCTCACAAGATTTTTATTTTCTATCCAGAAGTCCCTGCAACCCTCAAACTTTGGCAAAAAACACAAATCTTTCTGAAATTTCTGTGAGGGAAAGTTCCAGAATCTGTAGGGATTCACAAATGTCCTACCACCCAGAGTTGCCACATCTTCCAATAAAAATGCAATCCAATTTGTGTGGGTGGATATAGCAGCAGCAACAGAAAAAGGGTCAAAACACAACATGGACAGATAAACCTTTTCCACTCAAAACCAACCTTTTTTTGCAATATGGTAGCTGGGCATTTTGGGCCTGGGCCTGCCCACCACCGAGGGAAACATACCAAACACAAACATTTCTGAAAACCATACAAACAGGGGGAGTCCAGGGTGTGGTCACTTGCATGGAACTGTTTTTTTTTTTTTTTACCCAGAAGTAATTTCAAAACTCAAACTGTGCCTAAAAACTCATATTTTTCTCACATGTCTGTGAGGGGAAGGTCCAGAATGTGGGAGATCCATAATTGTTTCACCACCCAGTGTTGCCAAACATCTCCAGATAGAAATACTACCCCACGTAGCGCCTGCGACAGAAAACAGCCCAAAACACAATATGGAGGCATCAACATTTCCCATCACAAAATGATCTAATTTGGCAATGAGTGTAGTGACAGTGTTTTGGTCCCCGCTCAGTACCCACCCAGGGAAACCTACCAAATCCAGACATTTCTGAAAACTAAACACCCGGATAAATCCAGGGTGATCTAACTTACGTGGATCTCACAATGTTTTCTTACCCACAATGCCCTGCACACCTCAACCTTTGCCTAAAATTCTAAAGAAGTGGGTATTACGGAGGAAAGGCAACTAGGATTATTGAGTGCTTTAACCACCTCAAAGGCACCTTTGGTGGTATTAGGCAATGAGCAATTTTTTGTTCTTGAACGTATATGCTACTGGAATGAACAGCTTGTCACAAATTCAAAGGGGTAGTGAGTGTACCCATGGCAGACTGAACAAAAATATTGCAAGCAACCTCAGTCAAAATAAGTCCAAGCCAGTGGGTAGTAGCTTGCATGACAAAGCAACCTTTCTCATTGCTTTGAAGGCATTAAACTAAAATTTAGGAACAATCCCAGCAAATTGCTAATTGCCTATAATACACTACACACATTGTGATGCTCTGTGCATAATGATTATGTTACGAAGGCCACATAACTGAAAGACCTGGGATATTGATATTGATAGTGTGTATACAGTGCGATTGCCCGTAGGCATCTTGGTTCTATTGTCTGCTAGACATCATAATATGTTCAGTTAGTTAAGTGGAAAAGAAGTAAAAAGGCAGGTTTTAAGTTTTTTCTGAAACAGAGATAGTTGGCCTGGTCTATGAGGTGCCTGGACATTTTATTCCAGAGTTTACAAGTGGTGGAGGTAAAACTTAGACCACTCCAAGATGCTTTAATAGTTTTAGGGGTCTCAACTCTTCTTGAAGTAGCAGTACGAAGGGCTCGACAGGGAGTGTACCATTTGAATTTTTTTTTTTAGGTACTCAGAGCTGTATCATAGAGAGATTTGTGGGTAGTGCCTAATGCCTTAAAGGCAATTGTATTCCTAATCGGAAGCCAATGTAGCTCTGACAAGGCGTGTGAGGTTGATTTAAACTTTGGGATTCTCATAAAGAGGTGGGCAACTGCATTTTGGAGACGCTGTAGTTTATTTAAAATTCGATGTTGGGCGCCCATGTAAAATGCGTTGCAGCAATCGAGACTGGATAACACCAGAGCAATGATTACTGATTTCTATAGATCAAATGGAATAAACGGAACAATCTTTCTCAAAGATTTTAGTTGAGAAAAAACAGTGAAACGTGCTAATATGGTCGGAAAAGGTCAGGTTTACATCAAAGATGACTCCCAGGTTCCTGACTTTCGGGACCAGGACGGGGAGGGGGCATAAATGTAGGGGCCACCAGGATGAGTTCCAAAAGGAGGTCTCTCTCCTGAACAAAAGGACTTTGTTTTTTTTGGGACAATTTTCTCTCATCCAGCTAACAACCTTAATCATGCAGTTTTTAAAGCATTTGGCAGTGTCATCGATATCAGTAGAAATCGACACCACAATTTGCATATCATCTGCATATGCAATCATGGAGAATCCAAAAGAGCGGATCAGTCTCTCCAAGGGGGCAACGTAAACATTAAAAAGGGTGGGGCTCAAAGACGACCCTAGCGGGACACCGCAGGGTAAAGAAAAGGGTTGCAAAGTAACCTCTCCCATTGAGATGGACTGTTCTCTGTCTAAGAGAAAGGAACACAGTAATTCAAGTGCCGGTTCTCCAATGCCAGTGGTGTCTAAGTGGTTGATGAGCACAGTGCGACTTACGGTGTCAAAGGCTGCGGATAAGTCAAACAGGATAACACAGCCTTTCCTCCGTTGTTAACAATTGACCTAATTTCTTCAGTGGCAGCTATCAGGGCTGACTCCGTGCTATGATATTTTTCTGAACCCATATTGTGCCATGTCTAGAAGTTCATTGTCCTCTAGGAATAATGACAACTCAGAATTAAGATGTCCTTCAAGTAGAGCCAACAGAGACTAGGCACCATGATTAACATTAAATCTGGAAACGTACCTAGCCAATGTTGTAAGAGTTTGCGTCTTAAATGCCCCTGCTCAATGTATGATCCAATTCAAGGTCCAAGTATTTATAGCAATTGACATCCCCCAGCTTACTTAAGTCCAGAGACCTGTTATTAGAAGTTTAACTATGACCAAAACATGCACTTTTTGAATTTGCTATGTTTATGGATAGATTGTTTTATTAACATATGCGTCTAGATAATTTAAGCCGTGTTGGAGCCTGACCAGAGTTATTAAAAAAAACATTTCACTGACAGAAAAATAGTGAACGAAAGTGCTGCTGGCTCAGTTCAGGAGGGAAGATGGTTCACCATTCCTCCCCAGTCAGATCATAGATATATTTGTTAACACAACCCTATCTGAAACAATAAGGACCAACAACTGGTTTCAACATTTGCAAAATTCACCCCCTGCCTGAAACCTCCCACTTTTCCATGTATCTGGGTACAACTCAATGATGGCAAGAACTAGCCACCATCACTCAATAACCCAATTAAGCATTCTAATACAGAAGTTAACTCTATCAAACTTATCAAAAGTAGTGTATTTCAAAATTCTTTTTAGTTGACCTTCCCTCCTTGCTCGCCTTAGTAGCATGTTTTTTTAATTTCCACAGCACACATTCCCTACATGTGTTCTCTTTTTCTAAATAAGCTCCATCATTCACATATCTGATTCCCCTAAGATTTTTGCTATTGCAGTAGCTTATTGCAATGTTGGATTTCTGCTTACCCGCAACCTCGACTGGATTTCTTAATATGACACTGTACAGTCAATTGATCTGATATTTTTTTGTCAAAAGTCTTTTTATTCAGCATCACAAGTAAATATCATAACATGGGCACAAAAGAGTGCATCGGACCTCGAAACAAAATAGTTAGCTAATTACAGTCCAGTGTTTCATATCAAGAGGTCTCGATACACCCCCCACCGACATAAGAAGAAATGCTGGATTTTCTAGAACATGTTACAGGGGGAGTCCCCCAAAGTTTAACCAACAACAAAGAAAAGAAAGCAAAAAGAAAAATTGATCTGATATTTTGCCAGAATCACACCTTGAAGGTATTTCTCATCATCTCTTGATAAACTGCTCTACTCACTCATGTGATCTTTGTGGCCAGGTATAAAATGTGCATGCCTCCATTTCACATGTTCGCTGATATGTTGTAGTGCATCTCAGGACTTTCAAAGCACCCAAAGACACATCAAACACAAGACAGCTGTCCTTCTGCTCCTAATTTTTTCACCAACAGACCTTGCTTCCTATCTGTCCTAAATACTGAATGGCCTAAGGCATTAATACAATTCTCGAAGATTGCTACCCAATCCCACCAAGGTAAGGGAGGATTTCCAGAACAGCCAGGAACAAGCATTGTCAAAGCCAATGGGTCTTTCCTATGCAAGAGCCATTGGCTTTGACAAAGTCTTTTAGCCATGTTATACAGCAGCCCGGCTGTACTTGAGAGAGGGAGCAAGCAACACAGATAATGGGAAGGTGCAAAAAGCATTATGACGCTGCCGGCGCTGGCCACATCAAATTGCTTTTTTTCTATGGCTGGTGCAGAGGGCAACACAGACAATGGGAGGGTGAGAGGTGAGAGTGAAGAAGCAACATAGACAACGAGAGAGTGTGAGGAAAGAAGAATGTGGACAACAGGAGTGTGGGAGGTGGGAGGTAGGAAGAAACACAGACCATGTAAGGTGTGGTGGTGGTAGGGTAGAAGCAGCATAGACAGGGTAAGAATAAAGACAAAAAGTACCTCAATTACAGCACGAGTAGCGTATGGACACTAATCAAAAGGAAGCAATGAGAACTTGGTCCATGCGCCACACAAAACAAAAGGGAGTGAAACTTGCACGCGGTAGCCAATTAGGAGACAGCAAATAAAAGTGACAATGAAGCCAATGAATAGTAAGCAAGACCCTTTTAGTAAATAAAATATCTTGCAAGCAACAGCACAGGCGTGCACTGTCTTAGGCAAGACCTACAAATAAGAGTGCTGCACAGACTTTTTAATATTAAAGGCCACTAAAGACAAAAGTCATTGCTGCTGTGTGCACCATCCATGGAACAGCAATCTTGTGCTGTAGTGTCAGGAAACACATATCTGCATGCATCATATCGGAGTAAACTGAGATTGTAGTACCGCAAGTTGTCACTGTACTTACGTGTTATTTCTGTGCAGGTCGATTTTACACTCCTTTGCTTCAATGCTGAAGAGTCATGTCATAATCTCTGCAGTTTTTAAAAATGACCTAAAACTCCCATACACCAATGCTCAACCGAAGCTCCAATCTTGTGTGTATTCCTTTGCAAACAAAGAGAGTCCTTTAGTCGCTGATGTCACTTTCGGGAATCATTGTCTAGCTTCAGGTCATTTTCGAACCTCTGAGAAAGCCACTCTTGTTGCTGTGCTGTCACCATTGCGCGCACAACAATTAAGTGGATGAATGGTGAATTGCGATTGCCTACCTTGCTTTGCACAACAGTCTAGATAAGGGAAATGGGTGCTGATGTGAAATACACGAGGCATCCTCCAGTACCATGCACTAAAGGAAGATATGTGCTCTCCCTGCACATGGTTGACAAGCAAATGAGGTGAGGAGTGTGCACACACTCACAGATATTGTAAGAATCCTAGAACTGTGTCTCAGCACCCTCTTATATACTAGGGTGCAGGAAGATGGCTAAGACCGGATACCATGAAGAACTATCTCTCACCCTGGTACAAGTCCCAAGATTTTGTCCATAGGTGCAACCCGAAATGAGAGCACTGCTAGTAATCTTTTGTAGACACTGCCTTCCATACCTTGTCAATGCACAATTGTTAGGCTTAGCAGACAGTGGTTAGGGAGGTGCATGCATAACTGATTATCCATTGATGCCCTTGGCTGCCACTGAATGTTCGCAAGTCCTCACCACCCATCCACAGTGATCTGTCAAGTACAACTGCAAACTGGGATGCTAGTTATTCAACAGAACAACAGTACGAGTGCTCCTTTAGATCTCCCTGTAAAACCTGTGACTTTTTAGCCAATTAATTGTACAATTGTGGCGTACAATGCACAATGTGGCCCTATATTTTTCAAAGTTTTCTCGGAGGGTAAGACCACAACTGCTGCCCCTCCCCAGAACTCCTGGAACGCTACTGGGGAAGTAAACTCCTCTTGCTTCTAGAAAATTGGCCACTTCGAAAGGTCAGCATCCACCATTACTTAAGAGTTTGTGATTCGAGGATGTGGCCACAGCAACTGACATTACGCTCAAGCTTAGTAACATGGCTTTGAGTTTGCCCAGCTGGTAGCAACTTCCACAGAGCCGCTCAGTGTGAGTCTCGAATGTTCTCCAATAGGTAGCATTCCTTTCCTCAAAGCAGATGGAACTATAAAAGAACGCTCGCCATTAAGGTAAGCAATTTCGAAGATCACGCGCAGGCAGCTGAAAATTGCTTCCTTTTATGCGCTTCCTTAGAAAGAGAGCTCTGTTGCAACAAAGGAAAGGAGCCCTTGTTTCCTGCACTGACGCTCCTTCCATTTATAACAGTCCATCTGTGCATTACTCATTCTGACCAGAGAGGGCAGTATAGAAAAGTCATGCTTGTAAACTGCTCCTCCAACACTCAACATCCAAAGCTATTTCCTTTAGATCTTTAGCAACGCTTTGAGGGTCGGAAGTAAAACAACTTTAAAAAATCTCACTCCCAGTGCCCTTGGTTTGGATTTATTGCTGCAGAAATGTTATTTATTTCGCTAATTTGACAACATGGTTTTCCTACAGAGTGAAATAGTGTCAAGGTGCTTAAGCTGTTACAGCACATACAAAATAATGTCCAACATTGAGTAAATATAAAACACGTTTACAGGGAGGCAATACGGTAATATATTTCTTTATCAATGAGGCTTGAGGAATATAGCAGCTTACCTAGACAGAAATCAGACGTGGGGACGGACAATAAAATGCACTTTATTGAGGCAAATACTCTGAATTGAATTGCCTTTAAGAGTTTGGTCTTTAGTGCTTTACACTGGACTTGAAAGTCTTTCATTACTCCCAGGTCCCTCCTGTCCTCGTCCCATTCATGCACAAAGTGAGATAATCTATCTCGCTTACAGAAAAAAAGAACAAAGGAATGCTGGCCCTATCCCTCCCCCTCCCTCTGGGAGTAAATAAGCATACCCCTCCCAGCATTCCTCCTGTTCTTTTTTCTGTTCTACTGATAGTAGAAGGACGATGCAGGAGTTCTGGTGCTCCTGGTATGTTGGACTTATGTGTTGCCTGTGCGGCTTCCTCTCCCTCCCTGCTGGGCTTGGGGGGAATGGTAGTAGCTCCTCTGCCTGTTGGCCACAGGTGTCCTTTTTCCGTGCCTCCTGGTTGCCGGGCTCGTCGGGAGGCGCGGCGTGTCTCTCCCGCGGGAGAGTTCTGTTTTTCCTGATCGCTTCCGGGTCGCGTTGCCTGACTTCCGGGTGACAAGAGGGACCGGAAGTCAGGCGCTGCTAAGCCAGGCTCCTTCACTGTGTGCATTTAGGAGCCGGCTGGGGTAAGTACCGCACAGCGGTCTATTTTCGTGGCACATTGGATTATTTTGAAGCATTGGTATTCTGTCTGTTGTTTCCTGCGGGCGGGGGCCCGGTTTGCTGAATCCTTTCGTTTCCTCGTGGATCTTCGTCTTGGTCCCACTGACATTTCTGTTCCTGTGGAGATTTTACTGTGTTACGCCTGGAAGTGCTTCTCTGGGACCTGTTTCACTGCAGTTTCTGATCCTGGTGTTTTTTGGGTTATCTGTCATGGGCAAGCATACCCCCAAAGTCATCATAGGGAACGCTCCTCCTCCTCTTCCTCTGAGTCCTCTTCCTCCCCTTCTCCGGCCAGGTCTAAGCGCCGCAGGGAGGGGGATGATGCGAGGATTAAGCGTCTCATCAAGGAGACTCTCCGTGAGATGTGGGGTGGTGGGGCTCGTCCTAAGGGCCCTGTGCCGGTACATTCCTCTAATTCCTCGGATTCGGAGGCTGAATGGATGGGGGATGTGGAGCACAAGGAAAAATACATCGACAAAGATGTGTTGCCTGAATTACTAAAACATGTCAAATCTAACATGGGGTTTCCTGATGAGGAGGCTCCTAGCACGTCCGGTGGTCCGTGGTTGCGCCAGTTTCAGAGCACTGCTGCTGTCGATGTCCCTGTTCATCCTTACATTCGGGAGGTCCTGAAGAGGGAATGGAAGGATCCCGATCGTATCATGCTTCCTCGTTTTATGGCAAAACTTTACCCTCTACAGGATATGGCTAAGGACTTACCAGACTCTATTCCTATTGATTCTTTTGTGGCCAGTCTTGTAGGTTGCACTTCCTTGGCCGAGGATGCTGTGCTTAAGGACCCAGTTGATAAAAAGGTGGATACTTCCTTCAGGAAGGTGTACTCTGGTTCTCATCTGGCTCTGAGCGCTGGCATTTATGGTACTTATGTGGCACAGTCTCTGCTTTCCGATATCAAAGCTCTGTATCAGTCGATGGATGATGCTTCCGACTGTTCTGGGCTTTTGGAACATATCGAACGGCAGGTGGAGTTCCTCTCGGATGATTCCTTCGATGTGGTGAGGGCCTCTGCCCTTTCCAGTGGAGCGGGTGTGGCTGCTCATCGCAATCTGGTGCCAAAGGAATGGAAAACGGACTCTGCTCAAAAAGGTTGCGCCTACACTTTCAGGGGACCATGATGTTTGGGGAAGAGTTGGAGGAAAAATTGCATAAATTGTTTAAAGAGAAAAAGCACTCTTCTTCCTTTAAGCAGTCTTCTGCAGCTACTTTTTCCTCTAAGCCTAAATCTTTTTTCCGCCCTCCCTCTCGTAGGCAGTTTTCCAGGGGCCATAGGAGGTTCTTTTCGGGTCGTGTCGGGATAGGAAGGTTAAGTCCCCCCCCTCGCAAGCCTCGTTCCTGACTATATGGCTGTGGATCCCGGATAATTGGTCGGAGGTCGGCTGCGGTTCTTCCTACCAGCTTGGGTGCAGTCATATTCAGACGTATGGGTGTTGGACATTATTCGTCATGGTCATCGAGTTCTCGGAACCTCCTCCGGACTCGGGGATTCGTCCGACTCCTTGGCCGTCCTGCCAGTCCAAGAGGGCCAATCTGTCTCTGGGGGTCGGGTTTCTTTTACAGAAAGTGGCGATTCAGGAGGTTCCTCCTCTGGAGAGGGTTTTACTCTCTGATATTCCTGGTTCCCAAGTTGACGGGGGGTTCAGGCTGGTCTTGGATTTGAAGGCCCTGAACAAATGGGTGGTTCATCTGCCTTTTCGAATGGAAACCCTTCAGCGGGTGATTCCGTTGGTGCTTCCGGGCCATTTCATGTGCACCCGCGATCTCCAGGACGCTTACTATCATGTCCCGATTCACCCTTGGTCTCGTCGGTTCCTGAGGTTTTGCATTCAGGGTCGTCACTTTCAGTTTCAGGTCCTGCCTTTCGGCCTGAGGTCTGCACCGCAAGTGTTCACCAAGGTGGTGGCTCCATTGGTGGCTTCCTTTGCATCTTCAGGGTGTCCTGGTTTACCCTTACCTGGACGATTGGTTGATTTGTGCTCCCTCTCGGTCCCAGCTGTTGGAGGCTCGGGATGTGGTGTGCTCTGCATTGAGGGATCATGGGTTTCTTCTGAATCTTCCCAAGTGTCAGCTGACCCCCTCCCAGGACTTGACTTTCATTGGAGCTCGCTTTCGCACCGATCTCAAAAGGGTGTTTCTGCCAGTTCTCAGGTGGAGAACTTGAGATCTCTTGCTCGGAGGTTCTGGGAGGGGGGTTCCTTTCCGGTCCACCTCTGGTTACGACTTCTGGGTCTCATGGCGGCAACGGTATTTACGGTGGCTTGGGTGCGTTTTCACCTCCGTCCTCTGTGGTTGTATCTCTGATGCATTGGGATCCTCTGTCTCGCTATCTGGCCTTTCGGCTTTCTGTGTCCCCTTCCATCCTCCCTGCCCTGCTCTGGTAGACTGTGTTGGACAATCTTTCTCGAGGTCTGCCACTGCAACCCTCTCCTCCGGCAGTCCTGACTACAGATGCCAGTTCTTTCGGGTGGGGGCAACCTTGGATTCTCTGTCTCTTCAGGGTCGTTGGTCCCTTCTGGAGGGTCGTCTCTCTTCCAATTGGCGGGAGTTGACTGCGGTGTTGCGTGCTGTGATGGGGATTCGCAGCCAGTTGCTCGGACGCAATGTGGCTGTGCGTTCCACCAACATGGTGTTGGTAGCCAACCTGAATTATCAGGGGGGTTCCAGGTCCTCGTCTCTGAATGCTATGGTGGTCCCCTTGCTCTGTTGGGCAGAGGGGCATCTGTTGTCCCTATCGCTGGTTCATATTCGGGGGGTAGACAACGGGGTGGCGGATGCCCTCAGCCGTTATTTCCCCGCCAATCAGGAGTTGTCTCTGACGCCAGTGGCCTTTCAGCTTGTGCACTGCAGGTTTGGTCTTCCTTATCTCGACCTCTTTTTGCTTCACGGCTCAATGGACAGCAGCCCCGTTTCTGCTCCCGGGGTCGTCAGGAGGGATCCTGGGGAGTGGATGCCCTGACCATTCCTTGGCCATCTTGTCTCCTCTATGGTTTCCCCCCGCTGGCTCTGATTCCCCTGTTTTTGGCGCGCCTGAGCCAGGAGTCTCGGGAGGTTGTGGTGGTCGTTCCGTTTTGGCCTCGGAGGTCCTGGTTCCCCACTCTGCGGCTTTTGGCTGTGCAGGGTCCCTGGTTTCTTCCTTCCTCTCCGTCTCCCCTGCGGTCTGCTCCGTTGTTGTCTCTTCCACGGCTGCGACTGTTGGTGTGAAAGTTGAAAGGCAGGGGTGGCGTCAGCGGGGTTTTCCCGAACATTTAGCAGTGGCTCTTCAGCAGTCTCATGGGTTTTCTACCTTAAAAACCTATGAGCGTCATTGGGGTAATTTTCAGCGCTGGTGTCTGGTTCTGGGTTTGTCCCGTTTAGTGTGCTCTTTGCAGGAGGTGCTGCAATTTCTTTGGGAGGGTTTTGAGAAAGGTTTGGCGGTTTCCACTTTGCGTGCTCAGTGGGCCGCTGTTCGGGCTTTCCATTCTCCTTGGGGGAATTTGTCAGATGTGAAAGATTTGGTCTCTTGCCTGCTTCAAAGTTTTTCCTTGTCGCGTCCTGTGGTGCGGCCTTCCTTTCCGCTGTGAGATCTGCCTTTGGTTCTGTGGGCTTTGGTGGCTCCTCCGTTTGAGCCTCTGTCTGAGGTGGACATCAAGTTTGTTATGTTTAAAGTGGTTTTTCTTGTGGCCATTACCTCGGCTCGCCGTCTGGGCGAATTGGGGGCCTTGATGACACGGGAGCCGTTTTTGTCCTTTTCTGATGATGGTGTGGTCCTTCAATTGGATTTCGCTTTTGTTCCGAAGGTTTCTTCTCAATTTCATCGTTCCCAGGAGTTGGTGTTGCCTGCTTTGGGGTCTGATCTTGACTCTCCCGATGACCTTCCTTGGTCTTTGTTGGATGTTTGCAGGGCTTTTCGTGTCTATTTAGATCGCACTAGCTCTTTTCGGAAGTCTGACTCCCTTTTTGTTTCTTTTGGGGTTGCCTCTCGTGGTGGGAAGGCTTCTTCTGCTTCCATTGGTCGTTGGCTTAAGCAGGTTGGCTTCCTCTCTTTCTGGGTCTCCCCGTCCAGCCAAAGGGCTATGGAGGTCCTTGACCTTCACTTCCCCCCTATGGAGGTTAAAATTAACCTCATAGAGGTCCTACAGCCTGGCAAGGCACCGACCAAATCCTCTTTTACTTTTCAATGAAGCCCTTACTCACACACAGATGGGCATATGGGCTAAGCCATTCTCTAGGCCCTTGGTCAACCGACAAGTCACCTGCCATCGTAGACCTACTCCAGGTGCCCCAGTTCTTTGATCAAGCATTTGACATCTGAGAGCTTGGTGGAAGAAGCTTCCAAAAATATGGTAAACCCTAACACTTTTCCAATCACTCTCCCTGACAGGGAGTTGAAACTAGTGGACACTTTGGCAAACATATGTTCTCCTCAGCCAGTCTTCTTTGCTGAAAAAGCTGACTCAGCCCTAGAATGTTTCAAAGAAAGGTGAGGAGCAGTATGCACTCTGGGTCTTTCAGCTCCAGCCTGGCAATCCCCACTACAATTTCATCCTTTTAAGGGATATGCCAGGGGCCTGGTGTATCAACAGTGCCAGATCCCACTTCCCGTACAACAGGCTTCCTAACCCTTTCATGATCGAGGCCTTGGGTCCGACAGACAACGACCCAGCCATCAGGGACAGTGTTCCTTACAATCTTCTGCCCCTCCAGCAACAACAACAAAACCTCTTTAGTGCACCCTTAGTGGCACATAGCCATCCGTGGGAGGCAGGACTAGCCACTTCCTGCAGGGGTGGCAAAACATCAAATCTAACAAACGGGTCTTGTAGATTGTTCATTACTTTTGGACCCACCACACCTGCCACCTACAGCAGAATGCCTGCTGGAGGACCACCTTTTTCATCTTATACTAGGAAGTGCAGGCTGTTTTGGCCAAAGGAGCTATAGAATGGTACTGTCTTGGAAGTGGCGACTGGGTGTTTTCCCCACTACTTCCTTGTACCAAAGAAATATGGAGGCCTCTGCCCTATCCTGAATCTTTGCACTCTTAATGCCTTCCAGTGCAAAGAAATGGCCCAGGTTCTATCTTCCCTGGATCCCGGAGACTGGATGTTGGTCTTGAACCTGCAGGATACATATTTTTACATTCCGGACCTGCAGTCCCATACCCGCAGTCTGTGTTTCAAGGTGGGCCACAAGCTCCTTCAGTTTGCTATTCGCCAGTGTCCCTCAGGTGGTCACACAGGTAATGGTGGTAGTCGCTGCCCGTCTCCGAAGGTCGGTGGTGCCAGTGTTCCCCTACCTTGATAACTGGGTGTTGAAAGTAAGCTTGCCACAGTCAGTCGTGGGCCACCTCCAGATGATAGCAAACCTCTTGACATCATTGGGGTTCTCAATCAACCTGCTAAAGGCTCCTTCACAAAGGCTCCTCTTCATCGGAGCCATCCTGAATACAGTGCATTTTCAAGCCTTTCCACCAGATCTCCGAGTTCAGGACTTTCAGCTGTGATTCCAATATTTCAACTTTTATCCTGGGTCTCAATGGGCCCAGCACCAGGGGAGCCTGTCAGACGCCATCAAGGTGTTGGGGGAGTCTGAAAACGATCTACATTGGCAGCTGCTGGACTGAAATTGAACAGTGGAAGACCCCATTTCCTGATGGTGGGTTGGGAAGGTCATTTCTGAGAAGTAGTGATCAGTCTCCAGCAGAGATCTATCTCCACATCAACTTGCTAGAGTTGTGAGAGATTTGCTTGGCATTAAAAGCCTTTCTGCTAACCATTAAAGGGAGACTGGTAGAGGTTCTCATGAACAACACCACTGCCATGTGGTACTGCAGCAAACAGAGAGGGTGGGGTCTAGAGCCACAGGGCATCTTCCAACAGTTTGGAGAACTGTGGCTAGATCTGTTCGAGAATATGTAATGTCAGCACTTTTGTGTGCTGGGCTTCCCCAGGAAGGTCACTCTCGTAGACACATTCTGCATAGAGTGAAGCACGAAACACCTGCATATCTTTCTCACCACTACCTCTGCTGCATGAGTTATGAAGAAGTATTCAAAGAAGTGATGGACGGAATGTTTGAATTAATTTCAGCCACTGATAATTAATCAGAGCCACATCCTTGTCCATCATTATTTTGCACACCATGCCACCTCAGTTTGGACCCAGCCATATGCAAAACAGTCTTGAATCTGTTCCAATGTGTACAGTCCTGCCCAAACAGAAAGGCCAGGTCTAAAGTTAAAGTGATCACCAATAGTTGGGCAGCCTAGCAGTATCACTTAATATCCGCCGTGCCCAGCCCCCATCATAGGTCGACTGACAGCATTTATCAAAGGCTATGCGGGGCAACTTTTTACCCACAAAAAAGCCCATATGGCTGTGGTCAAGCTGCGGAACCAGGCGGGTGGAATGGGAAGGGGAACATTTTGTAGGGTGTACAAGAAGTGGTGGAGGACCTTCATCTTAAAGAGAGCAACTCTCCCAAAAATCTGTAGTGGAAGCGTCACCCAACGTTCAAGTCCTCTTTCGTATTCACCACCAACGGTTTCTGATCCATGTCAGAGTGCAGTCCACACTTAAAAAAACTCCCAGATAACAGAAACGGAGTCGCCTTATAGGATTGGTGATCTGCCAGGTATCAGCCTCCGCGCCCTCATCCACAGGGATCACAAGGAATTTGGACCAGTTGGGTCGGAGGCCAGAAACATCTCCAAATAAGTCAAGGATGCAGAGTGCTCGCGGACCAGATTCTTGGGGGTGCATAAGGTAGAGGAGGACATTGTCCTCATATACAGTGATCTGCTCTTCACACCCCGTCCCCCAGCTCCTGTCCCATTGCGGGGCATCACAACACACAAGGCAGGCCAGAGTCTCGATGGCCAAGGCAAAGAGGAGGGAAGACAGTGGAAACCCTGTCTTGTTCCCCTTTGAATAGGAATGGACTCTGACAACACTCTGTTAGCACAGACCTGGGCACCTGAGAAGGAGTAGAAGAGTCCTATGAAGCATCGGAAACCAAGCCATTTTGACCAGCAGCGTGTCTAAGTATGTCCAGTCTACAGTGTCAAATGCTCTTTAAAAGTCAACCAAGAGCAATGCTCCCGGACCAGACAGCTCATGTCTGCGAGCCAAGTCCTGTGTAGACGCTGGATACAGTGGCGAGTGCTACGAGACGTGCATAGAGCCACCTTGGTCCCCGTGAACCATGATAGGGAGGACCATGAGAAGCCAGCAGGCCAGGACCTTTTTTTTTCTTCTTTTTTTTTTTTATTTGGATTTTATACAAAATGCAAATACAAACAAAAGGAACCAGAGTTCCAACCAAAAGACCAGCCAGCACATCGTCACAAAGGTACAAAAGAAAACATTGTACAATATTTCGGAATGGCACACGTAAAAGAATACATCGGACTAGTGGCATGCACATTCTGGGGGGCAATACATACACATATAGCATCACAGTCTTTAGTATAGTCCATCACAAAAAAAGAACCATCATGTACATTGTTATTGGTGAACAAACAGCAGGAACTAGCCGAACCCGCAGCAACAGAAATACACGCATGTGGGGAGTCTACAAGTACAATCCCCCTTAAACCAGTGTCCAGTGGCCACGTGCCATTATGCAGTCGCACTGGGGCTGGGAATGGGGGGGCTCAGATCTGTCTCGCGCCCAATTTAAGAATGGTTCCCATATGTCCCGGGGTCTCGAAGTCATGGGCATTAGTTCCCAGAACACACCAAGTTGCGTGTGACCATAAGTCACATCAGACAGCCAATCCCTGAAACTTGGTATCTTCTTCCTCCCCCACCTGATAGCAACCTGCCTTCTTGCGTACAATAAAAGAAGTGCATGCAACTTGCGCTGCTTTGGCGGTGTGTCCTTCACGTATCCTAAAATACCCAACATCGGGGTGGGAGCATCTGTCCTGCCAACTATCTGATTAATCACGGTAAAAATCTCCTGCCAGAATTCAAACAGCCGTGGGCAATCCCAAGCAATATGGAGAAAGGAAGCCGGGGCATACCCGCACAGCCAACATCTATCATCCTCCCTTAACTTCATGCGGTAGAGGCACACTGGTGTTCTGGAGTATCTGTGCAGAAATTTAAAATGTATCAGGCGAAGCCTGTAGTTTGGGGGAAGTTCGGTCAGCTGCCTACAGCAGAAGTCCCATTGCTCTTCTGTCAATTGAGGGACAAGTTCACCGTTCCACTGTAACAGGGATTTCGGCTGCACCACTGGGGCTGTATTTTGCATACTTGTATAAAGACGTGTAACTAATTTGTGCGGTGAAGGCAATTTCAGGATTTGCTCTAGAGCTGGCAATGTTGGGGGAGCTTCGGGAAAGCCCGCCCATAATGCACGACATGCAGCTTTCAGTTTATGATATACAAACAATTCTGCAAAGGGCACAGCATGCCCCTCAGCTCCAACAGGGGGGGGCCTAAACTCATCATTTGGATATAAGTCAGCGAACGTGTATAAGTTCATTTCCTTGGTTAGGGTTTTACTAACCCCATCTTCAATGCAGGTCAACATGGGGTTCCGCGCCAGCGGCACAGACGGCGCATACAATAAGGGGACATTAGCTCTCTTCCGAAGCATATTCCACGCCCATCGTAGGGTGCCCGCCGTGTCTACATCTTCCCTAGGGCGTTGTGACTTCTGATACAATGCCACCCCAAGTGGCACAGGGGCCACCGCATCATTCTCAACTGCCACATGAGGCTGATATGGCGTCCGATGCACCCAGAAGTGGAGAAACTGTGCCTGGGCACACAGAGCATATAATTGCATATCCGGTGCGCCCAGACCACCCTGCCGCAGCGGAAGTGTCAGTAGGTCCCAGGAAACCCTGGCTTGCCCTCCAGCCCAAACAAGAGACAGCAGCTGCGATCGCAAGCATGCGAAAAAATGTTGTGTAAGGGGAATTGGCACGTTAACAAACAAATATAAAAATTTGGGTAAGATTACCATTTTCGTCAGCGCTATCTTTCCAGCTATGGATAAAGGCAATTTGGACCAGAGTGCCACCTTTCCCTCCAGCCACGTGTACGCCCTGCCAAAATTTAAATTCCAAATTTCCTGCAAGCCTCTGCTGATCCACACTCTTAGGTACTTGACGGCCTCAGCCTCCCACCTCAGGGGAAACTCGGATGTCACCATGGGAGTACCGTCCGTCAGTGGAAAAATCACGGATTTCTTCCAATTAATGGAGACACCCGCCAGCCCTCCAAATCTAATAAATTCCCTGAGAACCGGGTCTAGGTTTTCTTGTGGTTTAAGAATGTACAAGGTCACATCATCTGCGTACAATGAAATAAGTAGGCTGCGCGTGCTGAAACCGATGCCCCGTGCTGTGTGGTGTTGCCTAATTCTGGCAGCCAGGGGTTCCATGGCAATGGCAAAGAGCAGGGGTGAGAGTGGGCACCCCTGACGCGTGCCACGCGTGATGGGGAATCTATCGGACAGCAAGCCATTCACCCTGATTCGTGCTAACGGCATAGTGTACAACAATTTAATACGACTCATAAACACGGGGCTTAATCCCATTCGTGATAGGATTGTAAACAGATATGGCCACTCCAGCGTGTCAAACGCTTTGGTAGCGTCTAAAAAAATTGCAGCAGCCCGCACGTCCGGGTGGAGGTAATGCAGCACCGAAAATAATGTACGCAGGTTATGTGACGTCGACCGTCCAGGAATAAATCCTGATTGGTCCGGGAGTGCAATCATTTGAAGGAGCGGTTGCAATCTGTTTGCCAATAGTTTAGCATACATTTTTATGTCCACATTTATCAGTGACAGTGGCCTGTAGGAGTCCAACTCTGCCTCTGCCTTCTCAGGCTTCAGCAGTGTTATAATTACAGCTTCTCTCATTGAAGCCGGCAAGACACCCGCCTCCAGTGCCTCCTCATACACTGCGAGCAGCCTGGGGGCCAGCTCCTCAACATAGGACTTATAAAAAGCGGTGGTCAGGCCATCCGGGCCAGGGGCTTTATCAAGCGGCAAACTTTTGATGACCTGAGCCACATCCTCCTCCGTAATGGGGAGGTCCATATATTCTCTATGCGTATTATTAAACCATACCAAGGCAATGGAGTCCAGAAACTCCTGCAGACCCTCTGGGCTAGAGGCCTGGGCGGTCGTATACAAGGAAGAATAAAAATTGGAGAACTCAGTCAGGATCTGTGCCTGACCCCTCACAGTACCCCCATCGGCAGTGTTTAATTCGTGTATGAATGTTGTGGACCTAGCGGGACGGATCATGGCCGCCAGCGTGCGGCCCGGCCTATCTCCCTCGCCATATCGCCTTGCCTCAGCATATTTGCTCAAAAATTTTACCTCTCGCTGCGATTCCTCAGCAAACTCAAGTAATTTCGCCTTTAGGAGTGCAGCTGTATTGGAGTCATTTAATGAATAGAATTTGCCCTCCAGGTCTTTTATCTGTCCCTCCAGGGCAGCGATGGTACCCCTGATGGCCTTCAGCACCCCGGCCTGTCTTGCAATGCATTGGCCCCGTATGACGACCTTGAATGCCTCCCAGAGCGATGCTTCGGTGTCTACCGACCCCGAATTGAGGGTGAAGTACTCCTTAATGTCAGATCGGATCTCCTCCTTGAATGCCTCATCTAAGAGCGCGTGGGGGGGCAAACGCCAAGTGAAAGCGCGCGGAGGCACACCAGGCAGGCACAGTTTGAGCAAGCAGGGGGCATGATCCGATAGCGAGCGCGCCAGGTGGGACACCTCCAACGTCCAGGTAGCAACCTCCTTCAATAACAACCAGTAGTCCAAGCGGGACCAGGCGCTATGGTGGCTAGAGATGCATGTCCCTTCCCTGACCCCCGGGTGTCTAGCCCTCCAAATATCCAGCAAATCGCCATCTGATATGATATCTTGCAGCGCAGCGCTTGCTTGCGGATGCAATGTGCGGGCCGAACCCTGTCTATCAATGAAGTCATTCAGCACTGCATTAAAGTCACCACCCCAGATCACCGCACAACAGCCAGTTGCCCTAATGCGCGCCCAGACCTCACGGAAAAACTCCGGGGAGTCCAAGTTTGGACCTTATATTGCCGCCAGTACCACCGAAGTGC
The DNA here is from genome assembly GCA_963921515.1 of Calotriton arnoldi. NCBI lineage: Eukaryota > Metazoa > Chordata > Amphibia > Caudata > Salamandridae > Calotriton > Calotriton arnoldi. The sequence continues at coordinate 580,586 of CAWUFW010002898.1, forward strand.
CACCCAGCCTCCCCTGTAATATTATGTACCTCCCCTCCGGATCTACATATGCATCCTCTTCTCGCCAATCCACCCCTTTGCGAATTAGCACCGCAACTCCCCTTGCGTAGCTAGAGTAAATTGCTGAGTGTGTAGTCCCCCATCTGCTGTGGCACAGCCTTTGTGAGGGCTGTACATTTAAATGTGTTTCCTCCAGAAAGCATATATCGATGTTGTGTCTAACCAAATAGGCATGTACAAGTCTAGCCTTCCTACCATCGTTCAGCCCTCTAATGTTCCATGTGAGGACGTTTAGTGTATTAGCGTGTGGCTAATCTTGAAGGACGAATTCGTAGCCCTTGCTGCCCAGCTGCGCAGCCAACCATCAATCCATCGTGACATTCCAGATATACTTTTAGCTGTGTGCTGGCTAACATTTGAACAACTCAACCCCAACTCCCGCCCTCCACCCACACCAACCCCCCAATCAGGTTGTAGCATACCCATCCCAGTTCTAACCTTTGAAAACACCAAATAGAAAAGTAAAAGGGAGATCTCCCATGAGGGCGAGGTAAAGCCGGCGTACTTCCCTGCCTGCACAGGGTGGCCGGGAGTAATGCGGGAAGGCCTACAGCGGCATTCAGCAAATATGAAGGTAAATCAAAAAGAAATAGACATTCACACGCCCTGGGGCAACCACACCCCAACCTCTAGGTCCACAGAGGCAGCAAGGCCCACAACACAGCAAAGGATATCCCTCATCCAACATGCCCATTAACTGCAAACCACCCCACCCTCCGCTGCTGGTGAAATAGAGCAGGATATATGCACTAGATCAGTCATTGTCACTGAGCCTGCCTCCCGCATGTTCCCTAGTGGCACCAGTGGACTTGGAGCTCTTCCCACCAACATGTTTGGCGAACTTGAGGGCAGATTTCGCATCTGTGAAATAATGCGCTGTGCCATCGTGCGACACCTTGAGTTTAGCAGGGTATAGCAGGGAGTAGGGGATCTGCGCCTGCATGAGAATGCGCTTGGCCGGGAGGAATTCCCTACGTGCCGCCTGCACCGCCGGAGTAAAATCCGGATAGAAGGAGATATTGTTTCCCTTGTGAACGATTTGGCCCCGCTCCCTCGCCAGTCGCAAAATAAGGTCTCTGTCTTGGTAGTTCAGTAGTTTAGCCAGGATAGGCCTTGGCGTCCCACCAACAGGTGGTTTCGGCCCCAGCGACCTGTGTGCTCTCTCAATCACGAAGACTGATGACAGGTGAGGATCAAATAGCTCGTGAAAAGATCCGACACGAAGACTTCCATTTTGGAAATAGCAGTGGTCTCTGGAATTCCAGTAATGCGGAGATTGTTCCTTCTAGACCTGGCCTCCAAATCATCGTTCTTGGCCCTAATAATACCCAGCAGCTTATCCATATTTAACAGTTGCTCCTTAGTTTCCATCTGGAATTCATGGTATTCTGTGCGTCTATTCTCCAGACTATCTAATCTGGTCTCATGGGTGTTCACCTGCTTCTTCACGGAATCTAATTGCTCAGTCAGGGTGTCTAGCTTTGTGTCTATGTTTCGCAAGCTGGAGCGCATTTCCAGCATCAGTGTTCGCAGATCTTCAACACGATCCTCAGCCTGGGAGCCATGCTGCGAATCACTTTGGGCATCTGGATCTGGTTCCGTGTTCCTTGTTGACCTTTTGTTCTCGAAGTTCAGCTTGGGTTGCTTAGCATCAGGCTTACCCATGCTGGTGGCAGTCAGTAGGCGACGCAGGGCGCTCAAGTCAGCTCACGCAGGCCCCTCTACCCCACAGAACACAGAGCAACCACAGGTCCAGCCAAGCTTCGGAGAACCAAGCACCTCCGTATCAGCAGCGGTCTGCGCCAATCCTAATCGTGCACCATTACCAGATAGATTGCAGCATGTGCACTGGTGTGGGCCCCACCAGCGCAGTCTCCGCTCCAGCAGCTTCAGCACAGCACTCTCCGCACCTCTGCCCCAGCGTGGGCAGTAGGGCCAGTCAATCGCAGAATGGGTCTAGGTCTCCCACCGACAACCACCCTGCACTGCCCAGTCCCTATCACAGCAGGGGGGGGCAGAGGCACAGTGCGGCACAGCCAACTATCCTTATTGCGCTGCTCGTGTGTCCGTCCAGAGCAGAGGCACCAACGGTCCTCCCCAGTCGCCAGCAACTGTGTGCGCCTCAAAGCTCACCTTCGTGCACCCCAGCACCTCCAAGTACAAGCGCTGATGACGCGGCCCAGTCTGTTTAAGTGGATCTATGGACCAAGCACCGATCCCGGCTCGCCCTCTACACTTCTGGGCTGTTTGGTGCCAATCGGGTCTCCATATCACACCACCTGTCACCACTGTCCTCCCTTCCCGGCGTCCACCACAGGTTATCCAGAAAATGGCGGCTGGAAGGGCCCCCCGAGGCCCGCCTCGTTTTTCCTCCTGAGTGGGCCTCCACTCCGCAGTGCTGTCACTATGTCCCCTGTACCTGCGGGTCCTCTGGCATCGACCCCCGCCGCCTCTTCCTCTTCTCACGAGCTCTGCCTATGGCGTAGGGGTCTTCGGCCACCCCCAGCCGCCGCCGTTCTCCTCACGGCCGAGCTGAAGCCCTAGTGCTCAAAATGGCGGTCGCGGCCCAGTGCGGATCGACCCCACCGGGTCGCAGCAGCGGATAGCCGCCTCGAATAAATGCCCCAGTGTCCCCTGTGGCTGCAGGGATCAGTGTGCAGCCATCCGCCGCTTCTATTTTGCCACCTCGCATCTTGCTGACCTTCAGGGCGTCCCCGGCGTCACGGGCCTCCGCAGCCGCGGGCTCGATTTGTAATGCAGCCCAGCTGCCTCTGATGTCCAGCTCCAAGGGGCTCCCCGCCGAAAACGTCGGCGTCCAGCAGCGCGGTCAAAGCCAGTGCCCCGCAGACCAAAGAGGTGGCTGTTTCCGCGCCGGAGTCTCCACAACCCCAGGGGGCAAGTATGGTGCCGTTTCAGCCCTCCGAGGGAAGGATTATAGAAGGATTTGTTCCCGGCCGGTGGAGCTCACTTACAAAGCGGCCATTCTGCGGCTCGGCTAGCCACGCCCCCCCCAGCAGGCCAGGACCTTAGCGTAGAGTTTCATCTTGATATTAATTAACTAAATGGGTCTATAGGCGGAACATCGATCACGTGGCCTCCCTGGTTTATGAATAAGGACTACCGTGGCCAGGTCGAGCTCTGATGGAAATCTACCCTGGGTCATCACCTCCGAATATAGGTTGTGCATTTAGGGAGTCAGAAAATCTCAAAAGTTGCAGTAAAATTCCACCAGGAACCCGTCCAGACCCGGCGTTTTCCTGGTATTCAAGTCTGAGAGGGCATCACTGTCCTTTTCTAGGGTCAGCTGGCTTCCAGTTCAGCCCACTGGGCACCTGCAATCCTCGGTAAGGGGATGTCAGAGAGGATCAGGTTTAGCCCCTTTGCAGGGGTTATGAGGGTGTGGGCATATAGAGTGGTAATGATTTGCAAACGCTCTGCAATATTTACTGCCGAAGTCTGTCTCTGTCCCGTGTTTCAGAATTAATCTTGGATGGCAGCTCCTAGCTGGCCAACCAGAAGAGAAGCTTGTCTGATTTGTCCCTGTGTTTACACATCAGTTGGGTCCTCCAACATTGGCGTGCCTCATCTAGCGCCAGCAGGCGGTGGGAGCTTTCATCCAGTTCTAATTGGTGGATCACGTTTGGGGTGGGGTCAAGAATATCCTGCCTTTCGAGCGCGAGGATTTGCGACTTGAGCAGGAGAGTCTGATCCCACCGCACCCATTCTTTAGCACATGGACTTTCGCTAGGTGCCTAAGTCACCTTCCACGCTTGCCATAGTGTGGCTGCAGAGGCAACTGTGCCTAAATTTTGTTTGTAGTAAGCCTCGATTTCGGAGGATAAGAAATTCATACATTCGGTGTGTGTGAGATACTAGGCATTAAGGTGCCACATCGGCCATATGGCCACAGAGGGGAACCCCAGGCAGAGGTGGACAGGCAAATGGTCTGAGATACCTCGAGGAAGGACATTTATACTAGTAACGTGCAAGGCATCCGGGGCTGGTAGGAAGAACAGATCAATATGCAAGTCTTGTGGGCGGCAGAGATGTGGGTACATTCCCTAGCCTGAGGGTGCCAGAATGTCCATACGTCACAGAGGCCCAATGTCTCAGTACAAGCCTGGACCAATTTTTTGGGAGTGTAATCTGTGAGGTGCTGGCTCTGCTGCCATATCTAAGTGCACTGCCAGAACAGCATCAAAATCCCGGCAATAACTGTGATGCCCTGGGGGAACCCACCAGTACCGTGCGAAGCGCTTCCATTGCACTCTCAGGCACCTGTGGCAGCACATAAAGACTGATAAAGTGAAATTATACTCCTCCAGCTGCCCTTCCAAGCCCACATATCTGCCCAGAGGGTCTAGGTAAGTTTTCGTGATCGCCAGGGGGAAATTATTCATTAGGTGGATGGCTACTCCTCTCGAGACCCCAAGCGAAGCCAGCATGATAAACACTATCATAGCCATAGCGGCCCAGGCATGCACACTGGGTTCCAAGGAGGTGAGTCTCTTAGAGCATAAGAACCGTCAGTGCCTCTCGCTTGGCATACTGAAGGACTGCCATCCGCTTAATACAGTCCTGGAGGCCGTTGACATTCCAGGAGAGGAACGTGATGTCATTAATTGGGTAGAACCGGGGGGAGCTGCAGAGACCTGGCCCCTACAGGCCGAGTCGTGTAATAATATCAACAAGGGATTGGAAATAATTGGTTTGTGAAGTGTATGTGAGACACAAATACTTGAAATAAACCAGGCAGAAACAAAGGAGCATATGTCCTGTCTTCAACCTTGAAATATATGCAGCTGCAAAGGACAAAAATCTCCTAGAAGACCAGAAAGTCTTTATGAGTGACAACAAGATCACATACTTTCTGTAATACTGCCACCTGATATGGCGTAATTAAAGGAAATTTGATTTTTTGACTTTTCATGTTGTCACTTTTGTCAAATGTGTGACATCGCTTCCTGTGATTCAGCAAGAATGCTAATGAGTTCTCACTCCTAAGACCAATGGCAGCTGGCACGGCTCGCGGGTGGTGGGCTTGGAGGGAGGGCATGCAGGGGCAGGGCGTGATGTAGAAAAATGTTTAAAAAAATAAACAGTTACCTTGCCGCCGGGTCCCGCATCTCTGCTCCTGCTCTCCTCCGTCAGACTCCAGGAACAGGAAGCACAGCCAGGCTCTCTGACCAATCACAACACTGCAATGCAGCGTTGTGATTGGTAAGCACCCAGGCTCCCTAACAAATCACAACGCTGCAATGCACCGTTGTGACTGGTCTGAGCGTCGTGGTTTGAAGCTCAGCCAGGAAACGGGGGCCTGGGCATGCTCTCCATGCAGTCTGTAATGCACACTGCGTGGAGAACAGGGAAAGTGCGCATGACTGTTTGGCCAGTCCCAGAGGGCCGCCCATACAGTCATGTGCACTTAGGAGTGGGCAAACCACTCCTGCCCTGCCCTACTCCGAGAGCAGAGCAGCCCCGCCCGCCCACCCACCCGCAAAGCAGCACGGAAACATAAAATGATAATAACTCAAAGATATCATTTTATGTTTCCTTTATTTGCACTGCTTAAAAGCAGTGGGGCGACACTCCTCCACCATAGCGGAGGAGCCGTCACTGCCGAAGACAACCTCGGAGGGAGCCTCCGTCGACAGGGAGATACGGACAAGTGGTGGTGGTGTAGGTATGAATGCACATGCCACAAATAAAAAACCCTAACAGAACATGTTAAACAAGAACTCAAACCCCAGAAGTAACACTTTCTTGCCCCCTCAAACCCCCACCTCATACTTCCCTCCCATAAGCATCTGTTACCCCAGAAAACCTTCACAGTCAACCAAAAAAACATCATAACAGAAAGGGGTGTGTTCAGTGGCATCTCCAGCTAGTCAAGGAAGACGTTTTCCGAGCCGCCCCTCTGAGGGGACCCAGGTCGACAAAGAAGATCTGTGTGAAGTGCCAGCCAGCCCCAGCAGACATCTCCCCATACTCATCAGGAACATCGAAAGCAAGAAGATGAGGATTTTTTAAGACCCTGGCTCGCCCCCCGACTGGCTCCCTGGCAAGTTGTCTCGATCTGGGGCTGGGGGGGTGAGGCGCGGTGCTTCCAAATACGTTCCAGAAGTGTCTGAGGAGTGAGTGCAGCCCCCCTGATTCCTCCTGGAATGGGTCTTCCTAAGGGGGCGGGCTTCCAGGCGAGGGCGGCTCAGTGGGGGCCTGAACACACTAGGTGAGGACGCCACTGGTCGGTCCCACGACAGGGTCTTCCGCTCTGCTACCCACTCATAGGCCTCCTTCGGGAAGTCAAAAAATTGAGCATGGGTGTCATGTATCACTTGTAAGGTGGTGGAGACAATCAGCATGTAACGAATATTCAGTACTTTAAGTTGCTGCTTAACCTCAGTGAATAATTTGCGTTTAGTCTGTACTGCTTTGGTGTAAGCAGGAAATATCATGATCCGAGAGCCATCAAAGAGGAGACTGGTGAGTCTTCGGGCCTTCCAAAGAATTGTGTCTCTGTCTTGGTAGTTCATGACACGGGTGATGAGCGATCTCGGCGTCGCCCCCAGGGGCAGGCCTGAGGGCCAGAGATCTGTGGGCACACTCCAGGACAAACCACTGGGACAGGGCCTCTGCTGGAACTCAGGACCTAATCCAATTCTCCAGAAACTTCTCAGTGTCGCCAGCTTCCAACCCTTCAGGGAGGACCACGAACCATAGATTGTTTCGTCTTGATCTTTTCTCAGCACCCCCAACTCATGACTCAAGGTGCTTGGTGGCATAGAGGAGTTTGGAGATGTAGGATTTAAGGGTGTGGACCTCATCCTCCAGCGTGGACACTTGGGACTCCGCCTCAGTGACCAGATTGGCTACATTACGGAGATCTTTGTGAAGCAGGGTAACATCCATGCACATCTCATCTATCCGGGTCCCCACCGCCTCCTGTGATGCTTGGATAGCCTGCAGAATCACGGCTGTATCTGAGGGTTCCACCGATTTCCACGTCAGGGCGGCACCAGAAGCAGACTTGATAAATTTATCCATTTGGTTTGGGCCGTGTGGCCCTTGTCTTTACCCATGAGGTCTTCTGGACCTCGCCCAGGTGACAATGACACTGGAAGGAGAGTGGGGGGGGCAAATCTCTCCGATACTGGCCCGCTTGTCCCCACCACCAGGGCCCAGGGAAGGAGGGTCAGCACGAGCAGCAGGCAAGCCCTCATGGTAGAGCGGGACAGGCAGCAGTGATGGCGGCCGCCAGAAGAGAGGATGCTGGCCCGCTTGCCCCCGAGAAGCCAAGGATGCAAGAACGCAGCCCAGTTGGGGGGGGGGGCAGCACCAGCAGCCGGGTACACAGTCATAGGCTGCCTTGTAGGCCCAACTGCCTCCAGGACCTTAACTCTCAATCCAATCCCCAGGGCAGGGCACACCCAGCCGCATGGACGGGGAGGAGGAAGGGGGATAGAAGAAGAGGGCAGGCGGTGACAACAGCAAGTGTCAGGGGCTACCACCCCCTGCACTGCAGCTCGCGGGGGAGGCACCCGCCGCCAGGGGAGCCAACAAATGGCACACGGGCTCCGTCAGGCCGTGCGGCCACAGAGGCAGGCCGGTGCACAGCCGCACCGTCTCTCAAGCCTCCCGCTCATCTGCCTCTGAGTTGGGCAGAACAGCCTTCCTCAACCAGATTCTCTTCGGGCCCAGGGCACCTACATCGCCTCAGTCCGGGGCTGCCGTGACCTGTGTTCTGCAGCCCTATAGCGGGCTGGCGAAGACAGCCGCCGGTCGTGCCCGCTGCATCGTGCAGCAGACCCTCGTTGCTGCTTATGTAATAATATCAACAAGTGATTGGAAATAATTGGTTTGTGAAGTGGATGTGAGCAGGGCTCAGCACCGGCAGTTCTAAAAAGCAGGTGTTAAAACGGGTCTCTATTCGGCTCTCCATTCTTGCCCTCACCCTCAGGGTGAAAAAAAACCTTAACTCTGCAGCAGGACCACCCTTCACTGCCTTTGAAGTAACTTCAAAGAGACTTGTTATAGTTCTTTTACAGTCTCATCATTTCAGAAGGGAAGTATTTTCTATATTTTATGCAACAAAGCCATAGTTGTTGCTTAAGTATCTTATGCAACTAACAACCATCGACAATGCCAATAGTCCTGGCTTGTTGTAGGTGTAATGTTACTTGTTGTTATTATATGTCTGGATGCAATGACAGAGGCAGCAAAATGCCAGTCATGCGGCACACTATGTTAAGCACAGATTTTTAGCTTACCCGTTTTAAGTCACGCCCTTAACTGCATCGGCCATACCCCTTTGAGAGACCACCTCAGTTTTTTCATCCCACTTAAGGCCCTGGATGTGAGACACACATACTTGAAATAAACGAGGCAGAAACAAAGGAGCACGTGTCCTGTCTTCAACCTTGAAAAATACGCAGCTGCAAAGGACGAAAATCTCCTATAAGATCAGAAAGTATGCATGAGCGACAACAAGATTGCATATTTTTTGCAACACTGCCACCTGAAGTGGGGTAATTAAAGGAAATTTGATTTTTTTTTTATTTTTCATGTCACTTTTGTCAAATGTGTGACATCACTTCCTGTGATTCAGCAAGCATGCTAATGAGTTCTCACTCCTAAGACTTTCCTCAACTTGACAGCTGTTTTAGCTAACAGTATAGTTCAGGTTTCTTTACACCTAAATGGGGAAAAGTCAGTACTCCAGTTCAGTGGAGCCAGGCTCACCAAATTTTTGGTGGGGCTGGGTCATACGAGTACTTCCAATGAAGCCAAATGCCATGTCCAGTCTGCAGAATGCCCAGAGCTCTGTGCAGTGTGCTTTACTAAAAAGACCTGTGAGTGAATGCACACCTCCGACCCTTTTAACATACACAAACCACTAATTTATATAGTACGTATTCTGCAAATCGCCTAATGTTGGTCACCAAAGCTGTCTTCCCTTGAAACCAGAAATAGGGAACAAAACCTAAAAAAAAAATCTTTGTGTAGGTTGATTGATGGAGGATATTAGCATAGCCACTGTGTAAATACCTCACGGTACAGTTGTTGTCACAGTAAGTCATATGGCAACCCTCTCACACACTCTGATGGATTTTCCAGACAAAGCTAAGCTAAGGTACACACTTTGCTGCATATTAGATATGCAAATAAACATATGTATACAATGTATTTGAGCCACACATTCACGTCTATTTTCCCCTTTAGAGCAAGGAATATTTGAAGCAACCATGAGCCTACATTTAAAAATCAATGCACAAACAATAATATACAAACTGGGGGCATATTATCAAAAATTATCGCCGGTTTAGCGGCAGAAAACTGCCGCGGCAGTTTTCTGCCGCTAAACCGGCGATAATTTTAATGCCGTTTCTTGATAATATGCCCCTAAGTATTTTAAAGATTATTTTAAGAGTCAATGCATTTTAGGCTGACCCTTTACATATGTAACTCATCCGGTAAATAGAATCAATATCGTATGACTCAAATGCACTTATTTATTAAACGTCAAAGTGTGATTCGGATAATGTGTGCATTTCTCCATCCAGGAAACTTTGAGATACCCTGCCTCCGTGAGGGATATACCAAACATCGAATGACATTGATATTATTACACAGATACATGCGGAAAGAACATTTTTAAATAATTGAATCTATCACATCACTTTACCACATGTAAAGAGGAAATTGACTTATAAATAACTGGAAGTTATATTTTAAAACAAAGGAGATTTGGGATCATTTGCAGATTTTGAAGCATCCTTTTGCCTGACTAACTCAAATGGTCTGAGTACATGTGTTTAAGGCGATGGATAATGCTGGTGTGCCAACACTGATAAAAGTGAGAGGTGACTTTCAATTGAAGCCATGACGTATATCTGTAGAAGCCGATAGCTCTGATAATCACATTAATTAAAACAATCACAGTTCCTGTCTGTCCCCCGAACCCTTAGAACTTGAGAATTGCTAGGGCTTGGACCCCTCAAGCCCTCCAACTGGGCGCCTGTGTCCAATTGGGGAACAGCACAATCTGTGGACATACTGCTCTTCATCACTCTGGCTGTGCGCTAAGTTTAGACGCGGGCCTGGCGCGGCGCTGTCCCCTGGCTGAGCGCATGCACGGGCGGAGCGTTCATTTTGCCGTCATTTCTCGCGCACCTGCAGCCGCCGGCGCACTTTTAACCTACTTTCTATTCCCAGCGGTGAAAAACATGCAAAAACAGAAAACAAGGAGAAAACTTTTGTGATGAGCTCATGAAAAAGAAAATGGATAAAACTCTCAAAGTCCTGACGTAAGTATGAAAAAGGACAGCTATGTGCCTCCCACAAGACGCTGGACAAAGAGAGATCCTTGTTACATGTAATAGACTCCCGCCGTTTTATTTCCGCTGGATTAACTAACACATCCCCCGTTGCGGATGAAAAATGAACTCTGAGGCTGGGGGACTTTCAGACGTGAAGAAAGGGCTATTGTCTGCGAGGGGCTGGGGACACGCCCCGGCCGCGCTCCTGACGGTGTATTAATCAAAGACAGCGCTGGCGCCGTTTATCAGGCCACGGAGCAGCCAGAGCGCTGGCCAGAAGAGCCCTTAGAATTAACTAACATAACAGGGGCGCGTAGCGGGCTGCTCATGCTGACTCCATGTGCACGAACTCAGCAGCCAATAGGAGGCTGTGGTGGAGGGAAAGTAGGGCATAGGTCAAAACTGTGATGAAGGCATGGCTAACGGGTGCATGATGTCACTTCCGCTATCCTGACACTATGGTCATTCGACAAGTGTTGGGAATTGGCTAGCGAGTAATGAAAATCACAATAGATATGATTGAAATGTATTACGAATAAAGTAACCTGGCAAAGTTGTAATGGAGGTTATATGATATCCAGAGTGTGGTTCGTCCTTTTTTTTTGTTATTGAAGTACATTGGCCTGGATAAATATCTTTGACAATCGCATGAGGAAACATTGACATTACTTCCTGAATTAAAAATGATGGTACATCTCTCCAAATTAGAGTAACTTGAAACCTATTTTAAAATGATATTTGCCCAAAAATTGCGTTTTCAAAATATAAATGGTAAAAGAGCCAACCTTTTAAAGCTGTCATCAAATGAGGTTTGTGTGGTAAGGTAGTTATGTGGAAGCCAGGTGAAGGAAGTGACCCGATTTGGGCCACCCGGGTCACTCATAAACACCTCTCAGCCTTCCATACAAATGAAGAGTCTGTCAGACAGTAGAGAATACAAACCAAAGTTATTTATTAGTATTCGCTCGAGCGGAGTCCAGTCTGACCAGCCTCCTTAGATAGCTGCTGAGGGACTGACCCCCGTCCACAAGGTAAAGTTAGATATACATTTCCAACAACCCTAAGACACGCCCAGACTGGAATTTTCCAGCCTGGGCACTGATGAACAAAGGAGGTACAGAAGGATGAGCTACCATCCTGGGACTGGGTACACACTATCTTAGCTTCAAGGTTACTCAGCCCGTGCCCGTGCCCGTCTCTCTAAGACTGGGAGCAAGGCTACATACAAGGAAAGGCATGCAAACACAGAACGAGCTATTCATTAGAGCAACAAAGCTCAACCTTGAATAATAAAAAGAAACAATAAAGGCTGCTTTCTGCTGAGGCAGACAGTATGAGACAGAAGCTTCATTTCGATCATGGCACAAAATGGCGGCTGAATACAAAATGGCGCTGCAAATGCTAACTTAACTCGCACAATGCTAGAAGGAGTCAGCTAGACATATTTTTAGTCCAACAGACCCTCCTTTTAGCATTTGCTAACAATTTGTTTATCTAATGCATAGGCGAGTAATAAGTGCTCACATAAAAAAACAAGCATTGGCATAGCCAATAGGTCTCGCCTTTGGGACCTTATGTGTTTAGCCAGAACTTTTGGCTATGTTGTAGAGCATTGTGGCTGCTGTGCATCATGTTGAAAAGTTATAATAAAACGTGTTAAGCATTTTTGTTACCTTTATACTAACCAAGACGACATTATATACAACTGAACAACCTGATTAAAAAAAGATTTTAACATAAAAAATGTCTTCTAGTTTTTTTGTACTTGCACTGCTGGCAACTTCTTCCTGCCTGTTCTCATGCTTGTTTGTTTTAATTTTTTTGTTATGGGGGAGCGAGACATAAATAACGGGGGAGTGGAGGTTGGAAAACAGTAATTTAATTAGAACACGAGCAGCGGACGGACACTAGGGAGAATCAACAGATGCCAGATTCCGAGGGCAGACTGACGTGATGCTTAGGTGATGTTTAGGTGATGCTTAGGTGGTGCGCTGATGCAAAATGGTGGTGGTGAGTGATGTTTGGTGCTCAGGTGGTGCCACTATATGGTGTGGATTGGAGGTACGTTGTGGATTGTGGAGTAGTGGAGTTGAAATATGTTGTTTGGTGTGTAATTATGTGGTGTGTATTGGAAATGTGTGGAGTTGAATTGTGTGGCCTGGAACTGTGGTGTTGAGTGAAATTATGCTTAGTGAAATTGTGTCATGGTGTGGAGTGCATTTATGTTGATTGGTGGTATGTGGCATAGAGTGGTACTGAGTGGTATTATGTGGAGTGTATTTATGTTGCATTGAGTAGAGTGTAATTATGTGGCGTGTTATTACGTGGCACTGAGTGGTATTATGTGGAGTGTATTTATGTTGCATTGAGTAGAGTGTAATTATGTGCCATGTAATTATGTGGCACTGAGTGGTATTATGTGGAGTGTATGTTGCATTCAGTAGAGTGTAATTATGTGGCGTGTAATTATGTGGCACTGAGTGGTATTATTTGGAGTGTATGTTGCATTGAGTGCAGTGTAATTATGTAGCATATAATTAAGTGGTATTATGCGGGGTGGCTGTCTACATTGCATGGTCTTGGCCCTGAAATGTTGAATTGTCACATGCCAGCATTAAAGATTTGTCATAGCTATGCGTATTGTATCATTACACGTGCTGACATGGGAACACACTCATGCGCTATACGTATACTTAATTCAGAGAAGTTCTAGAAGGGCTGGTATGGATTCTGTTGGTGGATCATGATGGGTCCTAGCACGTACCCTCTTTCCCCGCTCACTGGTGACCTCTCAGAGTGAGTTGTTCTTTACTTTACGGTAGAATATTGTGAAGTACATTACACCTGCCTGACAATCTGTCCTCTTCTAACTTCTGGTAGAAGGGGCTCTATATTTTCTTTCGTGAGAAATCACATCTGGAAAATCACGTCCGGTAACCTCAAACACCGAAGTCTTCCATCTTGGAATGAAATAGGCAGAGGTGGAGACGAGGAGGGATGCTCCCGAAACACTTGAAAGCCCACAAATGATAATGCACGCCTACGATAAGCTGAACTAAAGGGCGTCGATGCCTGACGGCATCAGTGCTGTCATTCCAAAGAAAGGGAGACCACACTTCTGGAAGCAAGGAAACAAAAGATTTATTTAGTACAACAAAAGATAATCTCTAGAGATGGAAGAGTGTCCGAGACCCACAGATTGCGTAGGTGTCAGGAGACTGTTCAAAATGTCCTTGGCATGCAGCATTTTTTATAGGATGTAGACACTCCCCTCGGGTGTAGGAGGATGACAGAAAGTCAGTTGGTATGCAGGAATTCAGGTGTGTGGAGCAGATTTTCAGGTGTTGGGCCAAAGGAAACTCCGAGGAATGCAGGAGTTCAGGAGTGCGCTGGACATATTCCTGTTTGGGGGCAGCTTTCATGCCTTGCAGCTGAGGAGGGTTTCGTGACCTGGCCAGGTGTTAGGCCGTTGGCAGGGACAGACCTGTTCTGTTGCCTATACAAGTTCCAGAGATAAATGCGTGGGTGCAGTAGAAACCGGCCCAGGGCACCAACACAGGGTCACGTAGGAGACAATCTTGTGAAAGGTCAAGAAAGCGTTTTGTGAGCAAGATGTAGGTCATACACGGCAACATTTAGAAATACAGTTATTACAGTCCCTCCTCTTGCCGTGTGCAACGTCATTAGTAAATGTCAATTTTACAGAGTTCTTCAAATGTCTGATGATATAGTATTTTGCTGTTTTCAGTCTGACTGGTCATAGGCGTGGATCTGCAGGTAGATGCACACAGAGAACAGAGTGCTGGGCCACAATGGACGCACAGGCAACAGAAGAAGATGGTACCCAAGGGGATCGTGAGGAGCGCCAGTATCTTCCATCCCCAGGTGATCAGAATGTTCCATGAGCCAGTTGTCCAGGTCCAAAGGGTCCCATTGTCTGGTTGTATTTCGGTGGCAATCCGGTGTAGTTTGGAGATTGCTTCATAGACGGAGGGCGATGAATCAGGAATATACACACAGCAGCTAGCCCCGATGATTCGACAGGCCCCTCCTCGATCTGCCAGGATGACGTCGAGCACCATGCGATTCTGAAGAGAAACCATCCGTGTAGCATCGATTTCGGCCGTGTGCTGGGTCAGTATTCCTGCAGTGATGTTGGCAGTAGCTTCCAGGACTCTGGTGAGTCGCCTGGTGTTGAGACTGTTGGACATGGGACCCCAAAAGGTAGAAGGCCCTTCAGGGCATCGCCGAATTGCTGGTTGCTGGTGTCGGTCTGGTCTATATCTGGTACCCGTCTCCTCTGTCTGTGGTACAAGTTGTTCCTGTTAAATGTGGGTGGCAGCAGGAATGCAATATAGCATGTGCCACTCCAGTCAGAAGGCAGCCAGGTGTAAGCTTTTTTTCCACATACAAAGTGCAGTCCTGATGGAAGGCTGAGGTATGGGGTGAAGTTGTTGTAGGTTTTGGTAGTATTGCTCAGACTGGCTCCTATAGGTATTGTTCCTTGACCTTGCAGACACAATGTACCAGGACGTGATGTAACTGAAATGGCAACTTCTTTCTCTTGAGTAGGAAAGAAAGTGTAACCCCAGGTGTCCTGCATAGGGGTGGACATAATAGCGTGCATTTGTGGCGGGTCAGAGGCATTGCAGAGAGTATTGTTTTTTTTTATGAAGAGTCCAAAGAAAGGGTTGGAATGTTGTAAGGTTGCCTTTGTCATAACATGATGGAAAAACGTTCGTCAAATTGTACATCAGAGTACAAGTGTAGGCCGGAGTGGCGGGAAACACCAAGAATGAGATAGTGTGCTGAACTGCATGAGGTAGGAGTCCACAAACATAACAGTCTGTCGCATTGGAAACCTGATTAAACTGGTGTAACATTTGAATAAAAGTATTATTATGAAACTCCAAGTGTCTGTTGAGATGTGTGTCTGGCCAAGGTACATGAGAATGTTCAGGTGGCGTTGGTGGAACTGTTGCTTGGGGTAATACAGTATGTTTGGCGGGGACTATTTCTTCGAGGATCCAGAACACTACGCTGAACAGGACAAAAATGGCAGTCAGGATAAACAGTACTATTGTCCGGGTACTACAAGTTCTCATTTTAGCTTTCTTCAGCCTTGGAGCTAGACTTGTTCTTTAGCATAGCCTTGGACCGGAGGTAGTATCCGTCTGTTCCTTCGTCACAAAGTTCCAACTCAGTGTCCGACTCAAGGCGTGGTGATGCTGATTTTACGTGCCTTAAGACTTCTTTCTGGGTTTGTAGTTGTTCTTTGGTGACGGGGTCCACTTTCCTGCAGTGGGACGCATGTACCCACGACTTTCTTCCCTCCACTCTGACGGCTGTCCTTGTGGCCAGGAGTACCTGCAGAGGCCCCTTCCAGCGTGGTTGTAGGGATTGGGTGCGGGCGAAGTTTTTCACCAGGACAAATTCGCCAGGGAGGATGTGATGGCCTGGACCCTGGGATCTGTCCTCAGTAGTGGCCCGCACCTGTTCATGGATTAAAGACAGGGTCTCAGTAAGTTCATACAAATAATCAGTCAATATTTCCTGTGGTAGGTGTGAAATGGACTTTGGAGAGGGTGCATTCCAGATATTCATGGGCCTGCCAAAAACTACCTCGTATGGGGTAAGATGGGATTTGGAATGTGGGACTGATCTAATAGATAGTAGTGCCAATGGAAGAGCATTGACCCAATTCAGTCCTGTTTCTGTTGTTATTTTAGCCAGCTTTTCTTTAAGGATCCCATTGTACCTCTCCACCAGCCCTGCTGCCTGTGGGTGGAATGCTGCATGAAATTTTTGTTTGACCCCAAGCCCTCCCAGGATGTTCTTGACTGTCTGTCCAATGAAATGGGACCCCTGTCACTTTGCATTAATCTACAAAGGCCATATCTAGGGAAAAATTCTTTCAATAAGACTTTAGCTGTAGTGATGGCAGTGTTATCCTTTGTGGGGTATGCCTCAACCCATTTGCTAAAGGCACAGACTACCACCAATGCATATTTGTAGTGATTGACTCTGTTTAACTGTATATAGTCTATCTGAAGTACTTCAAATGGTGCAGTAGGAAGGGCGAATCCTGCCATTGGGACTTTAGTTCCCTGACCTATGTTGTGTCTGAGACATGTGAGGCACTGTTTGACAAACCGCTCTGCTGCTGGGCGGAGTCGGTGGTAATCCCATACTTCCTTGAGCATGGTACACATGGCCTGGGAACCAATATGTGCAGGTAAGTGAGTCATAGTGAGCAAGGGGATTACGTAAGCCTGTGGTAATTTCCATTTTAGCATATCTTGGGACCTCCAGCACCCCTCTTCATCCATTGTTCCCTCTGTTTCCCACTGGGCCTTTTCTTCAGGAGTGGCTGAACGCTGTATGTCAATTATCTGCTGTCTAGCGTCATGCCATTTCTCAGCTTGTGACTTTAGGACGTATACTCTAGCTGGTACTTCCCCCAATGCTGTTTGTCTTGCTATCTTATCTGCTAAGGCATTCCCTTGCCCTACTTCATCTGTCACCCTTTTGTGAGCTGCACATTTGATTACTGCCAGTTTGGTTGGTAAAGTGATTGCTTCCAAAAGGGCATTGATAAGGTCGCCATGCTGAATAGGGGTGCCATGTGAAGTAAGGAAACCTCGTTCTTTCCATAGTAGTGCAAAATTATGTACCACGCCAAAGGCATATTGACTGTCGGTATAAATATTGACTGACATATTGGTACTAAGGATGCATGCTCGTGTAAGGGCTGTTATTTCTGCTGCCTGGGCTGATTTCTGGAGAATTCTAGCTGTTTCTATCACTGTAAGGGCTGTAGTGACTGCATAGGCAGCGGAAGTAGTACCGTCCGGTATTTTTAGACATGACCCATCCACCCATAAGTGGCCTTCTGCCTCTGGAAAAGCTGTATCTTTCAGATCCACCCGACTTTTTGTTTCAGCTTCAGTATGGAATACACAGTCATGGTGGGCTGGTTGTGTGAGGGGATCAGTAGTTGGTAAGGGTAAGAGTGTGGCTGGGTTGAGGGTGGTACAACGTTGTATTGTGATATGCGGGTTAAGAAGGGTGAGTTCATATCCATGTAGTCGGGCACTGGTGAGATGTTGTGTCTTGGTTTTGTTGAGCAATATGTCCACTGAGTGTGGGACAAAAACCGTCAGGGGGATCCCAAAACAATGCCCTCCGTCTGTCGCACCGCCACTGCAGTGGCCGCTACAGCGCGTAGACAGGTGGGCAAAGCAGAAGCAACAGGGTCCAGGACTGCAGAAAAGTACGCACATGGTCGCTTGTGTGTGCCATGTGTCTGACAGAGGAGCGAGAGGCTGCATCCAGATCGCTCGTGTACAAAAAGAAAAAATTGTTTGTGATAGTCAGGAGTACCTAGTACGGGAGCAGAGCACAGGGCCTGGCGTAGTGTCGTGAATGCTTCTGTGTGTTGGGTGGTCCAGGGGACGGGGTCAGATACATCTCTGGTGACTAGAGAAAGAAATGGTTTAATGATGAGGGAGAAATTAGGGACCCATTGTCTACAAAAGGAAGTCAGTCCTATGAGTGCTCTGACATCTCGTTGGGTGACAGGAGTTGGAAAATTCAGAATAGTTTGAATCCTATCTGGTGTAAGAGTGCGTCCCTCCTCAGACAACAAGTGACCCAAGTAGGTCACTTGTTGTTTACAATACTGTAGTTTGTCTTTAGAGACCTTGTGTCCCTTAGTAGCAAGAAACTGGAGTGTGATCATGGATGCTTTGCGGGCAAGTTGTGTTGTGTCTGCTGCTAAAAGAATGTCGTCAACGTATTGAATTAATACTACTCCTTGTGGAAGCTGGATCTGATCCAGTTGTGTTTTTAAAGCCTGGCCATAGATGCTGGGACTTTCAGTGTAGCCTTGAGGTGCTCTACAGAATCTATATGAGACATTCAATAATGTAAATCCAAAGAGAAAACGGGAATCCTTGTGTATAGGAATAGAGAAATATGCATTTTTAAGGTCTATAACTGTGAATACTCTAGCTGTTGGTGGGATCATGGTGAGAATGGTGGTAATGTCAGAAACTACAGGAAATTGAGGCTGCACTATTTTGTTAATAGCTCGCAGATCGATCACAAATCTATATATCTTTTGTCCTGTAGGGGAACGTTTAAGAACTGGGAGAATAGGACTGTTACAGATATTTCCTGATACCTGTTCCACTACACCAGCGAGTATGAGGTCCTGAACAATGGTTTGAAGGGCGACCTCTCCCTCTTTAGATATTTTATACTGTGGGATCCTTGGCAGAGTTGCTCCTGGTTTTACGGTGATATGCACTGGAGGCATTTGGATGGATCCAACATCCGTGTCTGAGGTCGCCCATAGACAGGGGGAAATAGTCGCCAAATCATCTTGTATGTGTGATAACTGTAAAAGCTGGGTAGGAGCAGAAGGAGCATTGTTATCGTACAGTATTAACCGAACGTTATTCGGTGAACACCGAATGGTAGCTCTATAGTGTTTTAACAGATCTAGGCCTAGTAAGTTCTCTGGGCATTGGGAAGACAGTAAAAAGGTAGCTGAAATTTGTTCACCTTGCATTGAGAATGGTGTTGGGTAGGACAAGGAATTGACAGAGGGCTGACCATCGAATCCAGTCGATGTAATGAGTTTGCCGGATGGAGGAGCCCTCGGAATCAGTGGTGTGGTTAGAGTGCTACGGGATGCTCCTGTGTCTATTAGAAAAGGTCCCGCTGACCCTGCAACTGATGCTGTAACATATGGTCCCTGTTGATCTACAGGTACTTCCACTGGTTCCTTCCCCCATCCTAGACTGTCCTATGCTGCCCAATACAGGGATGACATTTCAGGATCATCCACGGTATAGTCCTGAAGGGTAGCTTGAAGTTCCTGCTGTCTTGGGCCTCTATCAAATCTATTCTCCCTGTAAAGTGGTGTAGCTCGTGTCTGGGTATTATGTGTTCTGGGTTGAGTTTTCCCCGAAGCGATGTTGGCTGCTAGAATCCTACAATCACCTTTCCAGTGTCCTGGTTTTTTACAATAAGCGCAGATGTCAGTAGGTTGGGGGCCTAGTCTGGGTAGTTGGCGTGGGGTATCTGAGGTATATGGTCTGGGTTCGGGGTATGAGACCGTTGGTCTGGGCATATGGCTGTTTGTGCGACGCGTATCTATTTGACTAAGCAACACTTGTTCTTTTAATTTCTTCTTTTTGTTCTCTTTCTCATCCTCCGCTGTTTTATTCTGTGTCTCGTAATATTGAGCCATAGTCAGAATAGTGGCCGGAGTGGCCGCTGGCCAACTACTTTCACTAGATGTTAGTCTGTTCCCTACTGAAGGTAACAGACCCTTTACAAAAGTTTGAATTAAGAGATGTCTGCCAGTTTCAGTGGTCACATCCTGACCACTGAAGTCAGCGTATGCTTTTCCCAGCCTTGTGAAATAGTCAGAGACTGACTCATCCTGGTTCTGTTTACAGGCAGCAAGTAATGTCCAGCCTATTTTCCTCTCAGGTGCCATTGTTTTCAATTTTGTCAACAATCTTTGGGGCAATTTTAAAATATGGTCGTGTGGCTTTTCGCCTGGTTTCCTATTTGTATCTTTGAGTGCTAATTCTTCCCATGTATCCCTAAGGGCTGCCTGGTCATCTGTAAACCGTAGGGGTTTCCACAGTTCGGCTGGAAGTATAAGTCCAAAAAACTGTATTATGTCTGTTAGAGTCAGTGTATATGAACTCAGAACCTGTTGGACGCTTTCATAGAATCCTGTGGGATTCTTTCGGATATCAGGGATGTCCTTCCGCAGTTGCAACATTTCTGCTTTGGTCCAGGGGGTGTATACAAAATTAAACAGCCATCTAGAACACGCATTGGGATCATTAGGGTTAGTAACATTAGACCCATCGCCCGAGGTGGGACAAAAACGGGTGCTGCTTCTTTAACAGGCATTTGCTGTATCCTTTCAATAGGTTCTACCTCATTGGAAAGACTTTCTTTATGTAAAGCTGTTTTAATCATTGTCAATAAAGTATCTCTTTCATCTTTTGTTGACCCACCACTTTCTACCAAACGATAGAGTTTGCGAAATGCTGTAGGTGTATCTACATATGTATCATCATTTTTAGCCATCAGGTGATAAGCCATCCTCTCTAGTAGATAGTTCTTTCCTGCTACTTGGATCTGCTCATTGGTTGCACTGTGTATATCTGCTGGGGTGGCACCTTTGTATATTAGCTGCTGGGCTCTGAGATTTATTCTTTTCCTGTCGTGGCTTCTTAATCGTGGGGGATGGTTTTGTCTATATTCACTAGTATCTGATTCATGACCTAGTACCAGGGATTCTGACTCGGAGTCTGAATCTGCAGCAGACGGGGCTCGCTTCTTTGTTTTTTTATTTTTAATCTCACCACTGGTTCGTTAGCGGTAAGAGGCACGGAATCTGATTCGCTAACCGGGGGAATCGGGGCAGTTGCTTCAGATGGCTGAACAGGTTGATGTTGCGGGTTTGGGAGTACATTAGGAATGACAGGTGGAGGCTGTGGCGGTTGCATTAACAATTGTGGTTGATAAGCAGGAGGTCTTGAATACAATAGTGTATCCTCTTCATCTTGTTTAGTTGGTAGTACCGGATATTGACCTGTTACATTTAACCTAAATTCTCTGTCATGTCTCTCTTTATTCCGCTCTATTTCCTTCCCTTTAAGGGCTGCTATGTCTGATTGGGGTGTTCTCTTTTTCTGGTTATTTTCTTTAGCCTGGGCCTTCCTAATTCTCTCATGTATTTCTTTCTTCCAAAGGCTGAAAGAATCAAACATACTTGCTCTAACCTTCCGCCGGTGAAGTTGTTCTTCTAGGTACGTTATCTGCGGAATTTCAAATGACCCAAACTTTGGCCATTGTAATTCTATATTTGAGTTTGTGTATTTCCGCCACGATTTTGTGTGAATAATGCCGGAATTACCATACTTTATGTACATTTCCTTATTAGGGGTCCCTTCCGGAGGAGCCGGCTGACTGTCTTCGAGAGTATCTTGGCCATAAAAACAGCAACATAATTTCCTTAATCTGTTAGAGACAGGCATGTCTAAGATATGGGTATCAACAAGGATATTCTCTTATGACTGCAGTTTTGTTCAAAATTGAGAACACATTAGCTGCTCTTCGGTGTTTGCAAAGACCGAATAATTAATCCAAAACCAGAATAGTCAAAGGCATGCTCAATATGACGTTCAGAATAGAAAAAACATGTCGCTCAAGACGACCTTACCAGAATACTGATGTGTCCTGTTTCCAGCGGGGTCTCTTCTTTTTCGAAAACAAATCAGGTGGACCAAAGAAGGGATCCCCAGTCAGGACCGGGGCTACTGTTGTAGAGGACACCGTTGAGGGAAGGAGATACTGGCGACGTTGGCTACGGGGACTTGAATCTGCTTTTCCGTAGGTGCGCTCCTAAGTTACCGATATTTCCCTCCTCTCCGGGTCGTCAAGCCTGGGCCACCGAGTCTCTGACGGGTTCCACGTTGGTGCGCCAAATGTCATTCCAAAGAAAGGAGACCACACTTCTGGAAGCAAGGAAACAAAAGATTTATTTAGTACAACAAAAGATAATCTCTAAAGATGGAAGAGTGTCCGAGACCCACGGATTGCGTAGGTGTCAGGAGACTGTTCAAAATGTCCTTGGCATGCAGCATTTTTTATAGGATGTAGACACTCCCCTCGGGTGTAGGAGGATGACAGAAAGTCAGTTGGTATGCAGGAATTCAGGTGTGTGGAGCAGATTTTCAGGTGTTGGGCCAAAGGAAACTCCGAGGAATGCAGGAGTTCAGGAGTGCGCTGGACATATTCCTGTTTGGGGGCAGCTTTCATGCCTTGCAGCTGAGGAGGGTTTCGTGACCTGGCCAGGTGTTAGGCCGTTGGCAGGGACAGACCTGTTCTGTTGCCTATACAAGTTCCAGAGATAAATGCGTGGGTGCAGTAGAAACCGGCCCAGGGCACCAACACAGGGTCACGTAGGAGACAATCTTGTGAAAGGTCAAGAAAGCGTTTTGTGAGCAAGATGTAGGTCATACACGGCAACATTTAGAAATACAGTTATTACAGTGCCCACTCGTCTCCGACGCACAGTGTGATTCTAAGCACATAAAAGAGGAAGGGCACGCTGTGCAGTACAGTGCACGCTCATTCACACCTAAGATTATGATATAGTAAAGTAGCACCGCGCAAGCTCGGCAACATATGCCATTTTCGTGTTTTTTTCTACATTCAGCTGACCCGAGGGAAGAGAATCTGTGAACACGGATAGGCCCCTAAGAGCAGACTGGGATGTCCGGACCGAGAGTAAGAAAAGTCAGCTTTACTCAGTGCAGGAGCTGAGAGGCCCCGTACTGCAGAAAGCAGCGGTCCAGTAGTGAAGTGGGCGTGTGTACTGGGCCGAGGGGTACCGGTACTGCCCAGCGATGGAAGCTTAGGTGCGCGGGAAGGCTGGCGCTCCGCAGAGTTAGGTGACGGGCTCTGTTGTGATATAAACTGTGGTAGATCAAACAAGATGGGTGTCATGATTGATCACGTGAATGGAAGGTATTTAATGACTGTGTCTTTTTAATAATTACTGCAAGGGAGTTTGTTGTATTTAATTTAGCATCTCATCATTGATTAATGTGCAGTAAACAAAACGAAGACTTCTCGGAGAGCTGTGATGAAAAGCCCTTCGGCGTTTCGTCCATTTTGTTTTCGCTTACAATATCGGAGTGGCTTCGCGCGCCGGCGCCCTCATTGCTCATCCACTGCTCTCCACCCCCGGCGGGGGAGGCAAGAGCCGGGCCGGAGCTCTCACTGCTGCTGGCGAAGAGCGAGGGAGCAGGGGCAGCGCCTGTCGGGAAGGGGCCGATGAATTAGTAATTGCTCTGGAGGCAAGTGGCCCATCACGCCAGCAAAAAAGGAAGCTTGCTTCACGGAGAGACATCAATCAGACAGTGACCACAAGTAGCGGTAATTAGTGTACCTTATGAGCGTCTGCTCCGGTGCACATGCCCCAGCCTCGGCTTCCTTTGCAGGCGGGATGATTTATTTGCACGCAGTGCAGGGCTGTGACCCTATATTAGAGGACGGCGCGAGCTAAGTTTCAGTGGCAGTGGAGGTTCCAAGTGCGCGTGACCATGCTGAATCTAACCCATGTATCATCTCTCGGTGGTCCTGGGCAGTCTTCGAAATGGCCACAAGACGGACAAGCGCGGCACGCGTGGCCAGGTCCGCGGAGAAAGTGAAAGCGCCGCGTTGACCAGGGCCAGCGCGAGCCATCTGTTTCCAATTAACTCCCTCACATATGCACAAAACAATTGCCAGTTGCTTAAGAAGGCCATCCCAGAGCCCATTTCTACATGTAGCATTTCACGAGTGCTGAACCGGGGGGGGGATGGAGCGAGAGGGGGGCCGGCGTGAGGGGGGGCCAGCGTGAGGGGGGCTGAAGCGAGGAGAGCCACCGGAGCGGTCATTGTGCATTACAAGTGTGCAAGGCCAAAAAAACATTAACTAATAAAAATCAGCCTTACTTGTAGTGGGCTCGCAGGCTGGCAGTGTCCAATTTCGCCGCTCTGCTTGTCCTGCGAATGGTTTGTGCAAAGCAGCCTTAAGAAACTCCTGGCAACCCCCGCCGCTTTTTTCCGGCCACACGTTAGGAGAGGTCAGAAATGGTGAAGTTCCTGAGACAGAAAACAGGCAGCTAAGAAGAGCTGTTTATCATATTCCTTGTTCAGAAATACTGCAGTTAACCCCATTTTTCAGAAATATTACTATTGATGCCCCGACTCACCCCAGTGAGCACTTTTTCTCTGGCTCTCCCCTCCATTGAAGCTGCAGTTTTACTAACACTTGCACTTCCTCAGGCACACATAGAACACACCTCATACAACAGGCCGAAAAGAAAAACCCAAATCGCATTCTTGTTTCCTCTTATGCTTTTGTGTTTTCCAGGCCATAAATAGTCTGAGACACGTGCTAAAAACACCCGACATGAAAAGCAGGGATGTCTGTTACGTTTTGACACAAACATTACTAGGTTGTCTGTTCTCCCCTTGGGCTTTAATGCATATATTAACTTACCTTTGTTGCGCACATTAAAGACTCTCCAGGCAGCTTCTGTGAGGGGGAAAAAATGCAGCGCGGATCACACAGAGGCAGGTAGGAAGAGGCTGCGGGAGAGGAACCGAGTGCGTGCGCCTGACGAGGGGGCTGACAGGAAGCGATAGAGGACAGCGGAGCGGGTGGGCTCCGCCCGGGGAGAGTCAATTGCCCACCATGGCAAAATAACTATTTTCAGTGGTATCTGGTGATGCTTGAAAGCATTAATCTTGGCCTCCAGTTGGACCATGTGAGCAACCAAGGTAGGAGCGCAACTTTTCCGTGGAGAGGGTTTGCGGGAAGTTTGGGGGGCGGAGTTACGTGGTTCCTTCCGGGGAAAATTTTGAAAGCAAGCTGGCAAGCATTCTCCCAGTTACGTGGGTGAGCCAAGCACATTATGCCGGTCCGCCGTTAGTTAAACAAGCCCGGGAGTTGTGTGCGCGCGCCCGCGCGCGTGCTAGCACGAGCTCCATTTGTTTCCAATTAACGCGAACGCGAGAGCGGGCGCGATAATTGGAAACAGATGGTGCTGATGCTCGCTCCCGAGCACCCTAGGCCAGGGCAGAAAGAAGGCGGGACATGCACCCGCCTTGGGCCAATTGCGTGCTGTCTTTCTTAGAAAGACGCATGCAAAGGCCAATCGCGGGTTAAGCACACGCACGAGCGTGTGTTTAGAATTTAAAAGCCCTTACTAAAGCCTCGCTGAGCAGCGCATGCGCGCTGGCTCAGGCGAGACCTAAAAACTACTGGTACTCTTTTATTCACACATTATCAGTACTCAAAAATGCCTTCGTCGATGGCCATTAAATCGTGGTCGGCTTCCATCATCATTGCTGAAGACTTAGCATCATGTACTGGGGCCTTTGGTGTAGGTGTTAACTTCCCAATACAGTAAGTACAACAAGCAGGAAGGCAATGGATACATAGGCAACAAATGAAAATTACACCAGCAATTACTACTAGAAAGATAAGGATCTTTCAACCCCCGTATGCTATCAAACCTCACAACCAACCAGAAAGGGTCCAAGACCAAGTGCCATTCTCTTGGTGAATGTCGGATGCAAGCCTGTGCAACTTCTGTATCGCAGCGTATACATTAGGAGCGTGGTCCGGTACGTATACACTGCAGCTACTACCGATAACGCGACAGGCCCCACCCCGATCAGCAAGGATGACGTCTAACACCATCCTGTTCTGAAGAGCAACAAGCCTCGTAGCCTGGAGCTCAGCTGTAATATTTGTTAGAATCCCAGCCGTGGTATTAATGGCCCCTTCCACCACCCTGGTGAGGCAACGGATATTAACCCCTTCAGTGCTCATGACGGAATGGTTCCATCATGAGCACCAGTGCTCCTGTGCTCATGACGGAACCATTCCGTCATGAGGGCAGGGGCACGAAATCCCTCTGCTGTAAACAGCAGAGGGATTTCCATTTTTTTGGGGGGCCTCGGGAGGTGGGAAAGAGCTTCCCCAACCTCCCGAGGCCCTTCCCTGGTTTTCAATGTAATGACGATCGTGCGCATGGCGCGCTGTCGTCATTAGATTGAAAACAAAACTGAAACTTAGTTTCAGTTTCAGTGCTCGTGGGGCTATCTCAGCCCCCCGAGCACCGAAACACTTGGGAGAGGTATCGTTGGAAAGGGGAGAATCTCCCCCTTCCAATGGTACCCTTCCCTAGTGGATCCCTGCTTGGGGATCACCCCAGGAGGGCGATCCCCAAGCAGGGATCCACCCACTAGCACCAGGGAGGGGGGAGCGGCCCCTTGGGCAAGGGCCTTTGCTCCCCCCGTATTGTTTTGAGCACAACAGTCTTTCTGCCCCTCCTGGGGGGCAGAAAGCCCACTAGAAACCAGGGATTTTTTATTTTATTTTATTGACGTTGGGGTGGGGGCTGCCCAAAAAGGGCATGGCAATGCCCCAACCCCCCAGAGAAATGTCAGTCTTTCTGCCCCCCAGGGGACAGACGGGGGAAGTAGCCCCCAATCTGCCCCCCAGGGGGCAGAAAGCCCACTAGAAACCAGGGATTTTTTTTATTGATGTTGGGGTGGGGCTGCCCAAAATGGGCAGGCCAATGCCCCAACCCCCCCCCCCCAAAAAAATGCAACAGACTTTCTGTTCCCCCAGGGGCAGATGGGGGCAATAGCCCCTGATCTGCACCCGGGGTGGGCAGAAAGCCCACTAGGCACCAGGGATTTTTTTTAATGTAGGGGTGGGGGCTGCCCAGAATGGGCATGATAATGCCCCCACCCCAAAAACAATTACCACAGTCTTTATGCCCCTCCCCGGAGGCATATTGGGGCAATAGCCCCTTACCTGCCCCCCCGGGGGGCAGAAATCCTCTAGGCCTCAGGATTTTTTTTTTTTTAAATTCAGGGGTGAGGTCAGCCCAGAATGGGCATGCCAATGCCCACATCTCCCCCCAAAAATGCCACAGTCTTTCTACCCCCCCAGGGGGTGGATGGGGCAGTGGCCCCTGATCTGCCCCCGGGGGGGGGCAGAAAGCCCACTAGGCGCCAGCGATTACGCTGGCTTTTTTTATGCGTGGGGGTGGGGGCATTGGTGGGTGGGGGCTGCCCAGAATGGGCATACCAATGCCCCCACCCCCAAAAAAACTAGCCACAGTCTTTCTGCCCCCCTTGGGGGCATATCGGTTTGACCCCCCACTCCCCCGATTTCCCCCCAGGGCGGCAGAACGTCCACTAGGCACAGACTTGTTTTTAGCAATGTGCCTACCTGTGGATTTCGGGCCCTAGCTCTGCCGGCACCTAGGGAAACCCAGCAAACCTATACATTTTTTAAAACTAGACACCCAGGGGAATCCAGGATGGGGTGACTTGTGTGCCTCTCACCAGGTTCTGTTACCCAGAATCCCTTTCAAACCTCAAACTTTGTTAAACAAAAACACATTTTCCTCACATTTTTCTGGTGGAAAGTTCTGGAATCTGTGTGGATCCACAAAATTCCACCCACCCCGCATTTCCCAAAGTCTTCCGAGAAAAATGGTACCTCACTTGTGTGGGTGGGTCAAGTGCCCGCGACAGGCAAGGGCCCAAAACCTATTGAGGCGACTTCAAAATTACCTATCACAAAACAACCTGGTTTTGCAAGGGGGGTCCCATGAGTTTTTGGCCCCGGGCTCGGCGGCCATCTAAGGAAACCTACCAAACCCACACATTTCTGAAAACTAGACACCCGGGGGAGTCCAGCAAGGTATGGCTTGCGTGGGTCCCCCAACATTTCCCTACCCAGAATCCCCTGCAAACCTCAAATTTAGCTGAAAAAAATCCCTTTTTTCTCAAATTTCTGTGTGGGAAAGTTCTGGAATCTGCGTGGATCCACAAATTTCCTTCTAAACAGCATTCCCCCAGATCTCCCGATAAAAATGGTACCTCACTCGCGTGGGTGGGTCAAGTACCCGCGACAGGCAAGGGCCCAAAACCTATTGAGGCGACATCAAAATTACCTATCACAAAACAACCTGGTTTTGCAAGGGGGGTCCCATGAGTTTTTGGCCCCGGTCTCGGCGGCCACCTAGGGAAACCTACCAAACCTACACATTTCTGAAAACTAGACACCCTGGGGAGTCCAATGAGGTATGGCTTGCGTGGATCCCCCAATGTTTTCCTACCCAGAATCCCCTGCAAACCTCAAATTTAGCTGAAAAAAACAAATTTTCCACATATTTTTGTGTGGAATCACCGTGGCGGCACAAATGTCCTACCCCACAGCGTTCTCCTTAGTGTCCCGAGTAAAATGATACCTCACTTGTGAGGGTGTCCAATGCAGAATTGTCTAAAAATGTATTTTTTTAAAAATGTAGCGCTTAGAATTCTCGGTGCTATACCCTTATTCCCTATGCTTTGGGCTCTTCCCAGCCACAGGCCCTTGCCCCACCCACACAAGTGAGGTATCATTTTACTCGGGAGACTGAGGGGAACACTGTGGGGTAGGACATTTGTGCCGGCACGGTGATTCCACCCAAAAAATATGTGGAAAATGTGGTTTTTGCAGCTAAATTTGAGGTTTGCAGGGCATTCTGGGAAGGAAAACGTTGGGGCATCCACGCAAGCCATACCTTGCTGGACTCCCCCGGGTGTCTAGTTTTCAGAAATGTGTGGGTTTGGTAGTTTTCCAAGATGGCCACCGAGCATGGGGCCAAAAACCCAGGTGACCCCCCCTTGCAAAACCAGGTTGTTTTGTGATAGGTCATTTTGATGTCTCCTCAAAACGTTTTGGGCCCTTGCCTGTCACAGGTACTTGACCCACCCATGCAAGTGAGGTATAATTTTTATTGGGAGACCTGGGGGAATGCTGGGTGGTAGGAAATTTGTGGATCCACGTGGATTTCAGAACTTTCCCACACAGAAATGTAAGAAAAAAGTGATTTTTTTTCAGCTAAATTTGAGGTTTGCAGGGCATTCTGGGTAGGAAAACGTTGGGAGATCCACGCAAGCCATACCTCGCTGGACTCCCCAGGATGTCTAGTTTTCAGAAATGTGTGGGTTTGGTAGGTTTCCCAAGATGGCCGCCGAGCCCGGGGCCAAAAATCCAGGTGACCCCCCTTGCAAAAGCAGGTTGTCTTGTGATAGGTCATTTTGATGTCTCCTCAATACGTTTTGGGCCCTTGCCTGTCGCGGGTACTTGACCCACACACGCGAGTGAGGTATCATTTTTATCGGGAGACCTGGGGGAACGCTGGGTGGTAGGAAATTTGTGGATCCATGTAGATTCCAGAACTTTCCCACACAGAAATGTGAGATAAAAGTGATTTTTTTCAGCTAAAGAGGTTTGCAAGGGATTCTGGGTAACAGAACCTGGTGAGAGCCAGTCAAGTCACCCCATCCTGGATCCCCCTGTGTGTCTAGTTTTCAAAAATGTATAGGTTTGCTAGGTTTCCCTAGGTGCCGGCAGAGCTAGGGTTCAAAATCTACAGCTAGGCACTTTGCAAAAAAAGGGTCCGTTTTCACTGTGAAAATGTGGTGTGTCCACGTTGCGTTTTGGGCCGTTTTCTGTCGCGGGCACTAGGCCTATCCACACAAGTGAGGTACCATTTTTCTCGGAAGACTTTGGGGAACACGGGGTGGGTGGAATTTTGTGGAGCCACGCAGATTCCAGAACTTTCCAACACAGAAATTTTAGGAAAATGTGTTTTGTTTTACAAATGTTTAGGTTTGCAAGGGATTCTGGGTTACAGAACCTGGTGAGAGCCAGTCAAGTCACCCCATTCTGGATTCCCCTGGGTTTCTAGTTTTCAAAAATGTATAGGTTTGCTAGGTTTCCCTAGGTGCCGGCAGAGCTAGGGTTCAAAATCTACAGCTAGGCACTTTGCAGAAAAAGGGTCCGTTTTTACTGTGAAAATGTGGTGTGTCCACGTTGCGTTTTGGGCCGTTTCCTGTCACGGGCACTAGGCCTACCCACACAAGTGAGGTATCATTTTTCTCGGAAGACTTTGGGGAACGTGGGGTGGGTGGAATTTTGTGGATCCACTCAGATTCCAGAACTTTCCACCACAGAAATGTGAGAAAATGTGTTTTTTTGGACAAATTGTTAGGTTTGCAAGGGATTCTTGGTAACAGAACCTGGTGAGAGCCAGTCAAGTCACCCCATCCTGGAATCCCCTGGGTGTCTAGTTTTAAAAAATGTATAGGTTTGCTAGGTTTCCCTAGGTGCTGGCAGAGTTAGGGTTCAAAATCTATAGCTAGGCACTTTGCAAAAAAAAGGGTCCGTTTTCACTGTGAATATGTGGTGTGTCCATGTTGCGTTTTGGGCCGTTTCCTGTCGCGGGCACTAGGCCTACCCACACAAGTGAGGTACCATTTTTCTCAGAAGACTTTGGGGAACTCGGGGTGGGTGGAATTGTGTGGATCCACGCAGATTCCAGAACTTTCCACCACAGAAATGTGAGGAAAATGTGTTTTTTTTGGACAAATTCTTTGGTTTGCAAGGGATTCTGGGCAACAGAACCTGGTGAGTGCCAGTCAAGTCACCCCATCCTGGATTCCCCTGGGTGTCTAGTTTTAAAAAATGTATAGGTTTTCTTGGTTTCCCTAGGTGCTGGCAGAGTTAGGGTTCAAAATCTAGAGCTAGACACTTTGCAAAAAAAGGGTCCGTTTTCACTGTGAATATGTGCTGTGTCCACTTTGCGTTTTGGGCCGTTTCCTGTCTCGGGCATTAGGCCTACCCACACAAGTGAGGTACCATTTTTCTCGAAAGACTTTGGGGAACGCGGGGTGGGTGGAGTTTTGTGAATCCACGCAGATTCCAGAACTTTCCACCACAGAAATGTGAGGAAAATGTGGGTTCTTTTTACAAATTTTTAGGTTTGCAAGGGATTCTGGGTAATAGAACCTGGTGAGAGCCAGTCAAGTCACCCCATCCTGGATTCCCCTGGGTGTCTAGTTTTCAAAAATGGATAGGTTTGCTAGGTTTCCCTAGGTGCCGGCAGAGCTAGGGTTAAAAATCTACAGCTAGGCACTTTACAAAAAAAGTGTCAGTTTTCACTGTAAATATAAAGTGTGTCCACGTTGCGTTTTGAGCTGTTTCCTGTCGCGGGCACTAGGCCTACCCACACAAGTGAGGTACCATTTTTATCGGGAGACTTAGGGTAACACAGAATTGTAGAGCAACTGTTATTACCTATTGACTTTCGATGCATTTCTGCCTTCCAAATGAAAGACAATGTGTAAAAAGAAGTCATTTTGAAAAATGACCTATAATTCTCATGCTAGTATGGGTACTCACATTTTCGGAAATGTGCAAATATCTACTGTTTCTAAATTCTATATTTTGTTCCAATTTCAGAAATACATAGGTGTCTTTCATACCGATTTTTCCATGTATATATTTTCCCAGATTAATTGCTATATACCCGGTACAGAATAAAAAAAGATTGCAAGATGCTGCTCAGTTATTGGCTCTGGGTTCGTCGGGTTCTTATTTAACCTACAAGTCCTATATATCCCCACAACCAGAAAGGTCCAGCGGATGTAACGGTATATTGCTTTCAAACAGCTGTCATATTTAGAAGAAGTTACAGGTGAAAACGTTGGCACAAATGGCTGTTTTTTTCAACTCTTTTTCAATTTTCCTATTTTCAACTGTTAGTTTCTATAAAGAAACCTTGAAGGATCTACACAAATGACCCCTTGCTGAATTCAGAATTTTGTCTACTTTTCTAAAATGTATAGCTTTCCAGGATCCATTATTGCTTTCATACCCATTTCTACCATTAACTGGAAGGAGATTGAAAGCACAAAAAATAGCAAAAATAGGCTATGTCCCAGAAAAATGCCAAAACTGTGTAAAAAATGTTGGTTTTCTGACAAAAGTCTGCTTGTCCCTGAAAGCTGGGAAGACGGTGATTTCAGCACCACAACCCCTTTGTTGATACCATTTGCAGGGAAAAAACCAGACTCTTTAATCTGTAGCCCTTTTTTCCCATTTCCCCCCCCCAAAAAAAAATTAGCTATATTTTGGCTAATTTCTGGGTCCCCTCGAGGGGAATCCACAAACCCTGGGTAGCTTTAGAATCCCCATGATGTTGGAAGAAAAGGACACAAATTTGGCGTGGATTCCTTATGTGGTCAAAAAGTTACAGGGGCCTAAGCGCGAACTACCCCAAATAGCCGCTTAGCACAGGGGGGGGGGAAAGGCCTAGCAGCGAAGGGGTTAAGGCTATTGGACATAGGGCCCCAGAAAGGAACAATACCCTTCATAGCATCAGTGAACTGCTGTAGGGTAGTATCTGTCTGATCAATGTCTTCTGTATTGATGACCCTTCTAATACAGGATAGGTTGACACCCCTACGCTGTAATCGGTGATCCCTATGGTAGTCAGATGGGGCTATATACACCGAGGGAAGGAGGAAAGAGACATAACATATGCCAGACCACCCCCTAGGAAGCCACACATAGACCTGGGACCCACAGACGAAATAAACATTATGGGGTGGAAGTAAAGGTGGGCTACTTGTTGTGCTCAACACATAGGTATAGTTGCAATTACTCTGTCCCACTTGAACTGTCCCAAGACCTTGAACACAAAAACTAGCTGTTGTGTTAACTACCGGCACTGGCATTGCTTCATCCTGAGTAATATTGCGCATCTGGAAAGACCTAAAATATTCAGTGACGTTAAATCCCTGAAAATCCAACATTTCGTTTGGAAGCCATGTTACATTTTTTTCGTTCTCATATAAATTCATACAGGCTGTTGGAGACAGTGTATCTGGGGCAAAGTACCCAGCGTCCGTCAGAGTCTCACTGGCAGACTCCTATTGTTCATCTACGGTGGTGCTGTTGAGCACTTTCGGTGGAGCTGCGCGATCGCAGCCCTTTCTGAAGAAATCCCGCGTCGTTCAGGTTAGTGTACCCCCCTTTTTCCGGGAGCACGTCAAATTCACCCTGTCCAATGTCTGAACAATGCTAAGCCCAGGCGTAGTTTGCGTAGTAGCACTTCACGTAGCTACGTAAAGTACAGCTTCAACTACACGTAGCTAAGTGCGTAGCTGTGTGCTTGACTGCACTGTACAATAATTATCAAAAGCAAACTTGTACAGTGCAAGTTAAGATAAAATAAATATCTCTGTCTTTATATGCTAAAAATGCATATAGTCATTTCACTAAAGTGAAAACAAAAAGTTAACAAGCAGTGAGATAGGTGATGATTTTGGTATCCTCACTAACTTAGGGAGAGAACCAACAACCAAGCAGATGTCTTGAAAACAAAAAGCACATCTTATTGAACGATTCCTCCTAGGACCACCCCAAGCACAGTTATGGGCAAAAATACAATCCCAACCAAAGGCCCTGCAAAGCATTATGGGACGAGATTAGCAGTGGGCAGTGAATATTATAGTGTCCAATATCAAAATAATTCTACAAAGAGCTGCAGTTCAACTAGTCGTTACTAGGTGTCGTCCCTCAAGAGTGAAATGCAAAAGTATTGAAAACCTTTCATGAAGCTTTTGCATTTGACTCGTGAGGGACGACACCTAGTAACGACTAGTTGAACTGCAGCTCTTTGTAGAATTATTTTGATATTGGACACTATAATATTCACTGCCCACTGCTAATCTCGTCCCATAATGCTTTGCAGGGCCTTTGGTTGGGATTGTATTTTTGCCCATAACTGTGCTTGGGGTGGTCCTAGGAGGAAGGGACCACCATTGAATCGTTCACATGATATGCTTTTTGTGTTCAAGGCATCTGCTTGGTCCTCCCCTAGGTTAGGGGGACTCCAAAATCATCACCTCTCTCATTGCTTGATATTTTATTGTCAAAATTCATTTTTGTGAATTGGTTATATGCTTTTTAGCATAAAAAATTGCTTTATCAAAGCATTTGAAGGAGTTTATTATTAAGCCTGGGCGTAGCTATGCAAATTGCATAGCTGTGTGCTTGACTGCACTGTACAATAATTACCAAAATCAAACTTGTACAGTGCAAGTTAAGATAAAATAAATATCTCTGTCTTTATATGCTAAAATTGCACATAGTCATTTTACTAAATTGAAAACAAAAAGTTAACAAGCAGTGAGAGAGGTGATGATTTTGGTATCCTCGCTAACTTAGGAGAGAACCAAGCAGATGTCTTGAAAACAAAAAGCACATCTTATTGAATGATTAGGTGGTGGTCCCATCCTCTTAGGACCACCCCAAGCACAGTTATTGGCAAAAATACAATCCCAACCAAAGGCCCTGCAAAGCATTATGGGACGAGATTAGCAGTGGGCAGTGAATATTATAGTGTCCAATATCAAAATAATTCTACAAAGAGCTGCAGTTCAACTAGTCGTTACTAGGTGTCGTCCCTCAAGAGTGAA
Organism: Calotriton arnoldi; assembly: GCA_963921515.1. Classification (NCBI taxonomy): domain Eukaryota; kingdom Metazoa; phylum Chordata; class Amphibia; order Caudata; family Salamandridae; genus Calotriton; species Calotriton arnoldi. Next base: position 614,892 of record CAWUFW010002898.1, read on the forward strand.
ATGCAAAAGTATTGAAAACCTTTCATGAAGCTTTTGCATTTGACTCGTGAGGGACGACACCTAGTAACGACTAGTTGAACTGCAGCTCTTTGTAGAATTATTTTGATATTGGACACTATAATATTCACTGCCCACTGCTAATCTCGTCCCGTAATGCTTTGCAGGGCCTTTGGTTGGGATTGTATTTTTGCCCATAACTGTGCTTGGGGTGGTCCTAGGAGGAAGGGACCACCATTGAATCGTTCACATGATATGCTTTTTGTGTTCAAGGCATCTGCTTGGTCCTCCCCTAGGTTAGGGGAACTCCAAAATCATCACCTCTCTCATTGCTTGATATTTTATTGTCAAAATTCATTTTTGTGAATTGGTTATATGCTTTTTAGCATAAAAAATTGCTTTATCAAAGCATTTGAAGGAGTTTATTATACTCCTGCTACGCTACGTGCAATTTGCGTAGTAGCACAAACTTTGCATGCTTCGTGAGCGTAGCAAAGTATTATGCCCAGGGTTAAACAATGCACCAATCTCCCTTTCCCTAAACTACCGTTGGTACCACAGGCAAGGTACACCCTATTCTTTTTTCCTCGCAGTCCATCCCTACTAGTCTGACTTTTCCTTTGGTGCACTGTTCTTCTGTTGGGGGCGCAGATTGTACCTAACTATTCCGGGGGCAGAGGGGTCTACAAACAAAGGCTCAGACTCAGAGGAACCAATGGACTGGAGCTCAAGCACAGATGGGCCAACAGGCTGGGGCTCCTGGTTGGCCTTAATCTCAGGTGGCACTGCCTCGTTCAACACTGCGTTGCTCTCCTCCTCGGTGGGTGCCCACGTTAGTTGTGCATCTGAGAAGGGAACGAAACAAGTTACCTTCTCCGTTTAAGAGTCGCCGATCCCATCGAGCACCCAGCGGTCGTAGGGCAACGGAAGGGGCACCCTCCGGCAGTGGTTAGAATGAATCCAATTCTTTCGGCCGTCCACCTTCACTGCCGTTCGAGTGGCGAGGAGGACCTGGAGAGGCCCCTTCCAGTGCGGCTCCAAACTGCCTTTCCTCTGAAAGTTCCTCACCAGGACATAGTCACCGGGCGGGATATCATGGCCTGGCCCCTCAGGAGCTGGCGGCAAAGCTTCGTAAATCTGTTGGTGAATAGAGCGCAAGTTTTTAGTCAACTCATATAAATAATCCACAAGTAAAGGGTATTCTATCTCTGAAAACCGACGAGGTCGCGGGACGCCCCAGACTTCCGCCGGGCGGCGAAACACGACCTTGTACGGTGACAATCCTGTCCTAGAGTGAGCCGTAGCTCTTGTAGACAATAGAGATAATGGTAAGGCATCTGGCTATTGCAATCCTGTGCTTTCTTTGATCTTTGCCAGCTTCAGTTTGAGAGTACCATTGTACTTCTCAACCAAACCTGCCGACTGGGGGTGGTTTGCAGCATGAAACCTCTGCTTGATGTGCTGACCGTCGCACACCAGGTGGATTACTTTTGAGTTGAAGTGACTTCCGTTGTCACTCCAAATCAAACGGGGCAAACCAAAAAGTGGGAAGAACTCTTTTAAGAGTGCCTTCGCCGTCGCCATGGCTCTGTTCTCTTTAGTGAGGTAAGCCTCAATCCATTTACTGAACGCACAAACAACTACTAACACGCATTTCAGATTGTTGACTCATTCCATTTCGATGAAATCCATCTGGAGAACCTCGAAAGGGAAGGAAGGCGGTGCAAAATTACCAGGAGGTGTAGGGGTGCCTTTTCCAGGTTTATACATCATGCATACCATACAGTACTTCACTAAGTGAGCAGCAACTTTGGGAATGTTGTCATTCTGCCATACAGGGTCTAACAGCTTGCATATTCCCTTCACACTAATGTGGACTGGCCCGTGCGCCATAGTGACCAAAGGAAGGACATATGCATCCGGTAACATCCATCTCTGCTTTTCTGACTTGTCAGTCCAGCACCCATCCTCATCCAACCGTGCCGTACTTTCCTGCCATATTGCTAAGTCCTCAATCGTTGCCTCACTCTGGATCTCCTTGACATTGTCCAGAGTGTCCTCAAACATCTTTTTCATCTTTGTTCGAGCTGTCTCCTTAGCTATGTGATCTGCAAATGCATTTCCCCTCCCCACATCATCGGTGATTGCTTTGTGGGCACTACACTTCACTATAGCCAATTTGTTAGGGAGTATCAAGGCAGACAAAAGCCTATGTATAAGGGGCCCATTCTGAATGCATGTCCCATGGGATGTGAGAAACCCTCTCTCTGCCCAGAGCCGCCCAAAATTATGGGCGACCACGAAGGCATACTGGCTGTCAGTGTAGATATTGACAGCCAGTCCCTCGCTCAACTCGCAAGCTCTAATAAGAGCGACTAACTCAGCTGCCTGGGCGGACGGATAAGGAACTCGTGATGTCTCAACTACCGTATGCAGTGAAGTGAGTGCATATGCTGCGGTGGTAGTGTCATCTGGTAATTTGAGACAAGAGCCATCGACATATAGTTCCCCTTGGGGGTCAGATAAGGGAACATCAGTCAGGTCTACCCGTCCCTTCGTCTCCTTCTCCGTCCAAAAAAGACAATCATGTGTGTCTTTTTCTTCACTCTCGGAAGGGAGGGGTAGTAACGTGGCAAGGTTCAGAGTGGCACATCTTTTTATCGTAATATGCGGGGCAAAACGAGTTAACTCATAGCCGGTCAGATGTGCACTGGTAAGGTGCTGCATCTTGGTCTTATTCAAAAGAGTGTCCACAGCATGCGGTACCATGACTGTGAGGTCAGTATCAAGTACGAGCCCAGCCGATTGCCTTATAGAGATGGCCACGGCCGTGACCGCTCTTAGACAGCTCGGGAGGGCTCTGGCGACTGGGTCAAGCAAAGCGGAAAAATAAGCACACGGCCGTTGCTTACCTCCAAAGGCCTGTGTTAAAACAGAAAGTGCACAACCAGCCGTCTTGTGTGCGTACAACACGAACGGCTTCGCGTAATCAGGCGTACCAAGCACAGGAGCAGAGCAAAGCGCAATTTTTAATTGCTCAAAAGACTGCTGACATTCATGCGTCCAAGGCAGGGGCTCATGCACGTCTTTAGTGGTTAGCTCTAGCAAACACTTTATTGGTAAAGAGTAATTAGGGATCCAATGTCGACAGTAGGAAGTGATGCCAATAAAGGCACGTACATCCCTCTGAGTTCTAGGGATGGGCATTTTAACAATGGCGCTAATGCGCTCAGGTCAATCTCCTACCCTCCCTTCGACAGTAGGTGACCTAAATAGGTGACTACCTGTCGACAATACTGAAATTTAGAAAGGGACAGTTTATGTCCGTGGTGAGCCAAATGTAGCAACAACTTAACCTTACTGTCTTTGCATCCCTGTTCAGTGTCAGACGCAATCAATATGTCATCCACATACTGAAGCAATACATTACCTGAGGGAAGCGTGAGGGAGTCCAATTGGGCTTTCAAGGCTTGGCTATATATACTCTAGGGCTTTCAGTAAAGCCCTAAAGAGCGCAGCAGAATCTAAAGCTTCTGCCAGCTAGTGTAAAACTGAACAGGTGGTGGCTATCAGGATGAATTGGGATGCCGAAGAATGCATTTTTCAAATCAATGACAGAGAAGAATTTGGCAGAGGAAGGAATCATTGTGAGAAGGGCAGTAATGTCAGGGATCACCGGGAACTGAGGAACCACTATTTTGTTAACTGCGCGCAAATAAATCACAAAACGATAAACGTCTGCAGTGTCATCGGCGGAGTCTGAGGATGTCTTTTTGAGAATAGGAAGAATAGGGCTGTTGCACACGTTCGCTGCTGTCTCCTCAACTACCCCCGATTCAATCAGATCTTGTAATGCGTAACAAAGCTCGCTCCCCCGCCTGGGGAATTTTGTACTGGAGAATACGGGGCATAACAGCGCTGTCCCTAACTTTGATGGAAACTGGGGGAATTTGCAAGAGTCCCACATCCGTATCACCCGTCGCCCACAAAGTGGGTAGCACATCTTTAAACTCAGCAGGAAGGGGCGCATCTTTGGACAGACACTGCTTGGAACTCCTTACGTTTGGTCCCATTGTCATATAGACACCTTCCTGAGAAAAAAAAATGGTTGCATGCAACTTCTTCAATAAATCTAAGCCCATTAGATTTTCCCCACAATTGGATGTCAATAGAAAGGGCGAATCCACAGTAAAGGGACCGATAGTCAAGGCAAGTGGTTTGGAAATGGGGCTCACAACCGGTATACCTGAAAAGCCTACAGAAACATTATTTTGGCCAGACAGAGCTGCAAACGAGAAACAGAGCTATTCATTGCACCTGTGTCCACTAAGAATTTCTTAACTGAGCCTTGCAAATCTGCGGTGACATAAGGACCGGGCTGATCTACAGGTATTTGAACTGGTCCCTCACCCTGTCCCTGGCTGTCCTAGCTGTGGGACATCCCTGTCACCTCGTCCAAATCATAATCATCATGGTAATACTGTTTCCCTCGAGGGTCATCAAAATAGTTCTGATCAGAGCGACCCTGCGATGTCCCATCCTCCCGAGTCTTGTCCCGATCACTTACTCCATGACCCCATCGACGAGAACCCTGTCCTCGAGGGGCCGCGACTTTCTGCAATAACACCGGACACTCGCTACGCCAGTGCCCCTCCTCTTTGCAGTACGCGCACTGATTCGGCCCTAAAGGCGCAGCATTCCTGCTAGTACGTGGAAGCTGCCGGGCCGGACCAGCACCACGTCCCCTTCTATTTCCCCATGACGCCTGCAGTAACAACACCTTCATTTTCAACTCCTTATGCTTCTTTTCCACCTTCTCCTTCTCCTCATTTTCCTTGTGCTCATAATACTGTGCCATACTCAATATAACGGAAGGGGAGGATGTCGTCCAATTACTCTCCGAAGCCTGTAACCAAGCTGCAATCTCAGGGAGCAAGTTCGTAACAAATCTATTGAGGAACAACCGGACACCCCTTCCACCGACAAATCCTGTCCTCTAAAATCTAAAAACACCCCCTCGAACCGCGTGAAAAAATCAAACACACTTTCATCTTTCTTCTGGCGACATGCCGCTAACTTGTCCCAATCAACCCTTCTCGGAGGAATAAGGGAGTGCATATAGGTAATAATTCGGCCGGGTAAAGCTAGAATCTTGGGCTTTGGCTTCTCTCCAGGCTTCCTTTCCTTATCCCATGCTTTAATCTGGTCCCATGTACCACCCAATTCCACAGCGTGGTCCTGCGTGTGTACCTGCCTCCAAATGTCAACGGGCACCAGCAGATCAAAGAACATTTCAATATCCACAAGTGTCATTACTGTTGATGAAGTGACCTCTGTCAATTCCTTATAATATGCAGTAGGATTTTTCCTAGGGTCAGGTAACTGAGTCTTAAGGGATAACACCTCACTCCTCTTCCATGGGGTGTAGATCCACTGTTCTTGGAAGCGGGCCTCTACCTTTGGTCTAATGACAGCATAATGCTGATCTCAAAGCTCTGGCAACTCAGGGTGAAATATGGGGTGGACTTCCCTCATTGGAAACTGGGATACTGTGTTTGGGCTCTTCTCAAACAGCCTACCTCGGTAAGCTACCAATGTCGCAACATTTCCGAAAACCTCCTCAGGCGCCATACCAGCAACATATACGTTATCTCTAATATCATAAATAATCTGGGGCGCTATAGCATTGAAGCACTGTTCCCACAACCCAATCAATGTAGCCGACATGTGCTTAAGGGCATGCTGCTGCACAAACGGCTCATAATCTCTCATCACACTCCACATATCTTCAGTACCATAGATTGGATGACGGGCCCACTGAGCGGCCTGATTCGCTACCGCCCTTTTTTCTTCCTCCCCCACATCAGATCGTATTAAAATTCGTCCCAACCGCTCCCTAGCTGTCGCCCAGCCCCCGTCCCCCAGTCCAGGTACAGGCGTTCCACTACCTAGTACTGCCGGGAAGTGAGGGAAGAGGGAAGGGGTAGTAACCGAGTGGGTAGGCACCAATGTTGTTAATGGCTATGTTGTGGGCGTAAGGGCTGGAGAAAGAGAAGACATGGACACGATAGGCATAGCAGAGAGGCCAGCAGTCATAGCAGGCGCGGAGGGCGAAGCCACAGAATCGATAGGAGGCGCAGCTGTTGAAGCAACTGTGTCAATAACAGAAGAAACAGAAACAGCAGGGGCAGAAGAGACAGACGACTGGGGCTGTGGCTGTGGCACAGCAGGGTATACTCTCTGCGGGGCATATGGAGGCGGAGGTCGGGTATTTAACAATTCTTCCACAAATGTATCGCCTTCCTCTCGGGCAACATAGGACTTGCCACATTGTAATCAAAACTTTCTAGCAGCACACTCTATACCTTTTTCCACTTTCTCTCTATCATACGCTACTGCTTTCTGCATCACAGTCTGCATTCTCCCTTTTCAGGCCTCTTTTTCTGCCTTCATTCGCCTCTGCTTAGCTTCCTTCTGCCATACCTGGAGAGAATCAAACATCGACTGCCTACTCAGTTGTGCAAACAATGTATCCTGCAGGAAATTCAGTTTTTATTCATCAAAGGTACCTGTTAACGGCCACTGTAACTCGGCATTGTCCCTCGTATATTTGTGCCATAATGTACTAAACATAATAGGGCCAAGGCCATGTTTGACATACATGTCAAAGTTCGGGGTGCCCTCCGGAGGCGCAGGCTGCCTTTCGAGCATAAGAAGAACAACGACAACTCATACAGCATAGCCTACTAAAACAAGGCATCTTGAAACGAAAATGTTTTCACTATCGATGCCAAGCAGATATTTGCAAATGTCTTACCAAATTCGGTCCGCAGACCTCACCAAACCCGGATCAAAACAATACCATGTTCACAGAGAACTCAAACAAATTCAAGCGCTTGTCCAAAAACGATCCTCAGATCGTACCAAAATCAAACAAAAGTGGCGCCATGACCCAAAGCAAACTCACCTGGTGCACACAGGTCAAACGAAGTTATTCTCCACTGCCGACTCTTCGGACCAAACGGTCAGATCCAAGGGTTTCGCCATTCAGGACCCCAGCCGGGATGACCGCTGGCCGTGGCACCGCCCAGTCAGACAGATGGGGCAGCTGCGAGAACTAGACTCTCTCGTGCAGGGATCCCCAGTCCGCCCATCTGACCCGATGTGGCCCCGTCCTCCTCACCTGTCTGCGGGCAAAGATGGGTCACTCACCCAATGGGGTCCCTGTTCGGGCACCAACTGAAGGAAGTGACCCGATTTGGGCCACCCAGGTCACTCACGACCACCTCTCAGCCTTCCATACAAATGAAGAGTCGGTCAGACAGTAGAGAATACAAACCAAAGTTATTTATTAGTATTCGCTCGAGCGGAGTCCAGTCTGACCAGCCTCCTTAGATAGCTGCCAAGGGACTGACCCCCGTCCACAAGGTAAAGTTAGATATACATTTCCAACACCTCTAAGACACACCCAGACTGATATTTTCCAGCCTGGGCACAGATGAACAAAGGAGGTACAGAAGGATGAGCTCCATCCTGCGACCGGGTACACACTATCTTAGCTTCAAGGTTACTCAGCCCGTGCCCGTCTCTCTAAGAGTGGGAGCAGGGCTACATACAAGGAAAGGCATGCAAACACAGAACGAGCTATTCATTAGTGCAACGAAGCTCAACCTTGAATAATAAAAAGAAACAATTGAGGCTGCTTTTTGCTGAGGCAGACATTATGAGACAGAAGCTTCATTTCGATCATGGCATAAAATGGCAGCTGAATACAAAATGGTGCAGCAAATGCTTACTTAACTCGCACAATGCTAGAAGAGTCAGCTAGACATATTTTTAGTCCAACACAGGACGGTTGTTTCTCATATTGGTCATAGACAGGGTTGGATTGGGATCAAAAATTGGCCCGGGCACACCAAAAAAAGTGGCCCACATTTGCGTATACAACTCGTACATTTATTTAAAATGATTTGAGCTGAATGAGGGTTGAAACAAGCATCGAATTAGCTAATTCAGACTCTCAAATGAGCCTATGAAATAGGTGCTTGACTTCTGCCCATGTTGATGTACGCACTGCGATACCCTGATGAAGATTCTGCACTATTTAGAATTTTTCAGACGCTGACATTTCCATTCTATTTCCTTTTCGTAGGATCCTGACAGAGATCTAGGAAGAACATGATTGTTATTTGATGTCCAGCAAGACAGAAAGGAGAGGCCGAGAAGCGAGAAAGATGAGGCAGGTGGGATAAATGGCGAAGGATGTCAAAGGCGAATATAAGATGGGAAATTACACGGGGGACGTGGTGAAAAAGAGCAACAGAAATGCAGCCAGGTGGTTGCTTATGAAGAAAATTCCACTTTTTCATATTGTTGCTGTTATTGGTTTCTAATAGCTATTGCGCTACTAGTATTTCAGCCATGCAATAAAGCAAAATTGTATTGCTGGTGGGGGAGGAGGGTTGGTTTGAGCAAGGTTTATTAAAATTACAGAAAATGTGCATGGGGCGACTGAAAACAAACAGGCCAGGGTGTAGAACTGAGCCGATTGAACAGCTTTTGTAGATTTGAAGAGATGCAGTATTAGGCACGTCTTCTGATGCCCTCTTCTTAGCCATTTCATTTGGCGACCCTTTTTCCAGGATGTAGACTTACTAATATTAACAAAATAATTGAAATGGCCTGTCTACTATTACAGGACATCTTTATCCAAAAGAAAAACTGATCCATGAACCTTTGACTGTTCTTTCAACGAGGAGTGAAGAGACATATACTCCTAACCTCCCCAAAAACAGTGCACTTCTTTGCCATACTTTCAAATCTCTACAAGAGGTTGCTGTCCTATTGCTTAAATATCTTAAGGCCATATTCAGAGTTCCATTAACATCCGTACTCTAAATACGGCAGATGGGACATCCACTACTTTGTGAGGGATTTCCCGCATCTGCTCAACTTTTAATAAGGCCCTAAGGGCCTCATTTATGAAAACTGTTGCATCGCTGCTTGAAAACAGCGATGTAACAGTTTTCACTGCGCCATCCTTGCAACACAATGGATGCGCCGTATTTAATGTATGGCACTCCATGTCGCACGGAGTTACAGATACGTCAGCATTTCTGACGTATCTGTAGGCGCAGTAATGACGCATTGTTGGAGTGTGTCGCAAAAGTGACGTAACTCCAGCATTGTGTCATTACACATGGCAAGTCCCATGTTAAATGTGCCTGCGTCAGTCTTACGCCTGCTGTGAGGCAGGCATAAGATTTTGACGCAGTGGCGTACTAGAAGTAGCGCAGTGATATCTGATAGATTTCACTGCGCCACTTCTACGAACGCCCACCCTGCATACATTATACCTGACGCAGGTATAATGTAGCGCAGGGCTTTACAAAGTGACGCATCTGCTTAGAGGCATCACTTTATAAATAGGGTGCAACATGGTGCATTTTTTATGCCACTGGTGCATCACAAAAAGTGACGCAACGGCGGCGCAAAAGTGTCGCAAGGCATCATAAATAAGGCCCTAAATACCTTAAGTATCTTGCACCTCCCACCATCCCTGGTAAAATGAACCGAACACATCTCACCCCATTCTTTTCTCGGCAGGAGGAACCTAAGCCAGTAACCTCAGCACAAGTTTATCTGAATGGAGAGGATGCACTTTGAAAATTCTGCCCAAAATCTATTGCTTAACATATTGTTCTGTCTGGAAACAGGGGTCACCCTAGGAGTTTTCATCAAGTTGGAGATAGAAAGAGTCACTTATTTGGCAAGCTTTCGTGGTTGGTTTATACTAAGGCATGTTGTTAACTAGTCCAATATAAACCAACCCCAAAGTTTCCGGTGTAGACTGAGACAACATGTCTAGCATAGTTGAGTCCAACTACACAAAACCCAAGATGTCTAGCACTTACAGAGCTTTCAGTCTCCAGCATATATTGGTCCCAAGAAGTCCATAGACTGAGCCAAAGAGCCCAGCTTAGGCAAACTGAACTAAGGTGCTTGTAGAGACTGGAACCCAAAATATACCGCTTTGACTGATACAAGAAAACATGCATCTACTGAGCCCAAAGTGTGCAGCATAGACTGATGGAAGGTGTCAACATATAGTGCGCCCACGGTGCCTAGTGAAGATTGATCCTGTATACACTGAATCTGCACTGTCCTGGTTAGACTGGAGTCCACAGTGTCCAACACAGAGAGAGCTAGTGGGAGGATCTCAACGTCTTTTATGATCTGGGATTTTTTAGGTCAATGAAAACCATCCGTAGCAACAAACTGATATTATCACAAATGTAATAGTTACCAAATCAGAAAAGGTCATGGCCATGTCATTTTCTTAAAGCATTCACATGTACAAAATGCACACTTGGACAGATTCTGCCTCAAATGTGCATCCATCAAATGGAAAGCATGGCCACCATGATATTGATACAAGCCAAGGACAGACACCATTATGCTAGAGATCGACGGTATAAAGCCATGAATGCCCATACTAATGTTTAGTATGCCAACATTATATCATGAATGGCCACTATTATACCAAGTTTGGCCATTTGTAAACAAAGGATGGCAACAATATGCCAAAAATGGTCACTATTATGCAAGGGCCATCCTTATGTGAATGCAGGACACCTTTGTGCAACAGCTGGTCAGAATTTGGACAAGGATAGTCACAATATGTAATGCATGGCCACCCTTGTACCAGTGGTGGGCACAATTAGTAATTACATTAAACACACAAAAGGTGATGGTAGGATGCTTTCAATAAGTCTAACCACTTGCAATCGCTTGGGGGTGGCATGCTAACCCATCATTCCTTTGCCCACCATGCCACCTCAGATTCGACCTTGCTATGTGCACATCAGTGTAGACCCTGCTCCAATAGGAACAGTCCAGACTGAACAGCCAAGCCAGGTCCTCTCTGAACCGGGACACAAGCAACTCAAGACTGGTTTTGGCCTCATTGGGGCTCTTCAGTCACGTTGGTTCCAGTGGCACAGTAAGCAAGGGACCTATATCTGGCCATACCCATGACCACTTAGGACATTACAGTAAAAACACAAAAGGTGATGGGAGGATGCTTGCAATAAGTTTAACCACTGGCAATTGCTCAGGATTGCATTCTAACCTATCGTCCTTTTGCCCATCATACCACCTCAGATTAGATCCAGACATATCAAAATCAGTCTAACTATACCTTGCGCCCCCCGGCATGCACTGCCTAGGACCTCACATATTACATCACTCATGACATTTTCTACGACATCATTTATGACAACACTGATACCATCTCAAATTACATAATTGATGACACCCCTGATAACATCTACCAAGCTTCTTTTGTACACATTATAGTATAAACTAGTATTTTTATTAGAGGCCTTAAAGAAAGTGCAAAATAGCTCAGAATAATATGAAGCATCATTAATGCCATCACAGACACAGCTCCTTTAGGTGTAGCACGCATGTGTTATGTGCAACATTGACCCTATACCATACTCTTCACAGCTAGCCTAGTTCATATTAAAAATCAAGCACAGATATATGGGAAATCATCATTGCACACAGTGGTCAATATGTATACAACTGTTCAGAGAAAGTCAAGATACTCAAAGTTTGTTCCATAGTGAATGACCTACTACAGACTGAGTTTTTACCTGTATCAAACCCATCACAGTCACCGAACTAACCTTGAGAAATGAAGTTGATATGAGTAGAAAAGTGGGTACTTTAAATATTGAGAGAGTTTACTCTGTACCACACAGTTTGCAGGCAGTGAAATTCTCATGAGAAGTACATCACAGAGTACTAAAAAGTATCTACTAAGAACAGGGTACACTCTATGCAACACTTGTAGAAAAAAACACTATTCGCTTAAAATAACTACGGTCTGAAGGTGCTAAAGATGATACTACCTGCAGCATTTACAATGTGGCGAAAACTTTACAGATAGTCCATCCAAGAAGCACATATACATAGGTTAGTACCTGGTGCACACAGTCTTCTATGTTATGTAGAAATTGTCATGCTGTGATGATTCTGTCTAATAATTCAACGCTGCTTACAATACTTAGTATGTAATAAGTAAACTTGAGTGGAACATGCTTAACACAAGTCATCAACTTTCACCTGCACATAGAGTTACTCTTCAATGCAAAGATTTGTGTTCAATACCTTTACACTTCTATGATGCATTAGGAGCACATGCGTTTTATAAACACTTACTCCCATTAGCTTGACAAAGGCTGTACAAAATTTGGTAGAAAAGCAATATGGAAGCTACTCACCACCATGTAAATTATAAAAAAAACTAAGACACTCATTGGATGATGTCCTTTATGATGTAATTTGAGATGTAAATAATGTCATAGAACATGTCATGAGTGATGTAACATGTGAGATCATAAGCAGTGCATGGCGGGGGCGCACGTTATAGTTAGCTCTGCTTATTATAACTCGTGAATTTATGTGTTAATGTTGTCACTGACATATTCACCTAACTATAACGGTACTGTAAACTTCGTTTTTTTCAGTGAATTTCTAATGTTTTAAAAAACAAAAAAAACAAATCTTTTTATCACGCCTAACTATAACATTACTTTAACCTTTGTTTTCTTCAGTGAATTTCTAGGTTTTTCCAACATAGAGTAATTTTTTATTACCATACGTAAAGCCACACCCCGTGCACTGCCAGGGGTTAGCCGCAGGGCCTAGCCTGGGACCAAATCCCCAGCAGGCAGCCAACCCCACTCTGCGCATGGCCTTTGCTGTGCGCAGCATTATGGTTGGCCTTTGTGCCCCGGGGACCCCATCTGGGGCCAAATACAAAAAAAGGGGAGGGGATCCAAGCGGCCCCCCTCCCCAAGCCTTATTAGGCCCTGGAGATCCCATCCCCTGGGGCAATACCAGTATAAAAGAGGAGGCGGCCGTGTGGCATCCCTCCCCAAGTCTCATTAGGCCCTGGGGACCCCATCCACAGGGCCTTATATATTTTAAAGGGGAGGGGGGCCATGTGGCCCCCTCCACAAGCCTTAGTAAGCCCTCGGGGCCCATCTCCCAGGGTCGTATCTTTTTTTGAAGGACAAAGGGGCCGTGTGACCCCCTCCCTGAGCGTTAAAAAGACCCTGGGGATTTAATCTCACAGGGCTGTGGTTTTTTTTAAAGAAAAGGGTTTGCTGTGCTGCTCTTTTACCTGAGCCTCATTAGGCCCGGGGATCCCATCCCCCAGGACCCTATGTATTTTAAAGAGGAGGAGGGCCACATGGCCCCCTCTCCATGCAACCTATCCCCCAGGGCTAGCTATATATATATATATATATATATATATATATATATATATATATATGTTTACAAAAGAGAGTTGTCCCAGGAGAAATGCACTGCTCAGCCGGTTGATCCTCAAAGGAAACGGCAGTTCGGAATCCATAACCCTGCCATACCATGCCTGGCGCGTGACGCGTGAAGCGTAACGCGTTTCGGGCCACCGTCCTCATCAGAGGCATCATGTGGTGCAAATGACAATTGCACTTACAACAAATGTCCCGCCTTTATTGCCATACCTCGGAAAATCCGGACGACAACTGCCGTGATTTCTGGGAATTGTGGTGCAATCCAATTCGACCCAAGTGGGCTGTCATCACCACATTCGCCAAAGACATTCCAATGGCGAAGACTCCAACACAACAGCTTCTTTTTCATTTGAGTCCAGCTGTGCCACACGGTGTCCGCCCAAATAGGCAGGCTGTAGCCCCGCAACCATCCTGCGGTGGTGCATTTCGCGACCGGGCTGGCCGCTAACATGTTTACAAAAGAGAGTTGCCCCAGGAGAAATGCACTGCTCAGCCGGTTGATCCTCAAAGGAAACGGCAGTTCGGAAGTTGGAGGAAGAGGTGGATATAGTGAAACAGGATGTGGAAAAGAATGCCTCTGAGATTTCTAAGTTAGAAAGGCAAAATCAAACCTTAAGAGAAGATATTGAGAGAGTGGAGAAGCCTTCCCGCAGGAACAACCTGAGATTTTTGAATGTTCCTGAAACCGTGGAAGGATCAGATATGAAGGCCTTTATAATTTCGTTGTTACGGAACACGATCCTGAAGGGCAAGGAAGAGATAAACCTCGAACATGAAGTCCAGAGAGCGCACAGAGAACCTTTCCGTCGTAACCCCCAAAGAACTAAACCTAGGAAGATCCTCGTGAACTTTCTCTCGTATACCATTAAAGAAGAGATACTCAGCAGGGCTCTGAAAAATTGTCCATATTTGATAGATGGGTATTCCCTGCTAGTCAGATTGGATCTATGTAAAGCTACAGAACAGAGGCAGTGGGAGCTGGGAGCTGGGAGGCAAGATAGAGGAGCTCCGGAAGTTGGGAGCGAAGGTCCAGTTAAAATTCCCTGCAATGCTGCGCATTATGTGGAACAACCAAATGTATAATCTTCGGACAGTAGAAGATGTAGAATCATTAATTGATAGGATAAAAAAGGGAGATACTGCAAAGTGACCAAATTTGGATTACAGGACAGTTTGCTCTCTTATTTCTAAAGTCTAGTTGAAATTCCCCCAATGGTGCGCCCATAGGCATTATTATGCCTAAAAAGAGAGGGAGGGTTCCCCAGGGTTGGTTTAGGAGGGTGGGTCGGGAAGGTGGTGGGGGGGTGTGGGCACGGGTGGGCAGCAGTGGGATAAAAAAACAAAAAAGTCCTCAGAACCTCTTATGCAGGGGAAATCTAATAATGCAGTAATGAAGCAGGAAATAGAATATCTCAGGAAGTATCATGGCTAAAACTCTGAGTATTGATATTCTTACATGGAACGTGAACAGTCTTAGGTCTAAACCTAGACAGAGGAAGGTGATGGAATATCTAAAAAATAGACAGGCACAAATCATGGCTTTACAGGAGACGCATCTATTAGCAAATGAAAGTAAGGAGTTGTTTGGTAGGTGTGGATGGGTCCAAAATTTCATCGCCTCTGATCAAGCACAATGCTGTAAGGGAGTTGCAATCCTAATTAGGCACGGAAGTGGGATTGAGCTTAAGTCATCGTGCATGGATAGTTCGGGTAGATGGGTTTTAGTTCGTATAAAATGGGCGGATAGCGATCTTATATGCGTTGGGTTCTATGGACCCAACGAGGATGATCCACAGTATATCATAGAATTAGAATTGAGGTTGGCGGATATCTCAGCCCCTGCAATCGTGGGCGGGGATTTCAATGTACTGATGGATCCTGTATTGGACCACTCAACGAGGAGGGAGAGTGCCTATGTGCCTAGAATGAGGAATGCGCTGAAAAGCATGATGTGGGATCTCGATTTATTAGATGTGTGGAGACATTTGAGAGGGAAGGTGGGAGGGTACACATATCACAGTAAAAAACACCATCACTTTTCAAGATTAGATTATTTTTTAGTTGATAGATGCCTTGCAACCAATATTAAAAAGATTGAGCATCTCCCAGCTCATATCTCGGATCATTCAGCTGTAATAATAACTTTACAAGCTTTAGGACCGCAGCCTTGCAAGAGATGGACCCTAAAGCGTGCTCTTCTCCTTGAGGGGGGGTTGAGGCAGCCCTGAAAAAAGCGGCAGCAGAATACTTTGTTATCAATAAAGATACTGCCTCCCCTGGAACAGTATGGGATGCCTTCAAGGCATATATTCGAGGGGTCCTGAAAAGCCTTGCCTGCGCAAAAAGTAGAGAAGAAAGGACAGAACTAATGAATATTGAGAAGGAAGTTGGAATCCTTGAGGAGGCCTTGCATTCCATAAGCGTGGAAGAGGAAAGGGAGAGGCTGTAAAGAAGGTTAGAAGAGGTCCAACTAAAATTTAAAATCAGGTTAGAGTTAAAGTGTAAGGCAAGATGGCAAGCAGCGAACGTGAAGGAATTTGAGTATGGAGAGAAAGCGGGAGTATTGTTGGCCTGGAAGGCCAGAGTAGAAAGATCTAGAAATGAGATAAAGGAGCTGAGGGGAGATTCAGGGGAGGTGTTTGATAGTTGGGATACTATGCAGGAACATGTAGTGGCACTTTTTTCACAGCTCTATAAGGAAGATATCGTTCCAGATTCCCAGAAGTTAAGAAGCTGGCTTAGCTCGCTTGGCCTCCCCGTAATGAATGAGGAAGGGGAAAAAATGATGGAAGCTCCAATTACGCAAGAGGAGATCAGGGGGGCAATTAAACGAGCTAAGAATGCGAAGGCTGCGGGTTTAGATGCTGTCCCCTCAGAAGTATATAAAATGGTAATAGAGGAAGTATTGCCTTTATGGGAAAGTTTGTTCAATATGATATATATGGGTGAGACACAGGTTCCAGAATCATGGAGGGAGGCCTCCATAGTCTTGATATTGAAACCTGCTAAGGACCCGGCAAAAGCAGAGTCGTATCGGCCGATATCCCTGCTGAATGCAGACTATAAGATCTTTGTCAGCATTTTAGCAGGGAGGTTGTCCAGAATTGCCCCTCAGCTTATACATGAAGATCAAAAGGGGTTTATTCCGGGGAGGCAAATGCACGAACTGACCCAGCAGTTAATAGGGTGCATCGACTTAGCTACATCAAGGTCGGTCCCCTTGGCGGCGGTCACATTGGACGCCGCCAAACCTTTTGACCGTGTTTGCTGGGAGTATTTATAGGCAGTATTGGAGATCATGGGGTTTGGGCCACATTTTATAACTACATTAAAAGCCCTATATCATCGCTCTACAGCCAGGATTCTCCTTAATGGTGCTCTCACTAGGAGCTTTTTGATCCTTAGAGGGACGAGACAGGGCTGCCCCATCTCCCCTTTATTGTTCGATATATATATATTGAACCATTTGCCCAGATGCTACGTCAGGATGAACAGGTTATAGCTTTCTGTACAGGAGCATATAAAAAGAAAATTGCGTTATATGCGGACGACCTCATAATCTATACAGCAGAACCGGCTGTAACAATTCCTAGGGTGGAGCTATTAGCTGAAGAATATGGAGCTTTTTCAGGATATTTAGTAAATAAACAGAAAACCTGGATTATGTGTTGGAATATTCCAGATTGGAGGGAAATATCCAGAGAGAGATCAGATATCTTGGAATTAGTTTTATTAACTCATTACAGGAAATCCCCCAGCATAATCTAGAGAGGGTAGCAAAGGATATTGAGAAATCACTAACTAGATGGAAGAACCTCCCACTGACATTATATGGAAGAGTGAATTTAATCAAAATGGTGCTACTTCCTAAGTTGGCATTTCTTTTTAATAGTATTCCCCTTACCTTCCCAAGAGGCCTGATCGATAAAATACAGGGCAAATTGGGTAGTTTTGTTTGGGCAGCTAGGGGAGCACGTATGTCCTGGAAGAAATTGCGGCGTAAATTGGCAGAAGGCGGGCTGGCACTCCCGGACCTAAGACTGTACTGTATGGCATTTCAGTTTAAGAACTGCAGGGTTCTTTTAGGTACACCGGGGCCCATGGTGTGGGGGGGGCTGTTAGAGGAGATGGTTAAGGAGTGGGGAACGAAAGTGTTTCTATATAAATTTGGGGCAAAACAATTGTTCAAAAAAGTCAGACTGAAGACGCTTAAGGCAGCACTTATCCTTTGGGTTGGAATAAGGAACATACTGGGAATGGGATACTATTCAGGGGGGGCACCAATATGGGACTCACCAGGTACGCCTGAATGCTTGCAAGATCAATTAAGTATCCCACTTAGGAGGGCGGGAATCGATCTATGGGGGGACCTCATGATGATGAAAGAGGTGGTGCCATGGGAAATCTTGATGGCAAAGACAGGGGGGTCCCTCTCAAGGTTTAAATATTTGCAGTAGCTTTTCTGGGGGGAGGAAAACAGGAAAGAGACCGGAGGATCTTGGGAGTTTGAAAAGAAGCTAAAGAACGAGGCCGCGAAAAAGAAGGAAGTAAGCGACTGGTATTGGACCCTGGTGTCTTTTGATGAGAAGAAAATTAAAGCACCATATGGCATCTGGGGTAGTGCTATTCAGATGACATAGCCACAGAGAATGTGGCAACTTTCTTTTAAGTTGCTGTATAAGGTGGTCAAGCCAGCAAATTTAAAAAGAAACCACTTTTTCACAGCTAATAGGTTATATTGGACACCATATAAATTGGCAAAATTCGTAACAGCTGTTGCCCCAAGATGTCACAGATGCGGTTTATTGAGTGCAGATGATAGACATATGCTTTTTGAATGCCCCCTGCTACAGGACTATTGGCCTTTAGTGGAGAAGGCAATAAATGAAATTCTCTGCACTAATGTAAAAATAAGTTTAACGTTGATTATGTTAGGGGTGGAGGATAAGCCGATCTCGCCCGATCGATGAATAAGCAGGCCCTACTCTTCTACCTGATTCTTCTCGCCAGGAGAGAAATTTGTAAAAAATGGACAGATGCTGTACCACCCCAAGGGTTGGACTGGTTCCAGGCGGTCAAAATTATTTGCAAAATGGACGTAGGTCTGGAGACCAGTATACACTTTAAGATCTGGGAGGATTTTTTGAACTGGAATGGCACAATAAGAACTTAATCTTACCAGTCCTATGATTACACCTGCGTGGAACTAGCAACCAGGTCACTGGACGGGCTGGTACGCAGGACTATTGAGACACTGCAAATAGCCTGGGGAGGTACAGGTTGGATGTCAGGCTTCAATTTGCATACAATGGTGTTATGAGGACAAAAAAAACCAAAAAACAAGGAAGCGAGTAGTGACGCTCCCAAGCCGTGCCCCCAGGATGTGCTGCGGGCTGACAAAGGAACCAGAATGTTGTCAAGACGCGCATTTCCGGCGCGCCTAGCGGTTGCCTGGAGATGCTCCGCTGTGGGGACGCGTCGGAAACAGAGAGGCACTGGGAAGCGTCCAGCGCATTTGTGTTTTCCTGGAAACGTTTTGAAGAGCAGCATGTTGGCAGTGCAGGGAGGCACTGTGTGAGCACCGGTCGGGTGCTGACCAGTTTGTCTAGCGCATTTTCTGAAGCGCATAAGTAAGGAGGGTTTTGTAACTCTGCATGAGTGAGTCATCACTGCTGTTGGGGGAGCAGTCCACAGCGAGGTTTACATTTGATAAAGCACTTGCTCTGCGGTAAAATTTGAAAACGTTTTGTAATCTACAGAGTCTACGGAGACTACTTTAGTTATTTTGACCTATTGTGTTGCCAAGCATTATATTTGTAGAAAGTGACTAGTCTACAGAGTCTACGGTGACTACCTTATTTATTTTAATTTATTCTGTTGCCAGCAAGACATTTGTAAGAAGTGACTATTACATAGTTTCGTACATGTTAGCTTAGAATTGTGTTTTCAACGTAGTTTGGGGGTATTTATGCACACATTTTTTTTGTTGTTGAGCACACTAAAAGAAAAATATGGATACCACATCAGTTTAGCCCCGCCCACATTTTTACAGAATCCTGTTTGTCCATCCATGGTATGGGGGGATTGGCAAGAGTTGTTTGAGACTTACCTGGAAGCGATAGGAGGAGAATCTTTTGTAGCATCTCGAAAACTAGCATTATTAAAACATAACTTAGGTGTAGAAGGTAGGAAAGTATGGAAGACCTTACCCAAACCTATACGTGCCAATTCGACCAACCATGAAGGTGAAGGTGAAGAAGAAGGGCCAGGTTCAGAAAAAGCAGTAATTGATGAGCATATCGAGGCTTTAAAAGCTTTAAACGGACAACTATGGAAAAAACACTAGCATATTAGTGGAAAGACACAGGTTCTTTTCTAGAGTGCAGTTACCTGGCGAAACAGTGGAGCAATATGTGGCTGTATTAAGAACGTTAGCCACCATGTGCAAATTCAGGGATCTACATGAATAGATAATTAGGGACCAGTTCATAAACAGAACCAACAACAGCAAAATCCAAGAGAGGTTATTAGAGTTAAAGGATCCATCATTGCAGAAAACCATTGACATAGCCAGAAGTGTAGAAAACACTTATCGCTATGTCAAAGAACTCAACAGTGAGCAAGGGAGGGAGAAATGTGATGCCAGTGTTAACACCATTTCGCAAAACCAAGAGTGTGGGTGAAGATGCTAAAGTTCAGGCTCAACCAAAACCTTCTACTGAAAAGGTATCATCCAGTAATAGTAGGCGCATTTGTTTCAGGTGGGAAAGTTTGAGACATACCGCCAAAGCAATAAGGTACCCAGCCTCTAAAGTCACTTGTTTCAAATGCAAGAAGCTGGGCCATTTTTCAAGAATGTGTAGGTCTGGGAACAGTGAAGGTTGGAAATGATCCGTGAACCTAGTAAGGGGTAATGATGGTGAATCGTCAGAGGAGGAATATGACAATGGTGTGGAGGTATTAGTAATTTGGGAGAATGAGGTAAACGAAGTGTCTGAAGGGTATCATCCACCCAAATGCATTTTATCTATGAACCAAAGTCAAAGTATCATTGTGGGCAGATTCATGTTCCCCATACACCATAATTGACAAAAATGTGTGGAAGACTACAGGCAGGTGCAACCTATCGCCACCGGACATTGAACCTGAGGGGTATTGTGGTGTCAAGCTACCGTTGTTGGGTTATTTTGTGCGCCACGTTTTGTACAAGGGCAGGGGCACACAAGAGAAGGTGTATGTAGTAGAAAAAGGCAGAGCTCTACTTGGCTGGAGAGAGCAAAGAAGTTTAGGCATCATACTTGATGCCAATCAACCCGATCAAGTTTTGCTAACACAAGACTCTGAGAGGTCTAAGAGGCACATGAAGTATCCGGAATTGTTTAGTACAAAACTGGGTTGTTTCAACAAATTCGAGCACCCAATTGTGCTGAAGGCAGATTGTAATTCTGTTGTTCACAAAGTCAGGAACGTGCCATTTGCCTTGCGGGCGCAACTCAGGGAGGAATTGAACAGATTATGTGATGCCAAAGTCATTGAACCTATTGAAGTGTCGGAGTGGTTAAGTCCGATATTTTTGGCACGAAAATCAAATGGCAAGTTGCGCATGTGTGTGGACTTGAGGGACTTGAACCGCAACATCTGGGTTGATCGTCACCCCTTACCACGCATTAATGAAATGGTAGCTAGTGTAAAAAATGCCAAGTATTTTTCCTCGATTGACTTTTCCAATGCGTACCACCAGGTGAGATTACATACTGATTCCTGGCATCTGACGTCATTTATAACGCCTGAGGGAGCATTCCAGTTCCGACGAATGCCCTTTCGATTGGCTTCCGCTTCTGCGGTTTTCCAAAGGCTCATGAGCAGTGTTTTGAAGGGGGTTGACAACATGATGATGTTCCAAGATGATATCTTAGTTTGGGGTGACAGCATGGACAAACATGACTGTGTGTTGCGTAACGTTATGAAGAAATTGCAGGATGCAGGATTAATTGTGAGCGCTGAAAAGTGTAAATTTGGTGTGAGGCAGATCGATTATTTGGGGCACACACTATCTGGGGACGGTGTTAAACCAAAAAAGAATTTGCTTGAGGCCATTGAGAGTGCTCTGGCACCTTCGGACTAGGAACAGTTACATGCCCTCCTAGACCTAGCCGAGTATTATTCAAAGTTTGTGTAGCATTTTGCAACCAAAGTACATCATTTGAGACTCCTGATGAGAAAAGGTATGCCGTTTTTGTGGAATGAGGAATGTCAGTTGGCTTTTGATAGCATAAAAGCCGACATAACTAAGGCGGTAGCTCTCAAACCATATGATCCCCACAACAAATCCATTGTGGTAGTGGATGCCAGTGCATGTGGTTTGGGCCCAGTACTCATGCAAAGGAGAGATGGAATGGATGGGTAGTAGCTTTCACTTCACGAACACTCAAAGGGGCAGAAGCTACTTACTCCTTCATTGAAAAAGAGGCATTAGCTTGTTGGTGGGGTGTCAATTATTTTAAGACATATATATGGGGAACCAATTGTGAGCTGAGAACTGATCATAGACCTTTAATTGACATTTTCACCACAAAGGTGGATGGAAAGGCGACACCCAGGAGAGCAAAATGGTTGTACCGGTTGCAAGAATATGACTTCCAGTTAAGATATGTGCCAGGTCATAAAAACATCTATGCGGATTGTCTATCTCGACTGCCTTTATCATGTCATGAGGAATATGATGTTAGGGAGGAGGAAGAAGAGTGGCTGGTGGCTACTGTGGATGAGTCATGCAAGGGAGCTGTGAGCAAGGAAGAGTGGAAACAGGCAGTTTCTCAGGACGTAGTTTTACAACAATTAATCTCATGCTTATCTAACAACACTGGACAGTGCACGTTAATAAAAAAAGAACTCTCTGAGTATAGAATGGTGTGGACAGAATTATCTGTTGAGAACGGCATTGTCAGGAGAGTAGACAAGTTAGTAGTACCAGTTGGTCTACGTACTAGGTTGTTGGAATTACTACATGAAGGACACATTGGCATGTCTGGTATGAAGAGGAGAGCCAAGTGTGATTTCTGGTGGCCCGGCATGGACAAAGACATGGAGAGGTGTATGCGTAATTGTGTGGCATGCATGTGTAGTGACAAATCACGCAAGTCTCAAGAATCCACCATTTCGTCCACCAGTATGCCTGACAAACCCTGGCAACAACTAGCTATGTACATATGTGTGCCGTTCAGTGCTAGAGGTATAGGCAACAAGTATGCCATAGTCATGATGGACTATTTTACCAAATGGCCCGAGGTTGCATTCGTGAGGGAGACTAAGTCTTCCAATGTAATAGAATTCTGCGAAGAGGTGTTCCACAGGGAAGGATATCCGGAGTGTGTCATAAGTGACAATGGACCGCAGTTTCAAGCAGGGGACATTGGTAAATACATGGAAAAGTCGGGTGTGATGCACCTTACCACTGCTGTTTATAATCCCAGGGAAAATAGCATGGTAGAAAGATTTAACCACATGTTAAAGGAATGTGTGCAGTTGTCTGATGTGGACGGTGAGGATTGCAAAAGAGCGATGAAGGAGATGATGTGGAGTTACCGTAACACACCCCACACTGCCACACAGGAAACTCCTTTCAGTCTTCTTAAGGGCCGTTCAGCATGTAACAAGGTGACACCAGCATGGATGTGTAGAGTGAGTTCCACATGTGTTGGTAGGGATGAGTTGGCATGCAGGGTGCATGATTACCAAGAAAAGTAGTTACACAGACACAATGACAAGATAAGGAGCTGTGCACGCAATTTCAGGGTTGGTGATTGGGTAAGGACGTATTTGGTGGGAAATCAAAGAGTGGGATTGTCCAAATGGTCAAAACCCAAACAAGTGATGAAGGTTGTAGGTAACAATGTGTGGTTAGATGATGGAAGGAGGTGGAATGTGCAGAAGGTGACTATGTGTAATAAGCTGGAACGTGATGTTTGGTCGAAGGGAAAAAATTATCTTGGTACCATGGTCGCTAGTGAGCATGAATGTAGGTGGCCGAATCGAGTCAAATTCAAACCGAGCTGGCAGAAGGATTACTTATGTACTTAGACCTTGCATTCGGCTCATGCAATGTTATTCTTTTATGTTTCCATTGACTTATGGACTATGTGTAAGTTTTTTTTTTTTCATTTTTATGGTTTTTTTGTTGTTATTTGTGTAAAGGGGGGATATATGTTGTATCCTAGCAACATCTGCATCTGGTTGCCATCTCCACTGGATTCTGGAGTGTGGAATCCAGAAGACAGAGAGCAGGCAGTTGCTGATGAAGAAGGACCTTTGGGGTTGTTGTACCATGCAAATAAACCTCTTTAATCTACTCTACGTGGCTCCTGTGAACTTAAAAAATAGGATGTCAACAACCAATATATCAAGTTGGTCCGCAGTTCATTAGAACTTTATAGATTACCGTGCCGTTTCCAAAACAACAAAGTTTGATACATCGTTTAAACAAACATTGCAGGGAGGGTTCCTAACACCTTTGGCATGTCTAACAAACTCCATCTTAGCACAGGTTGCCTGAAGATCAAATCCTTTGCGACCAAGTTAATGAAGACATCTTTGGATCTCATCACGAGGTCTCTGTTGTCAGGGTCAGTAACTCTGAGGGGCGCACATACTAGGAATTACAAAAGGGACACTGGGGGTCCCCGTAGGAATTAGCAGGGGGATTGGTAATTATATGTTTAATTCCTCTGGCAATTCCTCAGTTCTCCCCAGAAGTTCACATAGATATCAGTTGCTTTTACCAGACTATTCTCTGTGTGAAACACATAGAATTTGCAATGTTCCCACGAATCTCGTAATTGTGATGGGGCCAATAACCCCCATTACTGCCCCATCAAAAATAGAGGTGGCTCATTATGAGGTGCGTAGAAGTGTCACACAACTTGTATGAGACATCTCAGCTGATCTGCTTACCTAAAACTAAATTAATCCTGTCAATTCCTTTTTAGGTGAAAGGCTCCACTTTTGGTAATTGCTGCGTCATACGTGCCAGAGCATCACTTCTTGCTTACAATTGCAGAATACATCATCGGCAAATAAGTGCATTCTGCAATTTCTTAGGGGTGACTAATACAGACTGAAGAGGGTGTCTGGTGTCAAGCAAATTGTCAGGTCTCTGGATGAAATGTTGATTTTGCTGCACGTTTAGCTCTAATTGATTCGGACAGACTAACTCTCAGCTATTCTTTCCATTTATCCCAAGGTATTAAAGACATCACATCTGATAAATGTATTATATGATAATAAGCCAAGCAAATGAAATCAATATTTTGATTACCTGTCTTAATTGCATGAAGCTAAATTGCCTCCCCCCTCTAATGTTACCGTTGATGGGTCCAACAAATGCAAGCAAGATGTGGAAATGTTTTCCCTTTGGATAAAAAGTGGGGGAAATTGCAAATGCACGTTTCAATGAACCTTTACCCATTGGATGATCCATTAGAAGACGGTTCACATGAGGAGGGTTAGAGAAAACAGATTTACGCCTGAAAATCTGACATTTTCACTCTAATCCGACCCAAATAAGCTGGAAAAGGTGTGTTGATTTTCCTTTACTGCAAGTTCACTTTCGCAAAGCTTTTCTATGCACAATCGCAAATTCTTACAGAAAATACCCTCAATCTAGGACCTACGCAAATGCTGATTTGAGTGCAAACTTCACTTTGTGCCCAGACCAAGGATTTTGGCCTGTGTGCAAAACAGCACCCCCAAGGGTGTTCGCCTGCTTGATTTTCAACCAGCTTAAATTGGTGCACTGTATGCACCAAAACAGGGCACATTATAAGACCTTGGAACGGGCACCCCACAGTATTGGTATTTCCTGGGTGTTCAATTACCACCCATGATTGTGTGGGTCCTAGCATGAGGGTCTTACTATTACCAGAGAATTCTGTTTAATACAGAACCATTTTGACAGTGTTAAATACGAATATGTGTGTTACAAATTGTTGTAACCTTCAGAATTTAAAAGCAGAAGAAACAAAAGCCAAACTTTTTCCACGCTTCACAAAATTATCTGTAGACCTTTGTAAAGTCTGCAAACGAACTCAGCTTTGCACGCCCAATTGTAAAATCTGTTTCGCATTCCACTGAGCGCCCAAGAATGAGAGTCAGATCATCTGAATGAGATTTGAGGGTTCTCCGCTCTAACTAAATGTTTTAAAACTGGGCCTAAAAATTACTTTCAGATCACAATGTCCTAATTATATTGGCTAAGAAGTCTAGATTTCATAGACATGATCATTAGTCATCTGCAGCAGCAACTCTTGTTTGTGACCTTAGGATATGTGAGTGCTGCTTCCACAGGGTTGCTTTCGGGGCGGGGTGGGCAAAGGTCCCTCAGCTCATCCAGCTCTGAAATCAGCTCTCTGCCCCCCCAGCCTAGGGTCTCCCTTGTGCCCTAGGATGCAGATCCGAGGGGAGGTGGGCCCTGTGCTGCAAGGCGTCCTGTGAGCGACTGGGTGGGACGTGCAGGACCTCTCGAGGTGTGCCTTCTCCTAGCAGGGCACCAGCAGCACAAAGCAGCCTATTTTCCTTCATCTGAATGGAATGGGAAACATCTGAAGCGCTATTCTTTTAATTTCCAACTCGGAAAACCGTTTCTATTGAATTCCGCGCCAGCGCCTTCTCCTGTGTACAAAGGAGGCCTCAGTAATGCGAGGCCGGGCTGGCATCACAATGAGAGAATTTGCTCGCTGGATGGATTGGCGCTCGACAAACAGCTACAATTTTCTCCGTGTTAGTCTACGGGTGCAGACAATTAGAAAAAGTGCCTCTAATTGTGAAGCAGAGAGAGGGCAGGCGGCTCCAGTTCTGGGCACGGGGTACAGATGGAAATGCACAAAGCCTTCTGCGGGGGTATGGTGGGGAGCTTGGCGATCCGCGAGGCTGGCGCTGCTCGGGCACGTGCGCCGGCCCAGGCCGAATGGCATGTGCAGTAAACCAGAGACGCTTACCCACGCTCAGGGAATTTCAATACTAGCTGTTATCCTAGAAACATTCAGCGCTGACTTTCGCTTCCGGCCTTTGCTCTTCCCATCAACCCCATGTTGTTAAGGTTTCCAGGGGGCTAAAGGCCTCTGTCCTGATACCTCTACCGTGTCCGGTTTCTTCTCCTAGGTGTAAGACTACAGGGCATGTTAATGGTTGTTCTCCATTTATAGTAGCAGAATACCAGGAACGATTTCTTCTTCCAATTTTTATTTTATTGATTATTTTTAAATAGCGCTAGGTCGCCTAAATGTTGCTTCAGGGAGCTTTGAAGTGAATGTACACGTGCCCCCTCAGTTGATGAGCGCCCACTAAGAGCCAGGAATCCAGAGTCTATATCGACCTGCTTCGGAGAAGTCGATGTCACCCAGCCAGCTCCCCTGCGCTTCTTTCATCCTTGGTTACCACTCCCAACAGATGTGAAGGAGTCAGGTCCAACCCTGGACCTACATCCTGTAACTTGCTGCACAAGCAGGTTCTGCGTGGAGAACACTACACAAACCCTTTGCAGAGTTTACACCTCCATCTGCAGCTGTGTCAAATATATTTCACAACAGAAAAATTAGAATGGCCAAGTACTTCCATGAGCAGATTGGGCTCAGCCATGCATATTTTGGACACAAGCTGACCAGGTCTCTTCGAAGACCATTATTATATATTTATCTGGGGCTACATACCACCTTGCGAGAGTTTCAGGGCTCTTTGGGTTACATATTGGGAAAAATAGAAATTAAACCGGAGGTAGTTGAACCAATCATCTGGTGTAAGGATGACGGGTGCTGATGAGGACCCTCGTCCATTGATGAGCTATGAATATAAACTAGTAAGGTTCAAAGTTGCCTTAAATGGGAAAGACCTGGCATCTAACGACAGTGGGTCAGCTATAGTGGACAATTATTGAGCTTGTGTGCGGACTGGAGCTTCTGAAGGAACTGATAGTGGTTCTAAAGACCTTTGGTTATCTGAATGCTCAGAGTTGCACCCACTAGGACCTTTATAGTAGCACTAATGCCCTTGAGGCATTCAGCTTTCAAGAGAGTCATCCCCTGAGTGTTTAGCATCTATGAAAGTGGAGGCAGATGTTTTCTGTAACACATTCCTGTCTTAAGCAAGGAAGTGAATCTCAGACATTCTGTAGCATTGTAACCAAAAACAGTGGAATTATCTGAAAGTCACAGCGAAATGCCATTGCAACCCCGTTTACTCATGCTCCTGCCTTTTACCTGCATCAGTGTGATTTTTAATTTTTTTTTTATTTTTTCACTCATATTTCTCTCATTGTAGGATTTTTGTATTCACTTCCTATGATTTCATGAGTGTTATAGGCTGAGTGATGTCACTTTGCGACATCCCGCTTTAAGTCAGAGACTACCAGGCACAGGGCGATGTGTACCCCAGTGTGACTAGTAAAAGGCAGGCTTTCCAAGGCTTGATGGGTGAGAACTGTTCCCTGACAAGGAGGAGACTGTAATGGAAAGGGACTTCACGCTCTAGGCCACAAAATCTTCCAGGGAGCTTTATAAACAAATTCCATGTGGAAGACCTTGTGTTAATTGTCACAGTGGCAATCAACCGCCACACCAGTGGAAGAAGTACTGTTGAGAGGTTGAACTCCGAAACACCCCTTACCTCTGGCAAGAGCTAACTTAGGGCATCATTACGATGGCGGGCGGACAAAGTCCGCCCACCACCGCAACGGAATGCGGGACCGTCCGCAAGGGGTGCGGCGGTCCCGCCATGTGTATTAGGATGCCACCGCCACGGTGGCAGTGGCATCCCGTATTGTTCGCATTGCGGCGGGCGGTGCTGTCAGCAGCACCCGCCGCAATGCGAAAAACGCATGTTGTGCATTTGAATGCACAACGTAACAGGCAGCGCGCGGTGCCTGCCACCTTGTGCATT
Organism: Calotriton arnoldi; assembly: GCA_963921515.1. Lineage (NCBI taxonomy): Eukaryota > Metazoa > Chordata > Amphibia > Caudata > Salamandridae > Calotriton > Calotriton arnoldi. The sequence goes on from CAWUFW010002898.1 coordinate 643,169, forward strand.
CAAATGTAGGGGGGTACCATAGGTACCCCCCATGTGCAACCCCACCCCCCCATACCCTGGGGGTCCGCAACGGGCCCCCAGAAGCAAAGACCACATGCCTTTCCATGGCGGCAACACCGCCATGGAAAGGCTCCCTTCTGCCAACATCCTAATATGGATGGCGGTGTCTTGCAGACACCGCCACCATGTTAGGGCCCTTTTCCGCCCGGTCGACGAATCAACCAACGGAAAAGCGGCGGACGGTCTTTCTGTCCGCCTGGGTCCCCACCGCCATCGTAATATGGCGGGGGGGAAATGTCATGCGGGCGGACGAGACTGTCTGGCGGATCGCCACCGCCATACGGGCGGCGGAGATCCGCCAGACATCATAATGACCCTCTTAATTTGTTGGTGGTACCTAGACTTCACAAAGAGGATTTGCTTCAGTAGCCAACAAGTTACTGCCCATTCACTAGACCAAGTTGAGTCTCTTTGACCACTTGTACTGGGTCATCCTCAGGATGGACAGCAAAAACTATTTGCAGACTTGCAAACAATGCCATCTATCAGCAATCATTCCTGCTCTCCTCCTACTGCTTAGCACCAATTGTAAACTAAGAGCCTTATTTACATTTTGGCTAGGCTGGCCAACGCGGAACTCCACGAAGTGACAAATAAACTCTACAGGGCTACGCAAAGTTCTGCAAGCAGCGGAGTGTGCTACGTCGTGCCATTCATGCTGATTTTTAGTGCCGTGTGTTTGTCCCGCGCTGTAAAATCAGCACGAATGGCACCACGTGCAGTGCAAGAAGTTCTACTTGAGCAGCAGCTTCCTCAACGTGAACAGAAGGTTTCTCAACGCGAGCGGTAGTGACCATCCGCGACCGCCCCCGTTGGGAAATCTCGCTAGAAGGTGCTCTTGCATTGGATTTTCCTCACTCGCGCTTGCCAACTTAACTTTGGCGAGCGAGGAAAAAACTCCACCAACAGAGCAGAGTTTTTCTGAACTCCACATGCTTTGTGGAGCGCAGAGTGCGTAAAACTTTGCAAACTACGCGAACGGAGCGTAGATCACCGCCCAGGTATAATTTTGTCAAACAAACTCTGTCACAAACTTTCTCTGTCCCATTTGCTGTATTACACGTGCATTACAGTCTTTGGCACTTGTAATACAGCAGATGGGATATCCACCACATTTTGACATAGTCTCCTGTCCGCCTGGCTCTAAATAAGGTCACCAAGGGCCTAATTAAGCTTTGGGAGACAGTACTTCATCCGTCAGGATGGCGGCAATGGACCGACCCAGTAGTGGCCTTTGAAAGAATGCCATTGCACTGCCCGTCTTATTTATGGTGGACAATGTAATGCCCTTTTTTGTTTGTCTGGGATAGAAAAAAAAATAATGACACCCCCAACCATGGGAGAAAACCCCAAGTGTGTGCGGAGGTCATTAGTTTTTTGTTTTTAAGAAACAAACTAGCACTTTTAAAGGTTGGTGAACAGCTGGCAAAACCGATGGAAGCCATCCACCAAACTTTTTGTACCCTAAAGGGAACCCATATGGCGCAGGTTCCCTTCAAGGAACATAGACGACAACTGGCCTGCTGGGCAAGTCTACATTTGATGGACGGTAGTTCGCCTGGGTGGTGGAAGTAATATCCTCCACCCCATGAGAGATGGAGTACCTTCCACCAAAGCTTAAATCAGGCTGTAAGTTCCTCATAATGGTGGAGGACGTAAGCTGATACCCAAAAGCTGTACCCTTAATCTATGTCATTGATATAGAAGATGACATGATGGCTGACTTCATCTGCAGAGGTGCTCTAAGACCCAGGTTGTCTGATACTTAACCACCTGTTGTAAGCATCTGTGCTCCTTTTCAGAAAAAAGTGTATTTCCGCCGTCATGTGTCGAAGGAAGGTCATGAGAGACACTGCTTACTAATCTCTCCCTAAATGCAGATCTCAAATATGCAGAACATAATATCATACCAAATAAACACGGGTATTAACTCAACCATACGTAAAGAGGCAAGAGTATAAGCAATAAATATTAATACAGTGTTTAGACTTCCACAAATAATATAACACGTTATTCAGTTGTCAGGCCCCTCCTCAGATGCCTGTGACTGGGAGTGATATGACTGTGGTGTCCTGCTGGACACGTTCTAGTGTTCAGGCAAGCACTAGTAAACCAGCCACTCCTTAAAGACTGGCTTTTACACCCACCCCACACAGTCGTCTCCGGTCAAGTGACCCTGCCAATAAAAGGGGCCCAGCGCACATGCTCGTGGCCAGTTTAGTAACCATACCGACTGTGCCTTTGCCCTTATCTCCATAGTATGTGGGCCTAGGGCCAACGACTTTACAGTGACTACTCCTCTCACCTTCCTCTTTATTATAATGACATGCTCAGGCGAGAGCATTACACAGTTATTGAAGAGGGCTACTGTGATTTGTTCTGATGCCGGTTTACACAATTTTATCGTCGTTTGGCTAAAACGCGTTTTCAGAGCGCCAATGAGCAGCATACACAGCTTCCAAATGTAAAAGGGTCATTCAAACACTACCGCTGCTTCTAAACAAGGGCCCAAATTCATTATGTGCCTGTTTTATGACTGATGCCTACTAGGAGTTGAATGTAAATTACACTATTTCTGGGCCCAAGGCCTATGAATATCTGTGAGATATGGGAGACTCATGGGCCCTTCATCACATTTTGCAGGGGAGACCCAGCTTTTTTCATTATGCCACTGACACAGGTGGTACATGCCTGTGCCAGATATTAAAACAAGTATGGACAAAGCAAATAGGTCTTGCCTATGGGAGAGTTAGTTGCTTTGTCAATTTCTTTTAGCCATGTTGTACTGCAGCATGGCTACAAGTTAGGAAAAAAAGCGCCATGACGCAGCCAGCACTGACTGCAAGGGGCAGGGATCCATTTTCTTATTGTTGGATTATTCTCTGACTTCACAAAAACAAAACATTTAATTATCTTACCTCTGAGCTGAAGTTCGCTGTTTAGACCCTGCATGAAGACAGCACCAAAAAGACCATGCAGAGCAGAGAGCATAGTGCTGTTTGCATCTTTGCAGCATCTTGACACTCATTGACATGAATTTTTTTTTTTTTTTTTCTGATGGGACAGGAGAGGGAAAGCAATGAAGAGGGAGCGGTGGATGAGGCAAGCAACAAAGGAGAAGGGGCAGACCAGACAAGCAATAACGCAGGAGGAGGTTGGGGGGTATGATAAGGAACAATGTGGGAGGAAAGGGGTGCAAGCAAATGGAAAAAAGTACCTTTGAAAGTGGCAAGCAATGGAAGTAATACTTTGGCTATGCTCCAGGGTAAGGACAAACGCAGAAAAAAGATGTGAATCTGACACTTGCTGACCAAATAGAAGCAAGGAAATGAGAGTGATGATAAAGTCAACCAATGGTAAGCAATGGGCTGGCCCTAGGCCCCCTAAGTAAGCAAAATGTCTCACAAGTGACCGCGTATGCACTGCCTGAGGCAAGACCTAAAGTATAGGGTGCAGTGGGAGCAGTGTTGAGGAAGGGGCAAACTCTCAAAGGGGTGAAGATGCCTGCCAAACATACTGAAGGGCATAAAAGAATCCTCCCTGGGGGGAAACAGCCCTTATCTCGCAGCCTTTACCACACAGGACCTTTACCGTGCAGCCTTTATCATGCAGATAAGTCACTGGGCTAGCTCCCTCTGCTGCTGCAGGTCGAGCTCCTGCTCAAGCCTGTAACCGCTGTCAGCCAGACACCTCACCTGCTGTTCTCAGCCTCTCCCCATAATCTTGCTTTAACCTTTTTGCCTCCATAAACCTTGTTTTTCCTCCCGCCTAATTGTTAACCTGTTTGCTTCCTTTTTGCCTCCATAACATTCTTTTCCTCCCACCTAAAATGTACCCTTTTTTCCTCCTTTTTGCCTCCAAAAACCTGGCTTTCCTCCGACCGAATTGTTAACCTTTTTGCTTCCATTTTGCCTCCATAACATTCTTTCTCTCCCGCCTAAAATTTAGCCTTTTTTGCCTCCATAAACCTTGTTTTCCTCCTGCCTAATTGTTAAACTTTTTGCCTCCATAACATTCTTTTTCTGCCGCCTAATCAGGACCTTCTCTTCCGCCACTTGGGACTCTTTTTCCCAATGTTTTGTAACTTTGCATCTTTTTCCTAATCATGTTTTCCGTTTCCTGACTTAAACTTAACCTCTTTCCCCCTCCTGCTTCCCGCCTCTCTTCTCCTAACCCCACCCAGCTCACAGCCCCTCCCAGGAACCTACTTAATGGAGGCCGCAGTGCGACCCCATTAAGCAGGTCCCTGGGCCAGCTCTCCCCACTGCTAGCATGCCCAGCTCCCGCTCAAGCCTGTAACCGCTGTCAGACAGACACCTCATCTGCTGTTATCAGCCTCTCTCCATTTTTGCCTCCATAAATCTTATTTTTCCTCCCGCCTAATTGTTAACCTATTTGCCTCCATAACATTCTTTTTCTCCCACCTAAAATGTAACCTTTTTTTCCTCCTTTTTTGCCTCCATAAACCTTGTTTTCCTCCCGCCTCATTGTTAACCGTTTTGCCTCCATAACATTCTTTTTCTCGCACCAACATTTGAACTTTTTGCCTACTTTGCCTCCATAAACCTTCTTTCCTTCCGCCTAATCTTTAACCTTTTGCTTCCTTTTTGCCTTCTTAACCTTCTTTTTCTCCCGCCTAATCAGGACCTTCTCTCCCGCCAATTGGGACTCTTTTTCCTCTGTTTTGTAACTTTGCGTTTTTTTCCTAATAGTGATTTCTGATTGCAGCCTTAAACTTAACCTGTTTCCCCCTCCCGCTTCTCTCTCCTAAGCCCGCCCAGCACCCCGCCTCCTCCCAGGAATCTACTCAATGGAGGCCACAGCGCTGCCATGCCACCGGCGCACCAAAGGCAAGCCCGTCAGCACATGTACGCGCCTGGACCACGCCCAGTGCCAGGATCCCTGGATCTCTCCCCACCCACAGCTACTACAGAGCCGAGTTAATTACCATGAACCCAGGACCTCGCAGCAACCTCTGCAGCCTCACTTCCGCACGATCAACGGCAGGGCCGTTCTCCTGCTGACTCTCCTGCCATGTCGACACCCCCCCCACTCAGAACCCAGCCCATACCCACCAACCAAAGCAAAATCCAATGCCTCCTGATCAACGCCTGATCACTTCACAAACACGCCATAGAAATCTGGGACACCATCACCTCCCCCACCCCGACGTCATCTTCATCACGGACACATAGCTCAACCCCGCTTCTCCACCAGAAATCAACACCGCCACTCCGAGCGGCTACAAGATTATACACCAAGACTGAGTTAACAAATAACGGAGGTGGTATAGCCATCATCCACAAAGTGTCCCTCGACTGCACAGAAGCCACAGAAGACACCACTCCCATCATGGAATACCTCAATTTAAAACTCAACACAAAAGACAAGTCCATCATCAGGGGCACCCTGGCATACAGACCAGCAGGACCACGCCCCGCCTTCTGCAAGGACATCTCCGACTTCATGGTCCCCTGGCCATCTGCTCTGAGAACTTCATCTTCCTCAGAGACCTCAACTTCCACATCAATGACCCAAACGACGGCAACACAGCAAACTTAATCAAGCGCATGAACAACTCGACCGATCTTCACAGCCAGCAACAGCCTCAAAACAGCCATACCTCGGCAATCACCTGGTCCAACCACTCAATCGTCCACTTCTCCATCTCCACCACACCCAACACCACCACCAACCAGACCAGCACTGCCCATAGGAGCTGGACCAAGGTAATGGAAAATCTTTGGACCAACACCCTCAACACCTCCCCCCCCCGGACACCACCACTGACCTCGAGGTGGCCATCCAAAATTTCAACATATGGATCACCGAATGCATCGAAATAGTCACACCCCTCAAACCTGCAAAACAAGGCAGGCCCTCCAAACACACCAGCTGGTTCACTCTTGAAGTTAGTCCTCCAAATGCAATTGCAAAGGACTAGACAGGATCTGGCACACCAACAGAAAGTCTAGGGACCGAGCCAATTTCAAAGTGGCTCGCAAAAAATACAACATATGCCTGAAAAACGCCAAAAAGGAAGGCCTAGTCACCCATCTTGAAACCAGCCCCAACCATAGCAAGAAACTCTTCAGCATCATCAAAGACTTAACAAACCCCAGAGCAACCGAGAACAAAGTCCCCCCCTTGCAGGAGCTCTGCGACACCCTCACAGACTTCTTCTACAACAAAATCATCACCATCTACGAACACTTCAACCCCCAACCAACCAGCGACAACTTAAACAAACTCCTAAACAGCAGTGACTCCACCTCAAACATTATAATCACTATGTGGGATCAACTAACCACGCTGACCACCGCTACTATCATGAGTTCCATCCACTCAGGAGCACCAAGAAACCCCTCCCCCAACACATGTTCAACCTGGGGAGCAACACCATCAGTAAGGAACTTACCACCATCCTCAACTCATCCATCACCTCTGCCTCCTTCCCAGAAGGATGGAAACATGCAGAACTAAAACCTTTGCTAAAAACAAAACTACAGGTGACCCGGAAGAGCTAAAGAACTATTGGCCCATCTCCCTGCTCCCGTTCCTGGCTAAAGTCCTGGAGAAAGCAATAAACAGCCAACTCCCTAACCACCCAGAGATCAACAACCTCCTGGATCCATCCCAATCAGGATTCCACGCTAATCTCAGCATAGAAACCACACTATTCACAGCCACTGATGATATCCGATCTCTCCTAGACCAGGGAGAGACCGCAGCCCTGATCCTACTCGATCTCTCCGCAGCTTTTGACACCGTGTCACACTTCATCCTACTAAAGGGACTAAATTTGATGGGGATCCAAGGAAATGCCCTTAAATGGGTCGCCTCCTTCCTCACCGGAAGAACCCAGAGCGTTCGCCTCCCGCATTAAACCTCAGGCCCGAAGAACATCATCTGCGTCATTCCCCAAGGGTCTTCACTGAGTCCAACCCTGTTCAACACATACATGGCCACCCTAGTCAAATTCTATGGTATGAACATTATATCATACGCTGACGACACTCAGCTCTTCCTCTCCCTATCCTCAAACCCCACTAACACCAAAACCAATTTCCACAGGTGCATGACCACCATAGCCAGCTGGATTCAAAACAAATGCCTCAAACTCAACAGCGACAAAATAGAGGTGCCATCTTCAGGAGCAATACCTCCCCATGGGATGACTCCTGGTGGACAGCGGAACTGGGCCCCATGCCCACTGACCACACCAGAAACCTCTGCATCATACTCGACAACAAGCTCACCATGAAGAAGGAGATAAATGCTGTCTCCTTAGCCTGATCCTCATCGTCTGCATGCTCCGGAAAATGTTCAAATGCCTCCCATCAGCACCAGATGCACAGTCACCCAAGCCCTCATCACCAACCACCTGGACTATGGCAACTCCCTCATACGTGGGCATCACCTCACAACTACTAAAGAGACTGCAAACCATCCAAAAAACGGCAGTCAGGCTCATTCTTGACCTCCCGAGAAGAACCCACATCACCCCCACCTCAGAGCGCTCCACTGGCTTCCCGTCCGAAAGAGGTGCCAGTTCAAACTGGTGATCCACGCCTACAAGCCCCTGCACAACAAAGGGCTAGTCTATCTCAACCACAGACTGAACTTCCACCAGACAACTACGCTATATCTCCCTCTCCCTTGCCCACACACCCCGTTTCCGCAGAAGCGGCAGCCGCAACTTCTCCTACCTGGCCACCAAGACCTGGAATGGCCTCCCACTCCACATCCAGACTGCACCCACCTTACAGAAGTTCAGAGAGGGCCTAAAAACCTGGATGTTTGACTGACAACACCCAGTAGCAGCACCCCCCCCCCAGCGCCTTGATACCCTCACGGTGAAAAGCAGTGCTATAGAAATCATCGATTGATTAATTGTATGTCTACCTACACCACCCAGTACTTTACCATGCAGATAAGTATTTTTTAAATAACATACTTTTTATATTATTTTTTTTTAAAGTGATATTAGAATTTAGGGATGGGTAGAGGTAAGGAGAGTTGAGGGTGACTTGAGGGTTCAGGGGTGGGTAGAGGTAGATGGAGATGAGAGTGATTTGAGGACTCAGGGGTGGCTAGAGGTAAAGGGAGGTGAAGGTGACTTGAGGTCTCTGGGGTGGGTAGAGATAAAAGAAGGGAAAGGTGACTTGATTTGATAGTATGATATGATACAGCCTGTATGGTATGGTATGGTATGCCTGTCATTTTACAATATGGTATAGCCTGTATGGTATGGTATGGTATGGTATGGAATGCATGGCCTGTTACGGTATTATATGGTATGGTATGTTATGGAATGGTCTGTTATTGTATAGTATGGTATGGTGTGGTATATTGTGTGTTATTGTACAATATATTATGGTATGAGTCAGTGGCGGCTGGTGACATTTGTAAGTGGTTCGGCGTGTGGGGCGTAAAGGTTTGGTATGACTTTTATGTATTGAGCAATGTGGACAAGCTTAATGGACAAACGTGGGGTCCAGGCTAGATCCTCCTCCAGAATTAAAAATTGAAAAAAAGATGCACATCTTCAACCACCTCTCTTTCCTCTTCAGCACCCTCTTTTTACTCTCCCCAGAATGCACTTCCTTGCATCTCCCTCACTTTACCACGTCCAAACATACACTGCACTCACTCACATTTAAGCAATTTAATTTACTTTTGCCTTTGCCTTGTAAATATTTTGCCATTTGTGCACCCCCTTCACACACATTTTCACACAATTGCAATTACAACTGGAATACATGAACCATTGTTCTGTGTGGTCTGCAGAGAGGCCAACCCACTGACAGACACTTTGCCTTGGCTTCAGCGTCAGCGGCAGAGCTCTCAATCAAAGCCCCTCATAAACACCTGCACAGCTCAAAGTATGCTCGGAAAAAAATACAGAAAGAAACACAACATGATTAAATAGCTAACTCTCGAGGGAGGCAAGATTAAGTAAAGCTTGAAATAAGAGAGGAACTAAACCACTGACATGCATTGCCTTAACATTTTTAACACTAAGGGGTCGATTCCGATCCCGTAAGGAAGGCCTTCCCAGAGCCGTCCGGAGCTGTAGCCTCCGAACGACTCGTACTGGAAGCCGCGTCTTTCAAACGACGAAGTACGATGCTCAAAATCCCTTACTTACCTAATAATTCGGTCACTTCAAATCCGTCTCCATTTTCCCATTGAGAAACCTCCATAAGCTGAATGGAGTTGTACGGAGGCGTATTCCCAGCCCAATTACGGCCGTCCAAGTACGATGCGTACTTCCCATGCGCCGAATCCGTCCCCACTACCCACACATCAGAGCATCCGGAAGAGGAATATTTCAGCTCCGAAGCATGCCCCAACACGATCCCTGCGAACGAGATGGTGCAGCCACCTATCCTATCGCTCATGTCATACTCATACTAATACTACAACCCCAACTGACGCGTTCGTCACAGACGGTAAGTCAGACACCTACCACACACAAAAACGCCACTACCCCGCAAAAGGAAGCATTACACACAGCTTGTGAGAAAGCACAGTCACCATTGTGGTGGGAGTGATACTTGCAGCATTGTCTACCCTATAGGGGGGTGGATGGCTAACACTACCAGCAATCTAATGCCCATAGGGGGGTGGATAGCTAACACTACCAGCAATCTAATGCCCATAGGGGGGATGGATGGCTACCACCACCAGCATTGTCTACCCCATAGGGGGATGGATGGATGACACTACCAGCAATCTAATGCCTATAGGGGGTGGATGGCTAACACTACCAGCATTGTCTACCACATAGGGGGGTGGATGGCTCACACTACCAGCAATCAAATGCCTGTAGGGGGTGGATGGCTAACACTCCCAGAAATCTAATGCCCATAGGGGGGTGGATGGCTAACACTACCACTACTGTTCTTGAGTCTAAACTCCAAGCTCAACTTCTTCTCATTCCCCCCTCACAAAATGCTAATGAGCTCACTGAACTCTTTAACAATACTGTCACCGGTATTCTTGACCAATTGGCCCCGCCTAAACTCAAAAACCAAAGAAACACCCCCTCAAGCTCTTGGTTTAATACCGAGATTAATAATGAAAGACGGGCACTCAGACTGTCGGAAAGAACCTGGAGACACCATCCCTCTCCCTCCCATCTTGCACTCCTCAGACGTGCTAGATCCACGTACAAAAAACACATTTTCAAGGAAAAGGCATCCTTCTTCCGCACTCAACTTGATCGTGCCAAAAATAGACCTAGGGAACTCTTCAAAATCATTCGAAACCAAACTTCCCCCGCACCTCCAAATATGATCGCCTCCTCAGCCAGATGTGAAGAAATTTCCCACTTCTTCTCGGAAAAAATAGCCAAAATTGATCAATCCTTCCTTCCCACACAGCTCCCCTCCAACTCCCAATGCAAACCCGTCCTCACCTCTAATGCCTACTCCACATCCCCTCAACCTGTTGACCCCTTCTCTCTTCCGCCCACTATCCTACCGCTCCCTAGCGACTCTCCTCACCCACCTACTTCCTTACCCCCCCTAACCACTCCCCACACCTCTCACCTACCACATCTCCGGTAACCAACTCCCCTAACTCACAATTAAAGAACAATGCCTTCTTGCTCAACTTCCCCCCCATGACTGAGCTAGAAGTCCTTAAAATAATTGGTAATCTTAAACCGTCCTTCCACACAAAAGACCCCTTACCCTCTAGCCTTGTCCCTGCCCTTAAGCACATCATCACCCCATACTGGACCACAATCATCAACACCTCTCTCTCCACTGGCTGTGTCCCCACCTCCCTTCAACTTGGACAAATCTCTCCCATAATCAAAAATCCCAATGCTGACCCCAATGACCTAAACAATCTCCGCCCCATCACTAACCTCCCCCTCCTCTCAAAGGTCCTTGAAAAATGTGTCCTACTACAACTAGACAAACACATCGAAAACTTCAACCTACTCGACCCCTTTCAATCGGGCTTCAGGAAAGGCTGCAGCACCGAAACGGCAATGCTTAATGTCGTAGATGACATCCACCAATCAATTGATAATGACGAGACCTGCCTTCTTATCCTCCTTGATCTCTCCGCAGCGTTCGATACAGTCAACCATTCAGCCGTACTTAATGTGCTTAGGACCCGTTTCGGCCTTAATGGTACTGCCTACAAATGGTTCGTCTCCTACCTTCAACACCGAACTCAGCAAATCAAAACTGTCTCTCTAACCCCACTCCTGTCTCGCTTGGAGTCCCCCAAGGATCTATTCTCTCTCCCTCCCTCTTTAACCTCTTTATGGAACCCCTCACCCTCATTCTTAAACAAGCAGGCATCAACTACCACCTCTACGCCGATGACACCCAAATCTATTACAAGATTAAAACTCATGCTGACATCTTACACCTGAACAACACCCTCACCAAGATCCAAACCTGGTTCCATTCCAATCATCTCAAACTTAACCCTAATAAAACCGAAATCATTCTCTTCTCCCCTAAAAATAACCCTCTCCCCGTTCAATCCTGGATTGTTGACCTTAACGCACTCAACTGCTCACTCACCCTGTCCAACTCCGTCAAATCTCTTGGTATTTCTATCGACAACACCCTAACCCTTAACGTCCACATCAAAAACTCTGCCAAAGGAGCCCTCTTCACTCTCCGTCACCTCAAGAAAATCAAACCCTTCATACCTACCGATGACTTTAAACTTGTAGTTCAGTCACTTGTTCTTTCACGTATTGATTATGGTAACGCCATCCTCAACGGAATCCCAAAGGTCCACCTTGCTCCAATCAAAGCTGTGCTCAACCTTGCAGCCAGGCTCATCACAGACTGCAAACGCTTCGATCATATATCCCCGGCTCTCAAATCTCTTAAATGGCTCCCTATCGAAGGCAGATCTGCATACAAAACTGCCTGCATTACTCATAAAGTCCCCCACCAAAACACTCCGCAGTACCTCTCCAAGAAGCTCCTCATTGCGGGCACCACACGACCTCTGAGAAGCACCAACACCCTCCTCCTAATCCCACCACTTCATAAAAAGAAAGCCACACAGTCACGCTCCTTCTCTGGTAATGCCCCTATCATCTGGAATGCCCTCCCAAAAAACCTGCGCTGTAACCACTCCTATTTCAGTTTAAAAAAAGACCTCAAAATCCACCTCCTCAATTATTATTGGGGATCCTAACCTGTGACCCACACCTGATCTCCAATCACCATGTTATATTTTTCCAGTAATATTTGTCCATTTCCTGTACACCATCTACCTAATTACTTGACATGTATAGCTCTTCCCCCTGTTTATCTATGTGATTTGTATACTTCGCATGTTGTTCTCATTATCTTTTATCTACTGGTATGCCATATTTGGCCCAATTATTATTGGGGGTCCTAACCTGTGACCTGCACTTGATCTCCAATCACCGTGTTATATTTGTCCAGTAACATTTGTCCATTTCCCGAACATCATATACCTAATTACTTGAAGTGTATAGCTCTTGCACCTATTTAGCTATTTTGATTTGTATATTTCACATTGTTGTTTCATTATCTTTTATCTGCTTGTATGCCATGTTTGCTTTATACTATCTTACTCATGTAAAGCGCTCTGATACCTCTGGGTCTAGCCAGCGCTATATAGAACTTTTAAAATAAAATAAATAAATAAATACCAGCATTGTCTACCCCATAAGGGGGGGGGATGGCTAGCACTACCAGCAATCTAATGCCCATAGGGGGGTGGATGGCTAACACCACCAGCATTGTCTACCCCATAGGGTGGTGGATGGCTAACACTACCAGCAATCTAATGCCTATAGGGGGTGGATTGCTAACACTACCAGCATTGTCTACCCCATAGGGGGTGGATGGCTCACACTACCAGCAATCCAATGCCTATATGGGGTGGATGGCTAACAGTCCCAGAAATCTAATGCCCATAGGGGGGTGGATGGCTAACACTACCAACATTGTCTACTCCATAGGGGGGTGGATGGCTAGCACTACCAGCAAATCTAATGCCTAGTGGTGAGTGGAGTTGGCCTAACGGCTAGGGCGGTCGACCTCAAATCTGGGGAAGTGTGTTCCAGTCTCGGCAATGACGCTGAACATCCTGTGATTCTGGGCAAATCCCTTAATCTCCCCGTGCCTAACAAAAATGAATGTGTCCTCATGTAATGCAACTGGTGCTATGTAAAGCGCTCTGATACCCGATTCGGCTCAAGTTCGCGGTATATACAACTCTGTAAAAAAAAAAAACGCCCATAGGGGGTGGATGGCTAACACCACCAGCAATCTAATGCCCATGGGGGGGTGGATGGCTAACACTACCAGCAATCTAATGCCCATAGGGGGGTGGATGGCTAACACCACCTGCGATCTAATGCCCATGGGGGGGTGGATGGCTAACACTACCAGCAATCTAATGCCCATAGGGGGGTGGATGGCTAACACTACCAGCATTGTCTACTCCATAGGGGGTGGATGGCTAGCACTACCAGCAATCTAATGCCCATAGGGGGGTGGGTGGCTAACACTACCAGCAATCTAATGCCTAAAGGGGGTGGTTGGCTAACACTACCAGCAATCTTATGCCTATAGGGGGTGGATGGCTAACACTCCCAGAAATCTAATGCCCATAGGGGGGTGGATGGCTAACACTACCAGCATTGTCTACTCCATAGGGGGTGGATGGCTAGCACTACCAGCAATCTAATGCCCATAGAGGGGTGGATGGCTAACACTACCAGCATTGTCTACCCCATAGTAGGTTGGATGGCTAGCAATACCAGCAATCTAATGCCCATAGGGGGTTGAGTGGCTAGCACTACCAGCACTCTAATACCCATAGGGGGTGGATTGCTAGCACTACCAGCAATCTAATGCCCATAGGGGGGTGGATGGCTAACACTACCAGCAAAATAATGCCCATAGGGGTGGATGGCTAGCACTACAAGCAATCTAATGCCCATAGAAGTGTGGATGGCTAACACTACCAGCAATCTAATGCCCATAGGGGGGTGGATGGCTCACACTACCAGCAATCTAATGCCTATAGGGGGGAGGATGGCTCACACTACCAGCATTGTCTAACCCATAGGGGGGCGGATGGCTAACACTACCAGCAATCCAATGCCTATAGGGGGTGGAGGGCTAACACTCCCAGAAATCTTATGCTCTTAGAGGGGTGGATGGCTAATACTACCAGCATTGTCTACCCCATAGGGGGGTGGATGGCTAACACTACCAGCAATCTAATGCCCATAGGGGGGTGGATGGCTAACACTACCAGCAATCTAATGCCCATAGGGGGGGTGGATGGCTAACACTACCAGCAATCTAATGCCCATAGGGGGATGGATGGCTACCACCACCAGCATTGTCTACCCCATAGGGGGGTGGATGGCTGACACTACCAGCAATCTAATGCCTATAGGGGGTGGATGGCTAACACTACCAGCATTGTCTACCCCATAGGGGGGTGGATGGCTCACACTACCAGCAATCAAATGCCTGTAGGGGGTGGATGGCTAACACTCCCAGAAATCTAATGCCCATAGGGGGGTGGATGGCTAACACTACCAGCATTGTCTACCCCATAGGGGGTGGATGGCTCACACTACCAGCAATCCAATGCCTATAGGGGGTGGATGGCTAACACTCCCAGAAATCTAATGCCCATAGGGGGGTGGATGCTAACACTACCAATATTGTCTACCCCATAGGGGGGTGGATGGCTAACACTACCAGCAATCTAATGCCCATAGAGGGGTGGATGGCTAACACTACCAGCATTGTCTACCCCATAGTAGGGTGGATGGCTAGCAATACCAGCAATCTAATGCCCATAGGGGGGCTGAGTGGCTAGCACTACCAGCACTCTAATGCCCATAGGGTGGTGGATGGCTAACAAAACCAGCAATATAATGCCCATAGGGGGGTGGATGGCTAACACTACCAGCAATATAATGCCGATAGGGGTGGAAGGCTAGCACTACCAGCATTGTCTACCCCACAGTAGGGTGGATGGCTAGCAATACCAGCAATCTAATGCCCATAGGGGGTGGATGGCGAACACTACCAGCAATCTAATGCCCATAGGGGGTGGATGGCTAACACCACCAGCAATCTAATGCCCATGGAGGGGTGGATGGCTAACACCACCAGCAATCTAATGCCCATGGGGGGGTGGATGGCTAACACTACCAGCAATCTAATGCCCATAGGGGGTGGAAGGCTAACACCACCAGCAATCAAATGCCCATGGGGGGTGGATGGCTAACACCACCAGCAATCTAATGCCCATGGGGGGGTGGATGGCTAACACTACCAGCAATCTAATGCCCAGAGGGGGGTGGATGGCTAACAACACCAGCATTGTCTACCCCATAGGGGGGAGGATGGCTAACACTACCAGCAATCTAATGCCTATAGGGGTGGATGGCTAACACGACCAGCATTGTCTACCCCATAGGGGGGTGGATGGCTCACACTACCAGAAATCTTATGCCTATAGGGGGTGAATGGCTAACACTCCCAGAAATCTAATGCCCATAGGGGGGTGGATGGCTAACACTACCAACATTGTCTACTCCATAGGGGGGTGGATGGCTAGCACTACCAGCAAATCTAATGCCTAGTGGGGAGAGGAGTTGGCCTAACGGCTAGGGCGGTCAACCTCAAATCTGGGGAAGTGGGTTCCAGTCTCGGCAATGACGCTGAACATCCTGTGATTCTGGGCAAATCCCTTAATCCCCCCGTGCCTAACAAAAATGAATGTGTCCTCATGTAATGCAACTGGTGCTATGTAAAGCGCTCTGATACCCGAATCGGGTCAAGTTCGCGGTATATACAACTCTGTAAAACAAAAAAAAATGCCCATAGGGGGTGGATGGCTAACACCACCAGCAATCTAATGCCCATGGGGGGTGGATGGCTAACACTCCCAGATCTAATGCTCTTAGAGGGGTGGATGGCTAACACTACCAGCATTGTCTACTCCATAGGGGGTGGATGGCTAGCACTACCAGCAATCTAATGCCCATAGGGGGGTGGGTGGCTAACACTACCAGCAATCTAATGCCTAAAGGGGGTGGATGGCTAACACTACCAGCAATCTTATGCCTATAGGGGGTGGATGGCTAACACTACCAGCATTGTCTACTCCATAGGGGGTGGATGGCTAGCACTACCAGCAATCTAATGCCCATAGAGGGGTGGATGGCTAACACTACCAGCATTGTCTACCCCATAGTAGGGTGGATGGCTAGCAATACCAGCAATCTAATGCCCATAGGGGGGCTGAGTGGCTAGTACAACCAGCACTCTAATGCCCATAGGGGGTGGATTGCTAGCACTACCAGCAATCTAATGCCCATAGGGGGGTGGATGGCTAACACTACCAGCAATATAATGCCCATAGGGGTGGATGGCTAACACTACCAGCAATCTAATGCCTATAGGGGGTGGATGGCTAACACTACCAGCATTGTCTACCCCAAAGGGGGGTGGATGGCTCACACTACCAGCAATCTAATGCCTATAGGGGGGAGGATGGCTCACACTACCAGCATTGTCTAACCCATAGGGGGGCGGATGGCTAACACTACCAGCAATCCAATACCTATAGGGGGTGAATGGCTAACACTCCCAGAAATCTAATGCTCTTAGAGGGGTGGATGGCTAACACTACCAGCATTGCCTACCCCATAGGGGGGTGAATGGCTAACACTACCAGCAATCTAATGCCCATAGGGGGGTGGATGGCTAGCACTAGCAGCAATCTAATGTCCATAGGGGGGTGGATGGCTAACACTACCAGCAATCTAATGCCCATAGGGGGGGTGGATGGCTAACACTACCAGCAATCTAATGCCCATAGGGGGGTGGATGGCTACCACCACCAGCATTGTCTACCCCATAGGGGGTGGATGGCTGACACTACCAGCAATCTAATGCCTATAGGGGGTGGATGGCTAACACTACCAGCATTGTCTACCCCATAGGGGGTGGATGGCTCACACTACCAGCAATCAAATGCCTGTAAGGGGTGGATGGCTAACACTCCCAGAAATCTAATGCCCATAGGGGGGTTGATGGCTAACACTACCAGCATTGTCTACCCCATAGGGGGTGGATGGCTCACACTACTAGCAATCCAATGCCTATAGGGGGTGGATGGCTAACACTCCCAGAAATCTAATGCCCATAGGGGGGTGGATGCTAACACTACCAACATTGTCTACCCCATAGGGGGTTGGATGGCTAACACTACCAGCAATCTAATGCCCATAGAGGGGTGGATGGCTAACACTACCAGCATTGTCTACCCCATAGTAGGGTGGATGGTTAACACCACCAGCAATCTAATGCCCATGGGGGGGGGGTGGATGGCTAACACTACCAGCAATCTAATGCCTAGAGGGGGGTGGATGGCTAACACCACCAGCATTGTCTACCCCATAGGGGGGAGGATGGCTAACACTACCAGCAATCTAACCCCTTTAGGGGTGGATGGCTAAAACGACCAGCATTGTCTACCCCATAGGGGGGTGGATGGCTCACACTACCAGAAATCTTATGCCTATAGGGGGTGAATGGCTAACACTCCCAGAAATCTAATGCCCATAGAGGTGTGGATGGCTAACACTACCAGCATTGTCTACTCCATAGGGGGTGGATGGCTAGCACTACCAGCAATCTAATGCCCATAGGGGGGTGGGTGGCTAACACTACCAGCAATCTAATGCCTAAAGGGGGTGGATGGCTAACACTCCCAGAAATCTAATACCCATAGAGGGGTGGATGGCAAACACTACCAGCATTGTCTACTCCATAGGGGGTGGATGGCTAGCACTACCAGCAATCTAATGCCCATAGGGGGGTGGGTGGCTAACACTACCAGCAATCTAATGCCTAAAGGGGGTGGATGGCTAACACTACCAGCAATCTTATGCCTATAGGGGGTGGATGGCTAACACTCCCAGAAATCTAATGCCCATAGGGGGGTGGATGGCTAACACTACCAGCATTGTCTACTCCATAGGGGGTGGATGGCTAGCACTACCAGCAATCTAATGCCCATAGAGGGGTGGATGGCTAACACTACCAGCATTGTCTACCCCATAGTAGGGTGGATGGCTAGCAATACCAGCAATCTAATGCCCATAGGGGGGCTGAGTGGCTAGCACTACCAGCACTCTAATGCCCATAGGGGGTGGATTGCTAGCACTACCAGCAATCTAATGCCCATAGGGGGGGGGGGATGGCTAACACTACCAGCAATATAATGCCCATAGGGGTGGATGGCTAGCACTACCAGCAATCTAATGCCCATAGAAGTGTGGATGGCTAACACTACCAGCAATCTAACGCCTATAGGGGGTGGATGGCTAACACTACCAGCATTGTCTACCCCAAAGGGGGGTCGATGGCTCACACTACCAGCAATCTAATGCCTATAGGGGGGAGGATGGCTCACACTACCAGCATTGTCTAACCCATAGGGGGGCGGATGGCTAACACTACCAGCAATCCAATGCCTATAGGGGGTGGATGGCTAAAACTCCCAGAAATCTAATGCTCTTAGAGGGGTGGATGGCTAACACTACCAGCATTGTCTACCCCATAAGGGGGTGGATGGCTAACACTACCAGCAATCTAATGCCCATAGGGGGGTGGATGGCTAGCACTACCAGCAATATAATGTCCATAGGGGGGTGGATGGCTAACACTACCAGCAGTCTAATGCCCATAGGGGGGGTGGATGTCTAACACTACCAGCAATCTAATGCCCATAGGGGGGTGGATGGCTACCACCACCAGCATTGTCTACCCCATAGGGGGGTGGATGGCTGACACTACCAGCAATCTAATGCCTATAGGGGGTGGATGGCTAACACTACCAGCATTGTCTACCCCATAGGGGGGTGGATGGCTCACACTACCAGCAATCAAATGCCTGTAGGGGGTGGATGGCTAACACTCCCAGAAATCTAATGCCCATAGGGGGGTGGATGGCTAACACTACCAGCATTGTCTACCCCATAGGGGGTGGATGGCTCACACTACCAGCAATCCAATGCCTATAGGGGGTGGATGGCTAACACTCCCAGAAATCTAATGCCCATAGTGGGGTGGATGCTAACACTACCAACATTGTCTACCCCATAGGGGGGTGGATGGCTAACACTACCAGCAATCTAATGCCCATCGAGGGGTGGATGGCTAACACTACCAGCATTGTCTACCCCATAGTAGGGTGGATGGCTAGCAATACCAGCAATCTAATGCCCATAGGGGGGCTGAGTGGCTAGCACTACCAGCACTCTAATGCCCATAGTGGGTGGATTGCTAGCACTACTAGCAATCTAATGCCCATAGGGGGGTGGATGGCTAACACTACCAGCAATATAATGCCGATAAGGGTGGAAGGCTAGCACTACCAGCATTGTCTACCCCATAGTAGGGTGGATGGCTAGCAATACCAGCAATCTAATGCCCAGGGGGGGGGGGTGGATGGCTAACACTACCAGCAATCTAATGCCCATAGGGGGTGGATGGCTAACACCACCAGCAATCTAATGCCCATGGGGGGGTGGATGGCTAACACTACCAGCAATCTAATGCCCAGAGGGGGGTGGATGGCTAACACCACCAGCATTGTCTACCCCATAGGGGGGAGGATGGCTAACACTACCAGCAATCTAATGCCTATAGGGGTGGATGGCTAACACGACCAGCATTGTCTACCCCATAGGGGGGTGGATGGCTCACACTACCAGAAATCGTATGCCTATAGTGGGTGAATGGCTAACACTCCCAGAAATCTAATGCCCATAGGGGTGTGGATGGCTAACACTACCAGCATTGTCTACTCCATAGGGGGTGGATGGCTAGCACTACCAGCAATCTAATGCCCATAGGGGGGTGGGTGGCTAACACTACCAGCAATCTAATGCCTAAAGGGGGTGGATGGCTAACACTCCCAGAAATCTAATGCCCATAGAGGGGTGGATGGCTAACACTACCAGCGTTGTCTACCCCATAGTAGGGTGGATGGCTAGCAATACCAGCAATCTACTGCCCATAGGGGGGCTGAGTGGCGAGCACTACCAGCAATCTAATGCCCATAGGGGGTGGATGGCTAGCACTACCAGCAATCTAATGCCCATAGGGGGGTGGATGGCTAACACCACCAGCAATCTAATGCCCATGGGGCTGTGGATGGCTAACACTACCAGCAATCTAATGCCCATAGGGGGGTGGATGGCTAACACCACCAGCACTGTCTACCCCATAGGGAGGTGGATGGCTAACACTACCAGCAATCTAATGCCTATAGGGGGTGGATGGCTAACACGACCAGCATTGTCTACCCCATAGGGCGGTGGATGGCTCACACTACCAGCAATCTTATGCCTATAGTGGGTGGATGGCTAACACTCCCAGAAATCTAATGCCCATAGGGGGGTGGATAGCTAACACTACCAGCATTGTCTACTCCATAGGGGGTGGATGGCTAGCACTACCAGCAATCTAATGCCCATAGGGGGGTGGGTGGCTAAGACTACCAGCAATATAATGCCTACAGGGGGTGGATGGCTAACACTCCCAGAAATCTAATGCCCATAGAGGGGTGGATGGCTAACACTACCAGCATTGTCTACCCCATAGTAGGGTGGATGGCTAGCAATACCAGCAATCTAATGCCCATAGGGGGTGGATGGCTAGCACTACCAGCAATCTAATGCCCATAGGGGGTGGATGGCTAGTACTACCAGCAATATAATGCCCATAGAAGGGTGGATGGCTAACACTACCAGCAATCTAATGCCTATAGGGGGTGGATGGCTAACACTACCAGCATTGTCTACCCCAAAGGGGGTGGATGGCTCACACTACCAGCAATCTAATGCCTATAGGGGGGTGGATGGCTCACACTACCAGCATTGTCTAACCCATAGGGGGTGGATGGCTAACACTACCAGCAATCTAATGCCCATAGGGGGGCGGATGGCTAGCACTACCAGCAATCTAATGTCCATAGGGGGGTGGATGGCTAACACTACCAGCAATCCAATGCCCATAGGGGGGGTGGCTAACACTACCAGCAATCTAATGCCCATAGGGGGGGTGGCTAACACTACCAGCAATCTAATGCCCATAGGGGGGTGGATGGCTAACACTACCAGCATTGTCTACCCCATAGGGGGTGGATGGCTCACACTACCAGCAATTAAATGCCTGTAGGGGGTGGATGGCTAACACTCCCAGATATCTAATGCCCATAGGGGGGTGGATGGCTAACACTACCAGCATTGCCTACCCCATAGGGGGGTGGATGGCTAGCACTACCAGCAATCTAATGCCCATAGGGGGGTGGATGGCTAACACCACCAGCATTGTCTACCCCATAGGGGGTAGATGGCTAACACTACCAGCAATCTAATGCCTATAGAGGGTGGATTGCTAACACTACCAGCATTTTCTACCCCATAGGGTGTGGATGGCTCACACTACCAGCAATCTAATGCCAATAGGGGGTGGATGGCGAACACTACCAGCAATCTAATGCCCATAGGGGGGTGGATGGCTAACACTACCAGCAATCTAATGCCCATAGGGGGGTGGATGGCTAAAACCACCAGCAATCTAATGCCCATGGGGGGGTGGATGGCTAACTCTACCAGCAATCTAATGCCCAGAGGGGGGTGGATGGCTAACACCACCAGCATTGTCTACCCCATAGGGGGGAGGATGGCTAACACTACCAGCAATTCAATGTCTATAGGGGGTGGATGGCTAACACGACCAGCATTGTCTATCCCATAGGGGGGTGGATGGCTCACACTACCAGCAATCTTATGCCTATAGGGGGTGGATGGCTAACACTCCCAGAAATCTAATGCCCATAGGGGGGTGGATGGCTAACACTACCAGCATTGTCTACTCCATAGGGGGTGGATGGCTGACACCACCAGCAATATAATGCCCATGGGGGGGTGGATGGCTAACTCTACCAGCAATCTAATGCCCAGAGGGGGGTGGATGGCTAACACCACCAGCATTGTCTACCCCATAGGGGGGAGGATGGCTAACACTACCAGCAATCCAATGTCTATAGGGGGTGGATGGCTAACACGACCAGCATTGTCTATCCCATAGGGGGGTGGATGGCTCACACTACCAGCAATCTTATGCCTATAGGGGGTGGATGGCTAACACTCCCAGAAAAATAATGCCCATAGGGGGGTGGATGGCTAACACTACCAGCATTGTCTACTCCATAGGGGGTGGATGGCTAGCACTACCAGCAATCTAATGCCCATAGGGGGTGGGTGGCTAACACTACCAGAAATATAATGCCCATAGGGGGGTGGATGGCTAACACTCCCAGAAATCTAATGCCCATAGAGGGGTGGATGGCTAACACTACCAGCATTGTCTACCCCATAGTAGGGTGGAAGGCTAGCAATACCAATAATCTAATGCCCATAGGGGGGCTGAGTGGCACCCACTACCAGCAATCTAATGCCCATAGGGGGTGGATGGCTAGCACTACCAGCAATCTAATGCCCATAGGGGGGTGGATGGCTAACACTACCAGCAATCTAATGCCCATAGGGGGTGGATGGCTAGCACTACCAGCAATCTAATGCCCATAGAAGGTTGGATGGCTAACAATACCAGCAATCTAATGCCTATAGGGGGTGGATGGCTAACACTACCAGCATTGTCCACCCCAAAGGGGGGTGGATGGCTCACACTACCAGCAATCTAATGCCTATAGGGGGGTGGATGGTTCACACTTCCAGCATTGTCTAACCCATAGGGGGGTGGATGGCTAACACTACCAGCAATCCAATGCCTATAGGGGGTGGATGGATAACACTACCAGCATTGTCTGCCCCATAGGGAGGTGGATGGCTAACACTACCAGCAATCTAATGCCCATAGGGGGGTGGATGGCTAGCACTACCAGCAATCTAATGTCCATAGGGGGGTGGATGGCTAACACTACCAGCAATCTAATGCCCATAGGGGGGTGGATGGCTAACACTACCAGCGTTGTCTACTCCATAGGGGGTGGATGGCTAGTACTACCAGCAATCTAATGCCCATAGGAGGGTAGATGGCTAACACTCCCAGCAATCTAATACCCATAGGAAAGTGGATGCTAACACTACCAGCATTGTCTACCCCATAGGGGGTGGATGGCTAACACTCCCAGCATTGTTTACCCCATAGGGGGGTGGATGGCTAACACTACCAGCAATCTAATGCCCATAGGGGGTGGATGGCTAACACTACCAGCAATGTGGAGACAATATGGGGTTTGGGGGTCTAACCCCCCCCCCAGTAATGTGGAGACAATATGGGGTTTGGGGGGGCTAACCCTCCCAGCAATGTGGAGACAATATGGTGTTTGGGGGGCTAACTCCCCCCCAGCAAACTGGAGACAATATGGGGTTTTGGGGGCTAACCCCCATGCAGGAAAGTGGAGACAATATGGGGTTTGGGGGGCTAACCCCCCTGCAGCAAAGTGGAGACAATATGGGGTTTTGGGGGCTAACCCCCCCCCCCCCAGCAATGTGGAGACAATATGGTGTTTGTGCAAGTAACCCCCCTGCAATGTAGATTCAAATGTGGGGGTTGTGGGGGTCAAATACCCCCAGCATGGCATAATCATAAGGGCTGTGGGGGGCAAACACCCACACACAAGTTAGATATTATTTGTGCACTGGGGGCCAAATACCCACAGCAACGTACAGGCAAGCATTGTTGGGGGGGTTACATACACACAGCTATGTGTAGCCAATCTGGTGTTTGGGGGGTTAACACTCCCAGCAATGTGTAATTGGACAATGTATCAGTTTACCATCAAAAATGCATCAATACACACATTTGGAGTACAAGGTGCTGCAAAACAAAACATTCTAAGCCAATTCTCACTTTTAATGAAAACGCAGTCCCACACTGTGGCATTAATGCTGACTGGCAAGCTTAAAGAATGGCCAGAGTGGAGATGTTGGAGGCCCAGGGCCAGGAGAAAAAAAGAACAAACAGCAACATGCACTCAATGTCCCTCAAATGCAGGTGAAATACACGGGTGCTGATGCACAAAGGCAACAGGCCAGCCACACACATAAGATCAATTTCAACATGTGTGTTTGTGTGTGTAAGCTGTGTCAGCCTGGCATGACACACACGACGGGGGTGCTGCACTCCACTGAGCCATACGTGTGTTGAGTCCAATCAGGAAGTGGCCTGGATAGGCCTTGGATTGGCAATGTGGGCAATCAGGCATTTGTCGATGAGCGGATGCACCAGAGTCACCTGCGGCCCAAGCTGTGGGTGGCCTCCAACAACCACAACAAGAGACTGACTCACTTCCCAAGTCCCCACCAGGCCACAGCACTGTGGTGACAGTATCTGGTCCGCTGAGCTGCTGTGCTGCAAATTGATGATGTGGGCCAGACTTCAGAGCAGACACTCTGTCGCGCCCAATGTCATGTGCATTGCAAGTTGCAGTGTCTTCTCACACACCCAAACATGACTTTCAGGGCATGGCAGGTGCAGGGAGGCTGTAGTGGAGGTAGGGGCCTTGCAGGAGCAAAGTCACTATTGGACAGTCTAACCCCCCCCTCTTGATCAGCAGCATTGTGCCTCATTGAACAAAACATCGACAGGTGACATCGCAGAGGCCACCATGACAGCGAAGAGCAGGGAATGTATGGCAAGAACTCCATGAGTGCATAGGCATCATTGTGATTCAAATCTGACCATGGGTCCATAGCATGTTGAGTATGACCAATGAGGGAATGTCAACATCAGGTAGGTACATCCAGCACGCTACATACTAGGAGAAACACACATTTGACGGTGGTTCAGGAAGTGCCAGACCTACACATATGTATGTGACACAAAGTCCAATCATCCATCTAACACAAAACACACTCAAGCATCGCAGGGCAGCAGGAGTACACATACTCACAGAAGGATGACATTGGGATGAGTCTCTGTACACTGAAGCACAGAGGATACCAGACCCAACAGCACACAAGTATACAAAATAATTTATGAACCTACCACTACACCAAACCAGAAGTGTTTGTGTCACAGTTGTCAGAGCCATATCTGTAGACTGCATTCCTACTTGCAATTGGGAAAATCATAGGACCAACAACAATGTTGGAGACAGTCACCATGTGTGTCCTGGTGGTGCTGCACACAACTCTAATTCAGAACATGTACACTGTTAACTTTGTTGCATGTCATTCACAGCAAGTCTGCACAAAACTACAAAAGCTGAAGTATGTGCAGCTAATGACTAATGCCATTTCGATAATGCAGATTGTGTACTGCAGAAAACTTGGATGACTAGTGAGTCACCGGACAGAGGATACACCAACAGGCTTTGGAGGCTCCAATACACAGCCAAATGTGCAAGAGAATGTGACAGCCCTGGTGACGACGCCGGGTGGGGGGAGGGGATCAATCTGTGGCTCACACACACAATTCACATAGCTATCCGCAAGATAGTGTAAATTGCTACATCTTGTGAGGATGATGGACATGTGCAGAATGAAATCTGTCTTGACCACATTTTGTACTTTATCACTGTATCAAAATCCCTTAATCCGTATTGGAGACCCACAACAAAGACATATTTACCTCAAGCTCCAGGGCAGAGTACAAAGATCTGATTGGGAGCCCTCATGTACACCTACAAGGCCCACCCTTGCCATACCAGATGATAGCTACTAAGAAATTGACAATGCCAACACCTATGGAAATGTGTGAACTCTTCCAGTGTCACTTGTGAATTTGATTTGCTCATAGTGCAGAGTGTTGTCCTCAGCACAACCAGAAATGTCATCATAATGATTCCACTCCCCTGGTGCCCCAACATTTTAGCCATTCAAAGTCAGAATGCCATGAATATCCATGGGTGTGTAGTGTACTGTAGGCCTGGGCGGTGAACTTCGCTCCATTCGCGGAGTTTGCGGAGTTTTCTGCACTCCGCACTCCGTGGAGCTCGCGGAGTGCAGAAAACTCCGCTTCGCGATGTGCAGCGGAGTTTTTTCCCCGCTCACGATCGCGAACGGTAAGTTCGCGATCGCGAACGGTAAGTTCGCGAGCGTGAGCTGCCGCTCGGGGAGAATTTCTACCCGAGCGGCAGAAATACCAGCACAAACTGCAATTCGCACTGCACTCTGCCACTCACGGAACTCCGCGGAGTGTTTTTTTGTAACTTCGCGAAGTTTCGCGTAGCAAAACTCCGCGAACTACGCCCAGGCCTAGTCTACTGGCAAGTGTGGGGATGCCTGTCTGGACTAGTCTGAGCACAAGTGGCATAACAACACACATCCCTGCACATTCACTTGAGGTGCCAATAACACCCTAAGAAATGGAATGCCAGCCAATGTTCCAGCATCATGACTAAACATCAGAAGCAAGCACCACCTCCATCCCAGGGCATCATACAAGGGCATTGTTGACCAATCTGTGACCACTACTGACTACAAAGGGTAACTTTCCACTCATGCCCACACACGACTCATACAAGCCAAGGCTAGGTGGAGGCTATTACTCCTGTGATGCCAATCGTATTAGCACACCAGTGTCGTCAAAGAGACCACCACAACAATCATCCATGTACATACATTGTCAAATAGCAAGCTTCAGCAAACACATCTACAGATTCACTCTGGCTACTGTTTCTGCACACTCACATAATCACATGTCAACTTCAACACAAGGCCTGCATCAACTCAACATATGCAGGTATCACCCCTCCAACATCCAGGTCACAGTACATGCTCAACTCTCATTACTAACAGACACACAAGCATGTCACGAGCACCCTCTGTTTAATCTAAACGTAAAAGCATATCTGACACACAAGCTCAGGCCCACTACACAAACCATTACAATCAGAGTCATCCTCACTCACATGTGCACTGCCCTCACCTCATCCACACATACACTGGCAGCACCACTATCCATTAGCATGTGCACAACACCTCTCACATGCATGACATGCACACAATGTACAGTACACATCCCCTCCTCAGCAGATGTCAAACGTAACATGCCAGATGGACAACTCCCATTACCAGTAACACACTCAGTGATGCCTTGGACTGCACTCATGCCACAATGTGCAGCATCACTGCACACCCTGACATGCACACTCCACACATCACCACATCTCACAACAAGACACATACATAGCTCAATGGATGTGTACCCCAGTCATTTGCAAATCACTACATGCCCACTCATATCTGCACAAGTCCAACCACTTGTCACTTGAGTAGAAGATCCAGCTGCAGAATCAAACACAACATACCATAACTGTACAACACCTCACATTTCACCATCCAGTACCCATAATCACACTACTGGTGTATATACCTTCACAAACACTTGTCAACTCTGTCACATATGACTATTTAAACCTTGTCGCAATGTGGCCCAGTCACATCCACATTAGACTTCCATGAGCAAGAACACCATGGACTCATGCACAGTATCAACAAACTCACTCATCAAAAATGCACCGTCACTGCCCAATTGCACAATAGTGCCACAGACCACAGCTCTCATCACCTGCAAAAAATCCAACCTTGTCCAGCTGGATATTCCCCTATCACATCTACACATTCCAGCCACACCAGTCTCCATCACCTCTACCCTTGTATGTGCTAGCTCATCACATGCAATATCAACGTTGCTAAACACACCTGCAGTTAGGTTCTGCAAACACATTTCAGCATACTCCCCTGTGTGGCTTTGCAGAGCATAGATGTGACACAGGCTCAAGTGGCATCTGCATGGCAGATGGACACACTACACATCTGGGCACACACAGTCCATTCGTTTGAACAAATGGAGCACAGGGCCAAGCAACATACATCACAGCACCCCTAGTCCAGATCAGTGTGACCAGGCACAGCATCAAGCATAGCTCAAACGGACAACATTTATGGTCTAGCACAAATTACAACCTACACACAAATCTCATGCTCAATTACAAATGGTGTGGGGGTGATACATGATGTTAAAACTTGCACAGACAAAATACAGCATCAACATGCAGTATCCAGACAAAAGCAGGATGCCACCACACACATTTGGATGAGAAAGCACTGGACTAGTAGGACCATTGAAACCTTGTGAAACATGAACATCTTCTTAAACTTGAGTATTTGGAGGCAACAGGGTCTGAAGACTGTCAGATTCTGATCACCTCACACACACCATGGGCTCAGGATATGCCACAGATGGTCACACTGCCATGAGGGAACTTCCCTGCAGTGGAAGGCCACCTGTGCCAACCTTATCATTAGCAGGGGTGTACCAGATCAAAAGGAGACACAGATATGGCTCCAACACTATCAAGTCACATGATAGCTTTTGGACCAATACCTTGTGTACATGGTTGTGTCCAAAGTCACCACCATGTATACAAAATCCAGATGTACCCAGATGTACTGAGGAGACAGGTGACTTGCTGCACATCACAATGGTAACATATGGCAGCATTACCTATGTGCAAAGGTGAAATGAAAACAGGGAAGCTTGGCAGAATCATGTCACCTTAATGGCCCAAAATGATCTGCTTGATGATACCCTGCAAAGGTAAACTATGCGGACTTGTATACATACTGTAATAGGTGACATACTCCATGGACCACATCCAGGCCATGACATAACAACCTCATTGTATACCCACCACAAGAATTGTACATGAGTGACAGTTTACTTATAAGCAAGTTGTGGGACACAGAAATCAACATTAAGGAACTTCCAACATGCTTTATTCAGCATGAAAATGCAAACATTTTAAACTTAAACATAAGGCCAATGGCCAGTCCATAATTGTAAAGTCTCTGAGGGGGTCAGGGTTAATCCCCCTCCAGCACTTGACTGCACTGTATATGCAAGGGGACATCTCCCCTGGAAGGGGCTTCTTGGGGCATGCCAGGCACCAATGGGACCGGACTAGGGAAGACAGTGTTGGGTTGTGGGAGGGGTGTGTGGGTCCACTGCAGTGGATTGTCCAGATTGAGGGGTGTGTGGGTCCACTGCGGTGAAGGGCCAGATTGAGGGGTGTGTGGGTCCACTCCAGTGAAGGGCCAGATTGAGGGGGGTCCCCTGCAGTGGATGGGCCACATTGAGGAGGGGGTCCACTGCAGTGGCAGTTTCAGACTGAGGGGGACAGTTGGAGGGGGAATATCCGTGGGAGAGAGGGAGGAGCTGGGCCTGACTTTCTTTGGGATTGTGTATTTGTGGAGGGGGGAACCTGTGATGGGGATGGACTCTGGATCTTTGGGAGGGGGGCCTTGGATTGGGATTACCTTTTTTTGGCAGGAGAAGTATGGATCGGTGGTGGGGTTTTTGATTTGGGACTCCGGGGGCATTTTTTTGGGGGGGATTTGGGCTATTACTCTTTGGGGGGTGGTGGGGCCAGGTTTGGATGTCAGCTCGGAGGGGGTTCCTCTTCCCCTTGGGAGGGGGGACAGATGGGTCTTTGGGGAAGGGGCCAAGGTCACAGAGGAATAGCTTCTGGGCAGAGGGAGGTGTAGGAGAGTCAAGGGTAGAGGTTGTGGAGGCAGAGGGATCTGAGGTATGCGGAGTGCCTGTGATGCATGTTTGTCTTGTTTCGGCCTCTCCCTGGTGTGTGTGTTGTCAGTCCCCTGAGTGTGCATGCGTGTGTGTTTGGAGTCATGTGTGTGGGGTTGTGTGCTACATGTGGATGTTGATGTATGTGCACGTGCATGTTTGCGTGTGCTTGGGTCAGGTATGGTAGTTGGGACTGTGGATGGGGAAGAGGAAGGAGGGGTGAGGGACTGTTAGATCAGGGACACTGCTGCTGTCAGTGTGGAGGCCAGTGCCTGGTTTGATCTCTATAGGGCAGACATGTCCGAGTGGATGCCCTCCATGTATGACACCAACGGTGTAAAATGACTGGTATGTGCATGGAGGACATTCAGCATAGATGTCTGCCCCACATGGATCTGCTTCCGCAAATCCACAGCCTCCACACTCAGGGCAGCAGGGGAGACTGGTGCAGGGGGTGCGGTGCCTGGCCCAAAGGAGACATGCTCCCCTACATGGGAGCGGCCACGGACACTGGGCATGGGAGCAGCTGGGAGGGTGGAGATGGTGGTGGTGGTGGACTCAGATGTAGTTTGAACCAATCCTGGCTCACCAACCACCACAAGGGAGTCATCAGTGGAGGTGTAATCTTCGGCAGCTCCTTCTGATGGTGATGTGGAGCTGCCCTCAGTATGGCTCCCCTCACCCTCTGTGCCACTAGGTCCCTCCTCCTCCTCCTCCGCACTAGACCCAGTCTGGCGAGCTGCTTCCCCTTGGTCTGTGGCACTACCTTCTCCGGTAGCCGGTGCTGATGCTGTGAACAAGAATGCCAAAGAGATTCACATGAGTCATCCGCATGTACTTGACACATGGGCATCATCACAAATTATCACAGAGCTAGCATATACATAATTTTGACTGCAGCTTTCTACTCATTACACATATGTGTATATGGCACTTGCCAGTCGGCCAGTTTACCATGGGTCACATACACATGATGTCATATGCAACAATGGTTAAATCAATGTCAAAGCCCACAACCACACTGTCAACTCCTACACTACGTAGCATGTGGTCTAATTTGTAATGCTCCTGACGGTCTTGTGTCATTACATACCTGTCTCATCTCCTGCAAGGGAGTCTTGAACTGACACTGCAAATGGAATGCACACATTTGAAATGTAGCAAACACAAGGAGATGATGGACGAAGCGCTGAAACTTTTCAGAC
Organism: Calotriton arnoldi; assembly: GCA_963921515.1. NCBI lineage: Eukaryota > Metazoa > Chordata > Amphibia > Caudata > Salamandridae > Calotriton > Calotriton arnoldi. The sequence continues at coordinate 674,061 of CAWUFW010002898.1, forward strand.
ACTCACCCCCAGTCACAGATCTGGGTTGAATCCATCATCATTCTTTAGCTCACTTCGCCACCTCAGTTCAGATCCAGCTATATGCAAATCAGTCTTGACCATGTGCCTCATGGGAACAGTCCAGCCTGAACTGCCAAGCCAGGTCTTCCCTAAACCGGAAACAAGCATCCTGGGACCGATTTCTGGGTAACACCCTTCATCAGCCAGGCTAGCTTGAATCCAGTATCAAAGTATCAAGGGACCCACGTCTGGGCATACCCTGCCAACTTAGGACGAACAAAGCAAACACAAGGAGATGATGCACGGAGCGCTGAAACTTTTCAGACACTCACCCCCAGTCACAGATCTGGGTTGAATCCATCATCATTCTTTAGCTCACTTCACCACCTCAGTTCAGACACAGCTATATGCAAATCAGTCTTGACCCTGTGCCTCATGGGAACAGTCCAGCCCGAACTGCCAAGCCAGGTCTTCCCTGAACCGGAAACAAGCATCTGGGGACCGGTTTCTGGGTAACACCCTTCATCAGCCAGGCTAGCTTGAATCCAGTGGCAAAGTGAGCAAGGGACCCACATCTGGGCATACCCTGCCAACTTAGAATTTGAAATGTGACATGGTAAACATTCTTCCATCCCCACGCATCAAATGTTGAAGCCATGGCTATGGCTTAACTGGGAAAATGATCAGCCTGCAATACAGCACGCTTCCATAGTCAGTGAATGACTCATTTCACACAGATAACAGTGATAGTGGTCATTTGTCCACTGTCTTAGGTCCTCTGCTGTCAGGTCACACATCTGATTCTCATTTTGTAAACCACAAGATGCTAGGTATAGCTAGGGTGGGAGGCACTTGGCCCACTGTCTTATGTCAACCATGGACAGTTTTGGTGGGATTCTCCAGGATGTCATGCACATTGTATACAGTCCAACAGTTACATATTTGTACAATGTCAAGCACAAATTGAAGACCAATGACTGCATCATTACAATGCTTCATGTGGTACACTATGCCACAGACTTGTCTGGGTGCACCATCTGTACGTACAAGTAGTACAGAACCTCAACGTCACATGATTCCAGTCACCACTGTGTACCAATCCTGTCCAGACTACTTCAGTCCATATCTTTGGCTGCCAAGTCTGCATGTCCCTTACGTGGTAGACACAATTTGCACATTTTGACAAGCTGACATTGCTCTTGTTCACCATCAGGGATTGTGAACTCACAAACGAAACTGGATGCACAGTTGACATCTATCATGATGAAAGTAATGCAGCATGCACATGGATGACCAAGCCAAAAGTATGTATAGTCAAGAGATTTTATACACATGTAAACTGTTGTGTATGCAAAACATAAACAATACATTTGAAGTGTAGTCTTGTTCCCAACAGTGACCGCATGTGTCTGTCAAAGATTGTCACGTGTAGTCACTGTAACAGAGTCTGACACATGGATTTTCTCATTTTAATGTGGAAAAAGAAATAACACATACTAACATGTGATAGGCCAGTGTCACAGTTGCCCGGAATTGGCATACTTCCCCTTGGCCAATGGGATATATGTGATTACGCTGAGCACTACAGCTGGGACAGAAATTTGCCAGAATGAGCAAGATAAACTCAACAAGACATCCACATTAGTGTCACCTGCAGCCAGGATGTATAGCATTGGCTTCACACATCTGTGTGCTCCACTTACAACATACTGCACATATATATTTGAACCACTCTGAGTACAGGTCATACATTAGTCACTGTGCTGACACATGTCAGACAATTGCATCACTCCAGAAGGTCATCTCCATGCACATGTTGTTGTAGATTGTGCAGATCACATGAGCATGGGACTACAGTCACTACCCTGGACATAAGTGACACTCATGTCACAGATGGAAAGGGGCACAACAGGGAATTTAGTAGTCATAGTGCATATGCATCTCTTGAGACAGAACTGTGTGTTTGGATGACTTACGAACTGTAATAGGGGCAGCAGGGTGAGAGACTGCAACATGCATGTTGAACATAGGTGTGTGACATGGCACATACTCACCCCCTCCGTGCTGCTGTCTGGCCTTCAACTGCCCATCCATGTCAGGGAAGACCACCGCCACAATCCGGAGCATGTGGGGGGTCAGTGTCCGGCGCCCGCCCCTCTTGCGTGGAGGTGACAGGTTCAGTTGGACCCACGCAATCCTCCATGTCCTACCCCGGAGGTCCTGCCACCTCTTCTGGCAGTGGCGGAATCATCGGTTGGTGACCCCCACTGAACGAACTGTCTGGGCGATGGTCTGCCACATCTTGACCTTCTGATGGGTGTCGACCTGTGAGGATGACATGGTGACAGTCCCTTCAGTCACATGCTACATGTTTCCGGGTCACACAATTTTACACATTGTTCAGGATAAGATTGCAAACAATGTCTAAGGGGTGAACAAGTGGCATTATGGGCAGTTGTCCTGTGTGCAATGATCCCTCCATCTGATGTGAACAGTGCTGAGAAGTCAACACCACCCACTACACACACTTCTACAGCAGTGTACCTGCCCAGAACACAATTCTACACACAGCAAAATTTACAGAAACTCTGTTTGCATGCTTCCACTTGAGATTCCCAATGCTAGCAGTGCACGTTTTTTCACATGTCCAATGAAAAGGCAGTGGAATCATCACTCACCTGCTTCTCTGGTTTGCCGTACAGCTGGCTGTACAGTGAAAGGAGGCTGTCTAGCAGGGCCTAGTTTTCTTCTTCAGTGAATACTGGGGCCCTGTACACTGTACGTGCCATGGTAGCTCCCAGAGGACATGGAGACAGCAGCAGAGATGCAGGTAATGTGCAGGTAGTGCAGGCAAGTGAGGTCTGTAGGGAACAGACAGACTTTTATCTGTACAGCAGAGGCAGTCTCTTTTTCATGCGGACAAAGTGATAGGTCCGACTCGGTCGCATTATCCGAATCTGTCCAATCCATAACATTGCTAGCATACGACACGCCTACTGCGACGTTCAAAATACCTGCATCGTCCCACTATTAACTTAGATACATTGGTGATGGAAGGTTACCGATTCATTTTGCACGTGAATCGGACACGAAATGAAATGCGCGTCTGTCACCATGACAACCAACAGCAAATGGGTGCTGCGGACTCGGTTTGGATGCCTCTAACGCTTCCTTTGAATTCTCACCCACGTCGTTCACCATGACGACCAACAGCAAATGGGTGCGACAGACTTGGTTCGGATGCGTCTGCTGCGTCCTTTGAATACTCACCCGCGTCATTCACCATGACTACCAACAGCAAATGGGTGCGACAGACTCGGTTCGGATGCCTCTAACGCGTCCTTTGAATACTCACCCGCGTCGTTCATCATGACGACCAACAGCAAATGGGTGCGACGGACTCGGTTTGGATGCGGCTACCGCGTCCTTTGAATACTCACCCGTGTCATTCACCATGACGACCAACAGCAAATGGGTGCGACGGACTCGGTTCGGATGTGGCTACCGCGTCCTTCCACTAATCGGTAGGCAGGGCAGACACTAGTGCAAATGATGATGTTCTTGTGCATTACATGTGTGGAGACAGTGTTTTTGTGATATATTGTACATTTGAATTGATAGCTCACACTCCAATGAGGAGCATACCTTGAGGGGCACACAACACACTGTTTGTGAGTCCCATTACAACATTGAGAGTACACTTCTCAGATTACCCCCCCAGGCTTGGTCACAGTCCCAAGGGATAATTTCTGAAAACATGTTTTGGCTACACATATTCACTGCTTTTGTGGACTGTGTGACCCACTGTGCATTGGGGGTAAGTCATGTACAACTTTTTGTACCGTGACATTTAGCTGCCACATCAGCTTTTGTATGTTATGTGAGTTGCTGTTGTGTGTTTGTGTCCCAGGCTTACGTGGATGATTGCAAATGTAATGCTACCCCTACATTGTAGATGTTCAGTGTATGTGATTGTACATGTTTGTCAGACATGACATCATGACAGTGTCCAACCTGTGACAGTGGTGTGCAGGTTTCTCTTGGTGACCCACTGTATGTATGATGTCTAACATATATGTGGCATTGCATATTCCTATTGTGTGTACCTTTCAACCATGTGATGGCTGTCACAAACCCATTTCTTGTATAATGTGTTTGGCGTGTTCTTGACTGTGTGATGGTTGCTCACATGTACGGTGACAGACACTAGTGACTATTTACAGTACAGCACTGACACTGCTGTGTAACTATAGTTTGTTGACATGTCTGGAAAGGGAACTAATGCTGTGCTTTGTAAATAGGCTCAACAATTATCCTGTCAATGTTCATTTCCAATGTCCTGGGACTTCTTTTTGTCCAGATATCATGTTACATGTGTTGCAATGCATGTAGCTTTGTACGTTGTAAACTGACATCAACTGTGTTTACACTCTACACATAGGTATCGCCGAAGACCTCCAGTTTACAGGCCCTTCCCCGACCTCCATACCATGGAAGAATGTGATTGCATCCATAGATACCACTTTACCAGGCCACTTATTGTTGAGCTGGCTGACCAGTTGGCACCACATTTGCAGCCTGGATGCCCATATCCCACTGCGCTGACCCCCAAGGTGAAGGTGATGGCAGCACTACATTTCTTCGCCACAGGTTTATTTCAGTATATTCTGGCAACATCAGGTGGCATGTCACAGACCATGTTCAGCCGTGTGCTTCGTGATGTTTTGGAGGCATTGCTACATTTCCTGGAACAATACATAATGTTCCCAACACCTACACAGTTGACAGACATCAAGGGGGAGTTATATGCATTGGGGTGCATGCCACATGTCATTGGCTCAATTGATGGGACAACGTGTAGCTTTGATCCCACCACAAGCCAATGAGCAGACCTACAGAAATCGCAAACACTACAACTCAATCAATGTCCTGGCAGTATGTCTGGCTGACATGGTGATCTCCCATGTGTGTGCACGTTCCCTGGATCAGCACATGACGCGTACATCATGAGGAGTAGTGCCATCCTCCAGTTGATTTCTCAGCTGCAACCTGAGCGTGCCTGTCTTGTTGGTAGGTTATGTTGGATGTTTATATTGTGTGTGGCTTGTATGTCAGATTGTGCTCTGTTTTCAGACAACCGAAGTACTTTCTGTGTTCAATGTAGGAGACTCTGGATACCCCAACATGCCTTGGTTGCTGACACCACTCCGGAACCCTGTCACCTCAGCTGAGATTCGTTACAATGAGGCACATGGGAGGACCAGGAGAGTGATTGAGCGTACATTTGGGCTACTGAAGACAAGGTTCCAGTGCCTGGATCGGACAGGAGGTGAACTACAATATGGCCCCCTGAAGGTGTGCAAGAGTATCACAGCAGCATGCATGCTCCACAACCTTGCAATCTGGAAGGAAATACTACTTATACTGGATGACGGAGACCAGCAGCCACCAGCAAGGGGGGAACCAGACTTGGGACATGATGCCTGTGATGATGAGGATGATGAGGGTGATTTGCGACAACAACTTATCCGCAACTTCTTAACATAAATGTGAGTATTGAATGAGAGGAGTCAGCCCATAAATGTTTGTTTGTGTGTTGTTGTTGTCCTACGTGTATGTATGCTGCTGAGTGTCTATCATTCTTCAATGGTTTTTGACAGAATTGCCTAATCCAAATTTGCATTTGACAAGGACAATGCTACACTCAGTAACAGCTTGTGTTCACACTGATATGGGCATGCTTTAGCTGAGACAGTTTGTGACATCAATCTAAATCTTTCCTGAGTTCCTAAATCAATTATGTTTTTCTCCTTCCCAGGATCATTCACCATGTCAACTGCTGAGTTGTGACCACACCAGAGCCATGATCCTGTGTCATACTCCAACAGTGAACATTGGTGGACATCCCTGGGCCACGACACCTTTCGAACAGATGGTCAATTGTTTGGACTTGTGAGACTTTTGTAACTGTGGGATGTGATTGCAGTTTGTGTCAAGGTGCAAGGTTGTATCATTTAAATAAACCTGTGCTCCACATTGAGGCGTGCCTTGTTTGTTTGCACACATCCACAGGTTATCCTGATACAAAAAATGTTCCATGGAGAACAATTTAGGTAACATTGAATGTTTTTTGGCTTTCAAATGGGGACATGTGTGCTGACAGTAGACTACGATGACATCATTACAATGTACAATGGGTTGTGTGATAACCTGGTTGTGTCTGTCTCTCATGCTGCGATTGGTTACATCTACTGCCAAGCCAGTAGTTGACATTACTGGATTGATTCCTTGTCCAATTTTGTGGACACCTTCATCTTTGCTCTTCAGTGCGTCATTTCAACGTGTACATTTGTGTTTCAAAGTCACGACATGAGCAAGTATTTGGTAAAAAGTAATTTATTTTAGTGCATGGTTGGTTGATGACAAATGAGTTGATGGGGGAGTGATCAAACAAAATAGGGACAACAAAGTACAGAAAGGAGTTGGTAGTGTTTGTAGATGAAGTTATCAGAAGTAAATCCATAGTTATTTGAGTCCAAAGTCCAAATATGACCCTCCAGCCAATGTGGGAGAGTTCAGTGAGAGTCAACAAAGTGAATGCTTGGCACACAAAGGAGGGTATCAGGAGCAGCTTTTCACTTCCTAGGGGTGATGCATAGCCATCGGTCACTCATGTTTTCTTCTTCTGCGGGCGACCCTTTTTCTTTTTCTCGTGGGGACCCTCAGGTACAGCCAGCGTCGGCGGTGCAGGGTGCGCTCCACCAGCATCCACATCACTCCCTGTGGCAGGTGCAGATGTTGATACACCTGATGTTGTGGGCACACAGGGAGATGTGGACATGTTGGTGGCAATCTGGTGGAGGCAGGTGAGAATGTCCCTGTGCACCGCCGTCAGGTCATCAATTTTTGACATGTAGTTGTCCACTTTTGCATAATGGGCTGCCTGCTGTTCTCGCATGGTCCTGAGGATCCCAACTACCTGGCCAAAATCTCCTGTACAACCCTCATATGCATTGAGGATTCTGGATAGGTGTGGGTCATCTGCAGCATCAGCACCAGCTGCATGTTGGCGCATGTCCCCACGGCCCTCCCACCACCCCTACCCACCCAAGGAGGACCAGTTGGTGCTGGCACAGTCACCACGGAGCCTCCTTCCTCGTTGACAGTGCTGGTGTTTTCTGCCAACTCCAGAGTGCCCCATGTTGCTGTGCTTTCGGTGTTGGTTCGGGCTGGTGTGTCCGTGAGGGTAGGGGTCAGCTGTGTGTTGGCTGCTAAGGCGGGAGGGCCGCAGAGGATGCGGGTGTTACTGCTGCTGGTGCTGTGGTCTTAGCCACACCTGATGGGCCAGGTAGTTCATAGTCGTCCGAGGGATGTTGAGAGACCTCTACACCAGAGAGCTCAGGGTTGACCAGAGTCTGGGACTGGCTGTCCTGGTTTGTTGCTGAGATGTTCCCAGCTTGCCCTGCGGGTACATGAAAGACACAATGATTGTTGTGAATGTCCACAGCCCCTCAGATCATTACCATGACATTGTCTACTGAAGCTAAGGATGACTTGATGTCCAGAGTTTGTCCTCTCCCAGCAAGGTGGAGGAGTGTTGTCAATGGCCACATCTTCCATCATGCCCTGTCCTCAACACACCTTCCCAGCCAGCCCAGGCAGCACACCTGGGACCATGCTGTCCCAGATGTTGAGTGGAAAAGTACTGTCAAGATGTCTGAGACTGTGGACTGCTGTGGGGAGCACAAGGCATTGGTGGGAGTTGTGGGCAGCAGCAAACAGCAGGTCCCAGTGTCAGCCATCTTGCCAGTACATTTCCATTCAGTCTCAGGGACAGCATAGTCACAGGTGCGCTGTTTGGGCTGGGTGGGAGGAATGTGTGTGGGACAGGGCCTGCTGGTAGATGTAGTCAGTGCTAACACTCCTCCCACCCAGACCAAATAGGCCACCATGAACCATGCTTCCCTGACAGTGAGTACAACTTTATATTCAAGATGTCTGACAGTGATGCCTGGTATTTGTTTTGACCACAACTCCCATCAGGGCCTTGTGCTCACCACACCAGCCCCCAGTGTCAGCCATCTTGCCGGTCCTTTTCCACTCACTGTGAGGTAAGCACAGTTCAAGGTGGGCTCGTTGGGCCATGTCGGAGGAGGAGTATTTGCACTGACTTCAAATCCCATCAGGCCCTGTCTCACACACACTCCTCCCATCCAGCCCAAACAGCACACCTGTGACTATGCTGTCCCTGAGAGTGAATGGAAATGTACTGGGAAGATGGCTGACACTGGGGACTGGTGTGGGGAGCACAAGGTCAGGATGGGAGTTGTGGGCAGAAGCAAACAACAGGTAGGTCCTAGTGTCAGCCATCTTGAATGTACACTTTACTCATTGTCAGGGCATCAAACTCCCTGATGGACTGGTTGGGCTGCCTGGGAGGAGGACTATCTGCACTGACTACGCCCACCATTATGCCCTGTCCTCCACACACCTTCCCAGCCAGCCCAAACAGCACACCTGGGACAGTGCAGTCCCTGAAAGTGAATGGAAATGTACTTGCAAGATGTCTGGCACTGGGACCTGTTGTTTGCTTCTGCCCAACAATAGGTCCCAGGACGTGGGTCCCTTGCTCACTTTGCCACTGGATTCAAGCTAGCCTGGTTGATGAGGGCTGTTATCCCGAAACCGGTCCCAGGATGCTTGTTTCCGGTCCAGGGAAGACATGGCTTGGCAGTTCGGGCTGGACTGTTCCCGTGAGGCACAGGGTCAAGACTGATTTGCATATAGCTGTGTCTGAACTGGGGTGGCGAAGTGAGCTAAAGAACGATGATGGATTCAACCCAGATCTGTGACTGGGGGTGTGTGTCTGAAAAGTTTCAGCGCTCCGCCCATCATCTCCTTGTGTTTGCTTTGTTCACCCTAAGTTGGCAGGGTATGCCCTGACGTGGGTCCCTTGCTCACTTTGCCACTGGATTCAAGCTAGCCTGGCTGATGAGGGCTGTTCGCCCGAAACTGGTCCCAGGATGCTTGTTTCCGGTCCAGGGAAGACATGGCTTGGCAGTTCGGGCTGGACTGTTCCCATGAGGCACAGGGTCAGACTGATTTGCATATGGCCATGTTTGAACTGGGGTGGTGGAGTGAGCTAAAGAATGATGATGGATTAAACCCAGATCAGTTGACTGGGGGTGAGTGTTTGATTTGCTCTAACGCTCCGTCCATCATCCCCTTTGGTATCGCTTTGTTCGCCCTAAGTTGGCAGGGTATGCCCAGACGTGGGTCCCTTGCTCACTTTGCCACTGGATTCAAGATAGCCTGGCTGATGAGGGTTTTGAACCCGAAACCGGTCCCAGGATGCTTGTTTCCGGTCCAGGGAAGACATGGCTTGGTAGTTCGGGCTGGACTGTTCCCATGAGGCACAGGGTCAGACTGATTTGCATATAGCTGTGTCTGAACTGGGGTGGCGAAGTGAGCTAAAGAAGGATGATGGATTCAACCCAGATCTGTGACTGGGGGTGAGTGTCTGAAAAGTTTCAGCGCTCCGTCCATCGAACTCACCCATTAAAAGGAAGAAAGTAAGAGTGACAATGAGATCAACCAATGTTAAGTAATGGAAGGGCTAAAAGACCCTTTTTTGAGGTTTTTTCTAAAATTAACAATAGATTGTTGCAATCGCTGTCGCAGGCGAGACTTAAAAACGGGGCAATAATGCATGCAACCGAGGCACAAAATCAGTTAGTTGACGTTAATCCCCAATAATTAGCACCTAGATAATAATCGGGTGCAACACACTATCCAGAAACGGAATAAATGTTATTTGCGCTGCGGTGTTTTGCACTCGTTGTTTTCTCATGGGCATAACACCTTTAGTAACAAACTTTTTCGTTCGCTCACTTTGACAATTCTTTCACTCGCTTGAGTACCTTGTGAGAACAGTAACAGCTCTAAATGAAAAACCAGAGTTCGCAGTTTAGTCATCTCTCTGTCCACTGGGCATTCTCTGCAGTTTTCATTTGCCAGATGTTAAGGAATCCTACTGTACCTTTCCTGGAAAGGGGTGGGAGAAGAAACCGCTGGACGCCAGAGAAAGATAATCCGCGATAAATTTATTTTTCTTTTCAAATTAAAGCTGAAATAACAACCTCGTCTCGTAAAACCTGAGAGGGAAACATTTTGAGCTAAAGTGCTGTAACGCCATATTTACCTAGTTGAGGACTAGCCCTAGGGGTCTTGGTGCCTGCTGATAGCTGGAAAATGGCCGACATAACCTGGATTCTGTTGTAATATGTTCAATCACACACTTTGTATTGAAACAGGCATAGGAGGTATTTTTGATCCAGACAAAATTAGCCATAGTGTCCCAAAGCACACACCACGAAGACGCCATGCAAGCAACGTCAGGCACAATAACGCTGCTCGTCCATAAATGAATAGGAACCGTCACTAATCACTACACAAAATCGACCCACTGTAGTGTTACACCGACCTAACACAACGATACCGTGCCACGGCGCCTCAAGTAAGCAAAAAAATAAAAAACACGCAATTTCAGGACTGCTGAGAGGGACTATAAAGACAAGTAAGTGGCTGAATTATGCTAAGGAAAGACTGACAATGTAACACAACATCAGTATTGTAAACATAGGGCGTAATTTAAGGGTTGTCAGGGCCGAAATGGGACCAAAAACTCCTCAGTTAAATTTGGTCATTCCAGGTCCTCACCTACCGCGTGGCGCTAACAGGTACTTTGCTGCTAGGAGAATTAGGGTCGTTGACGCCACCGTTAAAATTGAAGAAAATAGGAAAAATGGTGCATTTAAAATCACTTTTCATCATATACCAAAATGTAGTTGCTTGAGGGAGAGTGTCAGACATGAGCAGTCTGGGGTCAGTGGTGAGGTTGGAGTAGAGAGGTGACGTCGAGTTGGAGGCAGTCTGTCGAGATGGTGAGTTGGAGACGATGGGGAAAGGAAAGATGAGCGTCAGTCGCGGGGGGGGGGAGGGGGCGGGGGGGGTGTAAGAAGAGGAGAGGAAAAGTATGCAGGTGGAATTCAGACTCTGGCAGGTGGTAAGAGTGATTTCAGGAGACAGGTGGACTGGGAGGCAGTGTGTGGACATGGTAATACTGGGATAACCAGGTGAAAGGGGATGTGGAATGGGAGCAGTCTAAGGAGATAAGGAGACTTTAGAAGAGAGTAGTAGCTGGGAAGTGTTGGATGTGAGTCAGTCTGCGAAAATGGTCGGGGTGGGCGTTGGCGTAACTCCCATTATTCAGTGTAAACCACAGAAATCTGCAAGATTGCACTTAATTACGCAAGAAGACTAATTCTGCATTTAGCACTATTTTTTAGCACAAAAATGCCTCCTCGCATCCAAAATAGGCGCACAAATGCATTTTGCGTTGAGAAATAGAGCTTAATGTAACAGAACATAAATGGCGGGCATGAGCAGCCGCTCGCACTTGCTAAATGTGCTCTTGGGGTAGGATTTTCCCCCAACTAACTCCCAGGATTTAGCACTTTTTGCTTAGCACAAAATGCATCCTCACATTCAAAATGGACACGAGGATGCATTTTGCTCTAAGAAATAGCGCTAAATGCAGTAGAACACGAATAGCGAGCGCAAGCGGCTCTCACACTCACTAAATGTGTTCTTGCAGTAGGTTTCCCCCACCAAATTACTCAGAATTATGTGAGCAGGAGTAATCAGGTAATTATTGGTAGTTCTGCGTCAAAGAGTAATGCGGAATTACCGAAATTACTCAGGCATAATTAAAATTGCATCCAGGCCTAGAAAATGGTAAGAGTGTGGTAGAAAGGAGGGTAAGTGTGGTGCAGGAAGTAGCCTAGAGAGATGCTAAGATTAGGAGAGAGAAGGAAAGGGTGGTATGAGGTTTGTGAGATATGTCAGATTGGGGATAGAGAGGAGGAAGTGTGGGAATGGGGCTCATCTGGAGTATATTTGTACCTAGTTCTTGGTGGCCTTATTTGAAACTGCCCAGTGGCGAGCAGTGCCGGAAGCTGATCCCCTCTGATGTGGAGGCTGACTATGTTTTGAAAAAATCTTTTTTTTACTAGATACTTAGAGAATATTTTACTATTCCCATCGTGCTCCTCTATGGATTCCAGCTGGAATTTCACAGCTCCACACCTCAAAGGTCCACATATCCCAGCTCCACACCGCCCAGCTTCACAGCTCGCTGCACCATCCCTCACAGCTCACATTGCACTTCTGCCAGCCGTACACCTTATGGCTCCACAATCCACACCGCTCTTCTCCTAGCTCCACTCCGACCAGACCACCCCCCACACTGAGCTCCAGACCACCGAGCTTCACAGCTCCAATCGCATTACCTCACAGTTTCACTTCTCCAAGCTGCATACCTGATACCTCCACAAAATACACCTCCACCCCCAGGGTCACGCTCCAACTCCATACCTCACACCTTCACCCCTCCAAGCTGCGTAGCTCATGGATCACCAGCTCACCGATTCATACCCTCTTTGACATGCAAATCCTGCTGGTTAGAGGTAGACAATTGCTTTTCTGAAAACTGCATCCTATCGATTTCTCAAAGTCGCCCTCCTGCTCTTGAGGGATTGTGGATTAAAACTATTGAAATATTAAACTCAGTTCTCTGTGCAGAATGATAATTACAAACAAGTCCCTCAAAGTGGTGGAGTACTTGGCTTACAAAGTTTCTGCGGCATGTTTTGTTAAGTTAAAACTAGTCTCAGTGCAAACTCCATTTATGTATCATCATATTCCACCTGAATGCAAAGCCAATTGGTTATTTTCTCTGAACCTGTTCCAGTCAGCATGTAATGTGATGTCCTGTGATGTCATCGGGCCAATTGCCATGTGATGTCATTTTCCATGATGTCATCACTACACTAATTAGCAGTTTTAGTACTTGAAGATTCTTACCTGCCTGTTATGGACACACAATTTTTACAAGTATGTGCCAACCATGGCTGAGCTGGGGCTGTAAGGCACTTGTCATCACACACTCTTTGAACCTTTCCCAAACACGCCCAGCACTGAACAGAGCCCTCTGCCACTTAGGCACCAAGGCCCTCATTAGGCGTCAGGAAGGGCAGAATTACCTCATGGAATTCAGCGTCACCTGATCCCGAGTGGTTAGGTTTTTCCACATCTGTGTTTTCTGGGTGGGAGAACCAGACTTTTCGGGCTGTAAAACCAGTCGGAAAAATTGTATGAAACTTTGGCTGGAACATCCAAGTCTCATTCCTATTTTGTTTCTGACTGGGGAGCATACAATGCTCACTCCGGCCAGAAAATATTCTCCCCTTTCTTCAAACGCCCACCTCCCCCCCCCCGCCCTCGTCCTCCACCCAGAGGCCTGCGCATCCATTCGCCACCTACTAAAAGCAAGTGGCAAATGTATGCAGTAACACCCAATGGAATGGCAAATTCTGTACAGTTTCATGACAGGACAAATCGGCCCAACATGGTTATTCTCCATTCTATAGCGTTTTACTCATAATTTCACAGTACTGGTGCCAAATTACAGCATGATAACATTAAAATTGCATGCTATTTTACCGTTTCTCCAGTACTGTGCAACTTGGAATGAGGGGTCTAGGTGATTTGGCACCGTGGTGCATGCAGCAGGCGTGGCAACTGGGAGTTGCCATGACTGGATACATGGAGGCCCAAAACTTCCTCACCCTCCTTCAGTGATTGCATTTTATGAGTTTGGGAGTACAGCTGGAAACATAGTGCAAAGGGAAAGGGTCAGCATATTTTTGTATGTCTGAGTCTAAGCTCCATCAGGACCCTTCACTTGGTATAGGTACTCTTGGCAAAGTCCTGAAAAGCTTACATTTCCTTGTCCTCATACATGATCATTCCTTTTTTTCTGGCTTTTCGCAGTATTTTCTTCTTGAGCAACAAGGAAGATAGTTTGGCGAGGATGTCTCTTGGTCAGGCCCCCTGCTTTTCCCTTGTGGCACCCCCCCTATGTGCCCTTACATTGCTCATATCATAGTCATGGGGGGCCTGTAGAATATTATGAAAAAGAGCTATACCAAAGCCTTCAATATCCTCTTCCTCTGCGGTCTCCCCACAATTCTCAGCCTGAGACCTCCATATCCTCATACTTGATATTTCTGCCTTCATTAAACATGTGTCTCATTTTTTTAGATCTGGGTTATGACAGTCCAGCTGTCAAATAGACCTATTGCTACCAATATACGCAGATTGGTCTTTGGAGCCACTCTTTCAATCATTGGCTTGCTTCGATCAGCTTCTTTCAGACATTGGTTTGAGACTTTGACTATCATGTCTTGGATCAGCCCAGTGGAGTATTAATCTCTCACCTAATGCTGTTCGCTGTTTGAGTGTGTCCTTCTGCCTCCACTGGAGGCTTGCATTGAACTGCATGAGGAATAACTTGAAACTCATAGACCTCTTAGACCTCTCTGTGTCTGTCTCAGCTACTTCTGCTGGCTCCATCCCTTGTCTCTCGCTCTGCGGTGCACATTAAACCCATACCTGTTGGCTTTGCCAATGCTTGTCTAATTTGCCATCTTCTCCTTGTGCCCTGTCTTGGGGTCTTCTTGGCCCCTACACAGCAAGAGTAAATATCTACCTTGGGCTTTTTCTTTTCTTATTTCTTTATGAGTGACCATTCACGTTATATGGCAAAGGTAACTGCAGAGCTCATTATTTTACTGTCCATCCTTCCGGTAGCCCATTGTTTGCCATATGCTATATGTTTTGCAGCCGTGTTACCTGTCATATGATGTCTTCAACATTCGAAAAGCCCTGCCGGTCTGTGCTTAAATCCAAGAGAAGAGAACGTAAAGGTGATCTGTATTTATTAGTAAGTACAGAGCATGACAATACGGTGATGGCTCCCACTGTTGCTTCTAAATCTCTCCTCATTCTTTTCCTGAATGTTAAAATCCTTAAAACAACACATAAAGAGGGTTTGCTAAATAAATACCTAGACATATCCCCATAGAACTGTGATTAGGTTGAGGTGAGACTGGGTTGGAAAGGTTAGATTTACATATTGGTTTCAGCATGGACGTCGATTCACCAAAATGCCAAGGGTAGCAGAAGTGATATCACATTCCTTTGACCTGTGATATGCTCAGGATAAAAAAAAACAAATAAAATTGCTTAAGGGGCACAAGCCTATTTTAGACATTAAATATTTACAGTGCTGCTACCATGTCAGGAATGCAGCCAGCACATACCCATGGTCAGTCATCACTTGCCTGCGGCCTGTGCAACACCACCCGATACGAGCCACCAATGTGAAATTACTGCCCAACAGGAAAAGTCACAACTATGTTTGGTAGGTCCACTCAGGCACAGGCATCAGGAACCGCATCAACTGTTGCAGCAGAGCAGGCTTCAGTCACACTCATGGAATAGATACAAGAGAGGTAGCAGCACTGCAAACTTCCTCATCACATAAAGCTGACACAAAACAAGGAGTACTAGTGCAAACATTTATGCCTGCACTTGGGCTATGCTAAGCCTATTGAGGACAGTCTTGGCTTCCACGCCCGAGAGAAAATGCTCCCTCCTAAAGGTTCCAGCTGATACAATACAAGCATTGTCTGGTGCTGTAATTAGTATGTTGCTGAATATCACTACAGCCACCTGTGTTTGAATACAAGAGGTACTGGATTCGTGTGCCAACCTATCTGTCTCTAATCGTCAGCATCAGAATAGGCCACATGGGCACACACTTCAATGCCAGTCTCTCAATGCCCAGGTCAGGCACACATTTCTATTCCAAACAGTTTGACATCTTACAAACGCCAGTCAATCCTTGCAAAAATGATTCTGGAGACTCATGCAAATGAATGCAGGAAATCTTCCAAAAGTTTAGGATCTCTTAAGTTTCATAAGCCTCCACAAGAATAATTGCAAATTGACATGGCTTATGGTCTATAGAATATGAAGCACCTCACTCCTCGTCTACCCTCAATGTCCTACTTGCTTCACACCCTGCACTTTCCAAATGTATTTTCACTCATAATATACCTGAAAAGTTATTTGGAAGGGGGTGGATTATGGGAAGGAAACATGTACAGATTATCCCTGTCCTTCCTTTATCCAAACAAGCATTTTGGATTCATGGATTTGTAATATTGCTACATGGTGCTGGCTAATATAATTATAGGATAAGCTCAAGATGACCTTCATGGCATCTTGCAGATTGGTAACTATCCAAAATAATGCATTTACCTGCTTAGCACACACTGCACACTAAGTTGTCTTTATATGCTACAGTTTTAGGCAAGCAATACAATTGGTGTAGTAGACGAAAGCAATGTGCCCAAGATCCCACAGTATGTGCATGCCAGAATTTAAACCATTATCTTTATTTCAAGCCTACAACTTTGGCATCAAATGTATCTGCCAATCAAAATATATGTTTTGCACGAATGTGCTAGTGAATAGAACTGCTAAAAAATCCCTTTAATGAATATTGTTTTTGTCACTTTACTCTTTACCCAAGAAATCCAGTTTACTTAAAATAATAAGCATTCTTATGTATAATGCTGCAAACCAATTATTGCTGTATCAGTCCATGCACATTGTATAATGATAGCCCTTCTGACTGGCAACTCCGTTTAATGTCTATGCCTTTAGGAAGGGCAACATTTGTGTATCAAAATAGGCGGGACACCCACTTTTAGGGACTGGTGACCACTGGAGCGTTTTTCTATTCAATAATGGTGCTGTTCAGTCAGTGCAGACCTGTGCCATATCAGGTGTAATCCCATGTTCTAGAGGCCCTGTGATCAGGACTTTGCTGGAATCCTTCCTTCCGGCATGATATGTCATCCACATTCATCCCTTGGTGATTGGTGCTCTAGGTACATAAACAACACACGCAGCTCTGTGGAGTGGGCAACACAGAGCCGCAATCTTCCTCAAGTGGAGTCAGCAGCCCCTTCCTGCCATGGATCCCCTGTACATACTCTGATGTCTGCCTTGATGAACTGCTGACAGTCCAAAGACAGAACCGTCCTCATGAGTCGCCCCTGTTGTCTGTGGACATTGCAGACACACAGGCAATCTTCAAAGAGTATGAGAAGGGGGGTTGCATCCTTGGTGTGAGGCTTTCTAGCATAATTTACACCACATTCTGCTACCAGGTGTCCAATCAGACCAAGAGCTGTTAAGGTAGCGAGCATGAAGAGAAAGATACAAGAACAGGGACAGAGAGAAACAAGGGGATAGAGGGCTATGAGAATAAACACGGGCCGTGACACTTAGATCCATCCCAGGCTATATTAGGTGAACTATTTGTATCAGTGATGATGCAAGCAGCGCTCATGTGCTGTTAACAATGTCGTAATCACATCTGGGGCCTAAATAAGCCAGGGCCAGAATTCCCACCACCATCATAGGTACGCCGAAAGTGATGACATTAAAATTGAAAAGGTGTTAGGCTAACTTGTGCTGCATTGCAGTTGGAAGAGCGGCAAAACGGATTTGCCATTAACCCTTTGCAGTTCATGGGGTATTCCTGACTAATGGAAGTTTTCCTCTTAGTGTGGGGCTTCTAGCTGCAAGGAAAGATAAGTGTGTAGTGTCAGAGTGGCAGGAGAAGCCCGCTTGCAGTCAAAAGAGGCTGCCTAGATATGCGCTTCTGTTGTAGAGAACCTATTTTTCTTCCCTTTAAAAAAACCACTTAGGTTAACCCACATGATGCTCATCTTCGCAATTTCTCGCTCCAGTAGCAATAAAGTGTCACTCAAAGTGTCAAATGTAGGCAGTTGTAACATTATACATATGCACGAAGAAAATATGAAAATGTCAACCATAATCACATTGAAAGTGTGACAGGTATGTGGTGCTGTAGGAGACACATAAACACACACTGGTGTAAAGTATCCTTGTCAAGTGTCGGCGATCTTGGATTTGACTAAGACTTTTTATTAATTTACCCCCATCACCATGAGGATTGAAGATTGCCATGCTGTCCTAGTTGAATAAACAAAACTTATTGTGTTACATATATTCCTCTCTCCTCACCTCGTGGTAGTGCAAAGATTATTTTCTGACAGGGCAGTGACACATCATGGCTGGTCGGACCCAAGCCTGACACTGTGTGTTGTTGATGACAGGGTTCAGTGTATTAAATCCAGGAAAAAACTCTAATTGAACAACTGTGTAGTTTTAGCTTCTCCATGAAAATTGTTTCTACATTGACGCATCCCCACAAGTGTGGTGCAGTGCAGCCATCACCAAGGCACTAGATAGTTGTGAGGAAATAGCTAAGGAAGAGTGGAGGATATGTCTTATTACTAAGAACGTTCTCTGCTATATGAGGAGTATGGCCAGTGGGACGAACTGACAAATGTCACTGCCAGGTCACTGTAAGGCAAAGTAAGAAAGTCTTTTATGTGGTCGGGAGGGACCTCTGATTGACCAGCAACTGATAGTCAATGTCCCTATTTGCCTGGCCCAGACACTAGCACTCCAAAACACGTAACATCCTGCTTGGGCACTCACAGACTTCATGAGGTGGTTCAGCCTGGCAGCAACTGACCAGTCACACGCGAAACCATGACTGACTGTGCCTCACAGCACTGACAGTGTGCTCTCGATGGCCTGACTCTTCAACCTGGTTAGCAGGTGGCAGTTGGTCCACCCACCCACAGTGATCCAGCAACCTGAACCGGCTAGGACAGGTAGGCTAGCCAACAAGCCTTTGGCAGTGAATATTGCACAGTGTGCCAGTGAAGCAGCACCACTAGATTGCTGTCTACCACTGATACACTGTAGCCATTTTAACACATTTAAAAAAATTTATTAAGCATATTAATGCCTGCTTCCTGTGCTGCTAACTGGTAATATCAACACCTACAACAACCTAGGGGCAAAGAATCAGACAACAGTGAAAACATAAAATACAGTGGACCAGATTCACAAACATTCTATTCACAAAAAGTGGTTGAAAATTGCACACCAGCATTTTGTGAATGCAATAGAATTTTTTGAACCAGCCAATGCACTAATAGGTCAGTTAATGAAAATCCCATTCACAGTCCAACCTGCCTCATCTCATTTGTATTCATGAGGTAGACTGCTACAAATTGTGACTCACTCCCACTGGTTGCCATCACAGGTATGGTGGACTGCAGGTATGGGGCAGCAAACCACATTTGTGGTATATATTTATAACCACTATCATTTTCAATCCAAGTAACAGACTAACATGTCCACCACTCAAATTAATTTCATATTTCACTATACTAATTCACCACTAATCCTTTATGGGTTCCGAAGTAGCATGCTACTTGCCGAAAAAGTACTTCAACACCCCATCAGGGGTAGCAAGCACTATATAAATGCAAACCCTTTTCCCTCTTCTATCCCTCGACTATCCCTCGACTATGCTTCTCAATCCAAGTAACAGACTAAAATATCCACCACTCAAATTACTTTCATATTTCACGATACTAATTCACCACTAATCCTTTATGAGTTCCAGAGTATGGTGCTACTCGCCGAAAAAGCGCATCTACGCCTCATCAGGGGTAGTAAATGCTATATAAATGCAATTACAATACAATACAATATATATATATATTTATTCACTGACAAAACCAAAGGTTATAAGGATGTTATAGTTAGTTCAGGTAAATATAACTGCTGAATTTCTATGGTTTTGTACGAGTGAAATCTGAGCCTAACTATAATGTCCCTTTAACCTTTGATTTTTTCAGTGAATTTCGAAGGTTTTTTAAAATTCGATTTCCTAACTATAACGTCCCTGTAACCTTTAGTTTTTTAAGTGAATTTCTAAGGTTTTTAAAATTCTATTTCCTAACTATAACATCACTGTTACCTTTGTTTTATTAAGTCAGTTTCTATGTTTTAAAAAAAATAGTAGTCGCGTTTGCAGAGTAGTGGAGAAAAGGGGCATGGCCTCCGAACAGCTTACAGCAATCCCGCTGTGTGGGACTTACTGGCGGTAACAGGGGGGGCTCTTGGCCCCCAGGACCATCAGCATCCAAGAGACTTCATTCCCCTCCCTGAGTAGTGTGTGCACCAGGAGGCGCATGTGCAGAGTGGTGGAGAAAGGAGGTGGGGCCTCCGAAGACCTCTCAGCAATATCGCTGTGTGGGACTTACTGGAAGTTACAGGAGTGGTTCCTGGCCCTCAAAGGACCCTCGGCATCCAAAGGGACTTCATCCCCCAACAAGTTGTGCGCCAGGAGGCCCCTTTGCACAATGGTTGAGAAAGAGGGCGGGCCTCCGGCGACTTCTTCCGGGCCGGCCTTGTTAAAAATGTTTTAATTATATTAGGGTAGGGGGGCTGCGTGGCCCCCTTCCCTGGGCCAATTTCGGCCAGTGGGACCCCATCCCACCGAGCCAGGCCTTTTATCAATGGGGGAAATGGGGCAGCTCCCCTTCCAGGGCCGATTTCGGCCCCGGGGACGCCATCTCCTGGAGCCCGGCCTTTTTATTTTGGTAATATGGGAAGGGGGCCACGAGGCCTCCCCAGGGGATCCCCATCCCCCAGGGCCCAGCCTATTTGCTATAGGGGAGAGGGGGTCACATGGCCCCCCTCCTCGGGCCGATTTCAGCCCTGAGGACCCCATTCCCCGGGGCACAGCCTTTATTATTTTATTATTGTTCAAGAGAAGGGGGTCGCGCGGCCCTCCCTGGGCCGATTTAGCCACAGGGACCCCATCCCCGGGGCCTGACCATAAGTACTGGGTGCCACCAGGGCTCCCAATCTCCACTGGGTCCGTGGGGGAGCCTGAATGCCCCAGCGGTCCCTGCCGGCTCCCCACCTCCTGCGGGAGCCAGCATTGCTTTCAGACACAGGGTGAAGCTTAACATGCAGCTCCCTGTATCTGAAAGCAATTCATTTATTTCCCCGCTTGCTTGACAGCGGACAGGGAAACAGACGAATGCTCCACTTCCAGCAAGCGAGAGCATTTTGGCAGCTCTCGCTTGCTGGAAGCAGAGCGTTTGCTGTTACTTGGTGGGAGTGGTAAAGCTCTCGCCAAGCCACAGCAAACAGCTATGTCCCAGGGTTGGTCACCCATTACAAATGCAAAAGCCCTGGGGAGGTGGTGGTCCCCTGGGCACAGAGGGGGTCCACAAGGCCCCAGATTAATTTGTTTAATGTGGCCCCGAGGAGGCAGTGGTCCTCGAGGCTCAGGAGGGTCCGAGAGGCCCCCCCTTTGACAATGAATAAGCCAAGGGAAGGCGGTGGTTCCCCAAGCATTTATAAGCCCTGGGGGGGCATGCGCCCCCTCCTTTATTTTCCAAATGCCCCCAGGGCCGGGCCCACCCGGGGGCCGATGAGTAAAGAAGCGGTCTCCAACTGCCATTAGTTTATATATATATGGTATCATATATATAAACTACTAGTTTATATATAAACTACTGCCAGTTGCCAGTAGGTAGTTATATTTATGACCTAGTTTCCATTGGAAGAGCGTTTTTTCATTTGGCAATAACTTTGGCGTCGATTGATGAATCCTCGCGAAATTTTCAAAACCAGTATGATGTTCACTCCAGCTTCTGTCTTCAAAGTTTCGTAGTGATCCGTCAAGTAGGGGCCAAGAAAAAGGGTGGGTCCCAAAATGTGTTTTCCCATGGTAATTCCCATAGAGATTTTAGACACGACTATAACCCGAACTGCTGAATGCACATGTGCGAATTCTGCAACATATGAGGGCAGTCACAAATAAAGATAAAAGTTACCCAGTAGCAAGACATGTTAATGAAGTGCATGGGGGTAATATCCAAGACCTTGTGTATTTTGTAACTGACCAGGTAATAAAAAGCAGAAGGGGTGGGAATCGTGAAAGGAGATTACCACAACTAGAGTCTCGATACATCCTACTATTCAATACTACGATCTCTTATGGGCTTAATTCAGATGACCTTTCAGTACACTTAGGAATCTAGACAACACAGAGACCAGCTCCACAGTTTTTAGAGGATTCTTTTAATTTGCCTATGGAACCAGGGGTTAAGAAGCAAGAAAAGCTGATGAGATACTATGAACAGAAAGGAAAAGCGATGTTGACATTTCATTAAATCATATAATCAATTTGACAAATTGCTATAGAAACTAGTCATGTATCCAATCATGAAAATGATATGTGCACTTCGTTATTATGTACACAAAAAAACTGCCACTTGGCTGGTATTGTTTGGGACATGATTGATGACAGTAGAAAAATCGATGCACTAGCAAATATAGTATATAAAGCCAAACTGTACTTAACACTGAATGTTCAGCAAAAGAAATGTTTGAAAGCACAATATGTACCATGCACTTGCACTTTACTCTGTGAATGAATTTAATTTTCATCAGAATTGACAGGAAATAAAGCAGAAGACTTCGAGGCACAATAATGTGTGTATGAATCAATAATTAAGATTTAGAACTAATTTTGTGATAAAAACAAAATTAATTATTCATGAAATTAGAATCACATCGGGGTATATGATGGAATATAAAACCATCCGATGTTTTTTGTGTGTAAACTGATGTGAATGAAGTCTTTATTCAGTTGCAATGAAAAATGCCACCCATGTGACCGGAAGTTTCCGAGGGTTTTTAAGCAACAGTAATTAACAAATGCTTGATGTGTGAACAAGGCAGCAATGCCGAAACGCGTTACAGCAAAATAAAACAAAGCGCGATAAAGAAAATCATTGAAGTGTTGTACCTCTGTATTGGGATCCGATTCTCATCGGGAAGTTGGAACTGGAATGGAAAGTTAAGCCGCTGAAGGTCGGAGAGCGGCCAGACCAACACACCCTCATTCAGGTGCCTCTCGGAGTCCTACAATTTGGAGAAGTTATGTGCAACATACCGAGGAGCCCCCCGCAAGACTGTGGTGAAACTGAAAGGAGACCGCGAGGTGGAGAGTGACCGGGAGCAGTGTGTCGGAGGACGTCTGTAAACGGGTAAGCACTTCGCAGAGTAAGGCGGATTCCCTTTGCTTACGCGCAGCGGGGAGAGGTACCGAAAAAGTAAATCTGGTGGGGAGACACTAAATGCGCTGGAAAAAGCTGAAATTGTTAATCAGCGTTTTTTGAAGTTTTTCAACTGCTGGAGCAGAATGGATGTCTGGATTAAAGAGAGGGAAGAAGCAGCAAATGCCGTGTTTGACGAGAAAGCTGTAAATACGAGTGCTCGCAATAAGGGATCAGAAACATCTATACAGGAAGTGACCTTACAAGTACAGAAGCGGAAATTGGAAAAATTGAAGCGAACAGAAGTGTCGAAATGGTGGGAAATAAAATCGTTGGACAGATATTTAGCAGTAGGAGGAGTTCCAAGGGGCTTGAGATTATTGATCGCCCCGACTTTTGAAAGTCCTGACCCTGAAATGCTCCAAGAGTGGGCAGCAATCAGTGCAGAATCATCAAACAACATGATGAGGATTCTGGTAAAATATGCCAAATGTGATAGGGAGAAATTCCTGGATGAAATTACAATCGTTGAAAAGGAAATAGGCAAAATGTTGAAACCAGAAGAACTCTTAAAATTTGAAAAAGGACTGGATGAGAAGTTGAGAAAACATAAACAGACCATCAGGGAGAGGAAGGCCGCGAAATTTATCAGAGATCGGCTCAATTACGATCGAGGCCGGATATATACCTTCGCCCGTCGGTTTGATAACCTACGCCGCCAAAGATTATCAGGTAGCCTAGGACAGGACAGAAGAACACGGGAGCGATTTTCCACTACAGAATATAGTTCAGAAGCAAGTTCCAATGTGAGCTCAGAAGCTGATATAGAATCTGACAGTAGTGCTGTGAACAAAGGAAGAAACATGGAACCCCAAGATCCCCCATCAGTCATAGATAAATTGTGTTTTTTACGCTTAGACAGGACTCTCAGTATACAGCAGAAGCCCCAATGGAAAGGAAAAAAGCAACAAGCAAATGCAAGAAATGAAGGGGAGGGTATGGAGCTACGTTCACGTGCCAAAATCAAGGATCCACATCAAAAGAAGTAATGAATGATCCAGCAACAGTTATTAATTTGTCCAACCTACTTCTCACGGAGGATGAAAAGAATACGCTTTCATTAGGATTATCTTACTGTACCAGGATAAATTTCAACTATGCCCAAACCTGCATAGACTTTTATACATTTGTGAGAAATCTAAAACTAAAGAAATTTTTCCACACCCAATCGGAGATTGCAACAGCAAAAGAACCAGAAAATACCGAGGGCATGTCCCTTGAAGCAGAGGATTTGAATTTCCTACATCAGTTGCACCTACTAGAGATGGAGTGTGAAGGCATGAAACAACCAGAGTCTGCAAAAGAAACTGCTGATATGATGGGCCTGGAAATTTATAACAGTAAAAAAACTCCATGCAAGCCGAAATCTACTTTCGTCCCCATAACACCAAAAGACTCTATTGATGTATTCACGGACTTAGTTGTAAAAGATCTGCAAGTACTATCAATTCAATCAAGTGAAGAATTTTTGCGCTGAAACAGCAGAGAGGATAGAAAATATGCAATGATTGTCCAAAAAATAAAAAATCGGAATGATATTGTAGAACGTCAGTCCGATAAGGGGGCAATATAGTATTGTGGCCACTGGAAATGTATAATGAAGAAGCGATGCTTCAATTAAGGGACAACAAATGTTATCAGAAGGTACCCAATAGCAATCTTGTAGAAACAAAAAACAAATTACACAAAGATTCAGCTAGGTGGAGAGGTCTGGGCATGATATCCCAAGATGAATACTACTTTCTTAAAGTTGACAATCCAGTGACACCCATACTACACCTTATCCCAAAGGTACATAAAAACACAGAGGACCCTCCAGATAGACCTATAATCTCTGCCATAGGTAGTCTACTATAACCAACATCTAGATTTTGGGATTTCTTTTTGCAAGAATTTGTGAGGGAGTTACCAGCCTATATCCAAGACACTAAGGACTTCCTTAGAAGGATAGAGAGTATCAAATGGAAGGATTCATTTCTCTTAATTACATGGAATGTGGAATCATTATATACAAGCATACATCATGAAGATGGATTAAGAGCAATGAGGCACTATCTTAACAAGAGATCTATCACATTATGCCAACACTCGGCCATGCTAGTAGAAATTGGCAGACTTTGTTTTGAAAATAATTTTTTCATGGATGGTACTGATACATACAGGCAGGTGCGAGGGGCTGCAATGGGCACCTGCTTCGCCCCCAGCTATGTGAATTTGCATATGGGCTGGTGGGAGGAGCAGGTGCTCAATGTGCAATATGCGGAGGAATGGGAGAACAACATAATCCTATGGACTAGGTTCATATATGACCTCTTTGTAGTGTGGGTTGGAATTAGGGTAAACGCAGAATTGTTTATACGAAAATTAAATGATAACTCACTGAACCTAGCTTTCACCAATACCAATAGTCACACACAGGTATGCTTTCTAGATCTAGAGGTCTATGTTAAGAGCAGTACATTACACACACGTGCCTATTGGAAGGCCACAGCTGGAAATTCCATCTTGCACGCTAGGAGTCACCACCCTCAAAAACTAAAGAATAGCATCCCATATGGAGAGCACCTTAGAATAAAGAGGAATTGCAGTGAAACATCAACACTGGAGACTGTACAGAAAGAGTTAACGACTAGATTCTTGCAGAGAGGATATCATCTGTTGGTACTTGATCAGGCACTATCTAAAGTGAATACAACGAATAGAACAGGTGTATTACATTCTAAGGTAAAGGACAGAGATATGAAGAAAAGTAAGAACAGAAATGAGACGCGTATGATTACCACCTACAATGCCTACCATAGCAGCATGAGAGACTGTTTAAGTAGGCATTGGCACTTGGTCAAAAGGGATCCTATACTGCGAGATTTGGTTTCCCGAAAACCGTTAATCACCTTCAGAAGGGCAAGGTCCTTAAGACAGAATCTAGTCAATAGTAGCCTGGAAATAAGGGGTGCAGAAGGGTGGTTGAGGGCCGGCACAGGTTTTACAAGTGCACAAAATGCAAGGCATGCAAAATAGGGCAAAACATGAAACGGATTACATCTCCCCTATTGAAAATCCCATGGAACATCAGAACTCATCTAACTTGTAGAAGTGAGTATGTTGTGTATATGTTGCAATGCACATGCCCTAAAATCTGTGTGGACAGTACCATCCACATGGCACATGTGCAAATTCTGCAACATATGAGGGCTGTCACAAATAAAGATAAAAGCTACCCAATAGCAAGACATGTGAATGAAGTGCATAGGGGTAATATCTAAGACCTTGTGTATTTTGTAATTGACCAGGTAATAAAAAGCAGAAGGGGTGGGAATCGTGAACGGAGACTATGACAACTAGAGTCTCGATACATCCTACTATTCAATACTAAGATCCCTTATGCGCTTAATTTAGACGAAGACCTTTCTGTACACTTAGGAATCTAGACAACACAGAGACCAGCTCCGCAGTTTTTAGAGGATTCTTTTAATTTGCCTTTGGAACCAGGGGTTAAGAAGCAAGATAAGCTGATGAGATACTATGAACAGAAAGGAAAAGCGATGTTGACATTTCATTAAATCATATAATCAATTTGACAAATTGCTATAGAAACTAGTCATGTATCCAATCATGAAAATGATATGTGCACTTTGTTATTATGTACACAAAAAATACTGCCACTTGGCTGGTATTGTTTGGGACATGATTGATGACAATAGAAAAATAGATGCACTAGCAAATATAGTATATAAAGCCAAAATGTACTTAACGCTGAATGTTCAGCAAAATAAATGTTTGAAAGCACAATATGTACCATGCACTTGCACTTTACTCTGTGAATGAATTTAATTCTCATCAGAATTGACAGGAAACGAAGCAGAAGACTTCGAGGCACAATAATGTGTGTATGAATCAATAATTAAGATTTTGAACTAATTTTGTGATAAAAACAAAATGAATTATTCATGAAATTAGAATCACATCTGGGTATATAATGGAACATAAAACCATCCAAGGTTTTTTGTGTGTAAACTAATGTGAATGAAGTCTTTTTTCAGTTGCAATGAAAAATGCCACCCATGTGAACGGACGTTTCCGAGGGTTTTTAAGCAACAGTAATTAACAAACGCTTGATGTGTGAACAAGTCAGCAATGCCGAAACGCGCTACAGCGAAATAAAACAAAGCGCGATAAAGAAAATCATTGAAGTGTCGTACCTCTGTGTTGGGATCCGATTCTCATCGGGAAGTTGGAACTGGAATGGAAAATATATATATATTCACTGAAAAAACCATAGGTTTCAGGGACGTTATAGTTAGAAATGAGCATTTAAAAAACCTAAGAAATTCAATGAAAAAACCATAGGTTTCAGGGACGTTATAGTTAGTTGGACATTTACAAAACCAGAGAAATTCGGCCATTATAGTTAGTTGAGGTAACTGTAACTCGCGCCCCCGCAATGCACTGCTGATGACGTCACATATTACATCACTCATGACATGGTCAGTGACATCACTCATGACATCACTGATGACATCTCAAATGCAAGAGTAGTGCCTGGGTGATTTGAGGAGTGCAAGGCTAGTGCCTGGATGATTTTGTAAGTGCATGGGTTATGCCTAGGTGATAGCATGAGTACAAGGGTAGTGCCTGGGTGATTGGAGTAGTGCAAGGGTAGTTTGTGGTGATTTTGTAAGTGCATGGGTAATGCCTGGGTGACTGTATGAGTGCAGAGGTAATGTGTGGGTGATTGGAAGAGTGTATGGGTAATGCATGAGTGATTCCATGAGTGTATCGGTAATGCCTGGGTGATTGCACGAATGCATGGGTAGTGCCTGGGTGATTGGAAGAGTGCATGGGTACTGCCTGAGTGATTGAAGAAACGCATGGGTTATGCCTGAGTGATTGCATGAGTGCAAGGGTAGTGCCTGGGTGATTGCTTGAGGGAAAGAGTAATGTCTGGGTGACTGGAGGAGTGCATGGGTACTGCCTAAGTGATTGAAGGCGTGCTTAAGTAATGTCTGGGTGATTGCATGAGTGCATGGGTAGTGCCTGGGTGATTGGAGAACTGTATGGGTAATACCTGGGTGATTCCATAAGTGTAGGAGTAATGACTGGATGATTGAAGGAGTGCATGGGTAATACCTGGGTGATTGCAAGAGTGTAGGAGTAATGACTGGGTGTTTGCAGGAGTGCATGGGTACTGCCTGAGTGATTAAAGGTGTGCATTGGTAATGCCTGGGTGTTTTTGGAAGAGCATGGGTAATGCCTGGGTGATTGCATGAGTGCAGAGGTAATGTCTGGGTGATTGGAGGAGTGCATGGCTAATGCCTGAGTGATTGAAGAAACGCTTGGGTAATGCCTGAGTGATTGCATGAGTGCATGGGTAGTGCCTGGGTGATTGTAGAAGTGCATAGCTAATGCCTGGATGATTCCATAAGTGTAGGAGTAATGTCTGGATGATTGAAGGAGTGCCTGAGTGATTAAAGGTGTGGATTGGTAATGCCTGGGTGATTTTGTAAGTGCATGGGTAATGCTTGATTGATTGAAGGAGTGCATGGGTAATGCCTGGGTGATTGGAGCAGTGCATAGGTAGTGCCTGGATGATTGGAGGAGTGCATGGGTACTGCCTGACTGATTGAAGTTTGCATGGCTAATGCCTGGGTGATTCCATAAGTATAGGAGCAATATCTGGATGATTGAAGGACTGCATGGGTAGAACCTGGGTTATTGCATGAGTGTATGGATAGTGCCTGGGTGATTGGAGGAGTGTATGGGTACTGCCCGAGTGATTGAAGAAACGCTTGGGTAATGCTTGAGTGATTGCATGAGTGCATGGGTAGTGCCTGGGTGATTGGAGAAGAGCATTGCTAATGCCTGGGTGATCCCATAAGTATAGGAGTAATGTCGGGATGATTAAAGGAGTGCATGGGTAATACCTGGGTGATTGCAAGAGTGTAGGAGTAATGTCTGGGTGTTTGCAGGAGTGCATGGGTACTGCCTGAGTGATTAAAGGAGTGCATTGGTAATGTCTGGGTGAATTTGTAAGAGCATGTGTAATGCCTGGGCGATTTTGTAAGTGCATGGGTAATGCCTGGGTGATTGCATGAGTGCAGAGGTAATGTCTGGGGAGGAGTGCATGAGTAATGCATGGGTTATTGCATGAGTGCAGGAGTAATGTCTGGGTGATTGGAGGAGAGCATGGGTACTACGCAGAGCTCCGCGAGCAGCGGAGTATAATAGAAAAATGCAGTTTGCGGTGATTGCACAGTGCCGGATGCTTGTCCGCACTGTGCAATCATTGCGAATGGCACCATGCACAGCGCAAGCTTTCCTTTTCCTCCGCTCGAGTAGATTTTTACTTGAGCGGCAGCTTTCTCAACGCGAACGGGCAGTTTCTCAACGCGAGCGGTCGCGAGCATACGCGACCACTCGCAATGAGAAACCTGACCCCCCCCCGCATTGAGAAATCTCGCTGGGATATTGATTTTCCACGCTCGCGCTCGCCAACTTGATGTTGACGATCGTGAATGAGGAAAAATCTCGCCAGGATGTTGATTTTCCACGCTCGCCAACTTGATGTTGACGATCGCGAACGAGGAAAAATCTCGCCGGGAGGTTGATTTTCCTCACTCGCGGTCACCAACTTGACGTTGACGAACATGAGCGAGGAAAAAAACTCCGCTCCGCAGCGCGAAGCAGAGTTTTTTGGAACTCCGCGTAACACGGAGTGCAGAAAACTCTGCAAACTCCGCGAGCGGAGCAGAGTTCACCGCCCAGGGTTAGTGCAGAAGTAATGTCTGGGTGATTGGAGGAGTACATGGCTAATGTCTGGGTAAGTGGACGAGTGCATGGGTAGTACTGCCTGAGTGATTGAAGGAGTGCATGGGTAATGCTTGAGTGATTGCATGAGTGCAGGGGTAATGTTTAGGTGATTGGAGGAGTGTATGGGTAATACATGGGTGCATGGAAGACTGCATTGGTAGTGCCTGGGTGCATAGAGGAGTGCATGGGTAGTTTCTGGGTGATTGGAGCAGTGCATAAGAAGTACCTGCGTGATTGCATGAGTGTACGGGTAGTGTCTGGATGATTGGAAGACTGTATGGGTAGTACTTCAGTGATTGCATAAGTGCAGCAGAAGTGCGTGAGTGCATGTATGAGTGCATGGCTAGTGCCTGAGTGATTGCATGAGTGCATGGGTAGTGCCTGGGTGTTTGGAGGAGTGCATGGGTAGTGCTTTAAAAAATGGATGACTGCAATAAAAGTGACTGTAAACATTAATTCATATTATTATGCTTATTACATTATTTCATCTTACCTTCTTTATTGAAGTAGATACCAAACTCAGTGAAACTATTTTACAGTAGTTTTGTTGTAAACTGAATTTAAAATCTTTTCAAGCTTTAGTATTACTTTCTGTAAAACAAAGAAGAAAAACTGTTATTGCTTATAATATTATAGTTTTAAGAACACAACATAATTTTAGAATTACATAACGATTCAGTTTCCCTTTTTTGCTGTTCTCAGATTCTACTGAATGTCACCATTCACAGTGATTTCAATGTAGATCATCATATAACAGCGGGGAAAAAAATACAATCAATGAAATTGTAAAAAAACAAATCTGCGTTAAAAATATTTACAACAAGTTCAACTATCTGTTTACCTATCTACAGTTTCTAAATTATATTTTTCCACTACAATAAATCATTTATTTCTCTGAAGTACATTTCTGAAATATACATTCTCATTTACATCGCATATAATATAAAGATCAAATATATAAACTATTTCTTTCAAACACAATTTTGCAAATGTAATAACAATTAGCTCAAACAATAATCCAAACAGTAATTTTTCACATCTTCCCAATAGGCCGAATAATGTTTCCAAATCAATTTCCATTGAAAATATCCAAAATAAACTCAATTATTTGTGTTTACATCTTCCCAATAGGCCGAATGATGTTTTCAAAATTTTGGCATCAAAAATATCAGATATGAATCTGGTAATTTGAAAGGCAACCTACATTTAAATTGCAAATGGGCATCATTGCAATGTGTACATCCTTTATTGCACTTTAAATATACAGTATAGTGTCCAGATGTTGTAGTAGGTCCATCATGGAAAATAATAACCACAGCCTTAAAAGTTCTTCCTGAAATTGATAGTTGACTTGCGACAACATTTTTAATTTTTGTTTCCAATTTTCTTTCATTTGCTCTACAACGTTGCAGCATTGAAAATGAACACTCTTCACATTTATGATCCCATCTGTAACTTAGTCCAAATAATTTTTCAATTTCTATTCCTTCATCTTCCAATACACCAAGCATAAACATAAGAAATTATTGTGCATCTTGTTGTATATTGAGTGTAAATTGTGAAGAACCAGTACATATATCCAAAAGATGCCGAATGCCAGAAGCAGTATGGATTTTACTTCTCTCAGTTACCAACTTTTGAAAAACATTATGTAGTAAAGAACAGAATCTTTTTTCTCGATTTTCCATAATTTCACGATGAAGATCTTCCAGATAAAACACAACATTGACAATTACATTAGTATAGCAATTGAAACCTGAACTATTTTCTAACTGGTATCCTACAATATCATCAACAGTGTCCATTTTCATTTTCTTTGTAGCTTCATCATTCTCTTGAGTTGTTTTCTTTTTTTGAACCTCACTAGAATGTTTGTCATATTTTCGTTTTGGACACACTTCACGCTTTTCATATACGAGATATTCACCTAAGTTAGGAGCATACAGTCTTCTTAACTGATTATAGTCTCTTACACAATTTGCATCAGCACTAACCTTTTTCTCATCAAAATCAATCAAATACAAACCAGATAATGTTCTTACTCGAGACAATGCAACGTATGCCAATCCTTCTTTAAACACTGTACTTCCAATATTTACCAAAGCACTGTCTGCACTTAAACCTTGAGATTTATGAATGGTTACTGCATATGCTAAAGAAAGAGGAAACTGTTTTCTACGAACATACAAGTCTTTTAGAAGCAAAAAACGAACAGCACAATGTCCAATCTGTTTTACCTCTTCAATCTGATCAAATTTAATCTTCAAAAATTCAATTCCATCTCTGTTCTGATAATTAACAAAATCAACAACTTTTCCCATTCTTTCATTTACTAAACCTTTTTCTACATCCAAATTACGTCGTAAAATTACCCAACAGTTTTTACATACATATAAAGTCTTTTCTAAACAAGCAGTCTTAGACACTGACTTTTCCAAAGAAGCCAATTTTGACTGTAATTTCTCTGAGAGAAGAATAGTAACTCCTTCGTGTTCTATTTTATCAATGGCTTCCATTTTCACTATTGGTTATTTTTCCAGTTTCAAAAGTTCATAATTGAATGTCGAACACTCTTGCAGTGTTGGCATTAGGCAAACTATAGACTTCTTTTCTCCAATTTTTTTGTACATTATTTCAGGTGCAATGTATTCATTCGGAAACAAATTTGTTAATAGCCGACTTTGTAAAACTTCTTTACCATGTTGTGTCAAAACTCCAATTCTTATATCTTGAAGAATGTTTCCATAGTGTTCATCACTTGCTTGTCCCATATTCTTAATAAGTTCTGTATATTCAAAATGAGACCAAATGTTTACATTTCCAATACTTCCCAAAGATTTCCTAGTATCTTGATGGACAAGAGTTTTAAAACTGGTTGTCCTTTCACAGGAATCAGTTGTAGTAGATCGCCAAATACAATTACATGTTTTCCTCCAAATAAAACATCATAATCTGTTTTTAATATCTGTTGCATTCTTAAATGTACAAAGGCAAGCATTAAGTTTGAGACCATGCTCACCTCATCAATGATTAGAAGTTTCATTTTCTTTAGTACTCTTGAGACTTCATAACAAGCTTCTCAGATAGTTTATGATATTCCAACTTATTTTCATGTTCTACTGGTAGCATGAGTAAACGATGTAATGTAATCCCTTTAATGTTGTGTGCCGCTAACCCAGTTGGAGCTGTTACAACACAAGATAAATGTGATTCAGTGGTTTTCTGTAACTAACTGGTTAAAACTTTAATTAAGAAACTTTTCCCTGTTCTAGCTTGACCACTGATATACATTTGAATAGGTTTAAATGATGTGCAGTTGCACTCTTTTTTTCTTGCAGTAAACCATGCTGTATCTGTTGTGTCACTTGCTGATATATTTCTTTTTGTTCAACATTTAGTTGATCTTCCAAGTTTCCCAACTCAATTATATCCTGTTGTGCTTGTTGCATTGCCGTTTCTACTTCATTCATGGCTATTGCTGCTTCATTTTTAAGAATTGGTTGTCCTAACGGAGCTTGACTTAGAGGAGCAGAACTTTGACTATCTTGAGAACTGTCTCTAGCTATTTCAGCTGCAATAGTAGTTTCTTGTTCAATCTCTTCATTTAACATTTGTAGATAATTTGGAAAAATTGTGCATTGAATACTATCTTTACATGCATTAAAAGAATCTTCATAGCAGTCAAAATCTCCAAGTAATACCATTTCAGTACACCAAGGCTTGAAGAGTTGCAGAAGTGCTAAATAGAAAAATTCCATTTTATCTGGAGTTTCGCAACTGAGTTTTCTGTGATTAATAAGATTTCCTTTGGCATGTTTTACCAAACATCCATCACATCCAATCACTGCATATTTTTCTTCATTTATATTTTCTGTAACATTTCTCTTAAAACTATAATGTTGTAGTACTTCATAGAGACATATGTTTTCCAGATGTGGACTTCTTTTGGGATAGTACGTTTCCAACATATTT
This sequence comes from Calotriton arnoldi, assembly GCA_963921515.1. Taxonomy (NCBI): domain Eukaryota; kingdom Metazoa; phylum Chordata; class Amphibia; order Caudata; family Salamandridae; genus Calotriton; species Calotriton arnoldi. The sequence goes on from CAWUFW010002898.1 coordinate 707,846, forward strand.
GTTTTAACAATATCTGTACTTTCTGGTTCATTCAATGCTAAGTATTCAATTTCTTGTACAGATTTCAAAACTCGATTTCGTTTTGCAGCAACTTGCAAGACCTATACTTACCCAAATGATTCCTCTTGACTTTGAATATAAACTTGCAGAGGTCAACCGATGCGAACATTCGTAGGATCCAATCTCTCGATGGGAAAGCATCTTCAAACTAAAGCTGTACAATTTGTTACTAAGAGTCTTCTCTTGTGAAATTTCTTCCCACATTTCTTTCAACTCTGTCTTTTCAGATTTGGTTATATATGATGTAACATAACGAGCAACAGCAAGCGAATTATCTGCAACATACTGGATATCCATGTTTGCATTCCACATTGACAAAATCACTGGAGTGTAGTCATTAATATACTTTGAATCTTAAACTTCTTTTTATGTTGTAAGTATTGTTTGGAGATTTTCAAGTTATAGTATGTCTTACTGCTGACATGAAACTGTTGACTCTTCCTTTTGAAATTACTGGACGTGGGAATCCAAAACGACATTTTGTATAAAAGTTTCCCTTTGCCGTGTATTTTTGTCGACAATATTTTCCACATCGATGACTTTGAAACTGTAAAACGTGATGTCTTACTCTTAAGCTGTTTTCTCCTCCTTTTTTTGGAATGGCACAGGTAACATAGTATTCAATGAAAGACAAAACAGTTTCATCAGAATCGGTTCCAAATTTAGGTGCATTCTTGATCCATAATAGCATGTGTATATGAGGAGCACCTCTGGCTTGGTACTCCTGTCTCTAAAAGAAATCAATAACTTCTCCAAGAGGTGGATTATTTTTATTGCAGATAAAAGACATCATAGCTTGAAACCTATGATTAAAATATCTGCACACTTTTACAGGATCCAAAGAACAGAGTCCTCCAGCTGTCTTCAATTCAATGTTTTTTACATTTGAATTTGCTTCTCGTAGAAATTCAAGTAAATCGTCCCATGCGTATTCAGCACAGCTAAGCGTAACAAACCACGTAGGGGTTCCTAAGTTCCTTAACATACATTTAAGTTCTCCGTGACCACGATACCAATACTCATTAGTACCACATTGACACGCCATCAAATTAATTAACTGAGATTCTAAATGATCATCTCTTTGTTGAACTTTATCCAAAAATTCCTTTGCAGAAAGATGTGTAAGATGAACTCCTGTTTTTATTATGTGGTTCACTGCATATGAAAGTCCAGACAAGTCACTTTCAAACAGAAGATGAAATAAATATGGAATACACTGTCGAAATCTTGGATCTTCTGAGTACAATCGTGTTGTACGATATTCTGAAGCTGGAATCTGTACTGGTCGTTCATCATATCGTCCACCTTTTCCAGTGGGGAAGAGCTGTGGAAAACAACGAGCTACTAAACTTTTTTCCCGTACACTCATGGGAGTTCCCTTCGCTTTCTTCATTTGGAATAATTCAATAGTGTTTCCTATCACTTCTTTTGAATGTAGAGGATGTATACTATAATGTTCATAAATTTCTTCTTTCCTCGAGTTGTCCACTTTTTCTATTTGGCCAGTTGAAATTTCTCTTTCATCTTCTATAGAAAATTCTTGTTCTTCCACATATACATTTTTATAATACATTTTATTTTGTACAAGTTATAATGTAGCCTTTTGAAGTTTAGTGACATCTACTAACTCTTGCCATATTTTCCGACTCTTTGTTGGTACACCATTAACTAGAATAACTACAGGTTCACTTTCCTCTGTCTCTATAACAACAGTTTCAATATTTTTCTTAAAATCTAAAGGTAAATACACAACTCTCCCTTTTAAACCTCTTTGTAAATCTGTTGGAGGCAGCTTACCTGTTTTAGGCTCCATACGAACTATAGCCTGAAACGGATGCACAGATTGAACAAGAATTCACTCATAAGCATTTAAATCTACCAGTTCCAGAGGAATAGCTACCAACTCTAGGTTGTTATGTACAGCTGTAGCTGGCATTTTGTTCTCTTCTAATTTGTTGTAACGATATTTACAAATACGTTGATCACTACCCAACTCAAAACGACCTTCCACCAACAAATAAGCACCAAATTGCTCCCACTTATCATTGTTTTCCTTTTCACTTTTTAAATACACATCAACATTCCTAGTTTGACTTCTATAGTGAGTACGTCGACAACAAATACAAACATAGTTTGGTTTTTCACAAGAAACTACCTTAAACTTTGTAATTTCTTCTGCAAACTTCTCAGTAGTACTATCTTCCACCTCTTCTTCAACACCTACACTTATCAAACTTTCACTTTCTCTACACTCCTCTTGAGGACCAAAGAAACAAAACTCTATATCATCAGAATTTTTTTTACATCCAATACTGAACCATGCAAAAGAGCTGTGTTTATTTCATTAAAGATAATGCAGGACTTTTTACATAGTACAATCTTCTTACTAACTTCCGCATTTCTGAGTGATGTACTGCTAACCCTCTTAAATGATGAAAAGTACTTCTAAACACTTTTCTAGAAAGACAAGCCAGAGAATGACCGTGCAAGTTACTATATTTTCTCACTTTACAAGGATCTAGTCCTTGCAACATCTAAGGGGCCGATTCCGATCTCGGTCGGAGGCGCACCCAATACCATTCGGTCGGGAAAAAAGCCATGCGAATGCCTGTTTCCCGACCGATCCACATTATTCCGAACGAGTAAGTACGATGCGCACAACAGCAAAGAATCCGGCCGAGTCCTACTCACCCAATCCAGGTCCTGTTCTCCGACCGAGGCGAATCCGGAAACGCCGAATCGAGTCGCACGGAAGGGAAAATGCAGGCCCGTCCGGCCGGACAAGTACGATGCGCGTTCCGTACGCGCCGAACCCGTCGCTACGTCCGGCACGTCAAAGCTTCCGGGAGAGGCGCACATAAGCTCCGATTCGCGCCACAACACGATCCACGGCTACGAGGCGAACACGCCAGCGACGAGGACGACGCGAAGCAATGAGAAAGACGAACAAGACGAACCAACCATGAATCCCTTCGTTCCGATCCTACCAATATTCTACATTTACTACCGGAACAGGCACGGACGCGTACGGCGCAGAAGGTAAGTCAGACACCAACCACAAAAACATACAACACGTACACGACACATCACACACACACAGAGGGATGCAGAATTTACTTACACCAGCAACAGCAGCACCATAGGGGCGGGATGCCCATCACCAATGCCACATATGCACACAGGGGCCTGGATGCGCAACACCACTACCACCCCTACCCAGGGGGCTGGATGCCAACCACTACTACCACCCTTAGCCATGGGGGTGCCAGATGCCCACCACTACTACCACCCTTACCCAGGGGGGCTGGATGCCTACCACTACTACTCACCCTTACCCAGGGGGCTGGATGCCTACCACTACTACCACCCTTAGCCAGGGGGGTGCCAGATGCCCACCACTACTACCACCCTTAGCCAGGGGGGTGCCAGATGCCCACCACTACTACCACCCTTACACAGGGGGTGCCACATGCCCACCACCACTACCACCCTTACCCAGGGGGGGCTGGATGCCTACCACTACTACCACCCTTAGCCATGGGGGTGCCATATGCCTACCACTACTACCACCCTTAGCCAGGGGGTGCCAGATGCCCACCACCACTACCACCCTTACCCAGGGGGGGCTGGATGCCTACCACTACTACCACCCTTAGCCAGGGGGGCTGGATGCCTACCACTACTACCACCCTTACCCAGGGGGGGCTGGATGCCTACCACTACTACCACCCTTAGCCATGGGGGTGCCAGATGCCCACCACTACTACCACCCTTACCCAGGGGTGCCACATGCCCACCACCACTACCACCCTTACCCAGGGGGCTGGATGCCTACCACTACTACCACCCTTACCCAGGGGGCTGGATGCCTACCACTACTACCACCCTTAGCCATGGGGGTACCAGATGCCCACCACTACTACCACCCTTAGCCAGGGGTGCCACATGCCCACCACCACTACCACCCTTACCCAGGGGGCTGGATGCCTACCACTACTACCACCCTTAGCCATGGGGGTGCCAGATGCCTACCACTACTACCACCCTTAGCCAGGGGGCTGGATGCCTACCACCACTACCACCCTTAGCCAGGGGGCTGGATGCCTACCACTACTACCACCCTTAGCCATGGGGGTGCCAGATGCCTACCACTACTACCACCCTTAGCCAGGGGGCTGGATGCCTACCACAACTACCACCCTTAGCCAGGGGGCTGGATGCCTACCACTACTACCACCCTTAGCCATGGGGGTGCCAGATGCCTACCACTACTACCACCCTTAGCCAGGGGTGCCAGATGCCTACCACTACTACCACCTCTACCCATGGGGGGCTGGATGCCTGTCACTACTACTACCTCTACCCATGGGGGGCTGGATGCCTACCACCAACACCACCCCCACTCATAGGATGGACAATGCATGACACAACCAGCACACCACAACCTAGGGAATGCAAGAAAAAGACATCCCCCAACACCATGACAAGCGTGTGTAGACTGTGTCAAATGCCTACAACACTGAACATGACTTTGAACATACAATGTGACCCCCTATCACATGTGCCACACATATATGTGTGTGGCCCCCACAATGCAAGCAAGCCATGACCATTGTGGCAATGGGGTCCAAAACCCCATCATCACAGTGACCAAAATGTAAGTGTGGGGTCCATAGCTGAAGCACATTTTGAACATTGTGGCAATGGGGTCCAAACCCCCATCATCACAGTGACCAAAATGTAAGTGTGGGGTCCATAGCTGAAGCACATTTTGAACATTGTGGCAATGGGGTCCAAACCCCCATCATCACAGTGACCAAAATGTAAGTGTGGGGTCCATAGCTGAAGCACATTTTGAACATTGTGGCAATGGGGTCCAAACCCCCATGATCACAGTGACCAAAATGTAAGTGTGGGGTCCATAGCTGAAGCACATTTTGAACATTGTGGCAATGGGGTCCAAACCCCCATCATCACAGTGACCAAAAGGTAAGTGTGGGGGCCCATAGCTGAAGCACATTCAGAACATTGTGGCAATGGGGTCTAAACCCCCATCATCACAGTCACCAAAAGGTAAGTGTGGGGCCCATAGCTGAAGCACATTTTGAACATTGTGGCAATGGGGTCCAAACCCCCATCATCACTGTGACCAAAATGCAAGTGTTGACAAAGAAAAAGCTGCAACTGCCAAACTGCATGGATGATTCCTGGTCACAGAACATAAAACACATCAGTGGCAAAGTAGTGCATGTGTCCCATTGCAACATAGATTGGGGAGGCAAATACTGCAGTGCAAATAAGACATACCTTTGGCCATGTGCAGACAAACAACACCCATGGGGGCTGACACTGTCAACATTCATCAATGACACAATGACAGAAGTGACCATCAGAATGCAGACCCACATATTTGCACCAATGGGCACACAAATGCAGATACCCTGTGGAGACTGTAGATGTGAGGTGAAGAGATACCATACCATGGCAGCAATGGGACACACAAACCATGATCATTGTGCTGACCGATGACCTAGGAGTCCCAGGGACAGCAGGGGAAACCCACCAAACAACATACAGCCAATGGCACACCTAAGATATGACAATGCAGTGGTGCAGATGCACAAACACAAACAGGCAGACCCACACTGCACATCAAACACAACAGGTGAGGGGGGTGCCAGTGTCCCCAGGCAACCACACAACACATGAGGAGGCCTGAATACCAATTACACAGATGTGCATACAGTGCCACACAAAGGTAACTCATGGATCCAAATCCCCTATGTGGGCAATCAGGCATTGTCAGATGAGAGGAGCACAAATCACACATGTCACACAAGCATGTAGGAACAGCAACTGACACAGCAAGACACAGACACACCACAGCACTACCCCGAGGGCCCCCACAATGTGGTGACCCTGGGCTGCATTACAATCCCACTGTGATGACAAAGCTAAATGTCGTTCACACTGTGAACCACAGTCATGTGTCCTGAGCAACAAACTACCATCACACCTACACAAGCACAAATCAATCAGCATGGCCAGTAAGCCAAGGCCAACATGGAGGCAGGGGTGTAGCCGGGCAACAACTCTCATCTGCACACACTCAACACCACACACCTCGACCTCCAACAATGTGCAGCAGTGAAGCACACATGCACTGGTGACATTGCACATGCACCCATGACAATCCCAGGGTGGTGGGTGGGAACCAAGGTGCAGAAACACATCACACATGGCCACTCAACAAGACTCCTGAATGTCTGACACACTGCACACTACGCTGTACATGGACATGACGGCAATACCACACCAACCAATGGGATCCCAGCCACAGTCACACACCAATGAAGAAGCCAAGGTCACCCACAAAGAACACACATAGACAACTACCAACATTGCAGCCCGGACCCTGAGGAGTGCCAGCAGTCACACACACAACGTGTCACAATCACTGAAAGATAACACAAACTGGAAATCACATGACAGGTGTAAACAACAAGTGCCAAGGGGAATCCTGACTGTGACCCATCTGCGTCTGCACACAAACTCAGCCCTGACAGCAAACACACCTATGGGTGACACCCTGATGACCAGTAATGTGCCATGCACCCACACCACAGAGAACCCAGGGAGAAGACTTTGGGGAAACATAGGTCAACTCAGCAAGCATCACAAACAGGTACAACACTAGGGATCCCAGCATGCACAGCAAAACGGAAGTGAACACACAGACATGCTCATACAACACACACCTTGGGCGCAGGCAATGTCACAGGAGTACACACTGCCATGAGGGGACTCCACTCCTGTGTGAGGAAAGCTGTGCCATATGTTGCCTCAGTAGGGCCCCATCATGTCAGCTGAGCACTTGGTCACACAATCAACAATTAGCACCAAATGAATGCTCCCGTCACATCAGCCTGGTCATGGGAGTGCCAACGAAATCATCAGCACAGATCCAACACACTTGTATAGCAATGTTGCACTGACAACACAGATGAGTCCTTCCCCATTGATGCCCAAACCTGCATGTCCAGTGGAGATGGCCACACGGTCAGGGAAGTAGACGAATTGAACAATGGCAGGCACAACAGATGTGCAGGGGTGGAAGCCACAGATGTGAAATTGCTAATGTAAGTAGGAAATCCCATTGCCAAATATTGAACACATGACACCCTCAGATGCTGCTAAGGATGACATGGATACACCACAGGATAGGACACATTCCCCTGGACCACATGTGTTCCTGCACAGTAACACTTCATTATCATGAGACCAAATATCACCATCACTGCAGCAAGGGCATGGTTAGCATCTTCAACAACATGTACATCAGAAGCAAAAGCACTAGAGAACAGAAAGTTGCTTTATTCAGCATATGTGTGTCCAAAAACTCAGAGAACAGTAATGCTCCAACAAAGGCCAATGGCCAGTCCATCAAGTAAGTCAATACAGGGTGACAGTGGCAGATGTCACCCTACGCATGCCTGCACTCCACAAAACCAGGGACAATCCACTAGGAGGGGCAACCGGGGGGGCAGGCCAGGCACCGCAGGGACAGGATCAGGGCTCACCAGGAGGAGGCAGGGAAGGGGTGGTGGGTGCTGGAGAGCCACTGACAACTGCAGTGGAGGTGTCTGACATGGTGTGTGCCGGCACAACTGGGGGGCATGGCTTAGATGGTGTGTGTGCCGGCACGACTGCAGTGGACTGTGCAGATGGAGTGGACAGGTCCGCCACTGCAGTGCCCAAGTCAGACAGGGTGGTAGTGGACTCCACTGCAGTGCCTACCTCCAGGGGAGGAGAATGGGGAACAGGCAAGGTGGGCTGGACAGAGGGGAGGACACCCTCACCACATCAGTGGCACAGACAAGCGCAGCGGGGTGTGGTGCCGGGAGAGCAAGTGGCAGGGGGAGAAGGCCGGATCCTCTTGGGGATGGTATATCTGTGGGTGGGGGAACCTGGGGCAGGGTGTGGTGGGGGCACCTGTGGAGTGGGGGCCTGAGGGATGGAGGAAGGAGACCTGGTGCCTGAGCTGCAGGGCGGCGGCGGGGTCTTGCTCTTACGACTCCGGGGGACTTGCGGGTGGGGGCCTCAGTCTGTCTGCGCCTGGGGGAGGGTGTCCGGGGGCGAGGGGCACTCTGCTCCGTGTGGGTGGGCTTCCTCTTCCCCCTGGATGCTGGAGCAGCTGGATCGTAGGGGTCACAGAGGAAGAGCCGCTGTGACTTTGGGGTTGCAGGTGAGGCAAGGGAGGGTGCTTTGGAGGGAGAGGCAACTGCGCAGTGCTTGTGGATGCGTGTGTGTGTTCCAGGGCCCCATCCCCTGTGAGTCTGGTTTCAGTCCCCTGACTGTGCGTGCGTGTGTGTTTTGTTTGTGGCGTGTGTGTCTGTGTGCTGGACGTGTGTGTGCTGGTGTGTGCCTGTGCCGGTGTGTGTGTGCTTGGGACGGGTAAGGTGCTGGGGAGTGTGGATGGAGCAGAGGCAGGAGGGGTGAGGGACTGTCTGAGGAGGGACACTGCTGCCGTCAGGGAGGAGTCCATGGACCTATTGCCCCTCTGTAGGTCAGACATGCCCGATGAGATGCCCTCCATGAACGACACCAGCTGAGTCAACAGAGCGGTGTGCGCATGGATGACACTCAGCATGGCTGTCTGCCCTACATGGAGCTGGCGAAGGAGGTACACAGACTCCTCACTCAGGGCAGCAGGGGACACAGGGGCAGGGGTGCGGTGCCTGGCCCAAAGGAGACACGCTCCCGAACATGGGAGCCTCCACGGACCTGGGGAATGGGAGCCGATGGGAGGGCGGTGGTGGTGCTGGTGGTGGCGGGGACAGCAACACTAGCTGGGGTGTGGTGGCTGCTGACACCCGCCTCCATAAGGGAGTCATCCTCCGAGCCGCTGTGGTCCTCAGCTGAGGTGGATGCTGCTGAGGACTCCTCGGTGTGGCTCCCCTCGCCCTCCGTGCCACTGGGTCCCTCCGACCACTCCTCGGCTGCTGACCCAGTCTGGCTCTCCGGCTCCTCCTGGTCCGTGGAGCTGTCCCCTTCCGTGGCCGTGGATGTATCTGCAATCAATGGGGAAACAGACAGACATCAGTCACCTGCACCAAACGCACACACCACTGTGAGCACAGCACATTACAGAGCAAGCCCTGGCATCATTAGTTGAACATTGCTAAAAGTGCCCTAACTGAACAGGAGAAGCCAATTGTCAGTCTGATGCCAACCATGGCACTCACATCCCACATGGCCTTGCACCCATCTGTCTGGTGTCTGTTGGATAGCAACACCCCAGTGTGGACACATGCACCACCTACACAGTAGTTGGACAGTGCAGAGGACACGGTATAGCATGTGGACATGCACACATCACAACTCTTGCCACTGAGTCAGTACAGGTTTCCGGATGAAAGGGATGCCCAGAGTCAAATAGGAAATGCATGTGATGCATACCAGCGACAAACACCATGATGCACCCATGTCCTGATAGCCATCGCCACAATGGTGTGCATGTAGCACATGTCACTCCCCTGCAGGATCACCAATAAGTAGACACATGCCATGGCGGAGGCATGACTGCTAAGTCCTACATCACTGTCTCAGTGATGTATGACTTGGCAGCCAGACAACAACACTCTGCACTGTGTCACAATAGTAGGTCATGGGGAATGCAAGTCCTGGAGCTGCACAAGTGCACATGTACATCCCCCACACAACACATCATCTTAACCCTCATCTGTCCAGGTCATACCGATTGGACATATGGGAGACCTGTGACACTACCCTCTGAACCTGAGCCCCTCACAATCTGCTGTGAATGGGAAACAGCTGCCTGAACTTCACATTCGCATACCCCAGTCTGCACGGGCAGCTGATCAAACACCTATGTGACACACAAGTATCGTCTCCTATGGTCACATCTCCAGTGGCATGCTGAGCCCCTACCGAGAAACACCCCAGCAGTCCTGGCAACAAATCCACAGCACACTGACACAGAGGCAGACACCTGAGGGGTCAAATCACTGCGCACAACGTGTCAGCTGATACACGGGAGTGGGAGTACAGGTGTATTGGATGGGCTGGAGTAGGCATGACTGTCCTGCCCCACATGAATGAATGATGAGCCCTGGACAGTGGATAGCTGGCTATGTATGTGTGACACACGTAATCTGCACACTCCTGGGGCCCAAACATTGTTCCCACCCGCTGCATGGGTGTGTGCCAGATACCCCAGGCACATGTGGTGGCTCAGCTCAGCAAGTGGACCGCATATCAGAGCAACACGCAGATTACATGTCCAAACACAGGCATTGTGTGAACAATGGACCCACCCATGATGCCCACAACAGAGTTAGAGAAACAGATGCTGTCCCCCACCTTGAGTGAAGCAACCTGCAAGGACACAGTCCCAAGTGACACAATTCCCTGAATGTAAGGGCCACACCTGGGTATCAGATGAGGAGTGGGCAGTGCACAATAGAGGGACATGGCTCCTGGACAACATGACTGCTGTACTGTGGCAGTTTAACCAGGCCAGAGGAGGGCACATAGCATGTAATACAGAGTTCACAGTGCAGTCTTTGACTCACCCCTCCTTGCTGCTGTCTGGCCTTCAGCTGCCCATCCAGGTCTGGAAACACCACCGCCAGGATCTGGAGCATGTGGGGGTCAGGGTCCGTGTTCCGCCCCTCCTGCGAGGAGGCGACATCTTCAGCTGGACCCGTGCAATCCTCCGGGTCCAGCCCCGAAGGTCCTGCCACCTCTTCTGGCAGTTGCGGATCCGGCACTTGTAGACCCCCACGGACCGGACAGCCCAGACGATGTCCTTCCAGATCTCCTGCTTCCGATGGGCATTAACCTGTGAGGATGACAAAGTGAAAAGGCCATTACTACACATGCAACATATCCGTGCATGACACAGTTGTATATACATGTCTCAATCACAGGGGCACATGATGTACACAGGCAGTGCAACGCTGCCCATGGACAGTTTGCCAGAAGTCACTACATGGTATCATTGCATGGGAAGTAAAACCTTGTTCAAATGCACTGTCATTGCACCATACCTGTCCAGTGCATGTCACTACACACTATGGGGGTGACAACTACTCAGTGAGCCTGCTAGCCAGTGGCGTGCAGACTTTCAGCCTTGCTAGTCAGACAAAATGCACATTCAGAAAGGCAGTGCACAGAACACTCACCTGCTCCCCTGGTGTCCCATACAGCTTGCTGTACTGTGGAAGTAGGCTGTCCAGCAGGGCCTGGTTCTCCTCAAGGCTGAAGGCTGGGGCTCTCTCCACAGTACGTGCCATTGCAGGGTCCAGAGGGGGCAGAGACAGCAGCAGTGCAGTGGCAGATGTCGTCCTGGAGCATGTAGTGCAGGCAAGTTAGCTCTCAGGGGAACAGCCAGCAATATATATGTGCTGCAGAGGCAGATACTGTCCCATGTGTCCGAAGTGATAGGTCCAAGTCGTTTGTATCTTCTGAATCTGGCCAATCCATGGAATAGCAGCACCAATACACGCCCACAGCATCCTTCAAATCTTCAACTTCATGACATACATGATTTTGCAACATTGTTGTGGGTGACCAACTGAATTTCCAGCAACCGACTCGTTCGAATTTCGAAAACGCGTCCGTTGCCAGGCTAGGCCATTGACAATGGGTGCGCACCGATCGGTCCATTGCGGTTCAACGCGTACAGGGGTACAACGCGTACCCGCACACATTGAATGCAATGGGCCGGCCGGGTGCACCGATCGGTCCATTGTGGTTCAACGCGTACAGGGTACAACGCGCACCCGCACACATTGAATGCAATGGGCCGGCCGGGTGCACCGATCGGTCCATTGCGGTTCAACGCGTACAGGGGTACAACGCGTACCCGCACACATTGAATGCAATGGGCCGGCCGGGTGCACCGATCGGTCCATTGCGGTTCAACGCGTACAGGGGTACAACGCGTACCCGCACACATTGAATGCAATGGGCCGGCCGGGTGCACCGATCGGTCCATTGCGGTTCAACGCGTACAGGGGTACAACGCGTACCCGCACACATTGAATGCAATGGGCCGGCCGGGTGCACCGATCGGTCCATTGCTGTTCAACGCATCCCTGTACAAGTGACTGGCATATGTCACCATGCCTGTCTCAAGATGAACATATGCCAGCCACAAATAGCTCCCAGGGAGTGAGGGGCACACCTACAACACCACAGCCTGTCCAAACTGTATCATAAGGCATGTAAGGCTGCATTTCCTATTGTGTGTATGTTGGTGTACATGTTGTCCTGTGGGTGTCACCTGGGGGCAGCCACCCCCAGGCTGTGCACGTGTTCATGGGGACAAGATCCTGGGTGTTACGTGTACATGACCACTGTGATGTGCAACTGTTCATATCTTAGCATGTGCCATGGTCACATTTCACGGTGGTGTATGTGTATGTCATGTCACATACCCCGTGAGTCCCATGTGGGACGGTATGTTTGAGCCAGGGTGACCCAGTGGCACAATAGTGATGGTCCTCCACAGTCTGTGTGCATGTAGTGTTTACAATGTCTCTGATTTCATGTGCACAATGGGAGACAGTCTCCACATCCACGTTGTGTGTGCATGGACTTTGATGTTGTGCGTGTGTGTGTCACAGACGTCCATGTCTGTCCTGCAGAGGCAAGTGGAACCACTACCTGTGGGGGTCATGGTTGTTTTGCTGTGGTGTATACATGATACTCCATGTAATGCCAGTGTCCATGTGGCAATACAGGGTCCCTGGGAATGTACCTGTCGTTGAGCTGTGATGCCTGGGGCACATCTGTCCTCACATGTCACTGTGGGGGGTGATTGTGACATGGCAGCAGGAGATGGGAACTGTGACACGGCCTCATGATATCCTATGGGCAAACCTGGGACTTATTGATGCCACTTGTTGAACCGTGATGACAGATGTTGGCCATGTATGTACCATACATGTCCTTACGGAACTGCACACTTCATGTAGTTGTGCCTCATAATGATGTATGATGTGATATTGAGTGTGTTCAATGCCGCATATGTGGGGTGACTGACAATCTTGCTTTCTTCTCCTCTGCACTGCAGGGCTCCTGCTGTCCATAGACCATTCCCAGACCTGGCAACGATGGTGGAACGGGACAGCATCCGACGGTACCGCTTCACCAGGCAGCTGATTGAGGATTTGGCAGTGCAGTTGGCCCCACATTTGCAGCCTGGCCGGCCGTATCCTACAGCGCTGACCTCCAAGGTGAAGGTGATGGCAGCCCTACACTTCTTTGCCACCGGTACCTTTCAACATACTGTGGCGACTGCTGGTGGGATGTCACAGACCATGTTCAGCCGTGTGCTCCGCGATGTTTTGGAGGCAATGTTGCTATACCTGAACCGGTACATCTATTTCCCTAGACTGCAACGACTCACTGACGTGAAGAGTGACTTCTATGCCCTGGGGAGGATGCCGCATGTCATTGGCTCCATTGATGGGACACATGTGGCTTTGGTACCACCACAGGCCCAGGAGCAGGCCTACCGTAACCGCAAGCACTACCACTCGGTCAATGCACTGGTGGTGTGTCTTGCAGATATGACCATCTCACACGTGTGTGCCCGTTTCCCTGGTTCAGCACACGATGCCTTTGTGATGAGGAGTAGTCGCATCCCCAGGATGATGGCACAGATGCAGAACCAGCGTGCCTGGCTTGTCGGTGTGTACTGACTTTGTGCCATTGTGTGTGATCTGATCTGTAGTATTCCGCCCACTTTTCCAAGTCAGCTAATGTGCACTTGTCTGTCCGTAGGTGACTCGGGATACCCCAACATGCCGTGGTTGCTGACACCCCTCAGGAACCCTGTGCCACCAGCCCAGATGCGCTACAATGAGGCACATGGTCGGACCAGGAGAGTGATTGAGCGGACATTTGGTCTCCTGAAGAGCCGCTTCCGCTGCCTCGACAAGACAGGAGGGTCCCTCCCATATGCCCCAGCGAAGGTGTGCAAGATTATCATCGTCTGCTGCATGCTCCACAACCTGGCAGTGCGGAAGGAGTTGCCTCTCATCCAGGATGAAAATGACCAACATCCGCCACCTGTGGAGGATCCTGGCCTGGACCACGATGCCAGTGATGATGATGATGATGGTGATGTCCGCACACAGCTCATCACCAACTTCTTTAGCTGAATGTGAGTATCCTGAGGTGTCATGTCAATGATGTGAGTTGGCATGATATGTGTAGGTGGTGCTCTGGTGCTGTTGGAGTGTGTCCATGGGCTACTTGACTGGATGTGTGTAGCGATGTGTGCTTACAGGTGGTCTGTACTCCCCAACAGTGTTGACATGCTAACTTGGTTCTGGGTGGGTATCTTGTAACATGTATTGTGCATGAGTTTTGCTGTTCTGTCCTGTTCTCCATTGCTTTTGACTGTGTGTCATTTCTGTCCTTCACAGGGTACTTTCAGATTCGTTTGGTCAACTGTGTCCACCGACGACGTCATTGTACTTCCAGGGTGGTAGCTGTTGTGTCCCTACAGGTGATGTGCGCCACACCCATGGACTTCCTTCCTTCTACAGTTGTTGACTGTGTGCCCGCTGCCAGGTGGGATTACCTTGCATCTGTAGTGGTTACGACATGTTGCAACTGTGTAATAAACCTGTGCTTCACTTTGTGATGTGCGTTGTCTGTGGTCACACATTTGACTGTCATTTGCTTACTGCACCTGTGGGCTACTTGACTACAACTGGGAATAGGTGTGGTGTCTGTGCATTGCACCGTCTTTCCTGGCAACATCAGTGTAGGCAATGAGTCAGATGGCCTAGGTGTGTATGTGTTGTGTAGCCCTGGTGGTGTGTCTCCCTCATATGTGTCACGTTGCCATTACTCACATGCCTGTGTTGTACTTGCTGTTGCAGTTCGCATACACAGTGTAGTTTTGCAGTTCATCATCCCCATGACAGCACCCACGTTGGAATCACAACAGAGGCAAGTATGGTGTATTAGTGTGTTTATTGTGATACATTTGTGTGAATAGTGCACAGGATGGTTAGTGCTGTACATTTATATTGCAATCAGAAGTTCCTAGATGAATTGAAAGTCCGGGTAGACAAAATCCCCAGTATCGGGGCCACAGTTGTCTGAGACATTGGTCCAACTTGTACTCCCCATGTCATGTGTGGGAGTTGTGTTGCCGTCAACAGGGTGAACAGTTTGCGCACAAAGGTGATCATCCAGAACAGGTTCAGGCTTCCTGGGGTTGCACTTGGCCATCGGCCTCTCACTTGCCCCTCCTCGGACGACCCCTCTTCTTTGGGGGGCCCCTCAAGTACAGGCTGCTGCGGTGCAGGGGACTCTCCGCCAGAGTCATCCTCCATCCCTGTGGCAGTTGCAGTTGTTTCAGCACCAGATGTTGTTGGCACACAGGGAGGTGTAGACTGGTTGCTGGTCATCTGGCGGAGGCATTGTAATATGTCCCTATGCACCGCCGTCATCTCTTGCAGTGTGTCCCACTTGGACTCCACGCGGGACATGTGTGAGTCCAAGCGGGCATGATGGGCAGCCTGCTGCTCTTTGATGTCCCTGAGGAGCCCCACTACCTGGCTGAGATCTCCGGTGCTGGACTGGTACGCATCGGCTATGCGTGCCAGTTGTGGGTCATCATGCACACCAGACACCTCTGCAAGCAGCGACCTCTGTCTCCCACCCCTCCCACCACCCCTGCCAACATGTGCAGTGCATGCAGTGGTACGCACAGATGACCCTGGTCCCCCTTGGGGGTTGGTGGTAGTGGTGGTATCCATGGCCCCACGTTGGTCCAGGGTCCCTGTGCTGGTGGTGCTCCTTGTTCTGTCCATGTCGGCAGGGATGGTATTTGTGGTGACAGTCGTTGGAGGGGTGGGTGCAGGGGGTGCAGCTGGTGGTCCTGCTGGTGCTGCAGCTGGTGGTCCTGCTGGTGCTGCATGTTGACTTGCACCGGAGGTGCCAGGTTGGTCTTCTTCATCCGAGGAGGGCAGAGGCTGTTCGACACCAGTGAGCTCCGTATCCTCTTGAGCCTGGGACTGGGACTCCTCAGCGTCTGCTGCTGTGTCCCCATCATCACCTGTTTTTGGGAGACACACACAATGTATGTTATGTTTCTGCAGGCATCAATGGTTGGCACACCTGACAGTTGTGATTGTGCCTCTGGGTGCGGGCCTGTACATTGCATTGTCCTAAGTTGTCACAGTCAGGGGTTGATATTGGTGTAGCACATTGTCCTGCATTATTTGGGCATTTCTATGTATTTGTTGGGGTGTGAACATGGTCTGCATTGGTTGTATTTGGTTGACAGCCGGCCCTCCTTCCCACCCAGCCAGTCAGTTATCCCACCATGGACTGTGCTTGCATTGCAGGGAGTGAAAGTTGTCTTTCAAGATGTCAGTCAGTGGTGTCCTGCTGTTGGTTGTTGCACAGTTGCCAGCGGGGCCTTGTGCTCCCCACAGCAGTTGCCAGTGTCAGCCATCTTGTCAGTTGTTTTCCACTCCCTGTGATGTGAGCATGGTTCAGGGTGGTGTTGATGGGACAGTTGTGGGGGTGAGCTATGTCTGTGACTATGACTCCCATCATGCTATTGCCTCCACCCCACTTCCCAGCATTCCCATACTTACTTGCTTTTGTGGGGAGTTCAGTGTGTGTGGGTGTGAGAGCAATGGCAAGATGGCTGACAGTGGTGTCCTGCTGTTGGTTGGTGTGCAGTTCCCAGCATGCCCTTGTGCTCCCCACAACACAGCACCAGTGTCAGACATCTTTGATGGGCCTTTCCACTCTCTGTGGGATGTGCATGCGTGAGTGTGAGCTTGCTGGGCCATGTGGGTGGGGGATGTTGAGCTGTGACTACGACTCCCATCATGCTATTGCCTCCACCCCCCTTCCCAGCATGCCCATGCTTCCTTCCTTTTGACTCTGCTGCCCTGTGGGGTGGGCTGCCTGTGCTGACAGGATGGCTGGGAGTGTTGTCCTGGCAGATGTTTGGCTAAAAGTCCCAAGAGTGTCCCTGTGCTTCACACAACATAACCCAGGGTGGTGGTTCTTTGTGGGATCTTGAGTTCGGATGTGAGGCATTGCATTCTCCCAGGTGGGTTATGTGGAGTTTGTGTTGAGGGTGTGTGTGAGGGGAGGTGCTTGTGACTATGGTCAGTGCTGCAAGTCCTCCTTCCCACCATGGAACGTGCTTGCATTGCAGGGAGTGGAAGTTGTCTTTCAGGATGTCAGTCAGTGGTGTCCTGCTGTTGGTTGTTGCACAGTTGCCAGCAGGGCCTTGTGCTCCCCACAGCAGTAGCCAGTGTCAGCCATCTTGTGAGTCCTTTTCCACTCCCTGTGATGTGAGCATGGTTGTGAGTGGTGTTGATGGGCCAGTTGTGAGGCTGAGCAATATCTGTGCCTACTACTCCCATCATGCTATTGCCTCCACCCCCCTTCCCAGCATGCCCATCCTTCCTTCCTTTTGACTCTGCTTCCCTGTGGGGTGGGCTGCCTGTGCTGACAGGATGGCTGGGAGTGTTGTCCTGGCAGTTGTTTGGCTAAAAGTCCCAAGAGTGTCCCTGTGCTTCACACAACATAACCCAGGGTGGTGGTTCTTTGTGGGATCTTGAGTTAGGATGTGAGGCATTGCATTCTCCCAGGTGGGTTATGTGGAGTTTGTGTTGAAGGTGTGTGTGAGGGGAGGTGCTTGTGACTATGGTCAGTGCTGCAAGTCCTCCTTCCCACCCAGCCAGATATCCCACCATGGAACGTGCTTGCATTGCAGGGAGTGGAAGTTGTCTTTCAGGATGTCAGTCAGTGGTGTCCTGCTGTTGGTTGTTGCACAGTTGCCAGCAGGGCCTTGTGCTCCCCACAGCAGTAGCCAGTGTCAGCCATCTTGTGAGTCCTTTTCCACTCCCTGTGATGTGAGCATGGTTGTGAGTGGTGTTGATGGGCCAGTTGTGAGGCTGAGCAATATCTGTGCCTACTACTCCCATCATGCTATTGCCTCCACCCCCCTTCCCAGCATGCCCATCCTTCCTTCCTTTTGACTCTGCTTCCCTGTGGGGTGGGCTGCCTGTGCTGACAGGATGGCTGGGAGTGTTGTCCTGGCAGTTGTTTGGCTAAAAGTCCCAAGAGTGTCCCTGTGCTTCACACAACATAACCCAGGGTGGTGGTTCTTTGTGGGATCTTGAGTTAGGATGTGAGGCATTGCATTCTCCCAGGTGGGTTATGTGGAGTTTGTGTTGAGGGTGTGTGTGAGGGGAGGTGCTTGTGACTATGGTCAGTGCTGCAAGTCCTCCTTCCCACCCAGCCAGATATCCCACCATGGAACGTGCTTGCATTGCAGGGAGTGGAAGTTGTCTTTCAGGATGTCAGTCAGTGGTGTCCTGCTGTTGGTTGTTGCACAGTTGCCAGCAGGGCCTTGTGCTCCCCACAGCAGTAGCCAGTGTCAGCCATCTTGTGAGTCCTTTTCCACTCCCTGTGATGTGAGCATGGTTGTGAGTGGTGTTGATGGGCCAGTTGTGAGGCTGAGCAATATCTGTGCCTACTACTCCCATCATGCTATTGCCTCCACCCCCTTCCCAGCATGCCCATCCTTCCTTCCTTTTGACTCTGCTTCCCTGTGGGGTGGGCTGCCTGTGCTGACAGGATGGCTGGGAGTGTTGTCCTGGCAGTTGTTTGGCTAAAAGTCCCAAGAGTGTCCCTGTGCTTCACACAACATAACCCAGGGTGGTGGTTCTTTGTGGGATCTTGAGTTAGGATGTGAGGCATTGCATTCTCCCAGGTGGGTTATGTGGAGTTTGTGTTGAGGGTGTGTGTGAGGGGAGGTGCTTGTGACTATGGTCAGTGCTGCAAGTCCTCCTTCCCACCCAGCCAGATATCCCACCATGGAACGTGCTTGCATTGCAGGGAGTGGAAGTTGTCTTTCAGGATGTCAGTCAGTGGTGTCCTGCTGTTGGTTGTTGCACAGTTGCCAGCAGGGCCTTGTGCTCCCCACAGCAGTAGCCAGTGTCAGCCATCTTGTGAGTCCTTTTCCACTCCCTGTGATGTGAGCATGGTTGTGAGTGGTGTTGATGGGCCAGTTGTGAGGCTGAGCAATATCTGTGCCTACTACTCCCATCATGCTATTGCCTCCACCCCCTTCCCAGCATGCCCATCCTTCCTTCCTTTTGACTCTGCTTCCCTGTGGGGTGGGCTGCCTGTGCTGACAGGATGGCTGGGAGTGTTGTCCTGGCAGTTGTTTGGCTAAAAGTCCCAAGAGTGTCCCTGTGCTTCACACAACATAACCCAGGGTGGTGGTTCTTTGTGGGATCTTGAGTTAGGATGTGAGGCATTGCATTCTCCCAGGTGGGTTATGTGGAGTTTGTGTTGAGGGGTGTGTGAGGGGAGGTGCTTGTGACTATGGTCAGTGCTGTGAGTCCTCCTTCCTACCCAGCCAGATATCCCACCATGGAACGTGCTTCCATTGCAGGGAGTGCAAGTTGTCTCTCAGGATGTCAGTCAGTGGTGTCCTGCTGTTGGTTGTTGCACAGTTGCCAGCAGGGCCTTGTGCTCCCCACAGCAGTACCCAGTGTCAGCCATCTTGTGAGTCCTTTTCCACTCCCTGTGATGTGCGCATGGTTCATGGTGGTGTTGATGGGACAGTTGTGGGGGTGAGCAATATCTGTGACTACGACTCCCATGATGCTATTGGCTACACTGACTTGCCCAGCATACACAGAATTCCTTTCTTTCAGTGGTCTTCACTGTGTGTTGGTGTTGTAGTGGTGGCTACATGTCTGGATGTGTTTGTTAGTTATATTTGTGCCACTGCCTAGCTGTAGTTGTAGTTGTGTTTGTACATGTGATGACACGGTTAAATGTAACTTTGAGATGGCATGTGTTGTGTTTATCTGACTGACATACACATTTTGGGATGATTCTGTTCTGGTTGCTGTGTAATTGCTAAGAGTGCATGGTTTGACTCTCCCCTTGACAGTGATGTGTGTGTGTATTGTGGCAGAATATTGTGTACATTTGTTGTGTACTCACCAGGCTCTGGGATGTTTTCTAGTCCATAGACGCTCACTGGCGGAAGGATGGCCCGCACCTTCTCCTCCCAGGTCCTGAGGTATACTGTCTTGGCAGGAGGGCCACTGCCGGTGTGTTGGCTTAGGAGGTAGTCCTTCTTCAGCAGCTCCCGTACCCTCCTGCGCACGTCATACCACCTGTTCTGGATGTCAGTCTTTGTGCGCAGACATGGTGATTGTGCGTTCACCCTGTTGATGATCCTCTCCCACATCTTTGTTTTCTGGGAGATGGGTGTCTGTTGGACCAGTGCGCCAAACAGCTGTGGCTCTACCCTGAGGATCTCGTCTACCAGGACTTCCAATTCACAATCTAGGAACTTGTGATTCTTCTTTGGGGGCATGGTGATGGGTGGTGATGGTGAGTGATGTGTGTGTTGGTGTGCAGGTGAAGGTGTGTGAGTGTGTGTTTTGCTGGGTGTATGTGAGGTAGCTATTTGTTGGTGTGCTGATGGTGTGTGGCTTGTGTGAGGGATGAGCTGTGGGTGTGTGGTTACTGTCTGTTGAGTGCTGGCCGGTGAATAGCATTTGCAAAGGATCATGGTTGGGTTTTGTGTCCTTTATATGGGTGGAGTTGTGGGTGTGTCTTTGTTCTCTGTCCCCCCCCCCCCCCAGTATTTATTGGCTTTGTAATTGCTTGTTTGGACTTTTTTTGTGTATTTTCCCTTAGTACTTTCTGTGCATGTTGGAAACGTTCTTGTGACCGAGTCGGACCCTGCAGTTGTCTCGTACGGTCTTCTCCGTTTCGTTCACGCTTGTTTGTGCTATTTTCTATGCTGCGTACGCGTTGGTCGCGCTGTTTTGTGTTACTTCGGCTCGCAGTTTTGTATGCGTGTCGGTCGTACGGCTTGTCCTCCGTACGACTCGGTCGTGGTTTTCGCGCCTTGCATCGTACTTTGCTGTTTGGAGTTCGCGGGTACGTTTCGGTCGGATTTGTTCCGGGTGCGTGTCGGTCGGTTCGATTCGCCTGTCTTTCCGGCCGGATGGCTGTTTTCCGTGCGGCTCGGTCGTTCGGCTTGGGTTCCGTACGTGTCGGTCGGATTTTGCACGCTTTGCATCGTACTTGGTGGGTCGGGCGCCACAGGTACGTGTCGGTCGGAATTAATTCCGGCCCCGAGTCGGTCGGTGCTTTTTCCGGCCCGAATCGGAATCGACCCCTTAATCTTTTGTTTAACACTTTTTTTACCATAATCTCGTAAGAAATTTCGTAATATATCAATAGATTCCTGTCGTATACTACAAATACTACTACAATCCCACTTATACACTGGAGCTTGTGTACGTCTCCCTTGAACTTCTTCAGCTATTACTTGTTCCATATTTCTAGGAATCATCTTTTCTTTTTCAATTGGACAACCGTTTTTAACCTCATAACAACGACCCCTGGTATCAACTGCATGAACTAATGTACTTTGTTGAAAATAACTTTCTTCATTAAAAAAAGGTTCAGTACTAGAAGTGTGCTTCCATTCACCCGAACATATTTTGCAAAAGTTAGTTATATTAAACAGTCTTTTTCTTTGACTTTTCTCCTTCATAAACTGCATTGTTTTATTCAATGTCTTCATTCTCTTCAATACTAATATAAACAATCTTCTTTTTAATTCAAAAGCCTTTTCGACTACACTTTAAATCTGTTGTTTTTTCTTGTAAAATGCTGATCTTCTTTTATATTTTTTGCAATCTTTCAATAAATTTTGTAGTACTCTACTTTTATACATTCTCTTCCTAATGTCTTTATATTCTTTCATCCTTCTTTCAATATAGATTGTTTTCCCATAACCTGATTTTCCATTAATTTGTCCTTTTTTTGTTTCCTTCTGATTGGTTGTACAACTTTTCTTTCTCTTTTCCCCATATTGAAAATTCATTACATTCTTAAAAACACTTTTAATAAATTCTTTAGTTCTCTTACCAGACGTTTTTTTCTTCAATGTCACATGTTGTACTTCATCTAATTTCTGCTTTTCTCTCTCCTTTAAATAGTACTGTTTTTTTTGTTGTCTTTTCTTTTGCACTTTTCTTGTCATACTGAATTTTTCTTAATAATTATGGAGAATATCTGGAAAAAAGAAAAGTTTAAATAGTTTTGTTAAATAATTTACTATTATTAAAATAATTATATAAAAATATTCTTATGTATAAATAAATAAATATTTTTAATTGCACTCCAAACCTATATCAGGCACTGCATAATTCCTACAATTAGAAGAAATCACAAGCTATACAACAGAATCACAGAGCACAACTAAAGAATTTCTCTACTGCTACCCAAATCAAATCTAAAGTGCAGTCTGTCAACTTTTAAGGCCTGCATAATGTTGTGATTGGGGTATGTCTCTACTTGCACATGTATTCTCATATGTGTCATACATTTGAAGATGCTTTACATATAAAACAGAAGTATACATATATTTGTATGCTTTTTTTTATATATAGTAAACTAGCAAAAAGCACAGACTCATACATGCATGGTTTCAAAAAGATAATGAAACTTACAGCACAAACATGTAAAGGGTTGCTTTTTTGTTTTTACCTATACTCAATACCTAACTGTTACTCCTTTCTATATCCTTTTTCTTTCTTTCTACACCTCTCTTCTCTCTTTCTTCACTCCTGTTCTCTCTTTCTGCACTTTTCTTCACTGTTTCTACACCCCTCTTGAATGTTTCTGCACTACTTTAATCTGTTTCTACAACTCTCTTCCTCTTTCTGCACCCCTTGTGCCTCTTTGTGCACCTCTGTTGCTTCTTTCTGCACTTTTCTTGCTTCTTTCTGCACCTCTCTTGCTTCTTTCTGCATTCCTGTTGCCTCTTTCTGTACACCTGTTACCTCTTTCTGTACCCTTCTTCCATCTTTCTGCATCTCTGTTGCCTCTTTCTGCACCAATGTTACCTCTTTGTGTATCTCTGTTGCTTCCTTCTCAACTTTTCTTGCTTCTTTCTGCAACTGTGTTGCTTTTTTCTGTACCCCTGTTACCTCTTTCTGCACCTTTCTTCCCTCTTTCTGCACCTCTGGTGCCCCTTTCTGCACCCCTCTCCCCTCTTTCTGTACCTCTTTTATCTCTTTCTACACCACTCTTGCTTCTTTCTGCACTTCTCTTGCTCTTTCTCTATCCCACTTCCCTTTTTCTACACCTCTCTTACTTTTTTCTCCACTACTCTTGCTTCTTTCTACACTTCTATTACCCTTTCTGCACCCCTCTTACCTCTTCCTACATCCTTCTTCCCTCTTTCTGCACGTATCTTGCCTTTTTCTGCACCCCTGTTCCCTTTTTCTGCACCTCTCTTGCCTATTTCTGCAACTGTCTTGCCTCTTTCTGCAATTGTCTTGTCTTCTTCTGCACCACTGTTGCTTCTTTCTATACCTCTCTTGCAAATGTTTACACCTCTCTTGGCTCCTTCTGCCCCCCTCTTGCCTTCTTCGACACCTCTGTTGGTTCCTTCTGCACTGCTCTTCGATCTTTCTGCATTTCTTTTGCCTGTTTGTCCACTTCTCTTGCCTCCTTCTGCACCTCTGTTGCTTTTGTCTGCACTTCTCTTGCTTCTTACTTATTTATTTTGACTATGTTCAATACTTAACTACTAGTAAAATGGTAAAGCAGTAGCAGCAGAAAAGTAATGTTTAACTTATGTTAGGTGACACATTAGTGATTATGATACTATGTAAGACTCTCTGGAAAACTTCACTTGAAGTGCGCTAAATAAATCTAAGTGTCTCTTTGAAATATGAAGTGCACTCTCTCAACTTTTAACGTCTTCATGGTCTTCTGTTTAAGATATGTCTGATCTTGTACATATATTGTGATATGTCTTATACATCTGAACATAGTACACATATAAAACACAACTAAACATCTGTTTGTATGTTTCTTTGATATATGATACTACTAACAGAAAGTACAGACATATGCATGCATGTTTTTAAGAACATTGTGAGACTTACACCAGAGACATATGAAAGGTTGCTGCTATATCTTTTACTAGGCCCAACACCCTATGTAGTCATAGTGCCTGAGTGCTTACCTGAGTGTAGGGGTAGTGTCTATTAGAGGACTGCATGAGTACTACCTGAGTGATTAAAGAACTGCATAGGTAATGCTTACGTGATTCCATAACTGCATGGGTAGTGCCTGGGTGATTGGAGGAGTGCATGGGTACTGTCTGAGTGATTGAAGAACTGCATAGGTAAATCCTGGGTGATTAGATGAGTGCAAAGACAATGCCAGCATGATTAGACTAATACACAGATGCTGCTTTGGTACATCGAAGAATACATGGATAGTGCCTGACTGATTGGAACAATGCATAGATAGTACCTCGGTGATTGCATAGTTCAAGAGTTCTGCCTGGGTCATTACATAAGTGCATGTGTAGTGGCTGGATGATTGAAGCACTGCTTTCGTAATGCCTGTCTGATTGCATGAGTGCAGGAAAATTGCCTAGGTGATTGCATGAGTGTAGGGATAATGCCTGGGTAATTGCATATGTGCAGAGGTAGTATCTAAGTGAATGCATGACTGTAGAGATAGTGCCTGTGTGATTCTATGAGAACGAGAGTAGTGCCTTGGTGATTGCAGGTGTAGTAAGGTAGTGCCTGGGTGATTGCATAAGTGCATAGGTAGTGCTTGAGTAATTTTATAAGTATATAGGTACTGGCTGAGTGATTGAAGGAGTGCATAGATACTGACAGGGTGATTGGAGGAGTGCAAGGGTAGTGCTTGAGTGATAGAACCAGTGTATAGCTAATACATTGGTGATTGCATGAGTTCAGGGGTAATATCTGGTGGACTACATGAGTACATGGAAAGTGCCTGGGTCATTTTATAAGTGCATCGATACTGTCTAGGTGATTAGAGTACTATTGTGGTACTACCTCAGTGATTGGAGGACTGTAAAGGTACTGCCTGGGTGATTTTATAAATGCATGGGCACTGGTTAAATGTTTGGACGAGTGCATAGATCCTGAGAGGCTGATTGGAGGAGTGTAAGGATAGTGCCTGGGTGATTGAACCACTGTATAGCTAATGCACCAGTAATTCCATGAGTGCACAGGTAATGTCTAAGCGATTACAGGAGTACATAGGTAATGTCTGGGTGATTCATGAGTTAAGGGATAATATCTGGGACATTATAAGAGCACATAGAAGTACCTGTGTGATTTTATAAGTGCATCGATACTGCCTAGGTGATTAGAGTACTATTGTGGTAGTGCCTCAGTGATTGGAGGAGTGTAAAAGTAGTGCCTGGGTGATTTTATAAGTGCATGGGCATTGGCTAAGTGAATGGACGAGTGCATAGATCGTCAAAAGGTAATTGGAGGATTGCAAGGGTATTGCCTGGGTGATTGAACTAGTGTGTAGGTAATGCATTGCTGATTGCATGAGTTCAGAGGTAATATCTGGGGACTACAGGAGTACAAAGAAAGTGCCTGGGTGATTTTAAAAGTGCATTGGTACTGCCTGGGTGATAGGAGTAATACTGTGGTTGTGCCTCAGTGATTGGAACAGTGTAGAGGTACTGCCTGGGTGATTTTATAAGTGCATTGGCACTGGCTAAGTGATTGGAGGAGTGCATAGATTGTGAAAAGGTAATTGGAGGAGTGCAAGGGTATTGCCTGGGTGATTGAACCAGTGTACAGCTAATACATCGGTGAGTGCATCATTGCAGGAGTTATGTCTGGGGGATTAGAGGAGTACATAGGTAATGCCTGGTGATTCTATGATTGCAAGGGTAATATCTGAGAGATTACAGGAGTACATAGGAAGTGCCTGGGTAATTTTATAAGTACATGTGTACTGCCATGCTGATTGGAGTAGTACTGCAGTAGTGCCTGAGTGATTGGAGAAGTGCAACATCCTGAGTAGTAGCAGAATACAGGGGTAGTGCTTATGAAATAGTGGACTGCCTGAGTGATTGATTGAAGAAGTGCATAGGTAATACTTGGGTGATTGCTTGAGTGCATGCATAGTGCCTAGGTGATTTCAAGAGCACATGGGTACTCTCTGAGTGATTGAAAAACGGCATACGTAATCCTGGGTGACTGCATGAGTTCTAAAATAATGCCTGTGTGATTAGAGCAATGCACAGATGGTGCCTTCATACATCAAGGTATGCATGGGTACTGCCTGACTAATTGCAACAATGCATAGGTAGTACCTAGATAATTGCATGAGTGCAAAGGTTGTGCCTGGATGATTGGAAAACTGCATGGGTAGTGCTTGGTTGATTACATGAGTGCAGAGGAACTGGCTGAGTGCATCTATCAAAGCATCAGTAGTGGCTCAGTGAATGTATCAGTGCATCTGTACTGCCTGGGTGATTGGAGGAGTGCAGAGATAGTGCCTGACTGATTGCATAAGTGGCGGAGTAGTGCCAGACTGATTGAAGAACTGTACATATAGTGGCGTAGTGCATGGATTAGGGCATGGGTAGTGGCTGGGTCATTGCAGACTTACAGCTGAGACATCTCTTCATGTTGCTGCGTTATATTTGACTACACCCAACATCCTAAGTAGTCGAAGAATACTGAAATAGCAACACAAAAGTGTGGTTTATAACATGGTGTACACTTTTCTAGTACAGGTTCACCATTCTCTAACTGCTCAGGGTATTGGGCCTACCCAAATAGAAAACATCAAACCAACGCATATCTCTGTTATAAATATTTACCATATTCATAAAGGCATGTATGCATGTGTCTCTACCTTTTACTAGTACTATCATTTATAATAGAAACATACATAAAAAAATATCTCTCGTTTATACATGTAGCATCTTGAGATGCATAATACATATGAGAATACATATGCAAATAGGAAATTCATCAATCACACGACCATGCAGACCATAAAACTTGACACACTACTCTTAACATTTTGAACAGACACCTAGATTTATCTGGCATACATCAAATAAAGTTTTACATAGACTCTTTTAAACCACCATAATCAGTAATTCCTCACCCAACATATATTAAACATCACTTTACTGCTCCTGCTACATAACCATCCTACTACTACTACTGAGATGTACAGCCTACCAAAATACAAAGCAACATCCCTTCACATATTTCTATTGTAAGTCAACCCATATTTAAAAAAGCATGGATGCATGAGTCTCTACCGTTCCCTAGTACCATCATATATAAAAGAAACATAGAAATAGATATATACCTGTATTTTATACATCAACCATCTTTACATACATAACGCATATAAAAATACATCTGCAAATACAAACATACCTCAGTCACAAGATAATGCACACCTTAACACTTAAAAAGCTGCACTTTTCATTTCAAGTAGAGATCTAAAAACATATGGTATATTTCAAGCACTTCAGTGCACAGGTAGTGCCTGGGTGATTGGAGGAGTGCAAGGGTAGTGTCTAGGAGATTTTATAAGTGCATGAGTACTGGCTGAGTGATTACATAAGTACAACAGTAGTGCGTCCGTGATTGAAAGAGTAGAAGGATAGTGCCAGGGTGATTAAAGCGCTGCATAGCTAATGCATTGGTGATTACATGAGTACAGGGGTAACGTCTCTGGGATTAAAGGAGTACACAGGTAACGCCTGGGTGATTCCATGACTACAGGGGTAATATCTGGGGATTTACATGACTACATAGGAAGTGACTAGGTGATTTTATAAGTGCATGGGTACTTCTTGGGTGATTACAGGACTACTAAGGTATTGCCTGAGTGAATAGATAAGTTCAAAGGTAGTGCCTGGATGATGTCATAACAGCATGACTACTGGCTGAGTGATTACATAAGTACAAGGGTAGTGCCTCTGTGATAGAAGGAGTGCAACAGTAGTGCCTGGGTGATCATATAAGTGCATGAGTAGTGACTACATGATTCAAAGAGTGCATGGGTAATACCTTAGTGATTGCATGAGTGCAGCAGTAATGTGTAAGTGATTACATCAGTGCATATGTAGTGCCTGGATCATTTGAAGACTGCATGGGTAGTACTTAGTTTTTTTTTTATAACTGCATGAGTGTTGCGCCTAGCCAAATATAAAGCAGCAGACTATTACATGACTCAACCATAAGTCTCTCCATATTGTTAAAAGCAATCATACATATGTCTCTACCTTTTCAAATCATCATCATATCTAAAAGAAATATATAAACAATATTTCTGGAATAAAGTGAAACCTACAACTGAACCATGTAATAGATCTGCCTCAGTGATTGCATAATTCCATGGGTAGTGCTTGGGTGATTGTATGAGTGCAAGGGTAGTCACTGGGTAATTGCAGGAGAAGATGGATAGTGACTGGCTAATTGCATAAGTGCACATATACAGGTTGAGTGCATGGATAAGTGTTTAAATAGCACCTGAAGGCATAGATGAGTCATGGAGTAGTGCCTAGGTGAATAGATAAGTGCAACAGTACGGCCTGGGTGATTGTATGACTGCAAGGCTAGTGCCTGGGTTATTACATAAGTGCATAGGTAGACTCTGCATGTTTCTATGACTGCAGGGGTAGTACATAACTAGTGCCTGGGTGCATCCATGACTAAAGGGGTAATATCTAGAGGATTACTGGAGTACATACCAAGTGAGTGGGTGATTTTATAAGTGCATGAGTACTGCTTGGGTGATTGCAGGAGTACTGAGGGAATGCCTGAGTGATTGGAGGTGTGCAAAGATAGTGCCTGGGTGATTTTATAAGTGCATGGGTACTGGCTAAATGTTTGGACGAGTGCATAGATTCTGAGAGGCTGATCCACCTAATCTGGATGTCAAGGAGCCTCTCAATTACAGACCAATTTCTAGACTTCCATTCCCCGCAAAAGTAATTGAAAAAGCAATAAACACAGAACTTTCTGCTTTCATCAAGGACAATGACATCCTGGATCCCTCTCAATTTGGATTTCGCGCTCAGCACAGCACTGAGTTGCCTCTCATCACAGCAACAGAGGAGCTTAGGCTGATACTAGACACTGGGGGGAATGCAGCGCTGATCCTAATGGAACTGTCAGCAGCCTTTGATACTGTCAATCACAGGCTGCTGCGGGACCGGATGTGTACCATGGGGATCAGGGGTAAGGTGTTATCCCTTTTAAGCTCCTTCTTGTCGGAGCGGTCTCAGGAAGTGGCTATGGGGAACATGGTGTCACCCCCCTTTGCATTGCCTTGTGGGGTTCCCCAGGGCTCTTCCCTTAGCCCAACACTCTTTAATCTCTACGTTACCCCGCTGGCTAGTCTAGTAAGAAGCTATGGCTTCGCCCTTGTGTCTATGCTGACGACACACAGATTATCGTCTCGGTGAGCAGCTCTGCCAGCCAGACGCATACTAGGTTTTGCGGCTGTATGAGCCACATTGCAAAGTGAATGTCAGACAACTGTCTGAAATTGAATTCTTCTAAGACTGAAGTCTTGCTGCTGGGGAACAATTCTTCATTTTGGACAAACAGCTGGTGGCCTGACCAACTGGGCCGGCTGCCCAAGCCAGTACCTAAAGCCAAAATTCTAGGTGCTTTGTTTGACACCAAGTTGTCCTTTGAAGCTTAAATCAACGCTCCCACCTCTGCATGCTTCTTTATCCTGAAACTTTTGAGGAAAATCCTCCCGATAATACCTATGGAGTTAAGGAAGACGGTGGTTTCAGTGTTGAACTCCTTAAGACTCGACTACTGTAACGCCCTCTTTTCTAGTGCTCCACGGCGTAGCATCAACAAACTTCAAACAGCCCAGAACGCAGTGGCAAGATTATTGTTGGGCATCTCTAAATTTGATTCAGTCTCATCAGCTTTGATCAGACTCCACTGGCTACCGGTGGCTAAGAGGATCCAATATGAATTGTTATGCATCACTTTTAAATCTCTCAACAATATGGGGCCATTACAGCTGATGAAATTTCTTAAACCTCACACTCCTGCAAGAGCCCTTAGATCGGCCGAATTGAGAAACATAATTGCTCCTAGAATCAGCAAGGTGAGATGGGACGGTAAGAGCTTCACAGCCACAAGGGCCAACCTTTGGAATTCTTTGCCTATCACGCTGAAAAAGAGAATAGTTTCCTTAAATTCAGGAAGGGCCTCAAGACTTGGTTGTTCTCAGTTTAATGGTTTTTACTTCCTCTGTACTGATTGCAGCAAAGGCAGCGCCTAGACACCTCAGGGTATTTGTCGCGCTCTACAAATAGTTTCTCATCATCATCTCTCATCATTGCAGCAGTGTAAGAGTAGTGCCTGGGTGATTGAACCACTGTATAGCTAATGCACTGGTGATTGCATGAGTGCAGAGGTAATGTCTAAGGGATTACAGGAGTACATAGTTAATCTCTGGGTGATTCATGAGTTAAGGGATAATATCTGGGCGTTATAAGAGTGCATAGGAAGTACCTGGGTGATTTTATAAGTGCATCGATACTGCCTAGGTGATTAGAGTACTATTGTAGTAGTGCCTCAGTGATTGGAGAAGTGTAAAAGTAGTGCCTGAGTGATTTTATAAGTGCATGGGCACTGGCTAAGTGATAGGACGAGTGCATAGATTGTGAAAAGGTAATTGGAGGAGTGCAAGGGTATTGCCTGCGTGATTGAACCAATGTGTAGCTAATGCATTGGTGATTGCATGAGTTCAGAGGTAATAACTGGGGACTACAGGAGTACATGGAAAGTGCCTTGGTGATTTTATAAGTGCATTGGTACTGCCTGGATGATAGGAGTAATACTGTGGTAGTGCCTCAGTGATTGGAAGAGTGTAGAGGTAGTGCCTGGGTGATTTTATAAGTGCATTAGCACTGGCTAAGTGATTGAAGGAGTGCATAGATCCCGAGAGGGTGATTGGAGGAGTGCAAGGGTATTGCCTGGGTGAATGAACCAGTGTATAGCTAAAGCATTGGTGATTGCATGATTGCAGAAGTTATGTCTGGGGGATCAAAGGAGTACATAGGTAATGCCTGGTGATTCCATGATTGCAGGGGTAATATCTGGGAGATTACAGGAGTACATAGGAAGTGCCTAGGTAATTTTATAAGTGTATGTGTGGTGCCTGGGTGATTGAAGTAGTACTGCAGTAGTGCCTGAGAGATTGGAGGAGTGCAAGGGTGCCTGGGTGATTGAATCATTGTATAGCTAATGCATTGGTGATTACATGAGTGCAAAGATAATGTCTTGGGGATTAAGCAGTACATGCATAATGCCTGGGTGTTTGCATAAGTTGAGGGATAATATCTGGGGGATTACAAGAGTACACAGAAACTGCCTGGGTGATTTTATAAGTGTCTGGGTACTGCCTGAGACATTGGAGTAGTACTGTGGTAGTGCCTGAATGAGTGAAAAAAGTGCAACATCCTGAAAGCATGCATGCATATGTCTCTACCACAACACTATGCACACCTCAAAAATTCATGGAACAAACTTCAAATTTAAAGCAAAGACCAAAAATTATGTGGCATAATTCAACTGTACCTCTCTAGAGACTTATAAAAAGTAGCGTAGTCACTAATACCTGATCTCAACATCTTTTAAACCACACTATTATACTGCATCTTCACCATTCTACTACTACTCACAGTGTTGAGCCTACCACATAAAAAGCAACAACACCTCTTTGTTATACATCATGCACCTTCAAATGTATAAGACATATGAAAATACATATACAAGTAGAGACATACTTGTGACAGAAGTCCATGTACACCTTAAAACTTAACAGACTCCACTTCAAATTTTAAACAAACACCTAAAATTATGCGGTATACTACAAATGTACATATCCACACACTAAAACAAACTACCATAATCACTAATCCATCTTCCAATATACACATATTACTATACAAAATCTATTTCTTACAACATTTAACTACAATATAACAAACTACAATACACATCTCTACATTCAATAATATATTTCAAACATCACAGTTGTTGAATAATTTTTAAAGTTTAAAAATAAAGCTAATACATAATACACCTACGAAAAATATAACTCACCTTCCAAATTGATTTGTAGGATATGAAATATCAGAAACTCATAAAAGATTTTCTTATGCAAACAATCAATGTAATGCACCTATCTCAATAAGGTAAAACCAGTAATGGCAAACTTTCCCTCTCTTTCGTCACACAAATAAATGTAAGTAACAAATCACATTGCTTCCTACATAATTTCAAATTGTAAAACACATTTCTATTGGTTAGATATATTAACCCTTACCAACTGACTTCCAAAAGTGTCCAAACAGATTCTGGAATTTTTTTGGAGTCGCGATTCCACCGTGCACCAACGCGATGGAGCCGCAAATCAATACGGGAGTTCAAAAATATATTACAAATAAAAATAACTATTTTTTAATAACACACCACTTCTAAAGATAGCACTGACTTGGGAAATCTTACTTTAATAACATAAAACATATATAAATTACAATTCCACATTTTAAAACCTCAGATAACATTCAACCCTTCCCCCTTCTGCCTAATGCCAGTTTCCATAGCAACAGTTCATGGAACATTGAAGTGAACTGTCAGGTCACAAGTTCACCATATCTTCAAGTTCAGCACACAAGCTTACAAATGCAAACAGCAGGTGTGGTTGACATTTGCAAAATATGACCTTATCCTATCTACTGTACCTTTCAAATATTTTTTACTAACCAATAAGAAACATGCTTTTTAAAGAAAGTAACATGCACCCTATTTTTCAGTGTACAATCTTCTTAAACAGCCAATCAATTCTCTACTTTTTTAAAACAGCATGTTCTCCAACATTTTAGATACCTCTCATTCTACCAACTGACTACCTCAGCTACAGACATCTTTTCATTCCTTCCAGACATCCCTTCAAGATGCTTAAAGTGTGGATTGTTGGACACAGCTATGTTTTCTGGTACAAAAGGTATGCTGAACGCAGAGGTATTGACAAAGACCTAGCTTTGCAAAATGTGGATATTAAATGGATTGCACGGAGAGGATTAAAGTGGCACCAATTGATGCCTTTGGTTAAAACCTCTTTGCATGTCCAACCCCCTGACCTCATGATTGTGCACTGTGGTGGCAATGACCTAGGCACATTGACTGGTGTAGGTCTGGAAATTCTCATGAAGGACACCTTTGCACAATTGATGCCAAAGACAGAAATGGAAGTGGTCAAATCAATTCTGTCCACAGATTGAAAAAGCTAGGAAAAATGTCAATAAAGCTGTTTCTGCATACCGAAGAGATCATAGAATGGGGTCCATCTACAATAACAATCTACGTTTTGATATGGATGACATCTACAGAAGTGATGGAGTACACTTCACAGATCAAGGAAACAGAGTCTTTCTCAACAACCTAAAGCTCTGCATCCGCACTTACATGTAGCTACAATAAACTCATAATGAATGCAAGGGCTCTTTTAGAGCCACCCTATAACATAGTAGTAGTTTATAATTATTTTTTTCACATACATTTTTTTTTTTTAATTGGGGATTCGCGCACCCGACGCGAATCTACAAAAGCATGAATTCAATGTACTACAACACAATACACTTTTCAATTTTAACTATTAATTTTTAATTTTATATATCTTTATCAAATCTATCAATTGTAATCTTGTTATTAACTTCAATCACAGTACCTCTTTAAAACAACTTCACAAATACAACACTACCTTCTAAATTATATACTACTAAATTATTTATTTAAGGTGAATTCGCGAATCCAACGCGACGTTACATGGGGGGCCGCGCTGAGAGCCGCGTTGGGGTCACGAATCCAAACTCGAAAAAAAAAAAATGCCCCCCCACTACCATTATTTGGTATTCGCCCCGGGGACCCCATCCCCCAGGGCCTGCCACCATTTATTTTAGTTAAAAAAGTTATGGAGGGGGACCCCCTCCTAAGGCCAATAAAAGCCCCCAGGACCCCATCCCCCGGGGCATTGCCTCTTTTAAAAAAAAAAAAAGCTTTTTTTTAATACTCCGGAAGGGGGGCCACATGGCCCCCCCTTCCCAGGGCCACTTATGGCCCCGGGGACCCCATCCCTCAGGGCCCGGCCTTATTTATATATATATTTTTTTTAAATTACAAAAGGGAGGGGGGCCGCGATGTCCCCCTTCACTGGGCCACTTCTAGCACCGGGGACCGCATCCCCAGGGGCCTGGCCTCAGCGTTTGGGACAGTGGGGGGAGCCCCAATGCCCCCACGGTCCCTGCCGGCTCCCCGCCTCCTGCGAGAGCCGGCATTGCTTTTGGGCAAGGAGAGCTTCTAATATGCAGCTCCCCTTGCCCAAAAGCAATTCTGCTTTGCTTCTTGGAAGCAAGAGCAGGTTTCCTGCTCTCGCTTCCAAGAAGCAAAGCAGTGTTTGCTATGGCAGGGTGGGAGCCGTGCTCCTGCCATGCCATAGCAAACAGCAATATCCCGGGGTGGGCACCCTGGGACACTGCAGGAGCCGGCCCTAGGGGGTGGCGGTCCCCAGGGCCATGGAGGGCTCCAGGAGGGGGGCCACGTGGCCCCCTCCCATCATGTTTCTAGCCCCGGGGAGGTGGTGATCCCCGGGGCTTGGGGGGGCCTGAGAGGCCTCTCAAAAATAAATAATGAAAGCCCCGGGGAGGTGGTGGTCCCTGGGGCTTGGGGGGCCCGCGAGGCCCCCCCGTACAAAGATAAAAATGCCCCGGGGAGGTGGTGGTCTCCGGGGCTTTGGGGGCCCTGCGGGCCGCCACAAATTATTTGAGCATTGCCCCAGGGACCTGGCCCACCCGGGGGCTTATAGAAAACGTAGCGCGGGAGACTGCGCTTAGTTTTTTTAAAATTTACTCTGCGGGACAAAAACAAAAATGCTTTTTTTGGCCCTGGGGGTCCCTGACCAGCCCTAGGGGGTCAGGGTGTGTCTACCCTGACCCCTTTCCTACATTAACAACCTTTTTTTACCTTTTTGATGTGACTGGATTCAACCGAGTCACACAATGGCTGCCAACACATTCTGGTTTGGAGTGTTGGCAGCCAATTAGAATGAAACTCGTGCTCAGGAGGAGATATATACTTTTTAATTTTTTACATTTCTCAGCAACTACTAAACGGATTTCACCATTTAAAAAAAAGGTCGCTTTCTAGACCAAGACCTACCATTTTGGCAAATTTGGTGTAATTCCGTTCAGTAATTCGGGCTGTAGCCGTGTCTAAAGTTCCTATGGAAATTAACATGGGGAAAACGTGTTTTGGGACCCCCCTGTTTCTTTGGCCCCCGCTTGATGAATCACCCCAAAATTTTCAAGACAGGAGCTGACCTGAGTGAACCATTTAGTTTTGAGAATTTCGCGAAGATTCGTCAAACAGCGCCAAAGATATAGGCAAAAGAAAAAACACTTTTTGAATAGAAACAAGGTCCTAACTATAACTACGTACTGGCGACCGCCAGTAGGTAATATATATATATATATATATATATATATATATATATATATATATATATATATATATATATATATATATATATATATATATATATATATATATATATATATATCCAAACCAACGCCGTTACAAAGTAACAAACAGCTGCTGTGGACACTATTTCCTTATTTCAAAAAGCGGCTTTATTGAAAATCAGCAACCAGCTCGACGCGTTTCGGGAAAAACAATCCCTTGCTCACGAGTACTGTGTGGCTTAGCTCCCTGATTTTTAAATAAACACGTGATTACTGCTTTAATTGCAAGTGAAAACAGACTTCATACCGAGTTAACTCACTCTCTGTAAAATCATTTAAACATTCTAAATAATACGTGCCAAAGTAAATGTGACAAAAATAACAGAGCTTTGAGCGTGGTTACACAGTGATACATAATTACAAGGCAAACCATTTCAATCAAATTAAAGATTATCGAAGAATAAATCACTTTAGCAATGGGTCACAGTCCATCGTCCTTGCTTTTTCAAATTCATATGCAAATTGCACACATTATGTACAGCAAATAAATATAGCTGTTTAAATACACAGCACTACATCAATTAGCCCCAGTGGGCATAAACAGAACATTACAAAAAGAAACCCATTGTCAAGAAACCATTGATATTAAGGCACTGTGGTCTTGTTATTGTAGCGCCAAAAATTCAATAAAGTTGTTATACAAACACAGCGCTACATCATTAAGCCCTAGTGGGCAAGTATCATAAATAGTGAAAAATTCGTCACTTATTCCTAAAGTTGAAGCGCTATTAAAGTTCAAACCGCTGTCATCAGCGCTACGTCAATTAGCCCAAGTGGGCAAATGAACATATGTTCTGAACGGACCACACATTGTTCAATCTCATTAATAGCTTGCCAAGTTAAAAAGATAATTTAGCTTTTTTGCCTTCTTCAGTAGGACCTTCGCTCAAACGTTCCAAAACTGTAACAGAAAAACACAAACACAAAATTAATCCCTTCATTAAAAACACACAGTGTAGAATAAAAACAGTCATTGCAGTAGCTTTACATCTTAGGAGAACAGACTCTCCTTTTACCTATTTACTATTTACAATACGGAGACATGTATAGTACCAAATTTAACTAGCCCAAATGGACTGCTAATTCCTCATCGCAGTTATGGCCTAATGGGACCATGGTTCTGTACTGGATAATGAGCCTCGATTCTAAACGTCGCAATTCCTGAACTCTGTTACCACCCCGTTCATTTGTTCTGACTGTGTCCAATACACAAAAACTTAATAAGTTAACGTTTTTATCGTGGTGTGTATCAAAATGGCGAGCAACAGGATATTGCTTATCACCATTTTTGATTGCGCGTAAGTGTTCAAGGACTCTTTTTTTGGCCTTATGAATGGTACTGCCAATATATACTTTCTGGCATGGACAGAACAAAGCATAGATCGCATAATCGGTATTGCATGAAGTATGTTTAGCAATCACATAGGATTTACACTCTTGGGAAAGTCTACATTCATTCCGGTTCTTACTATTTTTGCAGGCTTTGCAATTTCTGCAAGTGAAGAATCCCTGAATGCCTAAAATTATTTTTGGTGGCGGCTCAACTGCCCTACATAAAGTATCTTTAAGTGACTTTGTCTTTCTAAACGTGATCTGCGGAAAGGATCCCACACTATCCGCCAAATCTTTGTCAATCTGTAACACTGGCCAGTACTTGTTCAGACCTTTACGGACTTCTTGAGCCTGCCTATGATATGTGGTGATAAATCTTATTTTTTGCTCAGAACTGTCATCTTTGCTGTCTTTTTCCAACAAAAGTGACGCTCTGGACTGATTATCAACCTCTAGACTTGCTTTATTAATGGCTGATGTAGAATAGCCTCTCTCAAGAAATCTCTGCCACATTATTTGTTTTTCATTTGCATAGCCTTCTGGTGTGCTGCAGTTGCGTTTAGCTCGTAACAACTCCCCAAAAGGAATGCTGTTAATAAGTGTGTTAGGATGACAGCTGCGCGCATGCAACAGGCTATTGCCTGCTGTCGTTTTTCTAAAGAGGGAACTTTCTAATTTGTCAGCTTGGATAGACAATTTCAGATCTAGAAATTCTAAAGTTTCTCTTGACCAGTTGCTTGTAAAATGTAAGTTAAAATTATTGACATTAAGAGTTTCTACAAACTCATTGGCCTCTTTCTCATCACCTCTCCATACACAGAAAATATCATCAATGTAGCGCGCCCAAATCACCACTTTGTCTTTAAAGGCATTAAGATTATTCACCACCTCTACTTCCCAGAATCCTAGGAAAAGACCCGCAAACCATGGGGCAAAACAAGTCCCCATAGATGTCCCAAGGGTTTGTTTAAATATTTTATTATCAAAAATAAAATAATTTTCTTTTAAACAAATTGACATCATTTCAATCAACATTTCTGTATGGAAAAAATATGATATTGATCTTTCATTAAGGAAATGTCTGCAGGCTTTCAATCCTAGCTCATGGGGGATACAGGTGTATAAGCTTGTTATGTCTAATGTCAATAGTGAGTATTCGCAGTTCCATTTTATATTCTCAAGGCGTCTTAAAAAGTCGCCAGTATCTTTGACATATGACGGTAATTGTGTCACTAGTGTCTGGAAGAAAAAGTCAACATATTGCGACGTATTTTCCAAACAACTCCCCCTGGAAGAAACAATCGGTCTACCAGGGGGGTTCTTTGGGTCCTTGTGGATTTTGGGTAAGAGGTATAACGCTGGTAATCTAGGAAACTTGCAAAACAAAAAATTATACTCATCTTGCTCCAACAATCCTTTTTCTTTGCATTCAACAAGCTGTGCATGGTACATTTTAATTGAATGTTCATATTCCATTCTGTTACTTCTGCTATATTTCTCATTATCAGCTAGTTGTTTTAAACCTTCCTCAGTATATTTGTGTCTAGATTGTACCACAACATTCCCCCTTTGTCTGATTTTTTGATGACAATTGTGGTATCGTTTTTCAAACTCTCTATTGCATTACTTTGTGCCTGCGTAACATTATTCCAACAATTCCATCTTTTTTTATAGAATTTATCCAACTCTTGAACAACACCCTTTTCAGAGACATCTATTGCCTCGTTTTTGATTTGGGGTAAGAAAATAGACTTAGGTCTAAACTTAGTTTGTGCACTTAAGTCAAGGGACATATTCTCATTCATTAAATTACTCACCGGATCATTTGCAACCTCACCATCATCTGCTAGCACATTCATCGTATACAAAAGATCAACATCTTTAATGCTAATCACACTAGGACTTTCTCTACTGTCAATTATACTGCTTATCACCTTTGTAGCATACCATTTCTTAATACGTAATTTACGTGTGAAATGAAATAAGTCAATACAACTTTGGGTGTAATTAAAATTATTGGAGGGACAGAATGTTAACCCCAATGATAAAAGTTCTACCTCATAATCGCTCAAAGTCCGTTCCGACAAGTTGATCACGGTCTTTTTATCCATTATTTCGTTTTGGTTTGGCCCCTTGTACGGCTTCCCACAGGGCTTCCCAGTTCTCCAAGTGATGACTGATTTCTTTTGCCTCTTCCGCCTTTGTTTTCTCTTCCACGACCTCGAAATCCTCCCTGCTTGTTGGCTGTTTGTCTTCCTTTGGCCATCAAGCTGAACTCTGTTAAAATGCTGGTTTTTACTCCATCAAAGTCAGATGCACTTGATATATCACTTCCACTAATCACACTGCCATCTGTAGCATTTTCAGTGCCTGACTGATCTTCCAGGCTCTCCATTGGTTTAGATGCATTTGTCGCTGGAGGAGAAGTTGTATTGCGCAATTTGTCATACCTTTTTGCGAATGTGAGAATCTGCCCTTTTTGGTAATCAACCAGATCGCGTTGGAATTTGCGCAGTTTTTTTAATTTGATATCTTCTTCGATTTTATCCAGATTACGTTCCATTTTGTCCATTTCCTTTTGAAATTCATCCTGCTCACACATTCCTTTTAATTGTGCTGAAATGCTTTCAATGGTTTCAGACAGCTTATCACAGTCTTTACGTGCATATTTAACTAAAAGCTTCAACATAATCACTGAACAATTATGATTATTACTGGCCCATTCACTAACCAGCTCCGGGTCTGGATCAGTAAAAGTTGGTGTGACAAAGATTCGAAGTCCTCGTGGTATTCTCCCAACATCCACGTATTTTTGGAGGGTTGTTGCCTCCCACCATTTGTTCTGTTAAGTCTTAAATGCCTTCCACAGTTGGTCCCACAGCTGTCTTTTATTTGATACGCCTGATAAACTGCTCGTCTGTGCACTTGCCTCCATGATTTCACTTTCATTAAAGTGTTCAAACATTTTGCCAGCTGCTTCTGACCTCTTAACGTGCCTGGTTGCCGACATAACGATTGTCTTGAAATTTACACCGCTATCCTTGCGGTGCCGCTTTACTCGGAACGTCGAGGCTGAGATTACCTCAAAACCAGCCCCGACAGCCGCCTGCTGAGTATATGTCAAATACTCCTCGTTCTGCTTTATTACCAGAGAGCGTTCGCAGAGCAGAAACCGTACTGTCCCTGGAGCCCGTCTCTCCTCGTTAGTCTTCACGAGCACTATCCTGTACTCAGCGGGTAGGGGATGTCTTTAAACACAAAACCGCCAAACGGTGTTTGCACACCGTAATCGCCTTACCCCTTCCTCTACTCGACGGCGGTCCACAGCGAGGCGGCGAGCCTCTCAACATCCAAACCAACACCGTTACAAAGTAACAAACAGCTGCTGTGGACACAATTTCCTTATTTCAAAAAGCGGCTTTATTGAAAATCAGCAACCAGCTCGACGCGTTTCGGGAAAAACAATTCCTTGCTCACGAGTACTGTGTGGCTTAGCTCCCTGATTTTTAAATAAACACGTGATTACTGCTTTAATTGCAAGTGAAAACAGACTTCATACCGAGTTAACTCACTCTCTGTAAAATCATTTAAACATTCTAAATAATACGTGCCAAAGTAAATGTGACAAAAATAACAGAGCTTTGAGCGTGGTTACACAGTGATACATAATTACAAGGCAAACCATTTCAATCAAATTAAAGATTATCGAAGAATAAATCACTTTAGCAATGGGTCACAGTCCATCGTCCTTGCTTTTTCAAATTCATATGCAAATTGCACACATTATGTACAGCAAATAAATATAGCTGTTTAAATACACAGCACTACATCAATTAGCCCCAGTGGGCATAAACAGAACATTACAAAAAGAAACCCATTGTCAAGAAACCATTGATATTAAGGCACTGTGGTCTTGTTATTGCATATATTCCATCCAAGGTTTCCCAAGTTTTAGGACCGGACTCCAGATCAGGTAAGTTTTCCAACTTTCTTTTCCAAAGGCATACATCTTCCCATCCCTTCATGTCGTTCCTAGCCTGACGCGTTTCGATGCATTCGGCATCTCTTCAGAGGCCCGTATCTGCAGCCCTTTCAATCAGCTATCATTACCATCCCCTGCGTGTTTTCAAAATTGTTTGGCTTCCAGTGTGCCTCTTAATAAAACAACATTACACGCTGGGATATGTAGTGCTCGCTTTAATTTAATTAGATATGGTTTGGCTGCTAGATACAAAATCTTGGAACAGTTTTATCGCCCTCCATTAGGCTTTAGGATAGGACTCTGTATGCCTGCAATGATGTACCTGAAATGCCCGCTTTCAAAAGCAAAGAATTTACTCTCGCGGGTCCGTTGTTAATCTACCGGCGGTGCGTCGTCCCATGCAGCCTGGAAATGCTGCTTATATGTTCCATCCAAGGTTTCCCAAGTTTTAGGACCGCACTCCAGATCAGGTCAGGCCAGGAACGACATGAAGGGATGGGAAGATGTTTGCCTTCGGAAAAGAAAGTGGGAAAACTTACCTGATCTGGAGTGCGGTCCTAAAACTTGGGAAACCTTGGATGGAATATATATATATATATATATATATATATATATATATATATATATATATATATATATATATATATATATATATACATATATATATATATATATATATATTCACTGAAAAAACCATAGGTTTTAGGGACAGTTATAGTTACTTGGACATTGCACTCGTAAAAAACCCGTGAAATTCCCCCGTTATAGTTAGTTCAGCTAACTATAACTCGCGCTCCCGCAATGCACTGCTGATGACGTCACATATTACATCACTCATGACATGGTCAGTGACATCACTGATGACATCACTGATGACATCTCAAATGACATCACTGATGACATCATCCAGTGACTGTGTGTTTCTGTAAAGTTTAAATATTTTTAATATATATAGGAAAAGACGTATTGAAGAATGAGTGGGTGTGTAAGTGTCTGTATGGATGATTTAGTAGGTGCGTGACTGACTCTATAAGTGAGTGATTTAACGTATCTTACTGAATGCATGGGTTAGTGACTAAACTGGGTGAATGTCTGTATCCATCTGTCTGTTGCTGTGTAAGTGGCTGCATGGGTTTGTGAATAGCTACATGAGTGTCTATATGAGTTATTGATTGGTTGTCTGAGTATCTGTATGGGTGCCTGAGTGTTTGTGTGGGTGGGGTGTGTGCGACTCTGTGCATAGATGTGTGAGTGGGTGATTCACTGGGTGGATGGTTTCAAGAGTGCATCTGTGATAGACTGTATGGGTGGGTAAGTGTGTGTAAGAGTGTGTTAGTGAGTGAATGTATGTCCCAGTGGTACATGTGTGAGTAACTACATATGTGAAAGGCAGTATATATGTGTGTTGGAGTATATAAATAGCTATAAGCGAGAGTGAGTGATTGTGATAGTGGCTGTATGGATGAGTGTGTGCTTGTATCAGTGATTGTATAAGAGCGTAACAATGTGCTAGTATTTGTATGATTAAGTGAGCTGGTGTGTGTATAACTGTATAGGTGAGTAAATGGCAGTGTGTTTAATTATTTGCATGACTGACTAGGTGTGTGAGTACCTCTATGGATGAGTGGCGGTGTTTGAGTGTCTATATAGGAGTAAGAGTGCATATGATAGTCCTGTACTGAGTGACCATAAGTATGAGTGACTGTACGGGTGAGTGGGTGAGTGAGTGGATGTGTGTGTGTAGACCTAAGAATCAGTGAGTGGGTATGTAGTTATTGGTGTTGGAGTGTCTATGGTTTTGCGAATGGCAGTCTGTAATTTAGAGTGGGTGTATCAAAGGTTATATTAGGGTGTGAGGAGGTGCATCAGATTATCACGTGGATGATGTCATCAGTGATGTCATTTGAGATGTCATCAGTGATGTCATCAGTGATGTCACTGACCATGTCATGAGTGATGTAATATGTGACGTCATCAGCAGTGCATTGCGGGGCGCGAGTTATAGTTAGCTGAACTAACTATAACAGGGGAATTTCACGGGTTTTTTACGAGTGCAATGTCCAAGTAACTATAACTGTCCCTAAAACCTATGGTTTTTTCAGTGAATTTCAAAGGTTTTTTAAATGCTAATTTGTAACTATAACGTGTCTGAAACCTATGGTTTTTTCAGTGAATTTCAAAGGTTTTTAAAATGCTAATTTCTAACTATAACGTGCCTGAAACCTACGGTTTTTTCAGTGAATTCCAAAGGTTTTGTAAATGACAATTTTTAAAAGTATTAATTGTTATATTAATTTTTTTCATACTGATTTACTACATATTTAGAAACAATTTTTTTTAACATATTTTATTTTTTAAATTACATTGTAATTACATTATACATTACATTACAAAAAATACTTTCTCAGAATGAATTACTTTAGTTTAAATACTTTGCACATAGGCAATAGACTTTTAAGTACAGTAGTTACAGTTGTTGCAATGGGCAACACATTTTCAAACACAATGCAACATTCAGCTCAATGTGAATTTCTAGTTAAATGCAATTAGTTACTTTATGGATTACTTTTCTAACCACAGGACTGGATCCTAGATTCAGTCCTGGGACATCTCCTGTAAACAGTTGAGTAAAAGCGTTTTGGTTACAGTACTGATTTTTAAGGAATAT
The DNA here is from genome assembly GCA_963921515.1 of Calotriton arnoldi. NCBI lineage: Eukaryota > Metazoa > Chordata > Amphibia > Caudata > Salamandridae > Calotriton > Calotriton arnoldi. The sequence continues at coordinate 751,397 of CAWUFW010002898.1, forward strand.
TATTGTATTTTAAAAGTTGACACTTAGAAACTTTTTCTCATATAGTCACCAATGTTATCCTATGGAAGGAAATTCACTTAGCAGGTAAAAACTGTTATCGTTACTTTTTCTTACTCAGTGTTGGATCCTGGATCCAGCACTGGTGCATCTCCTGTAAACAGTTGAAAGAATGCGTTTAAGTCATACAGGCGATTTTTAAGGAATATTTGTAGTTTGTAAAAATCAACACTTTGAAACTTTTTGCTGAAAACCAGACAATGGATTCCTATGGAAGAAAATATAAGTTACTGGTAAGTACGGTTAAAATTACTTTTCAGGGTCAGTGCTGGGCTAAAAGATGCAGCACTGGGTTCTCTCCTGATAACAGGTGAGTAAATCAGAATTCGTATTTCGGCTGATTTTAGAGGAATATTTTAAAGTTCCAAAACTCCACACTTAGAAGAATTTCCAAGTGAAACCAGTCAATGTTAGCCTATGGAAGGAAATTCAAGTTACTGGTAAGTACGGTTAGAATTACTTTTCAGGGTCAGTGCTGGGCTAAAAGGTGCAGCACTGGGTTTTCTCCTGATAACAGGTGAGTAAGTCGGAATTCGGATTTCGGCTGATTTTAGAGGAATATTTGTATGTTTCAAAAATCAACACTTAGAAACTTTTTCAGCAAAAAGCAGGCAATGATATCCTATGGAAGGAAATTCAAGTTACTGGTAAGTACGGTTAAAATTACTTTTCAGGATTAGTACTGGGCTGAAAGATGCAGCACTGAGGTCTCTCCTGATAACAGGTGAGTAAATCGGAATTCGTATTTCGGCTGATTTTAGATGAATATTTTAAAGTTCCAAAACTCCACACTTAGAAGAATTTCCAAGTGAAACCAGTCAATGTTAGCCTATGGAAGGAAATTCAAGTTACTGGCAAGTACGGTTAAAATTACTTTTCAGGACCAGTACTGGGCTGAAAGATACAGCACTGAGGTCTCTCCTGATAACAGGTGAGTAAATCAGAATTCGTATTTCGGCTGATTTTAGAGGAATATTTGTATGTTTCAAAAATCAACACTTAGAAACTTTTTCAGCAAAAAGCAGGCAATGATATCCTATGCAAGGAAATTCAAGTTACTAGTAAGTACGGTTAAAATTACTTTTCAGGACCAGTACTGGGCTGAAAGATACAGCACTGAGGTCTCTCCTTATAACAGGTGAGTAAATCGGAATTCGTATTTCGGCTGATTTTAGATGAATATTTTAAAGTTCCAAAACTCCACACTTAGAAGAATTTCCAAGTGAAACCAGTCAATGTTAGCCTATGGAAGGAAATTCAAGTTACTGGTAAGTACGGTTAAAATTACTTTTCAGGACCAGTACTGGGCTGAAAGATACAGCACTGAGGTCTCTCCTGATAACAGGTGAGTAAATCAGAATTCGTATTTCGGCTGATTTTAGAGGAATATTTGTATGTTTCAAAAATCAACACTTAGAAACTTTTTCAGCAAAAAGCAGGCAATGATATCCTATGCAAGGAAATTCAAGTTACTAGTAAGTACGGTTAAAATTACTTTTCAGGACCAGTACTGGGCTGAAAGATACAGCACTGAGGTCTCTCCTTATAACAGGTGAGTAAATCGGAATTCGTATTTCGGCTGATTTTAGAGGAATATTTGTATGTTTCAAAATCAACACTTAGAAACTTTTTCAGCAAAAAGCAGGCAATGATATCCTATGGAAGGAAATTCAAGTTACTGGTAAGTACGGTTAAAATTACTTTTCAGGACCAGTACTGGGCTGAAAGATGCAGCACTGAGGTCTCTCCTTATAACAGGTGAGTAAATCGGAATTCGTATTTCGGATGATTTTAGAAGAATATTTGCACAATGGTGAAGGAAGGGGCGGGGCCTGAGGTGACATCTGTGCAAACGCGCCCCGTGGCGCGTTTTAAGTTGGGGGATTAAGTCCCCTTGAATCCTGAGGGTCCCTAGGGGCCAACTAGCCCACCAGGAACCTCCAATATGCGCTAGGGCTGCGTTGCAGAGACGTGTAGAGAGGCCACACCCCTTTTACACTCTCTGCAACGCAGCTCTGTGGCGCTTTCTGGATGTACCTGTTGGGCTAGTTGGCCCCCAGGGACCCTCAGGATTGAAGGGATTTAATTCCCCATCTTAAAACGCGCCACGGGGCCTGTTTGCACACATGTCACCTGAAGCCCCGCCCCTCCCTTCACCACTGTGCAAACACGCCCCGTGGCGCGTTTTAAGTTGGGGGATTAAGTCCCCTTGAATCCTGAGGGTCCCCGGAGTCCAACTAGCCCACCATATACCTCCAAAAGCGCCACAGAGCTGCGTTGCAGAGAGGTGTAAAAGGGGCGTGGCCTCTGTACACCTCTCTGCAAGGCAGCCCCCTGGCGCATACTGGAGGTTCCTGGTGGGCTAGTTGGCCCCCAGGGACCCCCAGTATTCAAGGGGAATTGTCCTCCTCTGCAAACGCGCCAGGGGCGCGTTTGCAGAGTGGTGAAGGAAGGGGCGGGGCCTGCGGGCCCGATCGTTTTTTTGTCGCCTGAAGGGGTGCTGTGTGGCCCCCTTCCTTTTTCCTGTTTTTGGGCCCTGGGGACCCCATCCCCCAGGGCCTTACCCCTTTTTGTAATTAAAATTTAAAAAAAAACGGGAAGGGGGCCGCGTGGCCCCCTTCCCTGGGCCTGTATTGGCCCCGGGGACCCCATCCCCGGGGCATGGCCTCTATTTTTAATTTTATTCTTTGGAGGGGGCTGTGTGGCCCCCTCCTCTGGCCATTTAAGGCCCCGGGGACCCCATCCCCCGGGGCCGGCCATACCCTTTTTTTTTAAACTTTGGGGAGGGGGCTGTGTGGCCCCCTCCCGGGCCACTACTTGCCCCGGGGACCCCATCCCCTGGGGCCTGGCCTCTCGTTGGGGACTGTGGGGGGTCCCCAAGCCCCCACAGTCCCGCCGGCTCCCCGTGTCCTACGGGAGCCGGCATTGCTTACACATGGGGAGCTGCTAAGATGCAGCTCCCCATGTGGAAAGCATCGGCTTTGGATATTGGAAGAGAGAGCAGGTTTCCTGCTCTCTCTTCCAATATCCAAAGCAGTTTGCAATGACAGGACGGAGCCGCGAGGCTCCCGTCCTGTCATTGCAAACAGCAGTGTCCCGGGGTAGGCACCCGGGACACTGCAGGAGCCGGCCCTGGGGGTGGCGGTCCCGAGGGCCATCAAGGGCTCCAGGAGGGGGCCGCGCGGCCCCCCTCCCTTAAATTGCACAGCCCCGGGAGGTGGTGGTCCCCGGGCTCTGGGGGTCCGTAATGGACCCCACATTTATTTTATAAGTGCCCCGGGGAGGTGGTGGTCCTCGGGCGTGTGGGGGCTGGAGCCCCCACACACCTTATTTAAATTAAAAAAGAAGCCCCGGGGGGTGGCGGTCCTCGGGCTGCGGGAGGGCAGAAGAGCCCTCCCGCACCATTTTTTCAATAAAGCCCCTGGGGGTGGCGGTCCCCGGGCTTGGGGGCCCTTTGAGGCCCCCACACATAAAATTAACCCCTCACCATGCCCCCGGGACTTGGGCCACCCGGGGGCAAATACAATTGAAGCGCGGGAGACCGCACTTCGATTTTTTTTTTTTCGGCAGGATCCGCGCACCCTGAGCGCATCCTGCCGATTTTTAAAAAAAAAAATTTTTTTTTTTGCCCAGGGGGTCCTTGTGGGACCCCTGAGCAAACCTAGGGGTCAGGGTGTTTCTACCCTGCCCCCTTTGTGCACTTTGCGCACTTGTTTCTGTCCCTCGGTTCTACCGAGGATAAAATGGCTGCCAACACTTCCTGATTTGGAGTGTTGACAGCCAATTAGCATGCAGCTCGTGATCGGGAGGGTGCGCGAATCCGACGCGGCCATAGATATCACTATCTTTTTACTTTTGATTTTCTCAGCAACTACTGAACGGTTTTACACCATTTAACAAAAAGGGTTCTTTCTGAACCAAGAACTACCTCTTTGCCAAATTTGGTGTAATTCCGTTCAGCAGTTCGGGCTGTAGCCGTGTCTAAAGTTTCCTATGGAAAATTACATGGGGAAAACGCGTTTTGGGACCCCCTTTTTCTCGGCCCCCGCTTGACGAATCCCCCGAGACTTTCAGGGTAGGATCGGACCGGAGCGGGCCATAAAGTTTGAAAATTTTGCGAAGATACGTCAACCGGCAAGAGAGTTATTTCAAATAGAATGTCGCGGATTTCCTATGGATAATAGGTTGTAACTATAACTATCTACTGGCGACCGCCAGTAGATAATATATATATATATATATATATATATATATATATATATATATATATATATATATATATATATATATATATATATATATATATATATATATATATATATATATATATATATATATATATATATATATATATATATATATATATATAATCCAATTTCTCCAATGCCCATGGAGAAAGAAGGACGCACTCAGCTGCAGGCATATTTAATCAAATTTATTCTTCCAGAACATGACAACAAAGAGCGCCTTCCCGACGCGTTTCGGTTCAATGTCCTTATTCATGGGTGTGGTAGGCGAATCCATATATCACATGACTGTTTCCTTTCTTTTATACCAGAGGCACTCTTGATTGGCCAACCACTCGGAATCAAAAATGATGCATTATGCTCAATGTCAGCGATCTTAAAATCATTATTCCAAATGGACATCCGAGTGGAACATATCTGTTGGCATAAAAGTCACCATCATTATAATTATTCAACCCTTCAATGGGAACCCTTTGGTCATGTTCAGACCTGGTGAGAGACCTGGCATCATACATACGGGATACCCAGGACTTTCTGAGACTCATGGAGGGAATAGTTTGGGAGCCAGATATGCTCCTTATCACCCTAGACATCACTAGTTTATATACTTGTATAAACCATCAAGATGGTATCATGGTTGTAAAATGGTTCCTGAACAAAAGACCACTAAAATTCCAGAAGCATAACTCGATGCTCCTTGACATGATCACCTTTTGTTTAAATAACAATATCTTTCTGTTTGCAGGAAATTTGTACAGGCAACAACACGGGACCGTCATGGGCACGTGCTTCACCCCCAGCTATGCGAATCTTTTCGTTGGCTGGTGGGAGAAGCACGTGGCCTGGGGGGAATCTCATGAACAATGGATGGATAACATAATATTGTGGGCAAGATATATAGACGATTTGTTTGTTGTTTGGCGTGGGAGTCGCTCCTCGGCTGAGGAGTATATTGCCTCGCTTAACAACAATGAATTGAATCTAAGGTTTACAGGTCATATCAGTGACACATCGGTTAATTACTTAGACCTGGAAGTATTTGTGGAAAATGATGCCTTATTGACACGATTATATAGGAAGCCTACAGCAGGCAACTCTTTGCTACACGCCGGGAGCCATCACCCCAAAAGTCTTGTAAAAAATATCCCATTCGGGGACCTTTTGCGGCTTAAACGCAATTGTACAACCGAACAAGACTTTCAAAAGGCCAAAAAAGAAGCATTGGGGAGATTTAAGAGGAGAGGATACACCAATGCTGCCCTATACCAAGCAGAAGACAGAGTAGATAAGATAAATAGAAAATATCTGCTGGTAGTAAAAGGACCAGGGACAACGACACAGGAAGGACCTGCTAGAATGATAACCAACTACAATGAAAAATCAGGTGAAATCGTGCATATTTTTTAAAAAACTGGCACATTCTCCAACCCGACAACATTCTAAAAAATCATCTTCCAACCCGCCCTCTCATTACATACAAACGCTGCCAATCTTTGAGTGACCATTTGATTCATAGTCACTACGATGCAGCTCCCAAAGTGAAAAGCAAAATAAACATAGTGGGATTCTATCCATGTCTGCGTTGCAATGCCTGCAAACACAGTAATAAAGTCATCAATTACAAGGGGAGACCAGGGGACCCTAGGCCTCTCAGAACTAATAAACAGCTTCTGAACTGTAATTCAGATTTTACAGTGTATTGCTTAGAATGCCCTTGCTCCAAAATGGTATATAGGGAGCACTATCCACCCCACGAAAAAACGCATCCTTGAGCATATGCGTGCGATAACAAACAAGGATGCTACCTATCCGTTTGCGTGCCACTTTGAGAAATACCATCAAAGCAATCGGGACCTCCTAAAGTTTTACTGTATAGATGAGGTACAGAGGGGGGAAAGGGGTGGTGATAGAGTTAAAAAACTCCGGATTTTGGAATCGAAATACATCATCGATCTCCAAACTAAGGCTCCCACTGGGCTCAACAATGACGAAGAGCCGTGGGTCCATTTGGAATGAAGGGGGTATATATCTGTAATGATCAGGTTTGATTAGAGACCTCACTCATTGGAGAAAAGATAAAAATATATCATAGGTACCGTATCTCCTCCACACTGACGCACAGGTGCCCATTCAGGGCGTAATAAAGAGTACTAGGGAGTGAACAATGTAAACATTTTCATATTTGCATGAACATACAAGTTGAAACATCTGTTTTTTGAAATTTTCGTACGAAATGACTGCTTTGAAATGAATGGTCCCTGAAATTGACCACAAATGTTCAACTAAGATATTTTCACTCTCCCTGTATATTTGGTTTTAACATCTTTTTTTACACGTTATTGCACTTTACACTTCAGGGTGGTATCACTATTGATTGTCAAAAACACATTCAAAGATGGCCGCCATGAATTTTACCAACAGTGTTCTGTAAGTCCATCTTTGATGTTTTTGAAAAAACACGTGACATTTTGTGATTTGAAATACTGCCGTGTTTGCACAGAAAACTGACATCGAGAAAGCCGAAAGGCGAAACGCGTCTGTCAGTGCAGGGGGGTCTGCACAATAAAGCACTTTGCCTAAAACTACTCCTGTGAGTGCTTTCTATTGGGCGTGGGAAAGGCATGCCTTGTTGTTGGATATATATATATATATCCCAATGAGACTACCGCTTTTCACAATAACCATCCAGCACTCCAAGGGGTATTCATCACTCGGTTTTATTTTTCCAGTAACAACATCTTCTTGAATGTGCAGGCTCATTTCTATTCTCTTATCTCATCATCATCTTAATACAAGCAAGTATACAGATACTCATCTACATTCAGCCCATGTGGTTCCTTGCTGTCGAACTCCAATATAAAATATGTCTCTAGCCTTCGGAGTTCCTTCTCTCTATTCCCACCTCTCTTTTTGCTGGGGATTTCGGCTATGCAGCTATACTGCAAGCACATAGGATTACTCTGATGATGAGTTTCAAAATGCCTAGCAATCAGATATGTCCTATCCTGATTGATAATTGCTCTCCGGTGTTGTAGAATTCTTTTATATACTGGCAGGGTGGTACTTCCTATATAAATCATTTTGCAAGGACATTGCAACATGTAGACCACAAAACTCAATCTACAGGTTAAAAAGCCCTTAATTGCAATGGTTTTATTAAAAGATGTTTTAAAATGCATACGATTCATTCCATGGTGACACGCTTTACACTTAAAACACTTTCTAAAACCCATTTTCTGTTGAAGCCATGTCCCCCCCTCCTTTCTTGATATTCACTCTTCACAATCCGATCTTTTAGTGATTTCGACTTTCTATATATTATATCAGGATGTTTACTCACTTTAGGGCCCAGTATTGGATAATCTTTTATAAGATGCCAGTGTTTGTTTAAAATGGACCTCACCTCCTCATGTTTGGTATTAAAAGTTGTTATGAACCGATGATTCTCCAAACCCTGTTGTTGTTTTTTTCTTCTTTGTTGGGTTCTGGATGGTTCAAATAACACCCTCTGTCTTTCCAGGTTCCTAGCCTTTGTGGCAGCTCCACTTATGACTACTGGTGAGTAACCCCTCTGTAGAAACCTGCTGGTCATTTCCTGTTCTATTCTACAATATTCATCTGGATTACTACATGCTCTCCGCGCCCTGTAAAACTCCCCAAAGGGTATACTCCTGATGAGTGGTGCAGGGTGGGAGCTCCCTGCATGTAGAATAGTATTACCAGCCGTTGGCTTCCTGTAGATGGTCGTTTCTAGTTTCCCCTCCACTGGTCTTATTCTAAATTTCTAATGTCCAGGAAATCTATGGAGGTTCTACTATAATGTCCTACAAATTTCAGATTAAGAGTATTCGAGTTAAGGTATGAGTAGAAGACACAGGGGTAAGATTAAAAGAAAGGTGATGTTCTAGGAAGTGTGAATTAAACGTAACATCATTCAAAAGTAGTCGTTGTAACATCAATTAAGAGTGGTCAACATGTTTCGGCTTTTCAAGCCCTACTGGGTCTATACCTTCGTCAGGACCTTATGCTGATTATATGGGTCCCATTATTACTCCTAGACCATTGTTCTTGGTCTCCTTTTTTTTGACACGCAAGCCTTTTACTCATGTGTTTATGGTCCGTAATGTATACGTCAGACAAAATATCACTGGCTTCTTTTACTATAACTAGTGATCTCAATGTGAGTGCCTCATAGGAATCAGGCACGGTGGGGTTCTCCTTCTCTTGGCCACTTGCTGGTGAAAGGGCCCCCTGTGCGTTCACCTACATGTCCCTCGCCTGTACTGGCTGGAGTCTGGCGGAGGCGTTCTGAATTTTCTGCAGTTTCTTGAGGAGTTTCTGGGTGATGCCGGCGTAGAGTGCTTTGCCGTAGTCGATTCTGCTGCTGATGAGTGCGTGGGTAACTGTCTTTCCGGACTCGGTGGCGATCCACTTGAAGATCCTACAGAGCAGGTGAAGCGTATGGAAGCAGGATGATGAGGCGGTTCATGGTGAGCGAGGAGTCCAGGATGATGCAGAGGTTTCGTGCATGGTCTGTGTGTATGGGGGAGGTTCCAAGTGCAGCGGGCCACCAGGAGTCATTCCAGGAGGAGGGAGTGGAGCCTAGGATGAGGACTTCGGTCTTCTCTGAGTTGAGCTTGAGGCAGCTGTTGTTCATCCAGGTGGCACAGCCTTCATCCCTTCATGGAAGTTGTTCTTGGTGATTGTGGGTTCGTTGGTGAGGGAGAGAATCAGCTGGGTGTCGTCGGCGTAGGAGACGATGTTGAGTCTGTGGTTCCTGACGATAATTGTGAGCGGGCCATGTAGATGTTGAAGATAGTGGGGCTCAGGGAGGAGCCCTGAGGCACTAAGCAGCTGATCTCTGTGGGTTCAGAGTGGAACGGAAGTAGTCTGACTGTCTGTGTTCTGCCGGTGAGGAAGGAGCGGATCCATTCCAGGGCTTTGTCACGGATGTCAGCATCATGGAGTCTTGTGAATAGGGTGCGGTGACAGACGTTATCAAAGGCGGACGAGAGGTCCAAGAGCATGAGGGCTGCAGTTTTGCCTCAGTGCAGGAGGGTGCGGACGTTGTCTGTGGTGGCGAGGAGGAGGATGGTGTCGGTGCTGTGGTTACTTCGAAAGCCGGATTGGGAGAGGTCCAGGATGTGGTTCTCTTCGATGTACTCGGAAAGTTGGGCATTGATGGCCTTCTTGATGACCTTGGCTGAGAAGGGGAGAAGAGATATGGGTCTGAAGTTCTTGAGGTCCGTCGGGTCAGCAGATAGTTTCTTCAACAAGGGGTTGATCTCTGCGTGTTTCCAGTCTTCCGGGAACTGAAGGTGCTGGAGTTGATGGTTATCAACCCAACTCAGATGTCTGTAACTTTTCAATGCTTTGCAACTGGATTGTAGCTGCAAAACATGTATACATTGTATTGCAAACTTTAATTTCAAAGGGGGGCCCTAAACAGACCCCTTCCAAATACCAATTTGCTATGCATTTTTAAATTCATTTTGCGATGTGATAACCATTTACTAATTCGCAACATGGGTTTAGTACATATCAATAAACCATGTGGCAGTAGCAAACCCAGTGATTTTTGGATTCACAGACTTTGCAAAATGGCTTTGTACATCTGGCTTCATGCTCCGTCTAGTCCTGTATAACCCGAGAGAAACTCCATAAAACATGGCATTGTTGATAAGAGGTGCCAAAAGTGCTTTATTACATTTGCTTGTGCAGAGATGATAATGCACCACTATGCGCACTCCCCTGAGAAACCCACACCACTACTGCTTGGCCTTATAGTTTGATAACATTATTTTTTATATGCTGAATGTGACACACTTTCAGCAAGTTCAGGGTTTCTAAACCTGAAACCTATATAAAAGTAAAACTACGAGTCCCAGAAGGCAACATGCTGCCTCAAATTGCATAAAAGGGTCAGGAGAGGCGAGGGCTTGTTTCTGAAATGTATCTAATTACCAAGGTATAACTTCTTGGTTTTACTTGCAACAAAACGGCACTCAAAGTATGACACAAGACAATTAAAAGACACACCTAAAGACATAGACACTGCCACACATCAGCAATCTTAAACCACAGCAGCCATGCTAAATGAAAAACTTAACGCAAAAAGAACAATTGATGGACAGAATGCAGAACAATGTCATACATTCACCCCAGTACAGAGATCTGGGCCTAAATCCATCATTTTTTAGCTCCCCATGCCATTCCAGTTTGAACCCAGCCATATGTAAATCAGTCTTGACCCTGCACCCAATGGGAACAGTCCAGCCCGAACTGCCAAGCCAAGTCCTCCCTGGACTGGAAACAAGCATCCTAGGACCGGTTTCGGGGTTTCACCCCTCATCAGCCAGGATAACTTGACTCCAGTGGCATGAGCACGGGACCCACGTCTGGGCATACCCGTCCCACTCGGGGTGACAAACGCAAATAGAACAATTGATGGACAGAATGGAGAACAATGTCATACATTCACCCCAGTACAGAGATCTGGGCCTAAATCCATCGTTTCTTAAAGCACCTACTGTCACTGGCTGCAAGGCTTTTGGCAGCACTTCATACAGGCTCAAAGAGCTGTTGTCCAGGGCCTGGAGTCCACGGCACAGGAACACAGGAACACACTACTTACAGCCAGTCACGGTTGGCATGACTCGCGGATGGGGGGGCGGGGGTCGCGCAGGGAAGGGGTCGCATGGGGAGGGGGGGTTAATTTAACTTTTTTTTAAATGAAAACTTATCTTCGCCTCCAGTCACACGTCGCGTCTCCTCTCTCTGCTCACAAGAAGCAGAAGCAGGCAGCCTCCCTCTCCTCCCCTAAGTCAATCACAATGCTGCAATGGCAGCGTTGTGATTGGCTGGGACGCCTACCGAACAGGCGTATATGGGGAGGCCGTTTTCTCCATGCAGGCTGCATCAGCCTACATGGGGAAAACGGGAGAGTGTGCATGACTGGTTTGTCGGCCCTGGGGCCGACCAAACAGTCAGTGCCCACAACATTGGGCTAGTCACTCCTCCCCGATATGCCCACCCGCCCGCCCCCAACCAAACCCTTCTTCTGCTTTCTCGCAGTGAGAGAAGCAGAAACATAAAATGGTATTTGTATCATTTTATGTTTCTGCTTCTCTCACTGCGAGAAAGCAGTGGGGCGACGCTCCTCCGCCCACGTGGAGGAGCCGCCCCTGCTTACAGCAGGCCTGGGAACTCCTTCTCAGTGCTGTCTGTCCTCCTAGTGCCTGCAGGTGAAGAATGTTCCTTCCTGATAGAGTGTGGGCCTGGGAGGCCAGGGAGGCCTTGAAGGGTGTGTTGCTAGGCAACACTTCAGCAAACACTTAGCTGATGGGACAAATTGAAACAGTTGCAAATTTCCACTGTTACTTGTCCCCAGCAAGAGCAGCCTAGAGATCCAAGAGCTTCTTTTATGTTAAGACGAAAATGTTGTGCTTCCTCTACTCCTCCTGCTGCCCTTTGCAACCTGAGCTTAGGGGTCGCAAGGGCATTGGCAAGCGACCCCTAAATAATGTCCATGGGTTGTAGGCTACTGCACTGCCCAGTGCTCTTAAACAGCTTACAGGAAGGGAGGGGTGGAACGACTGCTCAGGTGATCACTGTCAGCAAGACTCTTGAGAACATGGTCTGATTACCTATTTTGCTTTGTCTTTGCTAAGCTTAACATGCCAGACTGGACACTTATAGCCAGCTCTGCATATGTGGCAATCGTGGAGAAGACCAACTTCCTTTCAGCCACTCTCGAATCCTGCATGCTTTTGGGAAGATGAAAGTAATTGGGGAAGGAGGCTTGAAGTTGACCATTGATCAAGTAATGAGCACGTCTGGGATCCCCAACCTTAAACATTCAAAAGATGAACTTTTTCAAGTCTCCTCATGGCTGATCATGCACTGAATGGTGTTTGGCAAAGATTTGGGAAGAATTGAAAGTCAAACTCCACACCTCCCCACCTTTTCTGCAAAGACAGCAGTGTTGACACATCTCACTTTCCAACTATGACTTTTTCACTTTAGGAGATTTTTTGTTTTTGTTAGTCTGATGTGTCGCTCTACTTAACTATCCGAAAGAGAGATATGATTGCCCAGGGGCTGGGATTGGGAATGGGGGATGGCAACTTCCTTCCTCTAGATAGGCTTGTCTTCTTTTTGTAGATGTAGGGAGGGAAGTAATTGGAAATTTGTGGATCCAACTATTTGTTTATACGGGCAGCCATTGGACAGCCGTTTCTTTTCTGATCAAAGCAGTAGGAGCCATCAGACGTAGGGATTAGAACATGCATATTCACTTTGTCTTAGGCTGGCAGACAGACAATTTATTTCGGATACAGAACTCTGTTTTCTTTTTAAGATTTTCCTGCAACTCACTGACGATGCATGAATATTCATTTAATCTGTGTTTTTACCTTGTACCAGGTTTAAAAAAGGGATGTTCAACAGTCTAAAAATGGCTTTAAATGGTTTGTATTTCGGTATTATTGTCCTTAAATTCAGGATGAGAGTCGAGGACATTTACTTAAGTGTGTTTGGTGTCCCCCTCATTCTTCATGCCAGAGCACGTAGACCAATCAAGGACCTCATTACAAGATGGAGTGATACCGGGCTGCAGGTAATGGTTCTGGTCAGTATGTCTTCAATTAATGAGCATCACAAGTTTTTGGACCGACAATGTGGAATACCAGGTGGGGCCCCTGAATTTCCAATGTCCCATTCCTCATGATTCCCCGATTCCCGGACGTTTTCAGAACACATTTATCTCCTGCTTTAGAATCAAATCTCTTTTTTATTATCAAGGCAATCGGGAAGGCATATGCACAGCATGTCCCCTACAACCCTGTTGGGCTGGCCGCAAAGACCAGTCAGGTGTTTCAAGCATAAGACGCATTCTGGTAGTCCATACATTTGGGATAGTGGTTAAACAGCATGTGGCCTACAACCCATCGTGGGCTGGCTGCGTCTCAGAAGGGAGTGTCTAGGTCTGACTAGGTAACCTTGTGCATGCCAGTTAATGACTAGAGCCAAGTATCATCTAGGAATAACACCGGTGGGGTGCCATTGTGCATGCATAACTACTAGGGCCACCAAGATATAGAAAACCCCCAACAAGAAAAAAAAAGCTCCCCGAAAAAAGGGGGAAAACCCCCCCCCAAAAACTCACCCCCACCCCGTCCAAACGAGCCATTAGCTAAGCATAATTGCGCTCATGGGAGATATTATAGGTCTACGTGTGATCTAAGTTCTATCCGGAGCTCTGGCCTCTTCTTGGGTGTCTGGAATTAGCCTCAGTAAGCGTAGAGATTTAGTACAGGTCAGCTCCCGAAACTCTAAGGAGAGGATAGATATGAAGGGGGCACTGATTTTAGGGTACGCTGCTGTATCTGCATGTGTCGCCATCGACAGACGTTCCATGCCCAGCAGTGACCATAGCTGCTGAAGCCACTGCTGGTGGTCTGGTATTTTGTCTGTTCTCCAGCTGGACAGCAGTACTCGATGTGCGGCATTGAGTGCTAAGGCCATCTGTCTTCCCAAGAGTGTATATGCGGGTAATCTGGGAATGGTAGTATTAAAAGCTCGATAAATGTCATCCAGGATCTGATCCCAGAACCTGTTCAATTTCGGGCAGTGCCAAAGAAGGTGAATTAGCGTGCCTGGGGTGCCTGGGGTACCACATCCCGCCAGCACAGGCCATCCCATTGAGTATTCCATTTCTGTATCCGGGAGGGGATGTAATACCAATAAGAAATGATCTTGTAGGCCGATTCTGTATATCCTGAGGTGTATGCCGTGTGGTGCGTCCTATAGAAAATGTTGTCCCACTCTTTATCTGACAGTGTACGGCCTAGTTCTGCCTCCCACCGTTTCTGTCCAGGAGTTCTGGCTTTTTGTGTTGTCTTCGTCAGGTGTGAGTAAAGCTCTGAGATGATCATATTATCATCTTTCTTAAGGAGCAGCCACTTCTCAAATGTAGTCATCGGTCTACCTGCCTTGGGCCGTGTGTCCGAGCTAAGCACCCAGTGAGTCATCTGCGTGTGGGTGAACCAGTCCATGTCAAGCAAATCATAGTCCTCTCTGAGTTGGTCGAATGGTATAGGACCATTGTGGTTGAAGAGACATCCCATACGTTTACACCTGCCCAGAACCCACCGTTTGGCAACGCTCTCAGTCATACTTGGGGGGAAATCCGTATTGAAGAATAGGGGTGTCATGGGCGAGGGGAATGTGGTGAGTCCCGCCGGAATCGCTACCTTGTCCCAGATCTGAAACGTCGGACGGGTTACAGGGGAAGAGTAGAGCCCCCAAGCTCTGTAAGGTCGAGCCAGCCACACTTCGCTCCAAATGTGTGATCCCGCTACTGTCCCGTCCATGAAGACCCAGTTTATCTCCGTTAGTGGGCGATTCCACTCCTCTAAGTAGCGCAACTGCGCGGCCTGGTAATAGCAAGACAGATTGGGTACCGAAAGCCCCCCTTCTTGTTTTGAGCGCTGGAGAAGTTGTTTCTGCAACCTGGGTTTCGCTTTCCCCCATATTAAATGCTCAATCTCCCTCTGAAGAGTGTTAAGCATACCAGGAGATGGCAGTAGAGGAAGGGTTTGGAAAATGTACAGGGCTCTGGGAAGGACATTCTTTTTCACTGCAGCAATTCTACCATGCCATGAGAGTGGAAGCCGCTGCCATTGTGTCAGATCTTTGCAAATTAGGGCAAGAAGCTTGGAATAGTTGGCATCTGCAGTCTTAAAAAGACTTTTGCTGAGACTCAGGCCTAAGTATGGGAGATCTTCGGTGACCCATTGAAAGTCGAACTGAGAATGCAGGTCCCACTCTTTGTGTGGTTTAGTGGAGAGATTTAAGATCTGTGATTTTTGCATATTTACCTGGAAGCCCAAGGACACTCCAAACTCCCGAAGCTCAGCAACAATAGCCGGGAGAGAAGTTAAGGGCTGGGGGATTGAGAAGATGACATCATCAGCTTAGAGGCTGATAAGGTGTTGATCTGCTCCAAAGAGGATGCCTCTAGCGTTAGGATTGTCACGTAATCTCTGCACCAGGGGCTCCATATAAAGAGCAAAGAGAAGAGGTGAGAGAGGACAGCCTTGCCTCGTGCCCCGCTCTATAGGAAAACCACTAGATCTGACGCCATTCACTCAAACCGCTGCACTGAGGGAGCTATAGATGCTCGAAATCCAGCTTCTAAAGCGCGTGCCCATGCCAAAATGCTTGAGAGTCGCGAATAGATAGGGCCAATGTACCCTATCGAACACTTTTTCAGAGTCCACCGCCATTAACAGGGTTTCTTCCCGGGACCATTGTACTTTGTCCATCAAGTGGCATATACGTTTAGAGTTGTCCCCACATTGACAACTGGGAAGAAACCCTGCTTGGTCCGGTTCTATGAGACAGGGCATCAAGGGATTGAGGCGCTGGGCGAGGACACTAGCGAACAGTTTCGCGTCGATGTTCAGAAGCGAGATCGGGCGGTATGAGCTACACTGCGCAGGATCTTTCCCGGGCTTAGGGATAACTAAAATCGAGGCCTGGAGCATCGATTCAGTAAGTGTGCCCGTTTCAGCAAAGGAGTTAAACAGGCGAGTGAGTATGGGGGCGAGTTCTGAGCAAAAAGTTTTATAGAATGCCGCACTGAACCCGCCTGGGCCCAGTGCCTTCAAGGGCTTCAGGCGAGCAATCGCAGAGATCATTTCTTCGATACGGATGGGCCTGTCTAGGGCTTCAGCTCCGCGGGGGGAAGGGGGACAATTGCAGCACCCTCTAAGTAAGCCAGTGGGTCCGGGGAGTTCGAGGAGCCGCACGAGTACAGCTCAGCATAGTAGGCCTGGAATGTATCCGCAATGCTATTCACTTCAGTCGCGTCTATCCCAGAGGCCGTCCGGACAGATTTAACACCTTGTGCATATTCCTTGCTGCGGAGGCGATGCGCTAGCATACGACCTCCTTTGTTAGTCCCAACATAGTATTTAGGTTTGAGGCATAGCATCGCGTGCTCAGCTCTATCCAGATCAAGGTGTTTAAGTTGTTGGTGCTCTTTCCAAGTTGCCTCCAGATCCGGGGAGCCCTGGTGCTCTTATGAATAGATTCCAGTTCCCAGACCGTTGTCTCCAACTCCTTCCTCTTAGCTTTTCTCATCTTATTTTCATGCGCTGCTTTTGCTATAAGAGCCCCACGGGTCACCAGCTTTAAGGCTTCCCAGGTCGAGGACAGTGCATTGGACCCAGTGTCGTTGAGAGCTACATAATCTTGTATAGTGTTTTTAAGCGCTGCATCCGTCGTCGGGGACTACAGCATTGTCTCCGGGAGGTGCCATGGAGGGGTCTGTGTGGGGGTGGGGGATGTACATAGGGTTAGCGTTATGTGTGCGTGGTGAAAGCAAGCGGGCCTCAGTGGAGGAAGCGAGCACCCGCTCCCAGGCAGACGGGGAGGCCAGAATGTGATCCTACTGAGCATATGTTTTGTGGTCCGCGGAGTAAAAGGTATAGTCCCGCTTATCAGAGTGCTGGGAGCGCCACACGTCTCGCAGCCCGCATTCCTCCAGCCATTCCAGTCCCCCCGCCGAAATAGCCCCTGTGTTACCTGATCTAAGGCCTGAACGGTCCTGCTCTGCGTCCATCACTATGTTCAGGTCCCCTCCCACCACCGCCGCATCCGGGGTGTGGAGCACTCCGGCCAGGGCCTCTGTTAGAAAGGATTCTTGCTGTTCATTTGGGGCATAAATCGATGCAATCCTGAAGTGGAATCAGCCCAGCTGTACCCGGAGGGCTAACAGGCGACCTTTAATTTCCGCAATAGAACCCAGAACAGAACCAGAGAAGTGTTTGAAGAAGAGAATGGCCACTTCCCCATTCTTCCCCCTCCCAGAGGACCAGTACTGCTGTGGGAACCTCTTAGTGTGCATTCTGTGCATATCTTTTGAGAGTAGGTGTGTCTCCTGAAGCAAAAATATGTCACCCAGTGATGCTCCAGCAGGGAAAGCACCGCCGATCTCTTGGTAGGATTGTTGAGGCCTCGAACATTGAGGCTAACTATCTTAGTCTTCATGGACCTCAACCCTCATCAGACATGGCCCCAATTCATGGACCATTACTTACCCTCCTAATCTCTCAAAAAATGCCAAGAAAATTTTAAACATAAATTACTAATTCGACATCCTGAAACACTAATTGTTGACAACTACCTCAGCCTTTCCTCCCCTATAAAAACCAATTACATCTTCTACTCCAAACGCCCCTCCAAATGGAAAAGCATCTTCCTTAAACACCTCCCAGTATCCAAATCTATCAAAATTCCTTATGGATTTAAACTATCCACTACCCCTTCCCCAACTGTTCTCGGAGAAATTGACATCTCCATATTTAAAACAGGTAATATCCTCATACAATCCTCTGAACACCACCTCTCCATCTTTGAACACCATTTCCAGACTCTGTCCTTCCTTCTATCCAAACCTTCACCTAACCCCCCTTCTACCCAACCCCTAGACGCCCTTTGGCTCTCTCCATCTCCTCGACTCTTATACCCCCTCCCTAGACGTCTCTACTGCCAATGCTGTCCCTCAATTCTTGACATCTAACCACTCAGTCCCTCCTGAGACCTTCCCCCCCCGGCTTCCAAACAACACCATCCGTCTCCCAAACTCACAGGCGCTCCAATGACTTCCTCCCTCCAACCCCTAATGCTACCCCAGACCACACTCCTGCCACCTTACCCCCCCCCACCTGGAACACCCACATTCCCCCCACTCGGCCCGACCCCCTCCTCACTCTCTCAGAACTGCAGTCCCTCCCCTACACCAGCTGTCACCCATACCCACCCCGTCATGGCCTCTTATCATCTCATACCACATCTCCTGACTCTAGGAATGCCCGCCCTTCTCATTGGCCCTCCATGCATCCTTCAACCCATGCACTCCTCTTATCCCCCTCCCCGAACTGTCTCCATCCCCTCACTCCAGATTTTCTCCCCCAACCAACAATGAACCCATCCTTCCCCCCACCTCTTCCCCAACTGCGCTCGCCCCTATTCCTTTAATCCAGACTCTGTCCAACATTGAACGCAATCTCTTAACCTTGATGACTGAACTCACACGGCTGAGAGAAGATTTCAACTCCCTCTACTCCAAGTCCCTCTTTAATCGCTCTAACTCAGTCCTCCCTGAGCCACAACGATTCTCTAATCCCAAACCGTGGAACACTACACCCCTTGGCTGCCGTACCCATAGGCCCCTCCGTACATCGAGTCATCTCACCTCTTCCGACCTCCATGACCTCTGCAACTCCTACCTTCCTAATTCCTTGATTAACGTTCCTCCCCCCCTCACTCCAACACTCCCGTTATTGTGGGGACCTGCAGATTCCCCCCTTCCCCCTCACTCCCCCTCACTCCAACATTCCCGTTATTGTGGGGACCTGCAGATTCCCCCTTCCCCACCCTCCCCCAGACCCCCACCCCAACGTACCACCATCCATTCATGCTCTCCTCCCATATACTTCCCTAAACCCCTCACCTACAATCTCCCTAGCTCCAACATTCCCGTTATTGTGGGGGCCAACAGATCCCCCTCCTCTCCCATCTCCCCAAGACCCCCACCCCAACGTACCACCATCCATTCACGCTCTCCCCCAAAGACTTCCATAAACCCCTCGCCTGCATGCTTGTTAACTGCCGTTCGGCTGTTCGACATGCAATCGAAATATCAGAAACTATCCTTAGCGAAGCTATCGACATCGCCTTCCTCACGGAAACCTGGCTCAATCACCACTCCACTTCTAGCCTTGACTTACTGTCCCCCCCGGGTTATTCTATCATCAGAAAAGACAGAACTGAGAGAATAGGGGGCGGATTAGCGATTATCTTTAAAAATGAACTTCAAATTTCCCTTGTCAAGAACCCCGACTACAACACCTTTGAATACCTCGAAGCCGAACTTAAGTCTCAAGGTTCTCCCCCGATTCGTCTGCATAATATCTACCACCCCCCTGGTGACCCACTTCCCTTCGTTGAGGAGCTATCCGAGCTTCTTACTCAATCGTCTCTCTTTAACTCAAAAAATCTCTTCCTTGGAGATTTCAATCTCCACTGGAATGTGACTGATGACCCCTCAGTCAACCTCCTCACCAATCTTCTTGAGATAAATGAACTCAAACAACTCTGCCACTCCCCCACCCACTCCAAAGGGGCCACCCTTGACGCCATCATTGCCAACAACGACTTGGCTTCCATATCCAACATCATCCCCATCGACTGGTCTGACCATCACCTCATTCTGTTCTGTCGCAACCTCGGCTCCACTCCCCCACACCAATAACATTAAAACCTCTAAATGGACCAGAAATCTTAATTGCATCCCCTCTGGTGAACTTGAGTCTAAACTCCAAGCACAACTTCTTCTCACCCCTCTCTCCCTAAATGCTAACAAACTCACCGAACATTTTAACAAAACGGTCATCGATGTCTTAGACCAAATTGCCCCGTCCAAACTAAAAACCCTAAGAAACATTCCATCTAAATCATGGTTCAATTCCAACCTCAATGACGAAAGACGTGCACTTAGACTTACAGAAAGAACATGGAGACAACACCATTCCCCCGCCCATCTTGCTCTCCTCAGATCTGCCAGAGCCACGTACAAGAAACACATCTTCACGGAAAAGGCCTCCTTCTTCTGTACAAAACTCGACCGCGCGAAAAACAGACCCAGAGAGCTGTTCAACATAGTTCGAAACCAAACTTCCTCTACCCCTCCAACCCTGACGGCCACAACTGACAGATGCGAAGAAATTGCTAACTTCCTCTCCGAAAAAATAGCCATAATAGACCAATCCTTCCTAGCATCTCAGATACCTCCTTATCCCCTATCAATAGCTGACTCTACCTCTCAACCTCCCTCGCTATTAACACCCCCGACTCCTCATCCCTCCTTCCTGCCATTTCCCCTTCTGATACCTGCCCTTCTAACTCACAGCCTAAAAACAACGCCTTCTGGCACAATTTCCACCTCGTAACGGAGCTTGAAGTCTCTAACATCATCTCCAAAGTTAAACCGTCCTCACACACCAAAGACCCTCTCCCTGCTAACCTTGTTCTGGTGCTTAAGCACATCATTGCTCCTTATTGGACCTCCATCATTAACTCCTCCCTTACCTCGGGTTGTGTCCCTCCCTCCCTCCAACTCGGACAAATCACTCCCATTCTTAAAAATCCCAATGCTGACCATAATGACCTTAATAATCTCCGCCCCATCTCTAACCTCCTCCTCCTTTCCAAAGCACTTGAAAAATGTGCCCTTCTTCAACTGGACAAACACATTGACACCTTTAACCTACTCGACTCCTTTCAATCCGGCTTCCGAAAAGGCTGCAGTACAGAAACTGCCATACTAAATATTGTAGACGACATCCATCACTCTCTAGATAATGGCGAGACCTGCCTACTCATTCTCCTCGACCTCTCTGCTGCATTTGATACTGTTAACCACCCTGCCTTGCTTAATGCGCTCAAAGTTCGATTTAGCCTTAACGGCCCGGTACTTAAATGGTTCTCCTCCTTCCTCCAACACAGAACACAACAAATCAAAATCCACAACTGCCTCTCTAACCCCACTCCCGTCTCCCTCGGCGTCCCCCAGGGTTCTATTCTCTCCCCCTCTCTCTTTAACCTCTTTATGGAACCCCTTACCCTCATTCTAAAACAAGCTGGAATCAACTACCACCTCTACGCTGACGACACCCAACTGTACTATAAGATCAGATCCCACTCCGATGTTCTACACCTTAACGACACCCTGTCTAAAATCCAATCCTGGTTCCACTCCAACCATCTCAAACTCAACCCTAAAAAAATGGAAATCATTCTCTTCTCTCCAAAAAACAACCCTCTTCCTATCCAAACATGGATCATTGACCTTAATGCCCTGAACTGTACGCTCACCCTATCAAACTCAGTAAAATCACTTGGCATCACCATTGACAATAGCCTAACCCTCCAGGCCCACATAAAAAACTCGGCCAAAGGAGCGCTCTTCACTCTACGCCATCTCAAGAAACTCAAACCCTTCATCCCAGCTGACGACTTTAAATCGGTCGTCCAATCACTTGTCCTCTCGAAAATTGACTATGGTAATGCTATCCTCTCCGGAACCCCAAAAGCCCACCTTACCCCACTCAAATCTGTGCTAAACCTGGCGGCCAGGCTAATCACCGACTGCAAACGCTTTGACCACATCTCCCCAGCCCTTAAGGCCCTTAAATGGCTACCCATCGAAGGCAGATCCACCTACAAGATGGCATGCATTACTCACAAAGCCCTTCACCAAAAGGCCCCGCTGTATCTCACTGATAAACTCAACAAAGCAGGCTGCGCCTGATCGTTGAGAAGCACCAACGCCCTCCTCCTTGTCCCTCCCCTGACAAAAAAGAAATCCACACAATCTCGCTCTTTCTCCGGATATGCCCCCAGCATCTGGAACGCCCTCCCTAAAGTCCTGCGCTGTAACCCCTCCTACATCAGCTTTAAAAAAGACCTCAAACTGCACTTGCTCAAGAAATATTGGGGTCCATAATCCTTTCCCTTCCATACTTTTCCCTTCTCTCTCCCTTTCCCCTCCTTTTTCCTCTCCGCCTTCCCTTTTTCTTACCCTCTTCCTTCCATACTTCCCTCCTCTTAATTACTACCCCCCCTTATATTTTTTTGTCTAATTTTTTCTCTACCCCCATTCACGCCTCACCTCCCTCCACCCTCCCTCCACCATCCCACCACCCAGCCTCCCTCCATCTCAGGCTACTATATATAATTTGACTACATATATCCATTTTATTTATGTTTTCTTTCTCTTTTGGTTTGACATTTACTAATTTGTATTATGCTACCTGTTCTTTATAATCTGACCTATGCGACCTCTACGTTATGTATAACTGTATTATGCCTGTACTATCTTCACTCATGTAAAGCGCTCTGATACCCCCGGGTCCAGCCAGCGCTATATAAAACCTTTAAAATAAATAAATGGACCAAGGAAAGAGAGCAGAGCTTAAAAAACTGGGCAAGAGTCATCACAGCCCTGTGTGTAGTGCTAATAATATATGGTAGGAAACAGAGACTCCCATAGTATTGTATGTATGGTAAGCATGATGAAGTTGGCTCGTCGGAAGGGGGACCCCAGCAAAACAATACGAATCCCAACAATGCAACAGACAAAGAAGAAATATTAACTAGTGTGAGATAGGCATAGTCCATCACAGTAGTAAGGCCAGTATTATAGGGGGCAGCCAAGTTGGTAAGAGTCATCAAAAAGCAATTAGTTTCGATGCCCCCATCCCCACCAGTCCAAAGTCACCAATCCACCATAAGCACCGGAAAGTACCTCAAATAGGAGGATCCGCTTCGTCATCCCCCACGCCAGAGAGGGAGCGCAGTACAGCCGACCTTTCTTTAACAATTGTGTCTGGGTCAGGGCGGTGGCAGTCAAAACTGGGTCCGAGTCACGACCTTCTGCGGTTTCTATCTGGGGCCTTGTCCTCCGCAGGGGAACGTGGATGGGCCTGCTCGCTGAGTTCCAGGTTGAGGAGCTTAAAAGTCTCTGCCAAGGAGCGAAATTGGTGGGTTTTGCCTTCATGGTGGAAATCAGACGTAATGGGTGGCCCCATGAGTAGGGAATCCCCGCCGCCCGCAGATGATTAGTTACAGGCCGAAAGTCCTTTCTTTTCTGCAGGGTGCTGGATGCAAGGTCTTGGAAGAGTTGCGGCGTATGGTCCCTGAATTGTAGCTGCTTAGCTGATCGGGCCGCCTTGAGGAATGCTTCCTTTACTTTGAAGTTGTGCACACAGACCAAGATATCTGCAGGGGGCGATTGGGCTGGCGAGAAGGGCCCACACAATGACACTGGTCTATTTTAACATCGTTCTCTGCTGTGGAGCCCAGAACAAAGCTCAACAGGGCCTGAACATATTCCTCCCGGTCCGATCCATCCATGCTCGCCGGGACCCCACGGATACGGATATTGTTTCGCCTGGACCTATTTTCTCGGTCTTCTGCAAGGGCCTGCAAATCAATCTGTTGGTCTTGTAGTCATATGACCTCCTGTTGGAGAGTTGCAATGTCTTCATCTCTGGCTACGGAGCTCTCCTCAAGGGCCACTACTCTCTCCCCAACGGTGTCGACATCTCGACGCACTTCTCTAAGTTCCATCTGTAGGTCCGTCTTCACAGCCCATATATCTTCTCGTAGGGAGGCAAACAAAGCATCTAGGAATTCACAAGTCACTGGACTTTCCGCTCCCTCAGCTCCGCCAGATGATTTTAGCTCCCCCATAGGCGCTTTGTCGCTATTTGATTCTCCAGTGCTCCTCAGGAGCGATCCTTCTTTGCTTTGGCCGACGCCATGTTTACACGCTTACCATTCCAAAAGTAGAAAAATGGGGTTGGACGCAGTGAGAGGCCAGTATGCAAACCAGAAGGATGTAGCTACAGGCGTGGGGCTCTCCGTCAGCCTCTCCCGAACCAGAGCTATCCCCGGGCTGTGAGAGTTCCTCTATGCCCAGCACAGTTGGGCCGCCTCAGGCTCTCTTCCAGCCCTGACCGTGCCTGCAAGCTGTCCCGGGTAGAGAAACGCCGGGCACGGAGTCGGCGTGCGTCTGCGGGGTGGCCCCAGTCTAGATGGACTGTGTTGAGGAACACTGGAGTGGGCGCTCCCCTAGGTCCCGGGGCGAGCAGCAGGGCCCGGGGCGAGCCAGCAAGGACACTGCAGTGATCAGTGCTATCTAGGGGCTTCAATCCGGGTGGGTTTAGCAGGGGCGTCGCTCTCCCTCAATGCGGCAGTACCATATATGTGGCTCGGAGGCCTCCTTTGGCTATGGGGCCAGCTGGGGCGAACAGCGCTCACCAGCCCTTGCGTCACCTCTCGGCCTGCCGCTCTGAATTTCACGCTCCCGCAGGGATCCATGTATCTCCTTGCCAGGCAATAAACCCCTAGCAGCCTCGATCCGCAGCCAGTGCTATGGGGGTTACCTCCGGGCGCGTCTGGCTATTGGTGCCGGGAGTCCTCTGCTGAGGCATGGCCTGTGCAGGCACCTTCGATGGCCTCTCCTTGATAGTGGGAGCGCCTTGTGTGTTACTGCAACACAGGCTTTCCATTCAGATTACACAGGGCTTCGTAGTGCCAGTTGAGGCCTAGCCCCAGGGCCTCCGGTCCGGCCTCAGTCTTTATCCAGGCTCCTCCCTGCCCGCTCCTCACCTCTTCTGCAGCCTTGGTTGCCCCAGGGGGCGCCCCTCCATGTGTGCGAGTGGGTGCCGATACTGTAGAAGGGCCCGCTCGCTGTTACCGGCCTCTTCTTATGGCCCTCCGAGTCCGGCAAAATGCGTCATAGGACACTCCTGCCCCGCCTGTCTTGGGCGCCAGCCACCCTGTTCCAGGAGAGCCGTGCGCAGCCCCCGCAGTTCCCAAAAGCCCACTGTTGCGGGGGGATCTCCGCTGCGTATCACTTGGGGCCTCCGATCTGGGCCCTGCTCGCCTCCGCCATGCCGCCTGCGGCCGTTCCGCTCTCAGGCCCGCAGCCCACGTGTGCGTGCAGACAAGGCCTCGCCTCCACCGCATGGCCCCCGTCACGATCTGCGCGCAGTCCTGGGAGGCGCCAGTGTCTTTCTATAGGGGCAGGCGTCGCACAGTCTCAGGACCCCGGTTCGCTGTGCCCGGCCGATCACCCGCCCCGGGGAGGCGCAAGGGCCGCTGTCTTCGCGTCTGGCGGACCTGGGCTCCGGCCTCTGGGGGGTCGTACTCTACTCTCGCGGCCACCAGAGTCAGCGTCAATGCCCCGGTGCAGGGGGGAGTCTACCGGGATCCAGGTGAGGGTGGATCGGGTGCTTCAGCTATGCTATGGACCTGGCGGGGACAGACCGCAATCGGAGCACGTCTGTTCACACCGCCATCTTGGCCACGCCCCCTCCGCCATCTTGGCCAAGCCCCCTCTTTTCTCCTGCTTTAATGCGTGCAGAAAAATATTTTCTATTATTAGGTGCTTTATTGCACCCAGTAAACTTGTAATCATCCAGACTGATATTTACCTTGTGGCTACTGTTCCACCGAACTCGTAATGAGGATACTAAGCCTCAGAAATAAGGTTCCTTGATAGAGCTATCCTACCTATCTCCAGTTTCATTCCAAACAAGTGCCTTATAAGTCCACAATTGGAGGCATATCAGGTCAACACACCAGTACCAGCATTCCATTTGCCACAACAATGGTGCAAAGGGGTTCCAAAAGATTTAAATGGTTTAAAAGTTTACCTACTTCCCACAAGTCCTTCCACTTGGGTACTAGAGATCTTGTTCATCCGAAGAATTGCCTAAACTTAATTTGCTTGCTCTCTTGCATGGTATTTTCAGGTTAACTATATGGAAGTGTAACTTGAAGCCCAATTATTTACAGAATGATAAAAGATCCAGATTGCCTTTGCAGTTCATAATAATGCAGAACATTCTAGAAGGTGAATGGGCTTGAAAATCTCTTCTATTGATGTTCTTCCAGAGGGTGAAAGATAAAGAAATAGGACAAGGGGACGAAAAATGAAGCTGCCTTTGGGCATTGCCCAGTAGCGGCTCCTTGAGGGACTGCTGCGGGGCGGTGGGGTGGGGCAGGGGAGGGGCAGGGTGGGGGTAGTAAACTCGGAATTGGGCCGAACGGAGTTGAGTAAAGAAATAAATAAATAAAACAAATTACATTGCACGCTGCATCGCCGATTTGGCGTTGCAGCGCGCCAATGTAATTCGTTTTGTTTATTTATTTCTTTACTCAACTTTGTTCGGCCCAATCCGGAGTTTACTACCCCCACCCTGCCCCTCCCCGCGCTCCCACCGCCCCGCAGCACTCCCTCGAGGAGCCGCTACTGGCATTGCCGGAAGATGCACTCATAACTTCCATCACAGACAAAGGCGATAGAGGCCAGTAGCATGACTAAGATTCCTTGCCATGAAAAACAGATACTACGCTTGTAGCAGAAGTGCAACAGCTCTACTTCTGCATTGTAGGAGCAGAGGGAAGGTACCAAGACCTATTCTGGTTCTTGACTACCTTGCTTCTGATATTTGACCTTTGCATCAAGATATAGTCTCCCGGGTAATGTTAGCTTCAGATTTTTGTAAAACAGAATAGGTTTACCACTAGAACAAACTGAGGATAGTAATTTTCAATCATTCTTGGCTCTATATCAGGCACATGTGATGATGATATTACTGGAAAATTGAGGCTGAGAGGTAATCATCCTTGACGTCTAGCTTCATCATCCAAACGTTTATTTGAAGATTATATCTGCAGAAGAAGGTAGTGTAAATAACAAAATGGTGGTTCAAAAGGAAATAATTCAATACCGTTAGTGTAATAACTGATTAATTCCTTTGAAGCTTTAGCCATAGTTAGGACGGGTCTGATGAAGCCCTAATGGGACTAGAAAGAAACAGTTTTCACGACATCCTTTTGATTTATAATTTGCACCCACCTATACAGGTATGCCGCCTCAGGACCGGTGAATGTCAGAACTGCTTGGATACAACTGCTATATGTCCCTTGTGATCTGTCTTCCTTCGGTGACATGATGGAGCAAATTTGATCTGATCTGCTCTTGGGCGATCCCAAGGAAGGGGAAGAAGGTCCTCTTGAAAGGGGAGAGTGAGCAAGACTACCTGCAATGGAGACATACCTTCTTTAAAGAAAGTCCTAAAGTCTGAGGAACTAGAGAGGATGGAAGGAGTTAGAGTTAATTGAAGTCTGTGTAACTCAGTGAGATGCTAAGGGGCATTTGAAGCCCACCAACTTTAAGAATTTTATGGTATAGGGAGGATTAAGTGTTCCCATTTATGAGTTTCCGTTAAAAGTATATGAGGCCACTGTGAGCCAGGGGTAGGGTCGCAAGTGAGAATCCCATTGAATGCCCAAGACTCTGGATAGGTACAAAACTAGGGATGCCTGCTTGATTATGACATGTGATACTTGGAGAGTCATTCTGCAGAGTTCTCAAGTTTCCTAGGACCATGCTTCAGTAGCTTATTTTATAACGGGATAATACAGTAGTACAGTTCCCAGAATGCAACTCAAAAGCCTGGACTTTATGGGTTACCCATGCATGGACTTGGGAAACACAAGAGCTCTGGTTCATTGTAATTTATAACTCCAAAAAGGGACCTATTGCTCCATGCGTGGAGAGGTGACGTAGCGAGTAACCAGAAGCAGGTAAAAGGGAAATGCAAGAGAAGAGAAGGTGGGACACCGTTGGTGAAATGTCTAGAGGACGAAGCGACCAGACAGATGCTGACAAGAGGACTACGCCTGTGGAAAACCAAGAGCAGGAGAGCAATGATGTCCTAGAGGAGTCCGACAGCAAAGCACACACAGTAAAAGACCGGGGAAGAGCAGAGGAGTGGTGTTTCCCTATATCCACCAGTGACCAGGAGAATGCCATATAGCACCTGGGTCTGAGAATGAGGGTGGAGAGGAGGAGGTTGTAAAAGGGGGAGAACATGGGTATACGAGACAATTTGATTAAGAATAACTTAAAAACAGGTTAAAGAGAGCAGCAATTTAACCTGCTTAAGTAACCTGACAATAATAAACATCCGTTTTTATTTTGCCTTTAAAATTAATGGTTTTCTGTTTCGAAGGATGAGTATGCGTATGTGCCTAACTGAAACCTAGAAGAGCCTAATAAGGGAACGCCATCAAGCGTGCACAGAAATTGAATGGCGAGATCCTGGGGGATATTCACAAGAACGTGTGAGAATCATCGCAAATGTAGCTTAACGCAACCTTGCATATTGCAGTCCATCGCGAGAAAATAACACCATCTTAACGTCCAATTCCCAACCCCTCGGCACTATGCGATAGCAGCATGATAACCCGCCAAATGCCCGCGTAAAAACCAACGCGAAAAACAAAAAATGCGAAACACGACTGCCCAAAAAGTTGTGATGCCACAAAGCACGATACCAAAATCAGCGAAAACCAGCGACAGGCCTGCAATACCCACGCGTCATGTGTGAAAATGCACTATAAGAGCAAACAAAAAACCAACCCCAAAACCAATCCAAACTGCGTAGCACCATGGATGCACCCGGACCTAGTGCAGAGGACAAGCCGAACTCCACAAACCCCACGGAGGACCAGCATGGAACCCCTGTTCGGGGGAGGGCAAGGAGAAGAGGAAGACGGGGTTCAGTCCGCAGGAAGACCAGATCACCGTCACGGAGGTGATAGAACACTACCAACAACTGTTCGTCACCTCCACTGCGTCATTGGCAACACAAACAGAAATATGGCAGTCCATCGTCACCAAAGTGAATGCAGTCGGAGTGTCGAGGATGTCAATGGAGGATGCCAAGAGGCGCTGGCATGAAGTGCACAGCCAAACCAAACAGAAACTCGCTGCCAACATGAAGGCAGCAAAGGCGACTGGAGGTGGGAGCCCTGCGCCACAGGAGGAGCTGGATGAGCTGGAGGAAATGGTGGCCACAGTCATCAGTGGGGAGACGGTGCAAGGAGTTGGGGGTCTGGACACAGCCCGAAATGACCTGACCCAACAGCAACAGGGTGAGTAACCACCAGGGACTGGGGGGACGGGGGCATATGGGCACAATGGCACACATGCACAATCATGTGCAGCACACTGCACACCCGCAATGAGTGTGGAACATGTCCCTGATACCCTTGGCACACTGCAGCACACATAGAAACACCAAGTAGGCCCCAGTCCACTATGTGCACAAATGGCCCCCCCTCCATATCACCAATGCCACAACCTACCCATGCACATGTGCTGAATCCAGAAAAGCAGCGGCTCTGTGAGCCACACTGACAATGCAAGTGACACTGCATGACAGATAGCATGGCTGAAATCACAATACATGACATGGTGCACGAGACGACACTGAGGTGGCTGAGTGTGGACCACATCCGTAAAGGAGCATGTCACTCTGACACATCCATGTGCACCTTAGAGCCATGACGTCAAGAACACATCTGCAGACAAACAATGCACAAGAGTACCAAAAATCTCCAGTAGCACAAATGACCCAAGTCACAAACATCCCAGCCCCTGAAAAGCACACAAGTCAAATGCACACCGACTCAAAGGGATAAGGGTCCGCCAATGCAGAGCTGCAGGGGCGAATCGCCAACAATGCAGCACACGCACATAGCAATCACAGTACATCAACATTGACGACAATGTGGGACAGAGTGCAACCCCTACACCACAGGACAGAGGACACAACTGGTGCCTCTCGTGCGTAGAAACTGGCCAATCACATCTGGCAATGCATGACACTGTGAGACGATAATGTACGAGTACAACCACACATCCGTCATGTAGTCGAAATGTCCACTGACTCCCATCAAATAGCCAGCTACACCAAAACAGTCACAATGTACACCGTCATGCAGTCTGAATGTAAACATCCACAATGCGTCAACATACATGGAACACACTGTTAACCTGCATCTCCCCTTACATTGCAGAGGGACAACCAACACCGCCTGCAGAGCAGACCACACATCTCTTCAGTGATGATGAAGAGTACACCCTGCCCATTTGCCCAGACACACTCCAACGGCTCGTGGACAGCCTCCTCACCCCACCTCTAGGAGCAGGGCAGCCCAGCTGCATCGCGGTGAGCCCACACCCTGCACATACCACACAGCAGGAAGCACACACCACCACGGCTGCCTCCCAGGACCCCCACGACCAACACATGGATTTCAAACGCCGTGTGTTAGGGTGCCAGGAGAAGATGGCAGATCAGCTGTGGCTGGGTTTTGACCTCATGGCAGCCAAACTCGATGCCATACGTGGGTGCCTGAGTCCCATCAGGGAGCACCTACAGTCCCTAACGGATACCCACTGTCCGCACCATGCCCACCAACAATCCTTGGCTGACATCGCTGGTTCCATTACTCGGATACAGGAACTGTCTAGGCAGACAGGCTCCAGCGATGACAGCACAGAGTTGGCACAGATGCGGAGGACAATGGAGACCATGGATCCGATGCAGGCTGGAAGTATGGCTGCCACTGCTGAACACCAGCGAGATGTAGCTGCAATCTTCCATGCCTTGCAGATCCTCATCTTGCCACTGCTGCCACTGAGCCTGTTCCAGATGACTGCTGCAGGAACCTCGACACACACATCTCCGACCCCTGATGTGTCAGTGGCACACAGTGATGCAGCCATTACACCGCCACACACACCGGACACACCCGACACAGAAGAAGTATCAGAGGAGTAAGATGTGGATGGTAACTACTGTGTGAGGAAGGAGGCAGTAGCATCCATCACCTCCATATGGCTTGCCCTGCCTGGCTCTGCCCCATGCATCATGCCCTGGGACAACCCCTTCCACTGACCCCCGGAACACTCTGCGACATTCACCCGGACCCCGTCACGGACTGCATATCTCCACTGCTTGACAATTGCACATCAATCCTGCTGCGGACTGCACTCCCCTCTTCCAAATCAATTTTCAATGACCAAAGGACTCTGGTTGGCCCACCACTGGGCTTCCATGTTATGTGGGCTTGGATGGCCATGTACAGCTCCCTCTCCGTCATTCGCCAGAATGTGAATAAAACATTCGAAATCATGCAGATGTGTCATGACTATGTTCACTCACGTATGGAAGTATGGCTGGATGTAGGGACAATGATTGCACAAGAAGGTACACCCTGGTAAATGACATCAATGCGCATGCTCATCTCCGAGACACATGGCGAATTGGATGACTGTGAAGGTGGGTACTGGCTGTGTCCCCATTGCACATTAGCAACAAACTCACAACCCCCCAACGTAGGCACAGGTCCATGTCTTCAATAGGGCTGTGTGTAGGAATGACCAAATCGGTAGCAGGCCAGAAGTGGTGTCCTACATCACATTTGATGATAGAACTTCACGTCGCATACCTTCTCACACACATCTGTGTGGACACATTCTGTAATGATTCATAACATTGCTCAACATGGTCAGAGGTTGGATACCATACTCACATTGCTGAAGACACGTAAGAGCACAGGTCTACCAGCAACTCTCCCAAAACAATGTCGGGCTCACAGAGGTGGAGCTGTCAGAAGGGACCCACCCCCATTGTACATGCGTCAGTCAGTTCCTCCATGTGTAGGGACGATGCTCATTGTGGCACACGAGTGGTCAATCTAATCAACACTCATCACAGTTAGACACCAGTGGTGTTGCGTAGACTTTATTGGCATGTGCGTGTCAGTACGGACAAGGCAACGGCCACAACAGGCAGGGACATGCTTAAGACACTTACACGCAGCATGGGTACATGTCGAGGTGCAGGAAATGGGGGTGGAAAAATGAACCCCAATCATCACAGATGGCAACGGTCTCAGCCCGCCTTGCTGGACGAGTCATGTGTTGTTTGGCGTATGCCCATTGCCCGGTGTGAAGGGGCACGACTTACAGCCCATGGGGTTTGCATAGTGCTCTGCCACCCGACTGCGCCGACTGTCTGCTCTGCTGACAGTGATCATGTGAAAGGGTCCGACAAGTTCACATGTCGTGCTACATTGCCATGTGTGTACTCTCCCCCCAGCAGTGTGTCCGACTTGGTAACGTTGCCAGACGACGCTGTGCTGCTCCGACCATGGAACTGCATCACCTTGCACAGGTGTGTGTACACATGTGTAGTTCCATGCACATGCATTCAGAGTCCAGACGAAGGCTGACATGTCCTCTGTTGTGGTGGGATGTGGGTACATTCCCCACGATGCTACAAGGTGTTGGGAGCAGTGCTGTGGGTGACAATCCGATGTGGCTGCAGGGACGTAGTTACTCGTCCATGAATGCCAGCGCAGCTTCATGGGCAATGTGTTCCAATAGTACGTTGTTGTCGGGTTCAAGGAACACCAGGGAGAGCCAATCCATTAACTGGTCCGGGCAGATGTGCTCAGTCCACGCCGTTTCCCCAATCCGCAACACAGCCCAATAGGGGAGCGCCTGGATGTGGTCACTGCACACGAGGAGTTGTGCATTCTCCCATGCGCAACTGCCAGCACATACGCCAAGGATCAGTGCATCCCATGCACGGCTATCCAGGTGACACTCCTGTTGGTGGGCCAACAGGGGCGCACTGTCAGGTCATGATCCAATTCAGCTACGGTTGCGTTGGATAGGCAGACCTCCATGGGCCACTCGAATGTGCATGATCGACAGTGGAACCAGGGCTGGACGCAGGTGACGTAGGCAAGACGGAAACTCAGACGGAAACTGATTCGCAACACTGCCATTGGCAGGGATCCCAACAGATGCAGCATTCGGGCAAGGTACAGTTCCACATGACAGGGGTTGTGCAAGTGCCCGGGAATGCCGGCCATTGCGTTTGTTGGTCTTGTGGCACTGGCACTCGTCTGACCGGTGGGTGTTCGGTGGACAATATGCCACAGCTCTGGGCAATGAGTCGTATGTGTGTGCGACGTTTGTACGTATGGGTAGTTCTTGACAATGTGTCAAGGGCATCCCTTGCAGGTGTCGGTCGTGCAGGGACAAGTGTGTGTGGGGTGAAGGCACGTTGGTGTTTCATTAGCGCAGTTTGTGGTGTGGGAGTCGTCGGAGGCTGGTATGGTATCTCACTCAGGGTGTGCCAGCCGCATTCAGGACCAAGGTCGGGGGTTTGGTTGGCCTTGGGCCTTGTGTGTTGAGACAAAGGTGCTTTCATTCTTGATTTTCGTCTGACTACTGCTTGCATGTCTTAATTGTGATGTGGAGTTCGCGCTGACTTTGATGCCAGGCCTGTGATTTGTGGTGTGCAGAGTCCGAGACAAACGCAGCTGTTGGCATGTTTGCATGAGCCAAGGGCCCGATTGGCCTTGCGCTCCTGTTCAGTCTCTCTCTTTCTGTCTGTTTCTTTCTCTCTCTCTCTCTCTCTCTCTCTCTTTCTCTCTCTCCCTGTCCTTTGATTGGTGCCTGACACACCTTCTTATCTTGGGTATTGTCTTGCAGGCTGTGAGTCACAGTTTGTCCAGGGATGCCCCGCCATGACTCCTCAGGATAGTTGTTTGGTGACGAATTAGAATGTGACATTTTGTTTGGTCTTTCAATGGTGTATGTATGAATCAGGATCTCAGTGCGCACATGTATGTTGATTGTTGCAATTGTGCGAAATCAGGCGGGTGCTTGTGTTCATGTTTCCGTGCAGTTGATGTGCTGTGTCTTGGTCCGGGGGAGGTGGTGGGTGCCCATGGTGGGGCCCGGGGGCGGGGGGGTCCTGGGGGTGGTGGCGGTGGGTGTTGTGGCCCTCTTGGGTGTCCGGCACGCATGTTCAGTGGCTCCATGGCATCTGTTTACCTTCAGGTGTGGCTCTGGGCTGGGCACCATTTTGTGGTGCAGGCTGTGCTCCGACTTTGCACCAGGTCAGGGCAGGTGTTAGATTCCTGCTGCTAACGCGCCTTATCGCCTGTTTTGTGGTTTTACCGCTGATCGGGCTGGTCGTTGAGAATGTTGAGGTGTGGTGTTGTCGCAGGTTTTTGCTCGGGAACGCCTACTCTGCCTCTCATTAGCAATAGTTGCAGGGGTCATCTGTGGCGATGTTTTTTGAGGATGCTTTCGCAGGTAAACTGGTGTTATAGGCTGGTACAGTCCCGGGCACACGTAACGAGGATATAATATCAGGAGAAATGTCTCATACTGCAGAAATGTAGAGGGTCTACACCAGAATGATAGTCATAGGTGTTTAATATAGTAACAGAGCATAAGCAACCAGCCAAAACAAAAGCAACCAGCCGACACGTGTTTCGTCACAAAGGGTAGTAACCCGTAACTCTTCAGGGACACAAAATGACAATGAAAGATCTTTGCACCAAGATCAAAGAGTCGAGCTGAAAGGCGGTGCCAACAAGGTGGATTCAAGTGACCGTTCAAGAATCCAAAACGGCAATGAAGAGCAGTGCGAACCACGGTAGGTGGACTACTGCCAAATGTAAGGAAAGGAAGACGGATATCGCCGGGCGGCGGATAAGCCAATGAGGACTATTGACCTTCAGAAAAATCGATGCAGTCTGTGGCGACGAGATTAACCAAGTGCTAGGTAGCACAGGGGGGAAGATGGCCATCTTCCGGAACCATTTTCCTTCCTGAACAACACTTCTCCCAGTTTCCTGTACTCCGGCGCATCCGCCGTTGTCGTCCTGGACTACTGACCTGGCACGCCTAATTCTATATTCCCCCTGTGCTACCTAGCACTTGGTTAATCTCGTCGCCACAGACTGCATCGATTTTTCTGAAGGTCAATAGTCCTCATTGGCTTATCCGCCGCCCGGCGATATCCGTCTTCCTTTCCTTACATTTGGCAGTAGTCCACCTACCGTGGTTCGCACTGCTCTTCATTGCCGTTTTGGATTCTTGAACGGTCACTTGAATCCACCTTGTTGGCACCGCCTTTCAGCTCGACCTTTTGATCTTGGTGCAAAGATCTTTCATTGTCATTTTGTGTCCCTGAAGAGTCACGGGTTACTACCCTTTGTGACGAAACACGTGTCGGCTGGTTGCTTTTGTTTTGGCTGGTTGCTTATGCTCTGTTACTATATTAAACACCTATGACTATCATTCTGGTGTAGACCCTCTACATTTCTGCAGTATGAGACATTTCTCCTGATATTATATCCTCGTTACGTGTGCCCGGGACTGTACCTACTTCATTTGTGTGGATTTCTATCCATACCATCACAGTGGTTTTAGGGCATATCCCCTGACCTGGTTTGCACCGTTCACACTCCTAGTATAACATAAACTCAGCGCGAATTAGCTTGAGCGCCATTATTCCTGTCAATACTAAAAACCCC
Source organism: Calotriton arnoldi (assembly GCA_963921515.1). NCBI lineage: Eukaryota > Metazoa > Chordata > Amphibia > Caudata > Salamandridae > Calotriton > Calotriton arnoldi. The sequence goes on from CAWUFW010002898.1 coordinate 786,547, forward strand.
ACACTGATACATACTTTATGGTGTTATAGGCTGTTAGCACCAGCTTGTGAATGTTGCGATACATTTATCTCGACTTTGGCTACGATAAAGTGCCGTTAACTCGGCGATAGCTCCTTGAGAATATGCCCCCCTGTGTTTTATTTTCACTGAATGTAGCCAATGAACTCCCTCAAAACAAATCAAGGGAAGAGAAAGAGGAAAAGCAAGAAGGAAAAGCAAACGATTTACCAGCTAGATCTTTAAAAAAAAAGGGAAAGAAAATTCAGCTCCCACAAGAGGCTGAAACAGGAAGGCCAGAAAGTCGGGGAAATCAAAGAACAGAAAATAAAGGGGTGGAACTTTATCTGATAAAAGTTAGTGCTGCGTGCCTGTTTTCTCCCGAGGCGCTGGAAGTACTCCTCGAGAGAAGAGGCTGAATACATTCCAGAAACAAGAGGAACCCTCGCCTCATGGGGAAGAGCCTGAAAAGAAAGAGATGGATTAACCAATCTAGGAGACTGGAGGTAAAAATAATCAATGCTATTGACTATAGATCTGCCCGTTAATAAAACCCTGCTATTAAACGTAAGAAGGCCCATTTCTTTTTCTCCCTGCTTATACGTGGAGTGAGAAGTGGGGTAGAAATATGACATCATGGAACCTACTGTAAAGCGTCTAGAAGAGGGGAAGACACGTTTACAACTAACTGGCCTTGGAACAAAAAGCCCACAGCACACAGAAGGAAAGAAATACACTGCAACCAGCAGTGCAGAGCAAGGCGGACAGGTTAACTCAGCAGCTTCCCTTCCCAGGACTGTGGTGTTATTAATCCGGAGGATGTGGTAGTAAACTCCAGAAAGTGAAATATTTCAAGAAGAAAGCGACATATTCAAAAGAAGCCACAGGAGTAACTTATTTGAGGAGAGGCGGTCATCAAAGTGTGAACCAGGCGAAGATGGAAGAATGTGTTGCCATGGGGAAAAGGCCAGGGCAGTAAGCAGACAGAATACTACTTCGCCGTTTGTGTCCCAGTGGCTTGGCTTGTGGATCACGTTTCTAGCTCTGGTAAGAGACCTTCAAAGCACCGCTCGAACGGGTGTCAAAGTCCTGGCTTACCCCGTAGCGGGTCAGAATGCATAAGCGCAGAAGAGAAAACCAGGGAAGGCAGTGCGGACGATACCACCAGCAACGATCTAGGGCGAAGATCCAGCCTGGGTGAAGTAACGAGCACAGATGTCCTATTTTTCAAACCCCTCAAAAAGGGAAAGAGGAAATCGAAAATACGACCCTTAAATCAAGGCAAACTCTTTGCCAGTTTTTCCACTTCCCTTCTTTAAAAGACTTCGGCTCTTCAGATATGGCCTTGGTGATTATTTTTTTATAGCGCGATATCGACCCGAAGGTCTTTGAGCGCTTTACATGAGCACCAGTTACATTCCTCATGGGCACTTTACTAAGAGTAACGGGGGAGAAGTTACACGGGTAAAATTTCAGTCCAAGCTAGCCGCCACAGTAATTCAAAAAGCGCCCACCAAGTTAAATGTCCGAAATCTGCTATTACATACAAGAGGCATATATGAAGCATCAATTTAATAATCCTCAGTCGGTAGGTCTAACAAGGCACTGTGGGCTGACGGCGGATCAAGTCGAACTTTCTATTTCCTGGAGGGTTGAACGTTCAAACCGGAAGATCTTTGGTGATCAGGACTGAATAATAACAGTGTGGGTCCCAAACAAACTTGTCTGATAACAGCTGGACTCACCCGCCTCATCCCAAGGACATGCTTCCCCCTTCCGATTTCAACCCAGAGAAAAGGTGGGACAACTACCCACCCATAGGCCACTGGACAACCCGTGCCACTAAGGCTAGTCATTTGGAATATTTATGGGTATAAAAACTTGTTAGAAGTTTTACATAATCAAAATGTGGAGTGGTTAGCTTTTTAGGTCGAGCCTCGAGTAGCGCGCAAGCGCTGCTAGGCGAAGACTTTATGTAAGGGGGTTTCCAAAGCTGACCAAACGCTCGTGCGTCGTGGCCTATTTCGGGCGGTTACTCGCGCAGCAGACATGGTTTCCAATTATCGTGCCCAGACGCGGGCGCGATAATTGGAAACACATGCCGGAAAGGCCATGACGCACGAGCGTCTGGTCAGCTGAGCAGGCTGCCGCGCTCGCTGGCCTCGCCCCGCTCCTCTCTTGTTTTTCTTGAACAGACGACTTCTTGTGAGTACCCATTATCTGGACAGAAATCTCATGTTCCTTGGGCGCGTAGATGGTGCCCCTCCCCCTCCTCCGCAGCCCCCGCTCCAGTACCGATTCTCCCACCAGTAATTATTCTTAAGACATTCTGGACGCCTCCTTTTTTGCACAAACTTCCCACGCTTTATAACTAACGAAAAGAGGTATTGTTAACATACGTGCGCTTGTGATATCACGTCATGCATGTAACATGCAAGCCTCTGCCCTCCTTCATGGTGGCTGCAACCGAGGGGCCGCGTGCTCTGACAAACAGACTGCAAAACGTGTTTATAAAGCAGCTAAACTCTGGATAAACTTCAGAAAAAAAGTTTGTCTCTCTGTCTGCCCTGTTGTTATTTTCCAGAAATCGGGATTACAGGAAATATTTTCTTTTAAAACTAACAAAGACCTAAACAGTCTGGGGGAGATGTGTGACATGGGTTGCAAGCCCGCCCTCCCCTCAAGAAAATGCGGTGGAAGGAACGAGTGAGACACGGACACTTTGGGAAAGTGAGGGGGGTTTACTCAGCCTTTCACTTCTCCAAGTTCGATTACTTGAGTACAGCTGAGTCGAGGTATTAATAAAACATATTATTAAAGTGCCAAGACGCTGTTCAGATAGCATTGTGCACTTTGTACACGACTAGTATCAATAACAGAGGTTTAGAGGAGGGAGATGGTCTCCAGGCATGCCAAACAGCCCCCTGGTATCCCTCAGAGTGTATCTGTCTCACACCTTGAAGCACAGTTTCACTCAGGCGCTAGTCTGAAGGCTCAGAGTATTGCCTCACAGTGAGGGTGTTTGTCTCACGCCTTGAAGCACAGTTTCACTCATGAGGCGCTAGTCTGAAGGCTTGGAGTGCTGCCTCACAGTGAGGATGTTTGTCTCACGCCTTGAGGCAGAGGTTCATTCTCTCAAGCATTAGAGCGGTCTCACTCTGTGGGATGCTGGTACACAGGGCACAGTTACTCATTTAATGGGAATTTTACAGCTTGAAGCACAGTTTCACTCATTAGGCGCTAGTCTGGAGGCTTGGAGTGCAGTCTCACTATGATGCTTGTACATCAGTGAACAGTTACTCATTCAATGGGAATTTTACAGCCTGGAGCGCAGTTTCACTTGCTTCGTGTAAGCCTCATGTTATGGGACAGAGCTGCCCTTACTCCTATGTCTCACATACTGGAGCACAGGGCACAAGTCTCACTCTTTCGTGCACAGTGTCACTCAGTGGGTGTGAGCCTCACGCTAATACAACTCTCTGGGTAAGTTGCACACCTTAGACCTCACTGTCAATCAATGGGTTCACTTATATAGTTATCGAGTGCGCATTGCACACATTAGATCAGAGTGTCACTCATTTATTGTGAGTCTCACACTTTTGAACAGAGTGCCACTGAACGACTATGAGTTTCACGTCTTGGATCTCAGTCTTCCTCATTGGTTACAAGTCTCTTACCTTGCAGCACAGTCTCCTGCCTTGGGTGTGGGACTTGCAGCATGGAGCACAGTCTCTCACACTTAAGATCACAATGTCACTCATCTGGCGTGAGTGTCATACATTGGGACGTTGAGTTTCTGAATGGGCAGCATGCACCATGGAGAACAGTTCCATTCTATTGGTGCGGGACTAACACTTTGGCCCACATTCTTTCTCACTGAGGGTGAGCCTCCATCTCCCACCGCTCTCTCCATCATGGTCAATCTCACGGTCCCCTCTAGCTGATGGCGCCTCTCACCCGAGAATCGCCATTTTTTGTTTAAACATTAATTTTTGTTCCAGACACCACAGACTTCACCTTTGTGCACTTCTTGGATTTAGAGTTCTCTCTTCAATGAGAAAACTCAAATTCATCGCTGAGAAAAGTATAATTTACCCCTTTAATCAGGGCAGGCAAAGATTGCAAACCATGCTATATGGCTGTGCCTTTAAGGATGTGTTTTCTCAGGTTTTCACTTCATGTAGTAGAAGCTGTGCCTTGTCTCATCATTCGGCTGAATTCCACCTTTGGCTGCTGCCCTAGTCAGCTAAATAAGTAATAGTCCAACACAGTGGTCTGAATAGAAGGTGCTCCACTTTTTTAATGTCAATCCACCTACATTGTGCTAAATTATATGATTCTTATTTGAATAATATATAGGATAAAGTATCCCTTGCTATACATTATAAGGACATTCTAAGTCACAGATGAGTTCCATGACCATATAGAGCAGTGATACTCAAAGTATGGCCTGGGGGCCGCATGTGGCCCTCCTGACCTTTACATGCGGGCCACCTGGGCAACAGCAGCACTGGACTGCTATTTACGCGACTCAGCTCGAACATAAATTTTTTTTTAAATAAATAGCAAGCATTTATTTAAAGGTTAATTGCAGTTAAAGAAAGGAAGTAACTAGGATGTACTGCACCCCTTAACTTTAGGAACACCGTTTTTAAAGACAGCAAACGTGTAAAAATATAACAGCCTCTTTAAAATTCATAAAGTTTATTTCATTAACCTGCAGAACCGTTTCACCTTAGAAAATCAGATTTAAGCAGTGCATTCAGAATTTAAAAAAGTGATAGTTTTCTAAGGTGAATTTAGAACCGTTATGCTCCCCACTCCCATCCTAACAATAATGTCATAAAGTGATTAAATCCAAACACAGGAGAAGGTTTTGTACAGCACGCATCCTGAAGTCATGTATTTTGAGGTCCTTTTATATGTGATAATAAAGAAAAAGAAGGGAAATTTAAATAAAATAATTGCCTAGGATCACACAATTTGGTCGAATGGGGAAGCCAGGATTCATCCCAGGTTTCCTGGTTACACATTGTGCAATTCAGTTCAGCCACTAGATGTACATGCTTCGCTTCTGCTACACCTGCTTTAAGCTCCAGCCCCACCACCACCCTGCTGGCATCAGTGTGGTCCACGGTCACTCGAAGGACCAAACTTTTCGGCCTCTGGGAAAATGTTTATAGTACCTATGATATAGAGGAACATGGCCAAAGGCCGAGTTCCTTTATAAAATTATGGAACTTCGAGGTGACTTCCAATATCCGTATCAATATCCTTATCAATAAAATAATAATAAAAATAATCTTCTCTTGTATTATCACTATTACTATTTATACATTCTATACAAATCGCAACGTTTTTAGTGCTTTTCAACAAGTATGTAAAGAGCAGCAGGAGCCCAATAGGCCTCACCGTTAGGCTTTACATTAAAGGAAGTTGATTTTGTTTCCATAAAGCTACAGTCTGTCTGTAATACTAAGACTTGTTTATCATCAAAATTATATTATGAAACATTTGAAAAACACAATGTCAATTAAATATTAAAAAGTTTGAAATACAACACATCACTATTAAATAAAAATTGGCAAAGTTAATAGTTCAGGCCTTGGTTAAAGCGATATTTTTCTAGTTGTATTACAAGCATATACCATAACAAGCATTGGCATAGCCAATAGGTCTCGCCTTTGGGACCTTATAAGTGTTTAGCCATGCAACAGTTAATGTTGTTGCACCAAGGATATTGTGCTGCATAACTAAGTTCTTATAAGGTCCCAAAAGCGAGACCTATTGGCTATGCCAATGCTTGTTTAATTCTGCAGGAAGCGTGCTTGCGGGAATGCCCGCCCTGTAAGGGCTATGTGACTTGTACAAAAACTGCATTAACAACTAAGCATGGACATCTTGCTGGGGGCCAGATAATTTTGGTGTCAGTTCTCTGTGCAAGGAAGGTACACAACTTAGACACAACTTGTAGCTGGTGGTTAGCTTGCCATATTGCACCATCATTTCATGACAGCTTTTTCGAGTCCTTGGTGTGCTTCAGTGTGTATATTCTGCCCAGAGTAACATCATTTCTTTGCAGATTTAAGGAATTTTGATTATGATCTGTGCAAGTTATGTCATCTCTTTCCCGAATCACTATTCATTGTGGGAGTGGATCTTAATTTAAAAATGTCGCTTCTGCAGTTTGATGATGACTACTCGGCATTACTAATTCTAAATGATATTCCGGCTGCGATTGAAGTCAGAGGAGAAGACTTTGGGGGAGCTGCGAAGTATTATAACTTGTAAGACAACATAATTTAATAACCCCGAATGGACCATTACTATGTGATTGTCCTGCATGTCCCACGTTTAAATTTGGCACTTCAGAAGCCCCAATCTATTATAATTTAGTTTCCTCAGATAATCTTAAAATTGTTGTTGATTTCCACGCTATTGATGTGGGCGCTAGCAGTCAGTATGCTATTGATGTGGGCGCTAGCAGTCAGTATGCTATTGATGTGGGCGCTAGCAGTCTGTACGCTATTGATGTGGGCGCTAGCAGTCAGTATGCTATTGATGTGGGCGCTAGCAGTCAGTATGCTATTGATGTGGGTGGTCGTTTCCCGCGCTAGCAGTCAGTATGCTATGGTATTGACCATTAGTGACTTGTGCCAAATTAGGAAAGCATTGTCAATAGTGGACACAGTGATGTACAATAAAAGGACTAGGGTCTCGATTCCAGGTGACAATCTTAAAGCCTTGTTTAGGATAAGAAAGTGAGAGCTCCCTTTGGGTGTGAGGGGTCCGTGTGATACAAATTGGCATGACCACACAATACAATTAGTTGTGCAGCTCCTAAACGCATCATACAAACCCAGTTCCTCACAGGTTCGAAACTAAGTACAAACTCGGGCAGGGTGTTTGATGGAGATTGTACATTGAAAAAAGGTTGGTTAATATGATCTGTTGTAAGTAAAAGAGAGACTAAAGCCTACCTGTGACAAAGGGGCTAAGAGAAGCTAATAGAAAATGTAGTATGTTGTGGCATCACATAGAAGAGAATATTTCGAGGTAAACTGGACTGAAATTAATATTGCTGTTACTGAAGGCAACTCGAGGAAATCCTGGCACTCGGGTAAGTCTGAGTTCATTACTTCTACGGGTCACCTTGAGGCGCAGGTATGCGAGGCTCAATGGGTGGAATTTATTGTGGATCAGTATCGCTCTCCCACACCCACACAGCTAGTGTTATTCTAGTCGGGAACATAGATTTGGAAGGGGCTTCCAATTTAGCATCGCTACTGAAAACTGGCATTGTTGCTGAAGTAATTGGCAATCTGAAAACATCTCGAGAAGGTGGTCCGGATAGATTACCTGCAGTGTTGTTTAATTGAAATCCTCTTTGGTGGGCAGATTTGCGCTGTTCTTTTTACAAATGGCTGTCCATAACAGGCACAGTGTCCAACTCATGGCGGGGGGCAATCACTAAACCGATTCATAAAAGAGGAGACCAGCCTGTCCCAGGAAATTATAGGTTAATATCACTGTTAGGTTTACCTTTTAAGATCTATGCAAAAACTATTCTCTTACATCTTGAAAACGGGCCTTCTCCTCAGGAATTGTTCTGGAGCAGCGTAAATTTAGGCACCACCTTCTAACATATATTCAATGTGTGTTAAACTTCAATCAATAAGCTGTGTGTTCCACTCTTATAAGAATTGTAGTCGGCTCTCATATTTGAGCATGTTACGAAATCATACATGGCTGTACTGAGTTGAGTGGTAAACAATGTAACCGCAGTTAATGAATATATATTTAAGCTTCAATAATGATTGTTCAATTTCTAAAGATTAATAATTCTGTAATATGCTTCCATTTTGATTCTTGAGTTAACTTAGTTTGACGTCGGGTCCTTAGCTGAACATTGCACACTTTAAAGGTTGCCAGAATGCTGTTTTCCTTTCCTCTGCAGGTGTGTTATAGAGGGGATCGTTATGAATTTTGTGGTTTTGTATTAGACTCATGGTGAGGCCTGAGAAGAGAAAGCTGGCAGCATATGTGGAGAGATGATGGGAAAAGGAGCCTCCTGTACCCGGAGTACTAGGAAGATGCAACTCTCAAGGACAAGCAGATTTGTACCTAATTGTGTGGGGATGGGAACTTAAAGAAGTTACCAGCTCCCAGCAAATGCCACCACGGGATTGGCACTGGATGGTGGGAGCAAGATATGGATGTTCTGGGACCTTCAATTGTGCTTTTAATTAGTGTTCTATAGTCAGCCGCGGCCCATCGCAATCGGTTGAGGGGCCACGCCCCCTCAACTTTTAGCCACCATAAAGGGTGTCTGTCAGGCTGAGCAAAGGTCAGCCTGACAGACACTCTTTATTTTCAGGTCAGGAAGCCAAGAGCTAGACATACACTAAATACGCAGGCTCCTGGCTGCCTGAGCTGAACTTTGCTGGGCTGAAGAAGTCACAGCTCCTGGGTGTGACCTTTTGAGCCTGGCAAACCTCGAGCCCCTCCCTCTCGTGGTGGGGGGAGCGTCACTAATTGCTTCGGACCTGGGCGCTTCAGTTCTAAGCACTGAAGTGCCCAGGGCCAAGTGTCAATCACTGACACCTTATCTCTTAGTGGGGATGGGGTCAGCGGTCTCAGTGATCCCATCCCATTCTGTGACGAGGGGTCCTTAGGTCAGCCAATGAGGGAAGGCAGCAGTCCCAACCGTCCTGGGATCTTCGAGGCAGAGCTGGGCAGATAAGTATGATTTTATATTTAATGTTTGGTGTGTGCATGCGTGGGGGGAATGTGTGCATGAATATTTGGGACTGAGTGTTGTGAATGAATGCGTGTGTGCGTGCATGTGTGAATGCATAAGTGTGAGTGTTTATATTTGCGTTTGTGCCCCAACCGCCCCTTTCCCTGCTAAAAGTACTGACCCCTACTGTAAATAGTTAGTTAGAGCAGACCTTACCCCGACTTGGAAGAGCACAGATCTCTCTGTTGGGCTTCCCCTGAGTGAAAGCTTCATGCTAGACACTCTTGTTTCCTCTGAACATTTACTGAGGTTCACAGGATGCTCACACCTTCTTCCCTTCCACTTTAGAAATCCCCAACTTTCTTTCATTACTTAATTTAGCCAGAGTGAGTTTCTTTATGGAGCACATAATTTGGACATTTTGCATTTTTGACATATTGATTGCTACTATTTTGGTATTTTATAATGCTTAAATTTAGAATGCTTGAGCATCTAATTATTCTGGCTGTATTGATATATTTTCATAACCATTGCTAATTTTGCTGATGGATGATTTGACTAATATTTGGAAAATAAACCTTTACAGTTGAGTACCATCCTCTCTTTCGTTATTTTGAAGCAACATTGGTTTCAATGTATTTGAAATGCATTTTTGATGTTAGCCCCCTCTCAATGCTTCAAGTCAACAACCAAAGGTCCATGCGACCAGTGGAGGATTCTGTTTGATGATTTTACCAAGAGATTGAGATTCAAATACCTCTGCTCTATCAGGTGGTAGCAATCAGAGGATGGTTTGTCACTAAAGTGTAGGGAGCTAGAATACCCTAGAAGAATTCTGGAGTAGGGTCGGGCAGAACTCGTGGAGTTAAACTCCACGGAATTCTGCAGAGTAACCTAAAAACTCCAGGAGATTCCACTGAGTTCCACCCACCCCTAATCTTTCTTACTTCACAGATTCCTGTGCCCCAATAACGTGGACTATACCATTAGACCATTAGTACTCACAAAAATTTTCTCGGGGGCCATAAAGTACAGTTTGGGTTGTGCCCGAGGGCCGCATCTATGCAGTGGCATGCCCCATCTCCGACTCACGCCACTGTTTGCTTGGTTTTTTTTTTGTAAGGCATTAGCCCTGTTTCAAAAAAGCACATTAGCACAATACCAAAAAAGTGCAAGACATGCAACTTTTATTTACTAATCCTTTAGGGATTTGTAAATAAAAAGAAAAACAATGCTCATCTCATTTTGTAGGGGCAAGCATCCATGTTAGCATGTGGCTACAAAATGACGCAACTGCAATGTCATAGTACCTTTTTTTTTTTACATCATTTTCAGCCATACTGCACATACACCATGACTAAAAATTATTGCCAACACCAATATGTCTCATAAATGAGACCTATTGACTTTGTCAATGCTAGTTCAGTTAAGGTGCCTGTATCATCAAAATAGCACAAAACATACCCTTACAACATTTTGTTTTGTTTCTGGGCTTTGTTTCTACAGTCATTCAGCTTGTTTTATGAGCAGGCCACTCCTGTTCATAAAACAAGCTTCACTAACTAAAGAAAGGAAGTCCAGAATTACACAACTTGCTTGGCTACAATAGACTCTACTGAGTCTATTATCCTATCCGTTATGGATGACCTAAAGGGAAAGGCTGATGAAGACAGCACTCAAGCCTTGATTCTCCTGGACCTGTCTGCGGCGTTTGATACAGTCAACCATGACATCCTGATGGAACGCATTTCTGCAGCAGGTCTCAGAGGTGCTGCCCTAAATTGGTTCCAATCCTTTCTAGAGGATGGGAAACAGTCAGTGTGGCTCTCACCGTAAAATTCGGCATTGTCAACTTGAAATGCGGAGTACCGCAGGGCTCATCCTTATCCCCGCACCTCTTTAATATATATATCCACCCCCTCATTGTCATGCTCCGCCAAATGGGAGTCCAGATTTACAACTATGCTGACAATATGCAGCTGATTTTCTCCATCAATGACTCTACAGACTCCAAGGAGTTCTTCAAGAACTCCATGCTGTTCATCAGGAATTGGATGAACAAAAACCAATTAACCCCTTCGATGCTCATGACGGAGCGGTTCCGTCATGAGCATCGGTTGGGCTGTGCTTATGACGGAACCGCTCCGTCATGAACACAGCCCCTGGGGGAAGCGCTGGCGCTCCCCCCCTCGGGTAACGATCTTGCCCCCACAGAGGGGGATGGCAGCGGAAGAGTTTCCGCTGCCACCCCCGACCCCCCCACGCTTTCCCATGACGACAGTGCGCACAGCGCGCGCCGACGTCATCAGGAAGCGCTGGACGCGCTGGAAATCATTTCTTTCCAGCGCGTCCAAGAGGAGGGTACATTTTTGTTGCTCCGGTGGGGCGGGAGGGCCAAATCTGGACGCCTTGAGGCATCGGGGGAGAGGAAACAGTGTTTCCTCTCCCCTGATATCTCAATGCAGGGCATTCCTGGTGCACGATCGCGCACAGCGTCGCGATCGTGCACCAGGAATGCCCCACTAGACACCAGGGATTCGTTTGTTGCTGCAAAGGAAGCGCACCGCTTGGGCAAGGGTCGCTTCCTAAGGGGTACATTTAAATTTTAGACTTTTCTGCCCCCCCCTGGGGACACATCGCCGATTTTTGGCCGTTTCTGGACCCAGGGGGCAGAAAGCCCACTAGAGCCAGGGAATTGTTTTTTTTTTATATTGGAGCGACCCCTGGGCAAGGGTCGCTTCCAGGGGCCCAATTTATTTTTAAAGTATTGAATTGCCCCCTCTGGGGGCAATTCGGTTTTTTTATTTGGCCTTTCTGCCCCCAGGGGGGGCAGAAAACCCCACTAGACACCAGGGAATTTGTTTATTTTTAAATGGAAGCGACCCCTTGGGCAAGGGTCGCTTCCAGGGGACAAATTTATTTAAAAATTATATTCTGCCCCCCCCTGGGGACAGATAGCCTGATTTTTTGGGCGTTTCTGGCCCCAGGGGGGGCAGAAAAGCCCACTAGAGCCAGGGAATTTGGTTTTTTTAAATTGGAAGCGACCCCTTGGGCAAGGGTCGCTTCCAGGGGCCATATTTTCTTTAAAAGTATATTCTGCCCCCTGGGGGCAGATCGGTTTGTTTATTTGGCCTTCTGCCCCCAGGGGGCAGAAAACCCCACTAAACACCAGGGAGTGTTTACATTTTAAATGGAAGCGACCCCTTGGGCAAGGGTCGCTCCTTATGGGCCTAAATAATTTTTAAGACTTTTCTGCACCCTGGGGACAGATCACCTGCATTTTTTGGCGTTTCTGGCCCGGGGGGGCAGAAAAGTCCACTAGAGCCAGGGATTTAAAAATAAATAAATTGGTCGCTTCTAGGGGACATATATTTTTTTATGTGTATTCTGCCCCCCCGGGGGCAGATCTGCCCGTTTATTTGGCCTTTCTGCCCCCATTTGGGTAGTGACATAGCGTGTTATAATGTTAATTGCTTTATTTCTTGTGAATTGCAATTGTAATGCTTTATTTCTCCTTTTTGTTCTAGTTCAAGGCTTTTGCTCTTTAGACTGTTCCAGGTTGCGGTTTCGTTACTGGTGGTTCTGCTGTTTGTGTAGTTGCATGTGTTTGGTAAGAGACTTTTTTGTACAATATAAATGAGTTTCTATTTCTCTGCATGAATGTGTTTTTTGCAAATGGTGTAATAATAGCAGTATGTTTGGCTTCTGTTTTTTGAGTGTCAAAACTTTTTGCATTTGTGCTCAATGTGTATTTTGTTGTCTTGTGAGTAATTGGTTTTGTTTTTTTCTTTCTAGTGGGATATCGTTGGTTTTTGCTGTGTCTCTGCAGAGTAGGTGCTGGTGAGTGTAGCTGTCTCTTGTAAGTGAATCGTATAGTTTTTGAGTATATAGATCTTTGTGATAAAGGCACACATTTTTTAACTTACTTATCTTGCACAGTGTTGGTTGTTGTTGACTTGTTTGTGCAGTCTCCTTTCTTAGTAAGGATAATGGCTAGCCATAGGATTACTGGGTAACAGAACCTGGTGAGAGGCAGTCAAGTCACCCCATCCTGGATTCCCCTGGGTGTCTAGTTTTCAAAAATGTATAGGTTTGCTAGGTTTCCCTAGGTGCCGGCAGAGCTAGGGTTCAAAAACTACAGATGGGCACTTTGCCAAAAAAGGGTCATTTTTCACTGTGAAATTGGGGTGTGTCCACGTTGCATTTTGCACCATTTCCTGTCGCGGGCACCAGGCCTACCCACACAAGTGAGGTATCATTCTTCTCAGAAGACTTTGGGGAACGCGGGGTGGGTGGAAATTTGTGGATCCACGCAGATTCCAGAACTTTCCACCACAGAAATGTGAGGAAAATGTGTTTTTTTTGATGATTTTTTAGGTTTGCAAGGGACTCTGGGTAACAGAACCTGGTGGGAACCAGTCAAGTCACCCCATCCAGGATTCCCCTCCCTGGGTGTCTAGTTTTCAAAAATGTATAGGTTTGCTAGGTTTCTGTAGGTGCCGGCAGAGTTAGGGTTCAAAAACTACAGCTAGGCACTTTGCCAAAAAAGGGTCATTTTTCACAGTGAAATTGAGGTGTGTCCACGTTGCGTTTTGAGCCGTTTCCTGTCGCGGGCACTAGGCCTACCCACACAAGTGAGGTACCATTTTTCTCGGAAGACTTTGAGGAACGCGGGGTGGGTGGAAATTTGTGGATCCACGCAGATTCCAGAACTTTCCACCACAGAAATGTGAAGAAAATGTGGGTTTTTTGGACAATTTTTCAGGTTTGCAAGGGATTCTGGGTAACAGAACCTGGTGGGAGCCAGTCAAGTCACCCCATCCTGGATTCCCCTGGGTGTCTAGTTTTCAAAAATGTATAGGTTTGCTAGGTTTCCCTAGGTGCCGGCAGAGCTAGGGTTCAAAAACTACAGCTAGGCACTTTGCCAAAAAAGGGTCATTTTTCACAGTGAAATTGAGGTGTGTCCACGTTGCGTTTTGAGCCGTTTCCTGTCGCGGGCACTAGGCCTACCCACACAAGTGAGGTACAATTTTTCTCGGAAGACTTTGAGGAACGCGGGGTGGGTGGAAATTTGTGGATCCACGCAGATTCCAGAACTTTCCACCACAGAAATGTGAAGAAAATGTGGGTTTTTTGGACAATTTTTCAGGTTTGCAAGGGATTATGGGTAACAGAACCTGGTGGGAGCCAGTCAAGTCACCCCATCCTGGATTCCCCTGGATGTCTAGTTTTCAAAAATGTATAGGTTTGCTAGGTTTCCCTAGGTGCCGGCAGAGCTAGGGTTCAAAAACTACAGCTAGGCACTTTGCCAAAAAAGGGTCATTTTTCACAGTGAAATTGAGGTGTGTCCACGTTGCGTTTTGCGCCGTTTCCTGTCGCGGGCACTAGGCCTACCCACACAAGTGAGGTACCATTTCTCTCGGAAGACTTTGGGGAACGCGGGGTGGATGGAAATTTGTGGATCCACGCAGATTCCCGAACTTTCCAACACAGAAATGTGAGGAAAATATGTTTTTTTGGAATATTTTTTAGGTTTGCAAGCGATTCTGGTTAACAGAACCTGGAGAGAGGCAGTCAAGTCACCCCATCCTGGATTTCCCTGGGTGTCTAGTTTTCAAAAATGTATAGGTTTGCTAGGTTTCCCTAGGTGCCGGCAGAGCTAGGGTTAAAAAACTACAGCTAGGCACTTTGCCAAAAAGGGGTCATTTTTCACTGTGAAATTGGGGTGTGTCCATGTTGCGTTTTGCACCATTTCCTGTCGCGGGCACCAGGCCTACCCACACAAGTGAGGTACCATTCTTCTCAGAAGACTTTGGGGAACGCGGGGTGGGTGGAAATTTGTGGATCCACGCAGATTCCAGAACTTTCCACCACAGAAATGTGAGGAAAATGTGTTTTTTTTGATGATTTTTTAGGTTTGCAAGGGACTCTGGGTAACAGAACCTGGTGGGAACCAGTCAAGTCACCCCATCCAGGATTCCCCTGGGTGTCTAGTTTTCAAAAATGTATAGGTTTGCTAGGTTTCTGTAGGTGCCGGCAGAGTTAGGGTTCAAAAACTACAGCTAGGCACTTTGCCAAAAAAGGGTCATTTTTCACAGTGAAATTGAGGTGTGTCCACGTTGCGTTTTGCGCCGTTTCCTGTCCCGGGCACTAGGCCTACCCACACAAGTGAGGTACCATTTTTCTCGGAAGACTTTGAGGAACGCAGGGTGGGTGGAAATTTGTGGATCCACGCAGATTCCAGAACTTTCCACCACAGAAATGTGAAGAAAATGTGGGGTTTTTTGACAATTCTTTAGGTTTGCAAGGGATTCTGGGTAACAGAACCTGGTGGGAGCCAGTCAAGTCACCCCATCCTGGATTCCCTTGGGTGTCTAGTTTTAAAAAATGTATAGGTTTGCTAGGTTTCCCTAGGTGCCGGCAGAGCTGGGGTTCAAAAACTACAGCTAGGCACTTTGCCAAAAAAGGGTCATTTTTCACTGTGCAATTGAGTTGTGTCCACGTTGCGTTTTGCGCCATTTCCTGTCGCGGGCACTAGGCCTACCCACACAAGTGAGGTACCATTTCTCTCGGAAGACTTTGGGGAACGCGGGGTGGATGGAAATTTGTGGATCCACGCAGATTCCCGAACTTTCCAACACAGAAATGTGAGGAAAATATGGTTTTTTGGAATATTTTTTAGGTTTGCAAGCGATTCTGGTTAACAGAACCTGGTGAGAGGCAGTCAAGTCACCCCATCCTGGATTTCCCTGGGTGTCTAGTTTTCAAAAATGTATAGGTTTGCTAGGTTTCCCTAGGTGCCGGCAGAGCTAGGGTTAAAAAACTACAGATGGGCACTTTGCCAAAAAAGGGTCATTTTTCACTGTGAAATTGGGGTGTGTCCACGTTGCGTTTTGCACCATTTCCTGTCGCGGGCACCAGGCCTACCCACACAAGTGAGGTACCATTCTTCTCAGAAGACTTTGGGGAACGCGGGGTGGGTGGAAATTTGTGGATCCACGCAGATTCCAGAACTTTCCACCACAGAAATGTGAGGAAAATGTGTTTTTTTTGATGATTTTGTAGGTTTGCAAGGGACTCTGGGTAACAGAACCTGGTGGGAACCAGTCAAGACACCCCATCCAGGATTCCCCTGGGTGTCTAGTTTTCTAAAATGTATAGGTTTGCTAGGTTTCTGTAGGTGCCGGCAGAGTTAGGGTTCAAAAACTACAGCTAGGCACTTTGCCAAAAAAGGGTCATTTTTCACAGTGAAATTGAGGTGTGTCCACGTTGCGTTTTGCGCCGTTTCCTGTCACGGGCACTAGGCCTACCCACACAAGTGAGGTACCATTTTTCTCGGAAGACTTTGAGGAACGCGGGGTGGGTGGAAATTTGTGGATCCACGCAGATTCCAGAACTTTCCCCCACAGAAATGTGAAGAAAATGTGGGTTTTTTTGACAATTTTTCAGGGTTGCAAGGGATTCTGGGTAACAGAACCTGGTGGGAGCCAGTCAAGTCACCCCATCCTGGATTCCCCTGGGTGTCTAGTTTACAAAAATGTATATGTTTGCTAGGTTTCCCTAGGTGCCGGCAGAGCTAGGGTTAAAAAACTACAGCTAGGCACTTTGCCAAAAAAAGGGTCATTTTTCACTGTGAAATTGGGGTGTGTCCATGTTGCGTTTTGCGCCGTTTCCTGTCACGGGCACTAGGCCTAACCACACAAGTGAGGTACCATTTTTCTCGAAAGACTTTGGGGAACGCGGGGTGGGTGGAAATTTGTGGATCCACGCAAATTCCAGAACTTTCCACCACAGAAATGTGAGGAAAATGTGTTTTTTTGGACAATTTTTTAGGTTTGCAAGGGATTATGGGTAACAGAACCTGGTGAGAGCCAGTCAAGTCACCCCGTCCTGGTTTCCCCTGGGTGTCTAGTTTTCAAAACTGTATAGGTTGCTAGGTTTCCCTAGGTGCCGGCAGAGCTAGGGTTAAAAAACTACAGCTAGGCACTTTGCAAAAAAAGGGTAATTTTTCATTGTGAAAATGTGGTGTGTTCACGTTGCGTTTTGAGCCGTTTCCTGTCGTGGGTACTATGCCTACCCACACAAGTGAGGTACCATTTTTATCGGGAGACTTAGGGTAATTCATATTTGCAAAGCAACTGTTATTACCTATTGACTTTTGATGCATTTCTGCCTTCCAAATGAAAGACAATGTGTAAAAAGAAGTCATTTTGAAAAATTACCGATAATTCTCATGCTAGTATGAGTATTCCCAATTTCGAAATGTGCAAATATATACTGTTTCTAAACTCTACATTTTGTTCCCATTTCAGAAATACATAGGAGTCTTTCATACCGAATTTTCCATGTATACATTTTCCCAGAATAATTGCTATATACCCGGTACATAATAAAAAACCATTGCAAGATGCTGCTCAGTTTTTGGCTCTGGGTTCGTCGGGTTCTTGGTGAACCTACAAGTCCTATATATCCCCACAACCAGTAAGGTCCAGTGGATGTAACAGTATATTGCTTTCAAAGAGCTGTCATAATTAGAAGAAGTTACAGGTGAAAACGTTGACACAAAAGGCTGTTTTTTTCAACTAATTTTCAATTTTTCCTATATTTAAATGTTAGTTTCTATAATGAAACCTTGATGGATTTACACAAATGACCACTTGCTGAATTCAGCATTTTATCTACTTTTCTAAAATGTATAGCTTTCCAGGATCCATTATTGCTTTCATACTCATTTCTACCATTAACTGGAAGGAAGTTGAAAGCACAAAAAATAGCAAAAATAGGCTATGTCCCAGAAAAATGCCAAAACTGTGTAAAAAGTTTGGTTTTCTGTGAAAAGTCTGTCATTCCCTAAAAGCTGGGAAAATGGTGATTTCAGCCCCACAAACCCTTTTTTGATACCATTTGCAGGAAAAAACCCAGACACTTTCATTTGCAGCACTTTTTTCCCATTTTTCCCCAAAAAAACAAAATTTTGCTGTATTTTGGCTAATTTCTGGGACCCCTCCAAGGGAATCCACAAACCCTGGGTACCTTTAGAATTCCCATGATGTTGGAAGAAAAGGACGCAAATTTGGCGTGGATACCTTATGTGGTCAAAAAGTTACAGGGGCCTAAGCGCGAACTACCCCAAATAGCCCAAAAAAGGCTTAGCACAGGGGGGGAAAAGGCCTAGCAGCGAAGGGGTTAAAACTAAAGTCCCAAAAAACTGAAATCATCATCCCTAATAATAAATTCCAGTACTGGACACCTGCCCATTGGCCTGCTGAGCTAGGTCCTCCCCCTGCCCCGAAGAACTCGATAAAAGGCCTAGGCATACATATTGACTCGGATCTCACCATGAACACGCAGATTGGGGCGGTTACCTCTGCCTGTTTTTTCCAACTGCGGGAACTAAGAAAAATCAGAAGGTTTTTCAGCAGATAGGCCAGCATTCAAATCATCATTTCCTTGATCCTATCAAAAATTTATTACGGCATTGCAATTTACTTAGGCCTCAAGCGCAACCAAAAACACCGTCTGCAGCTGATACAAAACCAGGCAGCTAGAATTATCTACCAAAAAGGCAGACGCTGTCACATTAAGCTGCTGCTAAAAGAGCTGCACTGGCTCCCAGTGGAGCAGTGCTCCATGTTTAAAACAGGATGTATCCTGTTCAAAGCCTTACATGGTACTGGCCCAAAGTATATATCTTCAAAAATCCACAGGTACTCTCCTCAGCGCACCTTAAGATCCATGCAAATGAATCTATTGGTGGCTCCGGGTTTTAGACACAAATGAACAGGAGGGTCGCGCTTCTCAATACAAGGACCCAAATTTTGGAATGCCCTGCCACCCCCACTGAGACTAGAGACAGACCTCCTCCGCTTCAGGAAAATGCTGAAGACCGGGCTTTTCACCCAAGCTTACAGCTAGACCTGGACCTTCTAATCAGTGACTTCAATGGAAAATACTAGCGCCAAGAGACCTGTTGGTGAACGAGCGCTCTACAAATTCTCATTAACATAACAACATAACAACATCAGTAACAAAGAAAACGGCACTCAAGCAGCAGCTTTCTCTGCTGCAACTCTCGGATTACCAGGGGGGATGGAGGGAGAACTGCGGGCCGCAAGAGAAGGTGTGCCGGACCGCCAGCGGCCTGCTGGACGTACTTTGAGGACCACTGCATTAGACAGTAATATGAAATATGAAGAGATGCCATCCCAGAACTAACATGTCCACCAAGAAATTAGAAGTTTATAGTCATAGTACTTTCCGACTTATTTAAACGGATTTGCAACGCTTTGCTCTAAGTGGGCCTGGTTGTTGTTGAGCACGTCCTCCCCACCCCGTTGATCATGGTTTGTCCCAGCACGTGGTTGAGAGAGTCAAGGTGTCAAATGCTGTGTGATTAAGGTGTGGCTGATAGAGCGTGATGTTGTCTGGGTGCAAACAGCCCGAGCAGCAAAATATCTTTTATCTTGGCCTCTGCAGCAGACACGGTTAAACTGCAGGAACAGTTCGGGTTAGAGAAGCTACTTCACACCAGCCCAGTTGTGACAGGAAGGAGCAGAGGTGAACCGCAAGAGACATACAAAACCGTGAGCGAGCCCGCTGCCTCTGGTCTTTCTGTTGTGTATGCTTCATGCTATACAAAACCAACGCTGGTGTGTGAAGTTCTGAAGGCACTGCAGAGTGTGAGCAGTGCCTGTTGAACAGGCCTCAGAAGCCCCAGTCAGAGTATAAGGGGCAAGAGGTTCACTAGGTGGGCGAGGTTGGTTCTCGTCACTGCTCCCAAATATATAAAATTAGAAATTTAATATATACCACAGGGCAGATTGGTGCAACATGCATGAAAGCAAAGTATACATGACAGCATAAAAATGTGGGCTTGCTGCATTATTTTAGTGGAATCTCGGTATGGACCACTGTCTCCTCTCCCTATAGCCTTTGCATGGTGCCTGATAGGAAATTCAACCGAGTATGTGACAGTACTACGACATCAGCTCAAGCCCCATTTTCTCTAATGGACTATCTTAATTTTAACAAGTGTCAGTGATAAGAGAAGCCACACAATTGACACAACCCAATGGGAACTTACTGCATGGGAGAGCCACATATCACAGAACACCGGGTCCTCCATGTCCCCTGCAGTCAGAGGCACATAACCAGAGCTGGCCGACTCCACTGACAATCCCGTCACAGTGCTCCTCCTGCACACCCCACAGAGGCTACATTGAAAGGTGAGGAATTAAAATCCACTCCTTTAGGTCTCACGTGCCGTTCCTATGGCTCGCTAGAGGTGCACACTCAACATGTTAATCCTCCCGACTAATTACCCTGCACCAGCTGAGCACGGATCAAGGCATGGACGCCACTGGCTGTAAGGGTGCCTGTCAGCCCACGCTGCATTTTGAAAAGGCGAAGCGATCTGATCAGTTGACGACTGTCCATAAGGTCCTTGATAAAGCACTCGATAAGTTGGTGCCCCGCCGTCAAACAATGATCTTTCCCAATCTTCCCTCTTCTTGTAGTTGATTTCCTCTCCTATTCAACCTTACTACTTCCCCAAGAGTGCATTCACCTCTTTAGGCCCTCCGTCGTCTGCCGAGTGCAGTTTCACCCTACCCCCAACACACACCTCGCTCGCACCTTCTTGCAGAGGGTCTTCTTTAGACGTGAACAGAAGCTTCAACATCACAACAGGAAACTGCTCTAATGCATTTGAATGACGATGACACTTGTCAAAAGGGGGTTAGTGCTGACTGCTGAATGATTAATTCAGCCGGCGGAGTGGTGTAATTTATTAGTAATTCCACGTTACAAGAGTAACGAATGTCAGTGATAAGAGAAGCCACACAATTGACACAACCCAATGGGAACTTACTGCATGGGACAGCCACATCTCACAGAACACCGGGTCCTCCATGCCCCCTGCAGTCAGAGGCTCATAACCAGAGCTGGCCGACTCCACTGGCAATCCCGTTACAGTGCTCCTCCTCGCACCCCACAGGGGCTACATTGAAAGGTGAGGAATTAAAATCCACTCTGTTAGGTCTCACGTGCCATTCCTATGGCTCGCTAGAGGCTGCAAACTCAACAAGTTAATCCTCCCGACTAGTTACCCTGCACCAGCTGAGCACGGATCAAGGCATGGACGCCACTGGCTGTAACAGTGCATGCCAGCCCACGCTGCATTTTGAAAAGGCGAAGCGATCTGATCAGTTGACGACTGTCCATAAGGTCCTTGATAAGGCACTCGATAAGCTAGTGCCCCGCCGTCAAACAATGATCTTTCCCAATCCTCCCTCTTCTTGTAGTTGGTTTCCTCTCCTATTCAACCTTACTACTTCCCCAAGAGTGCATTCACCTTTTTAGGCCCTCCGTCGTCTGCCGAGTGCAGTTTCACCCTACCCCCAACCCACACCTCGCTCGCACCTTCTCGCAGTGGGTCTTCTTTAGACGTGAACAGAAGCTTCAACATCACAACAGGAAACTGCTCTAATGCATTTGAATGACGATGACACTTATCAAAAGGGTGTTAGTGCTGGCTGCTGAATGATTAATTCATCCGGCGGAGCGGTGGAATTTATTAGTAATTCCACGTTACAAGAGTAACTCAGAATTGCTAAATCGCTCCAATTCCGCCGGCGGAATTAAGAATTCCGCCCACCCCTAATCTGGAGGCGCCCAAGCCCAGTCCATGCCCTTAAAATCTATGACTCATTCTGAGGATCTGTGATGTTGCAACAGGTTTGAAGGAGTTTGCTGTAGCTGAGGAGTGAGTATTAATAGGGTTGTGTGTCGAGATTGTGTATGTCAAGCTTGCAGTGGTGTTGTATCGTAATTGTGTGTCTTGCAGTGAGATGATACTTTTGGGTTTATTGTATAGATGCATATGCGCATAACGTTGCTCAGTTGAAGTTGTTATCAGGGTTGTCGCAGTCCAAGACCTGGGATAGACAAGAGTATATAATTGTCAACTTGTCTGGTAAAGGTTTGTAGTGTAGGTTCATGAGGTACCATCGACCGCACAATAAATAGGGACTTGTCATTTTGTTGTGAGAGTACTAACAGTGATTGATGCTGGCACATCCTGCTGAGTAATGGATAAACTGCATTAGTCAAGGTGATTTCCCACTGGCTGAGACCTCATTTGTGTGTATGGTAACGTCGGACAACGTTATTTCCCCTTGTATGAGTGTTCAATTTGAATTTCTTTAGTGAAGCAGACAAGGATTTTGTATATAAAAGTGCTTGCTTTAATGTTTTAAGAGAGCTTGCGTGTATGGAAATGTGAATAAGGATGAACCATTGCAAGGAGTGAGAGTTGCCTCATAGTGTGCCGCACTGGTATTGGACGGTTGGTGCAGGTGCCGTACTGGTATTGGTTGTTACGCCATCAAGTTTCGTGCTGTGATAGGTCAGGCCGGGGAGTGCCTCGCAGAGATTGAGTACTGGTGCTGGAAATAATCAATTGTGATTTGATATGAATTGCCGGTTGTTTAGAATAGATTTCTTGTTCCCTGATTGCTGAAATTATCATAAAAATGAAATGTTTCAGAGCTATTAGAGACATGATGAGAGGCGATGTGAGATTTCCTGTCTGAGAGGGCGAGAAAGTTCCACCAGGTCATTATATGGCCTTAGCCGTGGGGCTCCACGTGTACATTTGGCTTAACCAGTGGCATAAGATCACAGAGAAAGAAAGGCCATTATAATTCCTTCAATATGGGACATTTAACTTAAGAATAATTGAACATTTGAGGCATGCATAATATGATATGAAGTCTTTGCCTAGACCTGCCCAATACGAGGCTTTGAATGCTTGAGAACGCGCTGTTCATGCCAAGGAGAATTATCAAAACAGAGCTAAGAAAACTGTTTGCACTTATATGCATGCTAAATGGAATGCAGAACAACAAAGGTTGTTGGTTTCACTGTATTTGAAATGCATTTTCGATGGTAGCTCCCTCTTAACGCTTCAGGTCAACCACCAAAGGTCCATACAACCATTGGGGGATTCTGTTTGATGATTTTACCAAGATATTGAGATTCAAATACTCCTACTCCATTAATTCCTAGAGAACAAGGTGAAAAAGGCATTTAGAGGTTTTAAAAAGATCTCTTATGGCCACAACCAATGCCCTAAAAAGGTAGGATTTGTGCTTTGAGGGCTTGTCTATAAAACCTTTAAAGAAGGCGATTTTCGGCAAATTAATTTCTCAGGCACTTTATGGAGCTGACTTGCTATCTCTGGATAACAGGGTGAGGTGGCTGAAGTTGGAGAGCTCAGTCCTAAAGAGATCATTCAATGTCCCTGTAAATTAAATGATTCAGGTGCTAAGAATTGACATGGGTGCACTTACACACTTTTTTTTTCTCTTAGAAAGGCACCTTGCAGAGACAAACCTTTGACTCAGTCGTTACAAGAAATTATTGAGTGCAGTTTGGCCACACTTCAAGTTGCATTTTCAATTTTATGGTGTTTACCTTGCTTAGTGTTGATCTTGATGGAGCGTGGATATCTAAACTTCAATCTCTTGGTGAAATCATCAAACAAATTCCCCTACTGGTCAGATATCACAGATAGTCAACTTGAATCGCAGTGAGGGAGCTAACATCAGAAAAACATTTGAATCTCTGTGAAACCAATGCAACGTCACGATGAAGACCAAGAATAAGTTATCTCAACCATGAAGGTTTATTTTAAACCATTTATCCAACCAGCATATATGAAAAGCAGGAAAAGATTTAAAATATATAACAATACAGTCCGGAGACCAAAATGTTTCAGTAAGTTGAGTCGTAATAAAATGAGATACAAAATAGTAACAGCCACAAAGCAGAGGAAACAGATTGACATGATCAGGTGTTCCATAAAGAAACTTTTCCTTTCTAGTCTGAACCTAAGCTAGGATGGAGAAACTAAAATGGTTTTCTAAAGGGGAAGCATAAAAGGTGTCATTATGGTTTGATCTTCCGTAGAAGTTTGAAGAAAATAAAAGAGTTTTCGGCATGAACTCTCACAATTGGGATAACCTAGCAGAGAGAGATCTGTTCCCTCTCAAGGTCAGGATGAAGTCTGCCTAACTAACTGTGAAACACCAATTAAATATACAACCAACAGTTCCCAGAACATCCATATCTCATTCCCACCACTGGGAGCCAATCCCATAACCACATTTGAAGGAAGTCAACATACCCCCTAAGTTCCCATCACCACACAACAAGGTATACATCTGTTGTCCTTGAGTGCGGCATCCTTCTGGTACACAGTGAACAGGAGGCTTTATCTCTCCATCATCACTCTATGTTTGTTGGCAATTTTTCTCTCTCAGGCCTCGCTATCAACAGTCTAATACATAACTATAAGCCTTTCTCTAGCTAACGAGGAGTAAGATATCAAACCTGCAGAGGAAAGAAAACAGGATACTGGCAGTGTTAAAGCAAACAATTTCAGATAAGAGATAAAGTCAGGCTAAGTTAACTTGAAAATCACAATGGATGCACATTACAGTATTATAAATCAGTGGAAAGCAAGCAATCATTATCAAATGTGAATATGTAATGTATATGGTTACATCAGTCTATTGATCAACCTAGTAGACGTATACGTGAACTCTTGGTGAATGTAATGATTGCATACCATTAATTCATTTAAATGTACCACAAATGTTAATGAGGTTAAACTGCACTTTGAATATAAATATGGTATATCAGTATATAATTGTATATAGATGATGTATGTAGGGTGATGCCAAAATTACGCTGCTCCAATCTTAATACATTTGAAGGTAATATCTCCATGGCTAATTTAATGGGGATATTAAAAGAAAGGGTCCATGTTTTAGGCCTAGAGAGAGACAGAAGCTATCTATCCTTGAAAAAAGTGTTACACATTCCCTTGAATATCTGGGTAATGAAAGGGGTTTTACCTATCTGGTAAAAATCCTTAATACGTGGCAAAAGAATTCTACAGATCTGAATAGGGATTGATCCAGTTTGAAAGATAGCTGGTTTAAAGCAAGGAATAGGCTAAGCAATGACTGCTGAATTTGAGGGCTAGGAGTTATTTACAGCATTACCCATCCTTTCCTTGATTGCTTATTATTTCTTGAGGAGAAGAAAAAGCTATTCGGGCATTTTTTCAAGAGATTTGGTATTACTAGGCGCAGTGAAGCTCTGGCCATTTTATTTGGAATAAAATATTTTGACATTGCTGTGGCTTTAGATAGATTTATAGGGTTCATCCAAAAAAGTATTTTATTGTGAAATAATGAAATGAGGAATGCTACTGTAATAGGCTTTTAAGAGGCCGTTTTCTATGCTGGGTATTTTGATATGTATTGAAAAACTTTGGTTTTGTTATGACTATTGCCAGATTAAATGGGCTAATTTAGAGGACATTTTAAAGTATGATAATTAAATAAATAATCTCAAAAACCCCGAATGGGTCGCAACATGCACTTTCTCACTTTGACAAATCATGTAGGATAAGTGGTTTAGTCATCAATTCCACCAAAAAGAAATTCATGTTTTTCAACCAGCATGGACCATTCAGGGGTACTGTGAAGTTAGCTGGAGAGTTTCTTGAACAAACACACGTCTCCACCTATCTAGGAGTCACCCTGGCAAAGAATTTGTCCTGGAAGCCCCAAATTGAAATCATGGCCCTCAAACATCACCAAATAGTGGGCGCATTATTTAAATAATTTAAAACTAAGCCTGTCAGTCTAGCCCTACAGATATATGACACTAAAGAAGTGGGATCAGTTTTCTATGGGTCAGAATTGTGGAGATTCACAAACTTAGGCTAATTCAGTGTGGCAGAGAACACATCCTTATGAAATATAACAGGTCTACCACAAAGCACCCCACTAAAACCCCTGCTTTATGATCTAGGTCAGAAACAACTTGAGACATAGCACGACTTTGCCCAATTTTATACTGGTGTAGAATGTGGTCCACTACAGAATCGGTGAATTATGCGAAAGTTCTCAGGGATGTCATGGAGGCGAACCGCTCACAGAAGATAGTCTGGCTCCAAAACATCAAGCAGACACTGAGTAATATGGGAATGCGGTCTCTATGGGAAAATCCAATGGGTGTTCAGGTTCCTTTGGAGGAAAAATAAAAGGACAGTATTGGCTCATGCTTATGACAAAAAATTCTAGAGCAATTGAGAGTTCCACACTGACCGGGAGGTTTTTAGAATTTAAATCTACCACCCGCCTTCAACCATACTGGGACATTATATCTAAGCCTTCAGATAGGAGACTATACTTTCAATTTCGGGTAGGATCACTTCCATTAAATTCCTTTACATACAAGTGGTCTCCAAATGCCGATAACAAATGCCACACTTGTAATGACTAAATAGAAACACTCTCCCATGTCCTGTTTGTCTACCCAGCCAATGTGGGTCCATTGAAAAAATGGCTGAAGCCCATTTACAAGATCTCGGGCACTAGAAGTATAGCGACGCAATGAGATTATTGCACACAGATTCATCTCCCCACTGTTCAAGTGCCGTTACCAAGTTTTTGGGTTGGACGTGGGTCATAAGATCAAAGATGAATCTATAGCTTTTTTATTGTCAAACTAATGAAGTTTATAATTTATGACTTTTATCTGGTTTTAATGTGGCCGTGTTGGCGACCCACTTTTTGTGTAAATGTTACATGTAAATAGAGTGACCATGGTTATATGCGTAATGCATGTGTGCTATTTTATGCTCTTTCTTTTAAGTATTTATGTTGCTTTTAAGACATGTTGTGTCGAAATAAACCTTTGAAACAAACATAAATATTTATTAGGATTTTTTATAATAGTGTCTAGAGGAGTAATTGTTTTTTGTTTTCTACATTAGTAATTGATTATGTATGTTATGGATGGTTTTACATTTGTATATCTGTAAGAACAGTTTCTTTTTAAACACTGTTTTGTATTTCTACAAGAAATGTCTTAGAAATAAATGTTGTTATTATTTATTATTAAAAACAAGTTGTAAACACCAGGATGCATCCCAATGTATCCTCAACAGTGTTGTAGAAATTGGTTGTAATGCATGTTTTGATGGTCAATCAAAGCTCAATAAAATCTGTTTACAAAAAAAAAGAAAAAACAGTGTTGTAGAAATTTACTTCTGGAAAGATCAGGTTTTTTTTTCACTAGTTTTGAGAGAGTCTCCCTGAATGTTGCTCATTCATTAGAAGGAGATTTTCAGCCTGCCTTCCAAATATATATTTCCCATGCTGAATTAAGACATACAATTTTAGAAAGGATAGAGTTAGATGCTGAGAGTTATAGAATTACATTTAGAGACGAGAAATGAGGTTATGGAGAAAAGGTTCACATGCTGTATTGTAGGACTAAAGATTTTGGAGCCAACTGGTTGAAGCCAGAGAAGGCAATGAAGGCAGAAATCATAGACAAAATATATCTGCAATAGCTTTTGAAACCCTTTCCTCCCAATGCTCAGAAATGGGTAAGGCAGCACCGAAAGGTGGGGGTGCAGGACCATTAAGTAGAGCCTGTGGATACCATAGTTCTCAAGAAGGATGTACTGGACCTAAAAGACCCTTGAATAGATGGATATGAAGAAAGTGGAACAGTTTCAAATGTTTAAAAATGAATAACCTCTCCCTAAAACATAAAATAAAATCAATGTATGAAGCCAGGGGTCCAATCCTGTGGCCATCCCGCAGTGCCTGCAATGTTTTGAATGAGACTAGTGGTATCATAGTACTGGGAAGACTCCCAAAAGCAAACAAGTGTAGACATGTTTTTTGGGGAATCCACCCTCTGCACAGAAGACAGAATAATGGTTTTAAATATCCTATGATCGTTTTTTTTTATTGGAAAAGCATCACAATATACCAATTCATAACAACAAGTGATTAGAAATTCCATCAATTACAGTGATTCTATCACCCATCAACAAGGGGGAAGAAAAGTGATAAGTCGTAAAGTACAATGTGCATCAGATACAAGTGCATATAAATATCACGTTGTCAAAAAACCATATAATACAATACGTTATGATAGTGACAGATCATGACCAGCCAAGACCTCAAGCATCCAAACTCCAAACGAGTCCTAAATATGATTAAACTTAGATCGTAGTCTGTCATTTTTTAAGATGGACATTTCAAGACAGCAGATATTTAATAATTCTCGACACCATACACTTGAATCCAGTGCTCCACTTTACAACCAATGTCGCACCAGAACCAGTCTGGCCAGAGAAATAGCAAAACATTATATTCCGACTACATTGGGTGGAATCAAATGTGAATGCCCAAGTATTATTAACTTACGGTCTTAAATAATATCAATATGAAAAGCGCCATTCAGTTTCTGAAAGATGCAGTCCCAATACCCACTTATACGTATACAAGCAACAAAGAAAAGAACACTTCCCACCCCATCAACCCCATATCGAAAGCATTTTCCATCCTGCCTTATCGTCATTTTGTACAAACGATACAGGGTATTATACAAGTCATTCAACAAATTTGAATGGTAGGCAGGGGAGTAGCCAGAAAATTAAAATACCCCCCACTTGGAACTAAAGCTCTCATGGCACCAATCAAGTGAAGCAAGTCATTGTGACCGTCCTTAGAAGAGCTTGCTTGTCTCTTCCATCCAAACATCTATTCATTCATCTTTTCATCCTTCCATCCACCCGCTGTCATCCTTTCAGTCTTTCATCCAACATTCAACCTTGTCACTATTTCATCCATACGTCCACCTGTCTATATCCAAACCTATCCATCAAACATATCCATCCTTTCTCTCAGTCATCCATCCATTCACTTATCCATCCCCTCTTTCATCCATTCAACCATCATTTCGGTCATCCATCCACCCTTTCACTCATTCATCCATCCTTTCACTCCATACATCCATCTTCCCTTTCATTCATCCATCCATCCACCCTTGCACTCAGCCATCCATCCTCTCACTCACCGATCCACTCTTCGACCCATCCATCCATTTACCCTGTCACTCATCCATCCCTCCATCCATCCTTTCACTCACTCGTCCATCCATCCACTTTTTCACTCAGCCATCCATCCTTTCACTCAAACATCCACCCTTTGTCACAAAGACAAAGAAACCGTCAGGAAGCACCTTGAAGGAATCCCTTGGGGGGAGAGGGACAAAGAGGTTCCCATGGACCCCCCCCCAGTCATCTCACTGCACCCACCTGCATGATGATCTCTGTCTCCTTACTAAAGTATAGATGGGCTATAACCTGCAGATTGAAACATGGAGCAGCTGATTAAAGCAGCCACCCTGTATTTCACTGAATACTCTGCCCCCAGGGCAGCCCCAAGTACACAGCTGTCCTGTCGGTAGTACATTAATTGAAATTGGGACCAATGTTCATGGTTCCGCCTGATGCCCCTGTTTAAAGGTGCACCATGGCGCAAACATGAACAGTGCTCCCGATACATAATATAGCCCCTGAAATGTTACACGTCAGGTGGGATCCCCCTCCAATATTTTTCCGTCACATTCCCATTTTTCATGGCGTTCAGTTAAAGGCCAGTCTGAACAGTTGAGTTTCCATGTGTTTCATTGTGGTCGCTTGCAGAGGTTCTCGGGTGTTGCTGCTGCATTTGGAGTGTGCTGCTCATCTTTGTCGGTCCATCCCAGCTCATATTGCTGCAAGATCAGATGCTAACCCTTGGTGGCATACTGGCCAACCCTACCGATTTAGGCGGTAGCCAGTGCTTAATTGGAGCCGGTGGTTCCCGGTGCTTGGCACCAGCACTTAATTGTCAACACTGGCGCTTGTGACAGTCTGCCACAAGGTGGCGCTCTGTGGTTAATTTAGAGATCACCTCAACAACAGTTAATTATTAATTAATAAACATTAATAGACATTCAATATACATTAAAGTTATTATTATCTGCCGTCCATGGCATCCTTATAGCATTAGGGCCCTGGAATAGTACGAATTGTCACACTTGTAGGAGTGTGATGGATAGTAGTTGTGCTGTTACTATCATTGGCAGCATGCCAGGGCCAATGTGTGGTGCAACCTGCAGTGGCACCCTAACGATAGCCCTAGCACTATTTTTTTTTTTACAAATTAAGCACTGCTTTTTCAGTCATCCTACCGCCTACCGATTTCAGCTTCTGGTCCTGCGGCTTTCCCTGAAGCCACAACAGGTGCTTCAGGCAATTTCACTTCCCCGTCTACAGTCAATAAAATTTAAAAAAACACACAATGCTCAGCGCAGATAGACAGTGGTTAAATCAATAAGCGTCTTACAAGTCAGTGAGAAGAAAGGGCAGTGAGGGGTTGGCGACAATCTCTCTGCCTCATGACAACTCTTTTCTGCTTGCTCATATGGAGCATTCACAGCAGAAGTTTTGAAATGATTCTGTTTGAAGCGTGGAGAGGGCACTTGCTTTCTGCATCTGTGCTCAGCAGTCTGATGCAAGCAGTGCCAGAGACGGAGGTAAGCAGAGAGGATGCTTTCACAAGAAAGGTGTGCTTGATGGCTCGAAGTAAGCAGTCTATGTGACATTTGTCCCATAACTAAGGAAACCAGCAGAGTGCAGCTGTTCTTTTTGAGTCATACTCAGGAGTGTCTGTGTTATAGGCCGTTCAGCTCAGTGGTGTAGCTAGAGCTTCTGGCGCCCGGGGCTATCCCCCAGATTGCCGCCCATGGCAGGTAGGGGGGGGGGGGGGAGGGGTGCTGGGGAAAAAGGACGGCGAGCAGCGGGGGTGGATTGGCAGTGTTTAAGTTACGACGCCACTCTCTACTCCACTGCAGGTGAAAGCAAAGGTCGGAGCGGAGGTGCTGCGTGCCCAACACTAACCTCGCATCCCAATGCAGGGTGTCAGTGAGATTTACATAACATACAGATTGACAATAAATCACGCAAGTGTGTAAATCAGTGTACAAGATGTGTTGCATGAGTCAGTGTGGGTTAAAAGGTGTAGCAGTCACATATCCTACTTAGCTCACTGTGCTACATTAAAAGGCTTAGGGGTCGATTCCGATTCGGGCCGGAAAAAGCACCGACCGACTCGGATCCGGAAAAAATACCGACCGACACGTACCCGTGGCGCACGACACGCCAAGTACGATGCAAGGCGCGAAAAATCCGACCGACACGTACCGAAACAAAGTCGACCGACCGAGCCGCACGGAAAGCAGCAATCCGGCCGGAAAAACACGTGAATCCAACCGACCGACACGCACCCGGAACAAATCCGACCGAAACGTACACGCGAACTCCAAACCGCAAAGTACGATGCAAGGCGCGAAAACCACGACCGAGTCGGACGGAGGACAAGCCGTACGACCGACACGCATACAAAACCGAGCCGAAGCAACACAATACACCGCGACCGACGCGTACGCAGCATAGAAAACTGCACAAACACAGCGTGAATGAAACGGAGAACACCGTACGAGACCAATGCAGGGTCCGACTCGGTCACAAGAACGTTTCCAACATACACAAACAGCACAAAGGAAAAATCACCCAAAAAAAGGCCAAACAAGCAATTACCAAGCCAATAAATACTGGGGGGTGGGGACAGAGAACAAAGACACACCCACAACTCCACCTATATAAAGGACTCAAATCACTACCATGAGCCTTTGCAAATGCCATTCCACTGCCAGCACCCAAGAGAAAGCAACCACACACCCACAGCTCATCCCTCACACAAGCCACACACCATCAGCACACCAACAAATACCTACCTCACATACACCCAGCAAAACACACACTCACACACCCTCACCTGCACACCAACACACACATCACCCACCATCACCACCCATCACCATGCCCCCCAAGAAGAATCCCAAGTTCCTAGATAGTGAATTGGAAGTCATGGTAGACGAGATCCTCAGGGTGGAGCCACAGCTGTTTGGCACATTGGTCCAACAGACCCCCATGTCGCAGAAAACCAAGATGTGGGAGAGGATCATCAACAGGGTGAACGCCCAATCACCATGTCGGCGCACAAAGACCGACATCCAGAACAGGTGGTATGACGTGCGCAGGAGGGTACGGAAAATGCTGAAGCAAGACTACATCAACAGCCAACACACCGGCAGTGGCCCTCCTGCCAAGCCAATATACCTCAGGCCCTGGGAGGAGAAGGTGCGGGCCATCCTTCCGCCAGTGAGCGTATATGGACTAGAGGACATCCCAGAGCCTGGTGAGTACACAACAAATGTACACAATATACTGCCACAAAACACACACACATCACTGTCAAGGGGAGAGTCAAACCATGCACTCATAGCAATTACACAGCAACCAGAACAGAATCATCCCAAAATGTGTATGTCAGTCAGATAAACACAACACATGCCATCAAAAAAGTCACATCCAACTGTGCCAACACATGTACAAACACAACCACAACTACAGCTAGGCAGTGGCACAAATAGAACTAACAAACACATCCAGACATGTAGCCACCACAACAACACCAACACACAGTGAAGACCACTCAAAGGAAGGAATTCTGTGTATGCTGGCCAAGTCAGTGTAGCCAATAGCATCATGGGAGTCGCAGTCACACATATTGCCCCCCCACAACTGTCCCATCAACACCACCATGAACCATGCGCACATCACAGGGAGTGGAAAAGGACTCACAAGATGGCTGACACTGGCTACTGCTGTGGGGAGCACAAGGCCCTGCTGGCAACTGTGCACCAACAAACAGCAGGACACCACTGACTGACATCCTGAGAGACAACTTACACTCCCTGCAATGCAAGCACGTTCCATGGTGGGATAACTGGCTGGCTGGCTGGGTGGGAAGGGGGACTTGCAGCACTGACCATAGTCACAAGCACCTCCCCTCACACACCCCCCAACACAAACTCCACAGAACCCACCTGGTAGAATGCAATGCCCCCCATCCTAACACAAGATCCCATAAAGAACCACCACCCTGGGTTATGTTGTGTGAAGCACAGGGACACTCTTGGGACTCTTAGCCAAACAACTGCCAGGACAACACTCCCAGCCATCCTGTCAGCACAGCCACCCCACCCCACAGGGAAGCAGAATCAAAGGAAGGAAGCATGGGCATGCTGGGAAGGGGGTGGAGGCAATAGCATGATGGGAGTCGTCTTCACTGATATTGGTCACCCCCACAACTGTCCCATCAACACCACCCTGAACCATGCTCACATCACAGGAAGTGGAGAAGGACTCACAAGATGGCTGACACTGGCTACTGCTGTGGTGAGCACAAGGCCCTGCTGGCAACTGTGCACCAACAAACAGCAGGACACCACTGACTGACATCCTGAGAGACAACTTACACTCCCTGCAATGCAAGCACGTTCCATGGTGGGATATCTGGCTGGCTGGGTGGGAAGGGGGACTTGCAGCACTGACTATAGTCACAAGCACCTCCCCTCACACCCCCCCCAACACAAACTCCACAGTACCCACCTGGTAGAATGCAATGCCCTCCATCCTAACACAAGATCCCACAAAGAACCACCACCCTGGGTTATGTTGTGTGAAGCACAGGGACACTCTTGGGACTCTTAGCCAAACAACTGCCAGGACAACACTCCCAGCCATCCTGTCAGCACAGCCAGCCCACCCCACAGGGAAGCAGAGTCAAAAGGAAGGAAGCATGGGCATGCTGGGAAGGGGGAGGAGGCAATAGCATGATGGGAGTCGTAGTCACAGCTCTACATCCCCCACCACATGGCCCAGCAAGCTCACACTCACGCATGCACATCCCACAGAGAGTGGAAAGGCCCATCAAAGATGTCTGACACTGTTGCTGTGTCGTGGGGAGCACAAGGGCATGCTGGGTACTGCACACCAACCAACAGCAGGACACCACTGTCAGCCATCTTGCCATTGCTCTCACACCCACACACACTGAACTCCACACAAAAGCAAGTAAGTATGGGAATGCTGGGAAGTGGGGTGGAGGCAATGGCATGATGGGAGTCGTAGTCACAGACATAGCTCACCCCCACAACTGTCCCATCAACACCACCCTGAACCATGCTCACATCACAGGGAGTGGAGAAGGACTCACAAGATGGCTGACACTGGCTACTGCTGTGGGGAGCACAAGGCCCTGCTGGCAAATGTGCACCAACAAACAGCAGGACACCACTGACTGACATCCTGAGAGACAACTTACACTCCCTGCAATGCAAGCACGTTCCATGGTGGGATAACTGGCTGGCTGGCTGGGTGGGAAGGAGGACTTGCAGCACTGACCATAGTCACAAGCACCTCCCCTCACACCCCCCAACACAAACT
Source organism: Calotriton arnoldi (assembly GCA_963921515.1). Taxonomy (NCBI): domain Eukaryota; kingdom Metazoa; phylum Chordata; class Amphibia; order Caudata; family Salamandridae; genus Calotriton; species Calotriton arnoldi. The sequence goes on from CAWUFW010002898.1 coordinate 820,563, forward strand.
CCACAGTACCCACCTGGTAGAATGCAATGCCCTCCATCCTAACACAAGATCCCACAAAGAACCACCACCCTGGGTTATGTTGTGTGAAGCACAGGGACACTCTTGGGACTCTTAGCCAAACAACTGCCAGGACAACACTCCCAGCCATCCTGTCAGCACAGCCAGCCCACCCCACAGGGAAGCAGAGTCAAAAGGAAGGAAGCATGGGCATGCTGGGAAGGGGGTGGAGGCAATAGCATGATGGGAGTCGTAGTCACTGATATTGGTCACCCCCACAACTGTCCCATCAACACCACCCTGAACCATGCTCACATCACAGGGAGTGGAGAAGGACTCACAAGATGGCTGACACTGGCTACTGCTGTGGGGAGCACAAGGCCCTGCTGGCAAATGTGCACCAACAAACAGCAGGACACCACTGACTGACATCCTGAGAGACAACTTACACTCCCTGCAACGCAAGCACGTTCCATGGTGGGATAACTGACTGGCTGGGTGGGTGGGAAGGAGGTCCGGCTGTCAACCAAACACAACCAATGCAGACCATGTTCACACCCCAGAAAATACATAGAAATGCCCAAATAATGCAGGACAATGTGCCACACCAATATCAACCCCTGACTGTGACGACTCAGGACAATGCAATGTACAGGCCCGCACCCAGAGGCACAGTCACAACTGTAATGTGTGTCAACCATTGATGCCTGCAGAAACATGACATACATTGTTTGTGTCTCCCAAAAACAGGTGATGATGGGGACACAGCAGCAGACACTGAGGAGTCCCAGTTCCAGGCTCAAGAGGATGCCGAGCTCACTGGCGTCGTACAGCCTCTGTCCTCCTCGGACGATGAAGAACAACCTGGCACATCCGGTGCAAGTCAACATGCAGCACCAGCAGGATCACCAGCTGCAGCACCAGCAGGACCACCAGCTGCACCCCTGCACCCACCCCTACAACGACTGTCACCACGAATACCATCCCTGCCGACATGGACAGAATAAGGAGCAACACCAGCACAGTGACCCTGGACCAACCTGGGGCCATGGACACCACCACCACCACCAACCCCCAAGGTGGACCAGGGTTATCTGTGCGTGCCACTGCACACACTGCACATGTCAGCAGGGGTGGTGGGAGGGGTGGGAGACAGAGGTCGCTGCTTGCAGACGTTGCTGGTGTGCATGATGACCCACAACTGGTACGCATAGCTGATGCGTACCAGTCCAGCACCGGAGAGCTCAGCCAGGTAGTGGGGCTCCTCAGAGACATTAAACAGCAGCAGGCTGCCCATCATGCCCGCTTGGACTCCCACATGTCCCACGTGGAGTCACACATGTCCCGTGTGGACTCACACATGTCCCGCGTGGAGTCCAAGTGGGATGCACTGCATGAGATGACGGCGGTGCACAGGGACATTTTACAATGCCTCCGCCAGATGAACAGCAACCAGTCCACACCTCCCTGTGTGCCAACAACATCTGGTGCTGAACAAACTGCAACTGCCACAGGGAGGGAGGAGGACTCTGGCGGAGAGTCCCCTGCACCGCAGCAGCCTGCACTTGAGGGCCCCCCAAGAAGAGGGGTCGTCCGAGGAGGGAAAAGTGAGAGGCCGATGGCCAAGCGCAACTCCCAGGAAGCCTGAACCTGTTCTGGATGTTCGCCTTTGTGCACAGACTGTTCACCCTGTTGACGGCAACACTACTCCCACACATTGCATGGGGAGTACAAGTTGGACCAATGTGTCAGACAACTGTGGCCCCGATACTGGGGATCCTGTCTACCCGGACTTTCAATTCACCTAGGAACTTGGGATTGCAAGATTCATGTACAGCACAACCCATCCTATGCACTATTAACACAAATGTATCACAATAAACACACTAATACACCATACTTGCCTCTGTCGTGATTCCAACGTGGGTGCTGTTATGGGGATGATGAACTGCAAAATTACACTGTGTATGCGAACTGCAACAGCAAGGACAACACAGGCATGTGAGTACAGGAAACGTGACACACATGAGGGAGACACACCACCAGGGCTACACGACACATACACACCTAGGCCATCTGACTCATTGCCTACACTGATGTTGCCAGGGAAGACGGTGCAATGCACAGACACCACACCCATTCCCAGTTGTAGTCAAGTAGCCCACAGGTGCAGTAAGCAAATGGCAGTCAAATGTGTGACCACAGACAACGCACATCACAAAGTGAAGCACAGGTTTATTACACAGTTGCAACATGCCGTAACCATTACAGATGCAAGGTAACCCCACCTGGCAGCGGGCACACAGTCAACAACTGTAGACGGAAGGAAGTCCATGGGTGTGGCGCACATCACCTGTAGGGACACAACAGCTACCAGCCTGGATGTGCAATCACGTTGTCGGTGGACACAGTTGACCAAACGATTCTGAAAGTACCCTGTGAAGGACAGAAATGACACACAGTCAAAAGCAATGGAGTACAGGACAGAACAGCAAAACACATGCACAATACATGTTACAAGATACCCACCCAGAACCAAGTTAGCATGTCAACACTGTTGGGGAGTACAGCCCACCTGTCACCACACATCGCAACACACATCCAGTCAAGTGGCCCATGGACACACTCCAACAGCACCAGAGCACCACCCACACATCATGCCAACTCACATCATTGACATGACACCTCAGGATACTCACATTCAGCTAAAGAAGTTGGTGATGAGCTGTGTGCGGACATCACCATCACCATCATCATCATCATCGTCACTGGCATCGTGGTCCAGGCCAGGATCCTCCACAGGTGGCGGATGTTGGTCATTGTCATCCTGGATGAGAGGCAACTCCTTCCGCACTGCCAGGTTGTGGAGCATGCAGCAGACGATGATAATCTTGCACACTTTCGCAGGGGCATATGGGAGGGACCCTCCGGTCTTGTCCAGGCAGCGGAAGCGGCTCTTCAGGAGACCAAAGGTCCGCTCAATCACTCTCCTGGTCCGACCATGTGCCTCATTGTAGCGCATCTGGGCAGGTGTCACAGGGTTCCTGAGGGGTGTCAGCAACCACGGCATGTTGGGGTATCCCGAGTCACCTACGGACAGACAAGTGCACATTAGCTGACTTGGAAAAGTGGGCGGAATACTACAGATCAGATCACACACAATGGCACAAAGTCAGTACACACCGACAAGCCAGGCACGCTGGTTCTGCATCTGTGCCATCATCCTGGGGATGCGACTACTCCTCATCACAAAGGCATCGTGTGCTGAACCAGGGAAACGGGCACACACGTGTGTGATGGTCATGTCTGCAAGACACACCACCAGTGCATTGACCGAGTGGTAGTGCTTGCGGTTCCTGTAGGCCTGCTCCTGGGCCTGTGGTGGTACCAAAGCCACATGTGTCCCATCAATGGAGCCAATTACATGCGGCATCCTCCCCAGGGCATAAAAGTCACTCTTCACGTCAGTGAGTCGTCGCAGTCTAGGGAAATAGATGTACCGGTTCAGGAAGAGCAACATTGCCGCCAAAACATCGCGGAGCACACGGCTGAACATGGTCTGTGACATCCCACCAGCAGTCCCCACAGTATGTTGGAAGGTACCAGTGGCAAAGAAGTGTAGGGCTGCCATCACCTTCACCTTGGGGGTCAGCGCTGTAGGATACGGCCGGCCAGGCTGCAAATGTGGGGACAACTGCACTGCCAAATCCTCAATCTGCTGCCTGGTGAAGCGGTACCGTCGGATGCTGTCCCGTTCCACCATCGTTGCCAGGTCTGGGAATGGCCGATGGACAGCAGGAGCTCCTGCAGTGCAGAGGAGAAGTAAGCAAGATTGTCAGTCACCCCACATATGCGGCATTGAACACACTCAAGATCCCAACATACATCATTATGAGGCACAACTACATGAAGTGTGCAGTACCGGAAGGACATGTATGGTACATACATGGCCAACATCTGTCAACACGGTCCAACAGGTGGCATCAATTAGTCCCAGGTTGGCCCGTTGGATATCATGAGGCCGTGTCACAGTTCCCATCTCCTGCTGCCGTGTCACAATAACACCCCACAGGGACATGTGAGGACAGATGTGCCCCAGGCACCACAGCTCAACGACAGGTACATTCCCAGGGACCCTGTAATGCCACATGGACACTGGCATTACATGGAGTATCATGTATACACCACAGCAAAACAACCATGACCCCCACAGGTAGTGGCCCCACTTGCCACGGCAGGACAGACATGGACGTCTGTGACACACACGCACAACAACAGAGTCCATGCACACACAACGTGGATGTGGAGACTGTCTCCCATTGTGCACATGAAATCAGAGACATTGTAAACACCACATGCACAAAGACTGTGGAGGACCATCACTATTGTGCCACTGGGACACCCCGGCTCAAACATACTGTCCCACATGGGACTCACGGGGTATGTGACATGACATACACATACACCACTGTGAAATGTGACCATGGCACATGCACAGATATGAACAGAAGCACATCACAGTGGTCACGTACACGTAACACCCAGGATCCTGTCCCCATGAACAAGTGCACAGCCTGGGGGTGGCTGCACACAGGTGACACCCACAGGACAACATGTACACCAACATACACACAATAGGAAATGCAGCCTTACATGCCTTATGATAAAGTTTGGACAGGCTGTCGTGATGTAGGTGTGCCCCTCACTCCCTGGGAGCTATCTGTGGCTGGCATATGTCCATCTGAGACAGGCATGCTGACATATGCCAGTCACATGTACAGTGATGCGTTGAACAGCAATGGACCGATCGGTGCCTCCGGCCGGCCCATTGCTTTCAATGTGTGCGGGTACGCGTTGTACCCCTGTGCGCGTTGAACTGCAATGGACCGATCGGTGCCTCCGGCCGGCCCATTGCTTTCAATGTGTGCGGGTACGCGTTGTACCCCTGTGCGCGTTGAACTGCAATGGACCGATCGGTGCCTCCGGCCGGCCCATTGCTTTCAATGTGTGCGGGTACGTGTTGTACCCCTGTGCGCGTTGAACTGCAATGGACCGATCGGTGCCTCCGGCCGGCCCATTGCTTTCAATGTGTGCGGGTACGCGTTGTACCCCTGTGCGCGTTGAACTGCAATGGACCGATCGGTGCCTCCGGCCGGCCCATTGCTTTCAATGTGTGCGGGTACGCGTTGTACCCCTGTGCGCGTTGAACTGCAATGGACCGATCGGTGCCTCCGGCCGGCCCATTGCTTTCAATGTGTGCGGGTACGCGTTGTACCCCTGTGCACGTTGAACTGCAATGGACCGATCGGTGCCTCCGGCCGGCCCATTGCTTTCAATGTGTGCGGGTACGCGTTGTACCCCTGTGCGCGTTGAACTGCAATGGACCGATCGGTGCCTCCGGCCGGCCCATTGCTTTCAATGTGTGCGGGTACGCGTTGTACCCCTGTGCGCGTTGAACTGCAATGGACCGATCGGTGCCTCCGGCCGGCCCATTGCTTTCAATGTGCGGGTACGCGTTGTACCCCTGTGCGCGTTGAACAGCAATGGACTGATCGGTGCCTCCGGCCGGCCCATTGCTTTCAATGTGTGCGGGTACGCGTTGCACCCCTGTGCGCGTTGAACTGCAATGGACCGATCGGTGCCTCCGGCCGGCCCATTGCTTTCAATGTGTGCGGGTACGCGTTGTACCCCTGTGCGCTATGAACAGCAATGGACCGATCGGTGCCTCCGGCCGGCCCATTGCTTTCAATGCGTGCGGGTACGCGTTGTACCCCTGTGCGCGTTGTACCGCAATGGACCGATCGGTGCGCACCCATTGACAATGGGCTTGCCTGGCAACGGACGCGTTTTCGAATTTCGAACGAGTCGGTTGCTGGAAAATCAGTTGGTCACCCACAACAATGTTGCAAAATCATGTATGTCATGAAGTTGGAGATTTGAAGGATGCTGTGGGCGTGTTTTGGTGCTGCTATTCCATGGATTGGCCAGATTCAGAAGATGCAGACGACTTGGACCTATCACTTTGGACACAAGGGACAGTATCTGCCTCTCCAGCACATATATATTGCTGGCTGTTCCCCTGAGAGCCCACTTGCCTGCACTACATGCTCCAGGAAGACATCTGCCACTGCACTGCTGCTGTCTCTGCCCCTCTGGACCCTGCAATGGCACGTACTGTGGAGAGAGCCCCAGCCTTCAGCCTTGAAGAGAACCAGGCCCTGCTGGACAGCCTACTTCCACAGTACAGCAAGCTGTATGGGACACCAGGGGAGCAGGTGAGTGTTCTGTGCACTGCCTTTCTGAATGTGCATTTTGTCTGACTAGCAAGGCTGAGAGTCTGCACGCCACTGGCTAGCAGGCTCACTGAGTAGTTGTCACCCCCCATAGTGTGTAGTGACTTGCACTGGACAGGTATGGTGCAGTGACAGTGCATTTGAACATGGTTTTACTTCCCATGCAATGATACCATGTAGTGACGTCTGGCAAACTGTCCATGGTCAGCTTTGCACTGCCTGTGTACATCATGTGCCCCTGTGATTGAGACATGTATATACAACTGTGTCATGCACGGATATGTTGCATGTGTGGTAATGGCCTTTTCACTTTGTCATCCTGACAGGTTAATGCCCATCGGAAGCAGGAAATCTGGAAGGACATCGTCCGGGCTGTCCGGTCCGTGGGGGTCTACAAGCGCCGGATCCGCAACTGCCAGAAGAGGTGGCAGGACCTTCGGGGCTGGACCCGGAGGATTGCACGGGACCGGCTGAAGCTGTCGCCTCCTCGCAGGAGGGGCGGAACACGGACCCTGACCCCCACATGCTCCAGATCCTGGCGGTGGTCTTTCCAGACCTGGATGGGCAGCTGAAGGCCAGACAGCAGCAAGGAGGGGGTGAGTCAAAGACTGCACTGTGAACTCTGTATTACATGCTTTGTGCCCTCCTCTGGCCTGGTTCAACTGCCACAGTGCAGCAGTCATGTTGTCCAGGAGCCATGTCCCTCTATTGTGCACTGCCCACTGCTCATCTGATACCCAGGTGTGGCCCTTACCGTCAGGGAATTGTGTCACTTGGGACTGTGTCCTTGCAGTTTGCTTCACTAAAGGTGGGGGACAGCATCTGTTTCCCTAACTCTGTTGTGGGCATCATGGGTGGGTCCATTGTTCACACAACGCCTGGGTTTGGACATGTGATCTGCGTGTTGCTTTGATAAGCGGTCCACTTGCTGAGCTGAGCCACCACATGTGCCTGGGGTATGTGGCACACGCCCATGCAGCGGATGGGAACAATGTTTGTGCCCCAGGAGTGTGCAGATTACGTGTGTCACACATACATAGCCAGCTATCCACTGTCCAGGGCACATCCCTCATTCATGTGGAGCAGGACAGTCATGCCTACTCCAGGCCATGCAATGCACTCTGTACTCCCACTCCCGTGTATCAGCTGACACATTGTGCACAGTGATTTGACCCCTCCGGTGTCTGCCTCTGTGTCAGTGTGCTGTGGATTAGTTGCCAGGACTGCTGGGGTGTTTCTTGGTAGGGGCTCAGCATGCCCCTGGAGATGTGACCATAGGAGACGATACTTGTGTGTCACATAGGTGTTTGATCAGCTGCCCGTGCAGACTGGGGTATGCAAATGTGATGTTCAGGCAGCTGTTCACCATTCACATCAAATTGTGAGGGGCTCAGGTTCAGAGGGTAGTGTCACAGGTCTCCCATATGTCCAATAGGTGTGACCTGGACAGATGAGGGTTGAGATGATGTGTTGTGTGGGGGATGTACATGTGCACTTGTGCAGCTCCAGGACTTGCATTCCCCATGACCTACTATTGTGACACAGTGCATAGTGTTGTTGTCTGGCTGCCAAGTCATACATACCTGAGACAGTGATGTATGACTTAGCAGTCATGCCTCTGCCATGGCATGTGTCAACTTATTTGTGGTCCTGCAGGGGAGTGACATGTGCTACAGGCACACCATAGTGGCGCTGGCTATCAGGACATGGGTGCATCATGGTGTCTGTCGCTGGTATGCATCACATGCATTTCCTATTTGACTCTGGGCATCCCTTTCATCCGGAAACCTGTACTCACTCAGTGGCAAGAGCTGTGATGTGTCCACACCGTGTCCTCTGCACTGTCCAACTACTGTGTACTTGGTGCATGTGTCCACACTGGGGTGTTGCAATCCAACAGACACCAGACAGATGGGTGCAAGGCCATGTGGGATGTGAGTGCCATGCTTGGCATCAGACTGACAATTGGCTTCTCCTGTTCAGTTAGGGCACTTTTAGCAATGTACAACTAATGATGCCAGGGCTTGCTCTGTGATGTGCTGTGCTCACAGTGGTGTGTGCGTTTGGTGCAGGTGACTGATGTCTGTCTGTTTCCCCATTGTTTGCAGATACATCCACGGCCACGGAAGGGGACAGCTCCACGGACCAGGAGGAGCCAGAGAGCCAGACTGGGTCAGCAGCCGAGGAGTGGTCGGAGGGACCCAGTGGCACGGAGGGCGAGGGGAGCCACACCGAGGAATCCTCAGCACCATCCACCTCAGCTGAGGACCAGAGCAACTCGGAGGATGACTCCCTTGTGGAGGCCGGTGTCAGCAGCCACCACACCCCAGCTAGTGTTGCTGTCCCCGCCACCACCAGCACCACCACCGCCCTCCCATCGGCTCCCATTCCCAAGGTCCGTGGAGGCTCCCATGTTCGGGAGCGTGTCTCCTTTGGCCCAGGCACCGCACCCCCTGCCCCTGTGTCCCCTGCTGCCCTGAGTGAGGAGTCTGTGTACCTCCTTCGCCAGCTCCATGTAGGGCAGACAGCCATGCTGAGTGTCCTCCATGCGCACACCGCACTGTTGACTCAGCTGGTGTCGTTCATGGAGGGCATCTCATCGGGAATGTCTGACCTACAGAGGGGCAACAGGTCCATGGACTCCTCCCTGACGGCAGCAGTGTCCCTCCTCAGACAGTCCCTCACCCCTCCTGCCTCTGCTCCATCCACACTCCCCAGCACCTTGCCCGTCCCAAGCACACACACACCGGCACAGGCACACACCAGCACACACACATCCAGCACACAGACACACACGCCACAAACTAAACGCACACGCACGCACAGTCAGGGGACTGAAACCAGACTCAAAGGGGATGGGGCCATGGTACACACACACGCATCCACGGGCACTGCACAGTCCTCAGTTGCCTCTCCCTCCAAAGCACCCTCCCTTGCCTCACCTGCAACCCCAAAGACCCAGCGCCTCTTCCTCAGTGACCTCGGCCTCTTCCCCTCCGATCCAGCTGCCCCAGCATCCAGGGGGAAGAGGAAGCCCCCCACACGGAGCAGAGTGCCCCTCGCCCCCGGACACCCTCCCCCAGGCGCAGACAGACTGAGGCCCCCACCCGCAAGTCCCCCCCGAGTGGTAAGAGCAAGACCCCGCCGCCGCCCTGCAGCTCAAGCACCAGGTCACCTTCCTCCATCCCTCAGGCCCCCACTCCACAGGTGCCCCCGCCACACCCTGCCCCAGGTTCCCCCACCCACAGATATACCATCCCCAAGAGGCTCCGGCCTTCTCCCCCTGCCACTTGCTCTCCCGGCACCACCCCCCCCGCTGCGCTTGTCTGTGCCACTGATGTGGTGAGGGTGTCCTCCCCCTCTGTCCAGCCCACCTTGCCTGTTCCCCATTCTCCTCCCCTGGTGGCAGGCACTGCAGTGGAGTCCACTACCACCCTGTCTGACTTGGGCACTGCAGTGGCGGACCTGTCCACTCCATCTGCAGGGTCCACTGCAGTCGTGCCGGCACCCACAACATCTGAGCCATGCCCCCCAGTTGTGCCGGCACACACCATGTCAGACACCTCCACTGCAGTTGTCAGTGGCTCTCCAGCACCCACCACCCCTTCCCTGCTTCCTCCTGGTGAGCCCTGATCCTGTCACTGCGGTGCCTGGCCTACCCCCCGGTTGCCCCTCCTAGTGGATTGTCCCTGGTTTTGTGCAGGCATGTGTAGGGTGGCATCTGCCACTGTCACCCACTTGTGACTTTGTTGATGGACTGGCCATTGGCCTTTGTTTATGTTCTACCGGACTTCTACTTTTAATGCCACATATGCTGAATAAAGCAACTTTCTGTTCTCTAGTGCTTTTGCTTCTGATGTACATGATGTTGATGATGCTAACAATGCCCTTGCTGCAGTGATGGTGATATTTGGTCTCATGATAATGAAGTGTTACTGTGCAGGAACCCATGTGGTCCAGGGGTTATGTGTCCTATCCTGTGGTGTATCCATGTCATCCATAGCAGCATCTGAGGGTGTCATGTGTTCAGTATTTGGCAATGAGACTTCCTACTTAGATTGGCAACTTCACATCTGTGGCTTCCACCCCTGCACATCTGTTGTGCCTGCCATTGTTCTATTCGTCTACTTCCCTGACCGTGTGGCCATCTCCAGTGAACATGCAGGTTTGGGCATCAATGGGGAAGGACTCATCTGTGTTGTCAGTGCAACATTGCTATACAAGTGTGTTGGATCTGTGCTGATGATTCCGTTGGCACTTCCATGACCAGGCTGATGCGACGGGAGCCCTCATTTGTTGCTAATTGTTGATTGTGTGTCCCATTGCTGCCATGGTATGGTATCTGTTCGCCTCACATCTGCAGTCTCCACAGGGTATCTGCATGTGTGTGCCCATTGGTGCAAATATGTGGGTCTGCATTCGGATGGTCACTTCTGTCATTGTGTCATTGATGATTGTTGACGGTGTCAGCCCCCATGGGTGTTGTTTGTCTGCACATGGCCAAAGTTATGTCTTATTTGCACTGCAGGATTTGGCTCCCCCAATTTATGTTGCAATGGGACACATACACTACTTTGCCACTGATGTGTTTGTTGTTCTGTGACCAGGAATCATCCATGCAGTTTGGCAGTTGCACCTCTTACTTTGTCAACACTTGCCTTTTGGTCACTGTGATGATGGGGGTTTGGACCCCATTGCCACAATGTTCAAAATGTGCTGCAGCTATGGACCCCACACTTGCCTTTTGGTCACTGTGATGATGGGGGTTTGGACCCCATTGCCACAATGTTCAAGATGTGCTGCAGCTATGGACCCCACACTTGCCTTTTGGTCACTGTGATGATGGGGGTTTGGACCCCATTGCCACAATGTTCAAAATGTGCTGCAGCTATGGACCCCACACTTGCCTTTTGGTCACTGTGATGATGGGGGTTTGGACCCCATTGCCACAATGTTCAAGATGTGCTGCAGCTATGGACCCCACACTTGCCTTTTGGTCACTGTGATGATGGGGGTTTGGACCCCATTGCCACAATGTTCAAAATGTGCTGCAGCTATGGACCCCACACTTGCCTTTTGGTCACTGTGATGATGGGGGTTTGGACCCCATTGCCACAATGTTCAAGATGTGCTGCAGCTATGGACCCCACACTTGCCTTTTGGTCACTGTGATGATGGGGGTTTGGACCCCATTGCCACAATGTTCAAAATGTGCTGCAGCTATGGACCCCACACTTGCCTTTTGGTCACTGTGATGATGGGGGTTTGGACCCCATTGCCACAATGGTCATGGCCTGCTTGCGTTGTGTGTGCCACACACATATTTGTGTGGCACATGTGCTAGGGGGTCACATTGTATGTTAGAAGTCATGTTCGGTGTTGTAGGCATTTGACACAGTCTACACACGCTTGTCATGGTGTTGGGGGATGTCTTCTTCTTGCATTCCCTAGGTTGTGGTGTGCTGGTTGTGTCATGCATTGTCCATCCTATGGTTGGGGGTGGTAGTGGTGGTAGGCATCCTGCCCCCCTGGGTGAGGGTGGTAGTAGTGGTGGGCATCCTGCCCCCCTGGCTGAGGGTGGTAGTAGTGGTAGGCATCCTGCCCCCTGGCTAAGGGTGGTAGTAGTGGTAGGCATCCTGCCCCCTGGGTGAGGGTGGTACTAGTGGTAGGCATCCTGCCCCCCTGGGTGAGGGTGGTACTAGTGGTAGGCATCCTGCCCCCCCTGGGTGAGGGTGGTAGTAGTGGTGGGCATCCTGCCCCCCTGGGTGAGGGTGGTAGTAGTGGTGGGCATCCTGCCCCCCCTGGGTGAGGGTGGTAGTAGTGGTAAGCATCCTGCCCCCCTGGCTAAGGGTGGTAGTAGTGGTAGGCATCCTGCCCCCCCTGGGTGAGGGTGGTAGTAGTGGTGGGCATCCTGCCCCCCTGGGTGAGGGTGGTAGTAGTGGTAGGCATCCTGCCCCCCCTGGCTAAGGGTGGTAGTAGTGGTAGGCATCCTGCCCCCCCTGGGTGAGGGTGGTAGTAGTGGTAAGCATCCTGCCCCCCCTGGCTAAGGGTGGTAGTAGTGGTAGGCATCCTGCCCCCCCTGGCTAAGGGTGGTAGTAGTGGTAGGCATCCTGCCCCCCTGGGTGAGGGTGGTAGAGGTGGTAGGCATCATGCCCCCTGGGTAGGGGTGGTGGTGCGCATTCAGGCCCCTGTGTGCATATGTGGCATTGGTGATGGGCATCCCGCCCCTATGGTGCTGCTGTTGCTGGTGTAAGTATATTCTGCATCCCTTGTGTGTGTGTGTGTGATGTGTCGTGTACGTGTTGTATGTGTTTTGTGGTTGGTGTCTGGCTTACCTTCTGCGCCATACGCGTCCGTGCCTGTTCCGGTAGTAAATGTAGAATATTGGTATGATCGGGACGAAGGGATTCATGGTTGGTTCGTGTCGTTCGTCCTCTCGTTGCTTCGCGTCGTCCTCGTCGCTTCGCCTCGTCCTCGTCGCTTCGCGTCGTCCTCGTCGCTGCCGTGTTCGTCTCGGAGCCGTGGATAGTGTTGTGGCGCGAATCGGAGCTTATGTGCGCCTCTCCCGGATGCTTTGACGTGCCGTGCGTAGCGACGGGTTCGGCGCGTACGGAAAGCGCATCGTACTTGTCCGGCCGGACGGGGCTGCATTTTTCCTTCCGTGCGACTAGATTCAGCGTTTCCGGATTCGCCTCGGTCGGAGAACAGGACCTGGTTTGGGTGAGTACGGCTCGGCCGGATTCTTTGCTGTTGTGCGCATCGTACTTGCTCGTTCGGTGTGCTGTACGGATCGGTCGGGAAACAGGCTTTCGCATGGCTTTTTTCCCGACCGAATGGTATTGGGTGCGCCTCCGACCGAGATCGGAATCGGCCCCATAGTATTTAAGAACTGCAAGTAACAAAAGGATCTGTGTTCAAAGCAGTAACCCACTTGCCTAGCTACATTTAAAAAAAAAAAAACAATTCTGCCATCTGCATATTACATGATGTGCTTTGCAGGCACATTAACCTTCTATACTACTTTCAGTCAGATCTGGGACTACACAAACAGAAATCTCTCCAAGAAATATTTTAACCTCCAGGGTTATCTCACCAATTATTATTCCCTGATATTTACTAGGCACCTCTGCAGCAGATGTCTTAACCCTATAAAAATATTAGAAAACGCAGACTCTGTAACCAATTAATCATAAAAGATCTACTAACATTCTCCTTGTTGCCAATTTCTTTGTGGCACGGTTTTAAAAAATGTGTAGAATTAGTTGAGCAAAGCAAAATCTAATTTGTTAAATCTCATAATGTGCTTAAATGCACTATGATATACCTAATAAAAACAAATGTGTGAGATCATAATATCTGATGTTACTTCTTGTGATGTCAATTACTGTGATGCCACATGTGATGTCATGCATTGTGACATCACTGACTGTGATGGCACACACCATGATGTCACATGCATACTGACTAACTAGGTTAGCCCCCCCCCCCCATGTGCTGGAGCTGCAAGAAAGTTCACAGCTTCAAGGCATTCCATTTTAGGAAGGAATAATTTTACCCAAAAACAAAACCTGATTTGCCAATTTTTTCCCAAAATGACCCCCCATTACTTTCAAGAGTGAGACAAATACAATGTACCTATTTTTCCCCACAGCGCAGGCAGTTTCATGCTCTCTCATCCACATGCCTTCCAAAGGCCTGCACTCCTGGTAAAAGAACTGTATAACTTCCAGTATTGCTGAAGTAACAGAGGTCAGTGACTAAACAGTCAAAACTGCGAGAACTACTCTCTTCTAACCTCCCCAGCCATTAGCTAATGTAAATGTAAATCACCCTACATAGTAAAATACAAAACCAATTACAGTGTCAACAGACTTCACAAGTTCCCCAGAACGGTAAATGTTGCCCAGATTACAAAATTGGTGCAGGAGTCAAGGACCTAGTGAACGCCACATAAAATGCACATAACGTTGCAGAACAGAACATTTATTTCTGCATCTGTCTTTTTATACGCTTTTGAACCCACAACTGGTATTAAAGGAATTAGGATCGAGGCGTCTCACACATAATATTTATTCACAAGAAGTCCACCGCCATTGTTTTGTTTTGGGATGAAGTCCAGAAGACATTGGAGAGTATTTTGAAAGCCCCAATTCAAATAGATTTGGCCCTGATAATCTTTGGCCTTACAAAACAAGTCACTGGTCCAGCTAGCTCTCTTTTATTTTACACTATTTTGCTAGCCAGGAGGCAAATATGCAAGCGTTGGATTGATCCTACTCCTCCCATGCATTCTGAGTGGTTGGCGTCGATGTTTGAGACATCTAAGATTGACTTGTTCAGAGTCTGTAGCAGTAAAAAGACAGCATTTTGGGACCTGTTGCTTAAGTGGGTCAAGGCATGATTGATAGGGAGGCATACTCTTGTTTTAACAATGTACCCAAGAACAGCGGGTCCTATGATTATGCCTCCTTGAGACTCTTCGGACCACGTTGGGCACCCCCGCTCGTCCGCCAACGATGCAGCAAATTGCCCAGCAGTCCCGAGATTTCACTCACGAGAGCGCGTGGTGGTGGCGTTCGTCACAGCGCAGGGGCTGGCCAAAAATGATGCCCAGGGCCGTCTTTGGTAGCGCTTTCGCACGCTACAAGATTGACGGCCCTGGGACCCACAAAGACCAGGGGCCGCACCACCATTATACTAGGTGGTGCGCACAGCATTTGCAAGCAGGTGCGCTTGCACTTCATACACGTGTACAGTGCTGCCACGGGCCACCAGCGCAGCTGCCGCCGCCCCCAAAATAGTGCCGCCTGGGGCGGACCGCCCCCACCGCCCCCCCCTAGCTACGCCATTGGTTCAGCTTCATTAAAACGCATAGCTGCCAATATGTCCCATGTAATTTAAAGACGTCACCATCAGCCAGTTAACCATTAGATAACCCTTAGATAACAGTGCTTTGCAGACTTGAACGTTTGAGACTATTTATAATTGTAAAGGCAAAACTTCAAGTCCCAGAATGCAAGCTGCTGTTGGATATAGAAAGACGGCTAGCTGAAGGTGCCACACGTGGATGGACCATGTATCAGTTATGCAACACATTTACTGTTCCCACATTGTTTTAAGTCCATTTCCTCTTTTTACTAAGTTGGTGCTTTCACTTCTCTAAACTAATTTGGAAATCTGAAAAGTCTTACCTCTTTTACTCACAGATGGCAGTTATGCGCTCGACTGCACCATTCTGCAGATTGCATGCTCATCCTTTGTGGGGGCCTCTTCTTATTCACAAATGGCTGGAGTGTTACATGCCGCCGCCTGGTGTGGGCCTTTCACAATATTGTTGCCATATGAAAGTGACAGTGAGTGAGTTATTTTGTATACTCCAGGCCTCCTGTCTGTGTGCATCTTATACCCAGTAACAGGGAAAACAAGCATTGGCATAGCCAATAGGTCTCGCCTTTGGGATCTTATAAGTGTTTAGTCAGAGCTATTGGCTTTGCCACTGTATTTAAGCTATGTTGTAGAGTAGTGTGGCTGTTGTGCAGCATGTTGTAAAGTTAAAATATATAAACCTGCCATGGTTATGCTTTCCTTGAGCAATCCCCAATATATAACACCAAACGTGTCTGGAGCACGCAGCAAAGTTGTACAGACAGTATATGACGTTATATGTGCTAAAAAAGTTATAAAATGTATTCACAAAACATGAAAATGTACGAAAACCCACGGAAATGTAGGTACGAATCCCATATATGAAAATACAGTCAAATGTTCAGCACAGAAGGAGGCATGGGAAGGGGGTCGGTAGAAAGAGAAGGACAGAGGAGCGAGCATGGGAGGACAGTGGAGGGGGACTGGTAAAGGGGAGCACTAAGTTGAGGTGAAGTGTGGGGAGCTGGGAAGGGAGAGCAGAGGCCCGAGGATGAGATGCAAGAGAGCAGGAAGAGAATGGGACTGAGAGAAAGGAGCAGAGAGAAGACCATAGGAAGAAACTGATCCGAGAGAGCGAGTGAGGACAGCGAGGGGCCTTGGGTGGAATGGGATAGAGTGGGGACTGCCAGGGGGAGGAGAAAGAAAATGTGGTGGGAGGTGAGCACTGGCGGTGAGGATAAAAGGCAAACCGATATGTATAAAGGTGGATGGGGGTGGGGGCTGGCTGGGAGAGGGGCCTTAAAGAGAGACCAGATCCTGGGAGGGGGGGACCAATAAAATGAAGAAGGGAGGGCATTGAAGTGTAAGAGCCAGGAGCACCATACAGAGGGATAGGGCGGAAGTAGAAGGTACAATAAAGGAGGGTGTGCTGAGAGCTGGGATGCGAGAGCATGGGCTTCAACGAATACAGCGAGATTGGGCTTCAAAAACTATAAAAAGGAGAGATGCTGTGAAAGGGCAGGGGGGGCGACGGGGGTGAGGGTGAAGGGCAAGAGAGAGATGCGGGCAGCAGAGGAGGAGTGCGGCTGAGAAACAAGTGCTATTGAAACCGAAAGAGGAATAAATAATGCGTGGTTAGAAAGAGAGGGCTTATGAGTGAGAAAGGAAGAGTTGGGGGCGAGAAATAGACACGACAATGTCGAGCAAGCGAAGCAATAGGGCGTAGGATCACAGAGAGAGAAAAAAGATTTATCAGAGAGGAGGGAGAACTGAATAAAATAAAAAATAAAACTACTTCGCTATCGCAGAATACAGCAAACGAGACGGAAGACATGTGCAGCCTGAGCCGTTGGGCTGTGTGAGCCCCTCCCCCAAGCAGCTTCTTGATAGGAGGTCTTGTAAACGCCGAAGCCATGTGCCTTGAGGACTGCCCGCCTGGCTCTTAGATGGACAGTTTCAGTTCAGCCTCAGAGGAGCGGCACCAGTAACATTAATGAATGCAGGGGCCAACCAGGGGAGGTACAGAGCGAGCCATGCTGGAGAGGGAGCCGCGTGGGAGGGCACGCGCGTGTCCTGAAGGTTTAGAGGTGCGGGGACTGGCGCTGCATCAGAGGGTGACGGCTGGTGCAGGCTTTGCTTTGCCGCAGAAGAGTGAAGCGGCAGCGTTTCACAGTGACTAAATATAAAATTTAAGAAAGCAAAAAGGGTGACTAAATGGAGAGAAAGGGAGGGGAAAGGGTGTAAATATTTGTGTAAGGAATGAGCGATGGAAAGGAGGACTGGTGAGAGAGCGGGGGATTAACTGCCGGATTAGATAGATTAGTGCGTTGAAGTGAGGGGATGGCCATGCATATTAGCTTGTGCGCGCTATTGGTGCGGATTTACGGACATTGGGAGGCCGATGAAGTGAGGGCAAGGACAGCCGTGCAGAGATGACAAGCCTAGTCAAGCACTCGTGCTTGTGCTGGCATCCACAAGAGCGAGCAGCGGTGCGCAGGCCATCTGTTTTCAATTAGCACGCGCGCCGCTGCTCGCTCCCGCAAGGTGGATGCCAGCACAAGCACGAGTGCTTGAAAAGAGCTGACCAATTTCTAAAGGTCATCTCCTAGAGCAGCCCATGCGCGCTGCCTAGGCGAGACCTAAAAAGGGGAACATGATAGACTTATTTACTTTTCTGCCTCAAAAAGATAGTGTATTTTTTTGGGGGGGGGGCTTGAAGTGCGTTGGGTGACCGCAATCGGCAGGTATCAAAAACTGCTAATCTAAGACTTTACCTTGGTTAGTGCGATTTAATTCTCTCCCCAAATTAACTGGGAGCAAGCTTAACAAGGCATGGGTCCAAACTGAGGTGGCATGGGGGCAAAAAAACGATGAGTTGGAATGCCACCCCAAATGTTTGCCAGTGGTTAGACACATTGCAAGCATTCCTACCATCACCTTTTGTGTGTTTCATATACTGCCCTAAGAGGCAAGGGTATGCCCACATGTGGGTCCAGTGCTCACAGTGCCACTGGAACCAAGCTACACCCCACTGATGAGCCCCAATGTGGGCGATACAGGTCTTGGGATGCTTGTGCTCGAGTTCAGGGAGAACCTGTCCTGGCAGTTCGGGCTGCATGGTTCCTGTTGGATAAGGTCAAGACTGATTTACATATGGCTGGGTCCAAACTGAGGTGGCATGGTGGGCAAATGAACGATGGGTTGGAATGCTGCCCCAAGCGTTTTGCCATTGGTTATCCAAATGTACCCAATTGTAAGCATTCCTCCCATCACCCTTTATGTGTTTTATTTAATGAGGCATTTGGGCACAGTACTCAAGTCCTTTAAGTTGATTCTTTAACTCTATAAAAGGAGATTTTGTCACGCAATGAGATTATGACCGAGACATCTAACTCTAAGACCTGCAAAGGAAGAATTTGGGAGTCTAAGCAAGAGTTGATCAAAGTGTCTAGTACAAATGGTCTGAATCTATGAAAACAAATGCCCTAAAAATATGAACCGCAGCTCCCATTTTAATTGCACTTTGCTATTTGGCAAGCTGATGAATGATAGCAGCTAATTGTCTGTTGCTGAGCCCTTGGCAACTGCATATTGAGTACTGGGAAGCAGGCAACGTGAGGACCGGATGGAAATAGCTGTCCTGGGATTGCTGCATGCATTCCCCGTGGGTGCACTGGGAAGAGATCACTGTAAGGCTGATGTTGTGGATCTATAGCACATGAAAAGCTGGCTTCTCTCTTTCTTTGTGAAGGGCATTTTCTGAAGCACTGGAAGGTGGCTACAGGTTCATGATTGTTTATTCTAACCCTCTCCTTGCTCCAAATGTAAACCAATCATGATTATATGGCTAACCCTGCTCTGGCTGTCGTCTACTGACCCTGACTGTGGATCTGACTTTAACCATGAGCAGAACCCTAATGCTTACTATTGGGGCGGAAAAATCCTCTGAATGGTAATGGATGTATACCCTGCCCCGAGTGCCATGCATGTGAGCCATGACATAGGCCTGTCTCATGGATTGAGGTCTTGTTGGTCTGGGAGGGACAACCAAAGCACTAGCCTCATAGAGGTGGAAGGCTATTGCCTTCACCAAGAGTTAAGCAAAATGCGTGCAGTGGTGGCAGCATACTATTTAGTGATCAGTAGGAGTGAATAGGCAGTTTTTAAAAGTGGCGGCTCCTCCGCAAAGGCGGAGGAGCATCGCCCCACTGCTTCAGCTGCAAGCTGAATACAAAAAATAAAATGATAATAATGTTCGTTATTATCATTTTGTTTCTTGTATTCACCTTGGGGCTGAAGCCAGGCAGGTGGGGCTGGGCTCCCCGCATCACATGGGGAGGAGTGGTGGCAGCACCTAAAGTGCGCATGATGCTTTGGCCGGCCATCTCAGGCCGGCCAAAGCGTCATGCGCACTCTGCATGTTCTCCATGCACGCTGCATTACAGCCTGGGTGTAGAACATGCACAGCCTGCCAACCCCTCTCTGAGCGCCGAACCACGGTGTTCAGACCAATCACAACCCTGCTAAGGCAGGGTTGTGATTGGTCAGGGGATTCTGGGAGGCTGCATGCTTCCTGCCGAGAGGAGGGCAGAGAAAGAAGAGGTGGCGATCGGCAGTAAAGAGGTAAGTGCAATTTATTTTATTATTCCCCACCTCACTCGTTCCCCCTCCCCCGCCACCGCCCCACCACCCCTGGTCAGTAGCAGCCGCTACTGATCTTTAACTTGTGTTGCTGAGTGAGGCCGACAAACTCACTCACCTTTTTAAAGTTCCACTGCTGTGTGCTAAACTCACCCTTAGAATACATTACATGAGAGATGTATTGCTGTGCAGTGTGTGCGAAATGAAAGCATATGCTGGGTGTATGTGTGCTTGCTAAAAGTAGAATACATGAAGGGTGAAGTGCTGTGCAGTGCACACTTGAGGAAAGTGTGTACTAGCAATGGCTGTGTTTGCATGTAGCACACTATGACACTACACAGAAAGTATACAGTATTTAGCAGTGAGCATAGAGTGATTGTATGTGCTGAATGTATGTGTGCCTGGGGTGGCAAAATACAAGGAGGTGACAGTAGTGGACAGTATGTGTGATGTGTATGTACACTGAGTGCAAGTGTGCCCGCAACTGTAAATTATATGGAGGAAACCCGGGCCTGCCTGGTGAAGATATGAGGAGTAGAGAAATCCCCCAGACATTTGTCTATTGCTGCGTTCCTGTAAGGAGGGTGGGACCAACAGGAGAAGAGAGAGACCCCCTGTACACTTTCTTTGATTCAGTGAGAGATCACAAGGGAAGGGGCCTGGACACATTGCAGGAAGAAGATGGGACTTAATAGGTTACCATAAAGTGTAGGGCTGGGAGCCTGGGATTAACCTTTTGATGCATATATCACTGTGGCTGAGATCCAGGTGTGACCTCTAGTCACTTCCATGGCCTGTGTTGTAGGACTATCAGCTTCGGAGTCCCTCCTGCTGTGACAGACAGCCTTTCTAGAGGAAGAAGAGAGAACAAGAGTATGTACTTCAAAATAAGCAGAACTCCAACATAAAACGTCAAAGACCCAGACCCTAAATCACATTTGGTGTATGGAATAGGACTATCAGAAGAGGAGGCTGAGCCCTCAAAACTTGTCATCTGCCAAGGACACAGATGAGCTGTGTGAGAAGGGGAAGCTCTGCAAGAATTCTGCCTGTGACCAGGACTAGGGCGAAGGGGCTGCTAGTCCCCCTGCTGGGTGAGGGGACATCACCTAGGGAAACCAAGACCACCTGCTCTGGAGCAGAAGTGCCTTCCTGCTTGCCAAGAACAGAGTGCCCTGTGAGGAAGAGGTGAGCTTTGGAGGGAGAGAGGTCCAGATGGGAGCCCAGCTGACTGGACTTCCAGTGCAAGATGTGAGGAGATGCCTGCTGCACCGATCGGATCGTTGCCTGTGATCAGATTCCAGTCAGTGACCCCCATATGCCAGGAGGGGGCAGCTGTGAAGATAGCCATTAGCGCAGTGCCATGCAGGGCAAAGGAAGTCTGTGCAGCGATATGCTAGGAGGGGCCGCCGTGTAAGTTGTGCCGGATACAAAGGGCCAAAGCCTGTGCGGAGCCTAGCGACGACCCTGTATGCCAAGAGGGTCCGCTGTGGTATGGACTACTGTGTGGTGAAGGCCGGTACTTTGGCCGGTAGAGTCATGGCAATTCCATATGCCAGGAGGGGCTGCGGATATCCAAGTTGTTGCAAGAATCGTACCATCGTCCGAGAATTGTGAGCTGTGATCCATAGGGCACCCCAAAGCATCGAGAATTGAGCCTAGTTCCCCCCCCCCCCCATGTCCTGAAGAGGATGCCGTGGGTGCATTGTCACATCACTGGGACCCCAGCTCGGAGCATTGGAATCCAATCCACCCCCCATTTTTGGGGATTTAAAGACTTAACATGCAGGAGGAGCACCAGAGCACATGTGATCGCTGCTGGAGCCGGCCGCGTTTGCTCAGGAGAAAGCCCACATGCAGCTGAACCTCCAAACAGGACCGGAGCAATGTGAGTTGCTGCGATTGAACCACCCACTAGGACATTGCAAGCCTCCTCGCTGCTGGAGCGTGTAAGACTGGTTACGGGCCAATTGGGCCCCAGGGGACACGCTGCTAGGGGCGCTGCAGCGCTAAGACACTTTTTACTATTTTGCTAAGAGTCGGAGAGGACTCTTGAGTTCAATCAATCAATCAATCACGGCATTTATAGAGCGCGCTACTCACCCGGGAGGGTCTCAAGGCGCTGGGGGAGGGGGTAAGTTACTGCTCGAACAGCCAGGTCTTGAGCTGCTTCCTGAAGGAGAGATGGTCCTGGGTTCGCCGAAGGTGAGTGGGGAGGGAGTTCCAGGTCTTGGCTGCCAGGTAGGAGAAGGATCTTCCTCCGGCGGTGGCTCTGCGGATGCGTGGTACGGTGGCGAGGGCGTGGCTGGTTGATCGTAGCTGGCGGGTGGGCGTGTAGAAGGTCATGCGGTCGTTGAGGTACTTGGGGCCCAGGTCGTGGAGGGCCTTGTGTGCGTGGGTGAGGAGTCTGAACGTGATTCTCTTGCTGACGGGGAGCCAGTGCAGGTCTTTCAGGTGTCCGGTGATGTGGCTGTGTCGGGGGATGTCCAGGATGAGTCGTGCGGAGGCGTTCTGGATGCGCTGGAGTCTTTTTTGAAGTTTGGCTGTGGTTCCGGCGTAGGGGGTGTTCCCATAGTCCAGTCGGCTGGTGACGAGTGCCTGGGTGACGGTCTTCCTGGTTTCAGTGGGGATCCATCTGAAGATCTTGCGGAGCATGCGCAGGGTGTTGAAGCACGAAGATGAGACGGCGTTGACTTGTCTGGTCATCGACAGGGAGGAGTCCAGGATGAAGCCCAGGTTGCGTGCGTGGTCCGTTGGCTTGGGCGCGGTGCCCAGGGCCGGGGGCCACCAAGAGTCGTCCCAGGCGGAGGGTGATGAGCCCAGGATGAGGACTTCCGTCTTGTCTGAGTTCAGTTTAAGGTGGCTGTTCCTCATCCAGTCGGCGACGTCTCTCATCCCGTCGTGTAGGTTGGCTCTGGCGGTGGTGGGGTCGTTGGTGAGGGAGAGGATCAGCTGGGTGTCGTCGGCGTAGGAGATGATGTTGAGGTTGTGTTGGCGTGCGATGGCTGCGAGGGGGCTCATGTAGACGTTGAAGAGGGTTGGACTGAGTGAAGATCCTTGTGGAACGCCGCAGATGACTTCGGTGGCCTCGGATCTGAACGGGGGAGGCGGACTCTCTGGGTTCTTCCGGCGAGGAACGAGATGATCCATTCCAGTGCTTTCTCTCGGATTCCGATGTTGCTGAGGCGCTTCACTAGGGTGCGGTGGCAGACGGTGTCGAACGCCGCGGAGAGGTCCAAGAGGATGAGGGCTGCTGTTTCCCCGTTGTCGGTTAGGGTTCTGATGTCGTCGGTGGCTGCGATAAGGGCGGTCTCGGTGCTGTGGTTGGCCCGAAACCCGGACTGCGAGGGGTCGAGGGATCCATTCGTCTCGAGGAAGGCGGCAAGCTGTCTGTTGACGGTCTTCTCGATGACTTTGGCCGGAAACGGAAGGAGCGAGATGGGACGGTAGTTCTTGAGGTCGGTGGGGTCCGCCGTTGGTTTCTTCAGGAGGGCGGTAAGCTCGGCGTGCTTCCAGCTCTCCGGGAAGGTGGCGGTGTGGAAGGAGGAGTTGATGATGTCCCGGAGATGGGGTGCGATGGTGGCGTCGGCTTTGTTGAAGACGTGGTGTGGGCAGGGGTCGGTTGGTGATCCGGAGTGGATGGAGTTCATCGTGCGGGTGGTGTCTTCGGTGCTGATCGGGGTCCAGTTGCAGAGGGTGGTGGTGGCGGGCGTTGGTTCGGCGGTAGGGTGCGTGGTCTGTGCGTCGAAGCTGTTATGTATGTCGGTGATCTTGCGGTGGAAGAACGCGGCGAGTGAGTTGCAGAGGTCTTGCGAGGGGGTGATGTCGTTGTTTCCGGCGCTGGGGTTGGAGAACTCTTTGACGATGCTGAAAAGTTCCTTGCTGTCGTGGGCGTTGTTGTCCAGTCGTTCTTTGAGTGCCGACTTCTTGGTGGCACGGATCAGCTGGTGGTGTTTGCGGGTGGCGTGCTTGAGGGCGGTCCTGTTGTCTGTGGTCTGGTCGAGTCGCCAGGCTTTCTCGAGAGTGCGGCAGTTCTTCTTGGATTCCTTGAGTTCGTTGGTGAACCAAGGGGTTTTCTTGCTTCCGGGTCTGCTGGGAGGGTTTTTTAGTGGTGCGAGGTCGTCGGCGCAGGCGGTCAGCCACTTGGCGAGGTTGCTGGCTGCTTCGTTTGGGTCCGTTGTGTTGGTGGGTGTGTTCTGGCTGAGGGAGGCGGTGAGCTGCTCGGCGGTGATCTTGCTCCAGCTCCGGCGGGGAGCCTGTTGCGGGTGGTGGTGGGTCGCAGTCTTTCTGAAGCTGAAGTGGACGCAGCTGTGGTCGGTCCAGTGGAGTCCGGTGGCGTGGCTGAAGGAGATGTGCTTGCTGGAAGAGAAGACGGGGTCAAGCGTGTGGCCGGCGTAGTGGGTGGGCGTGTTCACCAGTTGCTTGAGTCCGAGGTTGGCGAGGTTGTCCAGCAGGGCGGTGGTGTTTCTGTCGTTGTTGTTCTCCAGGTGGAAGTTGAGGTCCCCTAGGAGGATGTAGTCGGCGGAGGGCATGGCGTGCAGGCTGATGAAGTCTGCGATGTCTTCGCTGAATAGTGTGCGTGGTCCCGGGGGTTAAGGCCTACTAGTAAGCATTCTCTGGATGTGGCCACCAGTGAATGGGGAATAACCCCTACCACATCACAAAGAGGGAGTGGGACAGGGATTTGTCAGTGAAACTCTAGAGCCCCGACCTCAAGGGGAAATGTGTTAAGTCGTATTAATGTCACAACATTGCTTTGAATGCTTAGAGTTATAAATAAAATACTTATTTTTATTATAAAAATAAGTATTTGACTGGTCATTGATTTATTGACATGGCTGTGTGCTCTTTGAGCTATGAGTCATGTTCACTGACCTGTATTCACACTTCCACCCTGTGGAAGCCTAGGACTACTCGACCATAGCAATCACTGAGGGTCAAGTGCAGAAGGGGCACTTGGCCCATTTGCTTAGGATCCATAGTAGGTCAGACTCTGGGACATCAGGAGTAAAAGGCCTCAACCCCCCCAGTCGGGCCGAGTAACCCCTGTATGCCCTGTGGCCCTCTGAAAGGGGTCTGACACTAACCTATCCCAGACTCTCGTCCTAATCCTAATTCTAAATTTAACCTTCACCTAAGCCTTGACCCTAATTAAAAGAATAGCATTTTTTTACTTCTACAATTTTATTTTTAAAACATTGTGTTTTCTCCCTTTTTTATTGAAATGTGAACATGTTCTACTGGGTCATTGACTCTGTTACATGTTCAGAAAAGACAAAGTCTCGGGCTCTTGATCAGTGATTGTGAGGCAAGGATGTAAATTTATATAAAGCACTGCAATGGCTTCCACTATTCTGTTTTAAAGAAGGTTCTAATCTGAGTCAAATCTGTTCAAAGGGGTTAAAATTCTCACAAATGATTTAGACCGAGTGTCATTTTAAATATTTTGGGGGCCACGGGGAAGAAATATGTGGGGTCCCATATCGGAACAAATTTGAATTTTATTACCCATTTCCTGCTAAATCAAGCCCGCACAATGCCAAACAATACTAAATTATATGTTAAACATTTAACAGGGTCACACATGAACTGTTGAAATATGTCTTGCTCTGGACCCCAAAAATCCTTAAAATGGCACAGAGTAGAAAGACAAAGTCAGAGGTAGGGGTACACAGAGAGGGAAAGAGGTTTAAATAGAGAAATGGATAGACAGGGTTAAAAAAAAGAGACAAATCCCTTTCGCAGGGGGGCCCTTGGAAGGTGGACGCCCTGGCCAATTGGTCACTTTGCCATGCTTTAAAATGTCTCTGTTTGCCCCAGTGGAATAGTATCTCACAATGATTCAAAACATGCAAACCATGATTCATAAAGATAGAAGGGACTGGAGTATTTGTTGGTTTGAATTGGCTCAGGCTCTAGGCTCAGATCACAGACTTGGGTTATGTAGCGTGAATGTGCTGGCCCTGAGTCCTACATTTGTGAACAATGACGTTTTGTATTGTTGCAATGGTGTGTGCAGCAAGCTTGTAGGTGTGATTTAGAAGTTGGTGAATGCCCATCCTGCCAACCTTGCGGCTTGGCTTCCTCGCCCATCTAGAAGTGGGGGAATTGCATGGTTTCTCTTGGCGGTCCTTTAGCTGATACTGCCATTGGAAAGCATTAACTTAATGGCCCCTTTTCCACTTATTATGGTGTAGCAACTGTCACTTGATTTCCCTGAACAGAATTGCGATGAAAGTCACGGCAAAACCATCAATGACCCCCACACACAGGGAGAATATTCCTCTGTGGCATGGCCATTGTGTTTTTCGTTTTTCACCCTAGTCTTCACTCCCCCTTCACTTCACTTCCCTCTCATTCTTATTCTCCTTTCTTACCCTAGCCTTCCCTTCTCTATATTCTCAACTTTTCCCATCCTTTGTCTCTTCAACTACCTCTCCCCTCACCTACGTTGTCTCTGCTCCTCACTTCCATCCCCATTTTAACTTGTTTCCTCTGTGCACTAACATCCTCCCCTTTCTCATGTATGTCCCCCTCACTACATATTCCTGATCTCCTCATCCACGTCTCCACTTTCGTTGTGGTGTCATACCTCTTCATCTATGATATCAGTTAACCCCTTCTCACCCTTTTCTTCTTTCCTCAATTGTGTCAACAAACCTCATGTGCTTCTCCAGTACTTCAACATTTTCACTTTTTCATTATTAATGAACTGCTTACTTTGTTCTTCTCTCATGTCTCCCTCCTTGCCTGGTCCTTACCTCCTTACTGTCGACTGACCTCATCATCCATATCTTCCCCCTTACACAGCCTACACTTTTTATTAAGATATGTGCTCCACACACTTAATTCCCCTGATATCCCCTTTCCCTCCAGACCGTCTTCTTCATCACTGACCCCTTAGTCTCACCAGTACCTCTGTTAGAGCTTTTGTGCATTTTATATTTTGTGTATTATTAGCAATGTGCAGAATGTGGATTTATGCTTGTTATGCTATTGCAGTTGAAAGTGTGTTTTCCTGGCTCTTGGTAACTAGGCCTCAATTTAAGCCTAAACGCCATTTTGTTCAAAATGGTAGTCTCCTCCTGCATGCACAATGCTCATTATGTTTGCAACTAACCCTGGGCGTAGTTCGCGTAGTTGCGCTACGCGTAGCTACGCAAAGTGCAGTTTGCACTACGCGAGCTACGCGTAGCACTACGCGAACTGCGTAGTTTGCTGTTCGCACTGTGCAATGCGAGAGAACGGCATCTCGCACAGTGCGAGCAGTTGTTTTCTGCTGCTCGAGTAGATTTTTACTCGAGCAGCAGTTCTCAACGCGGACTGGTAGTTTCTCATCACGAGCGGTCGCGAGCATACGCGACCACTCGCAATGAGAAACCTGACCTCCCCGCGTTGAGATCCTCGCCGGGAGGTTTATTTTCCTCGCTCGCGATCGGCAACTTGATGTTGCTGATCACGAACGAGGAAAAAGTCTCGCCGGGATGTCATTTTGCTTGCTCGCGGTCGCCAACTTGACGTTGAGGACCGCGAGCAAGCAAAAAATGACCGCTGCACTACGCTTCGCTGCGCTACGCGTGTTCGCACTGTGCTACGTGCAAATCGCGTAGTGCGAAGTTGCGCAAACTACGCAAACTTCGCGAGCGTAGCGTAGTGCTTTGCCCAGGCCTATTTGCAACACACAGTCAAGCAAAGTCATGTTTGTTTATTTTCATTCATGTTGTTCTTGCTGTTCTCGATGAAAGCTTTCTAGCATGGTCACAATAATATTTCTTTTTCAAAGACCTTCCACTAGTTCACTGTACCTTATTCATTCATAATAGTTTGCTGTTGTTCATATAACTAGCTTGTCCTACCATCTCTGGATGACATTATCATAGAGAGGGCAGAATCTGTGTTCATGTAGAGGGATAGTGCTTAAGTGCTGAGGCAATATGACATATTATAAAACTGTGCTCTGGTTTGTTAAAAATTTGGGGGCATATCTACAACAACTTGCGATAAATATCGCTAACCGCGCTTAGCGCGGTTTTATTTATCGCCGGCTATCGCTGGATTTTATCGTTCGGTTAGCGCGTTATTAACAACGCTTATCACTAGGGCGATAAAAAATCCAGCGATAGCGGCGTTTTGGGGGGATATCGCTGGAAATCCAGCAATATAACTACAGAGATAGGGAAATCCTTGTAGATACGCCATGGTGGACTTAGCCTGACGATCCACCTCCCATTAAGGGGATGGCTAGGTCAGGATTTTAGGAGGTGTTAGAATCCGGCGAAAAGCGCGCTTAGCGTGACTTTTTACATCGTTAAGAGGTTGCGGGGCCGCATTGTTAATATCGCGACGTCCAGTTAGCTACCTTTTCCGTGATGTTTCTAGACGGAACGCCTACTTTGCATCTCATTAGCGAAGTATATCGCTAAGATGCGTAGCGTCACTGAAATGGCTGCTAACATGCGCTAATGCATGTTAGCGCCGCATTGTTAATAGGGCGATGGGATTTTCGCCGCTTTAGCGGCAAAAAGTGCCGCTAAAGCAGCGATAATGCCCTTGATAATATGCCCCGTAATTCTTTTGCTCGCTCCATGATGAATTGGCACTTTTAATGTTAGCCTATGAGCAGATTTCCTAAATGAACCCCTATTTTGGGTGTGACTCAGAAGACTTTCTGATGCTACAAAGGATCCTGTTAATTTCTCTATTGATTTTGCTGCTCACTTGGGACTTAAAATGTATTTGATTCACACATTATTTTGTATGCCCTGTTTTGAGAGCCTTCATGGAATTGCCCTCATGCTTTTTGCATTTTTGATCTCAGTACCACACTTTTTAATTTTTGTAATAAATCTTTAAAATGTTTGTCCCGATCTAAAACTCAATTATTGAGCAGGCCCTTACTTAATAGACTGCGTTTTCATATTTTATAGGGTGCCTGAATTCAGGGACACATTGTCTCATGAAACTGAGGTTTAACACTATCTCTGATTCATCGTTCTATGGGCAAGTCATTGAGGTAATATTTTTGGGGTGTATACATTTAGTGGTTATCCAGTGTCCACATCTCCTTTTTGCACCTTGGACCCCCATCTTCTTCCATGTCTCTCCTCTTCACCTGAGTCTCTCCAATCTCATGTCCCTTCACACCTAAGTTTCACTTATGTCTTTTCATCTCTATCCTTCTTTCCTGCCCTCAGTTCGACACCTTGCATTACCCAGGAATTCCCTAATTGGCTCTCATTCTAATGTATTAAATAATTACCTTAATTTCCTCTTCTCACGCCATTTTCTTTCCTTGACCCAGCCTCCTTTCCACAACTGTTTTTCTCTTCACCTTTGTTTCCCCGTCCACACCACTCTTTGCTTGTCATCCTGGTCTACCGCCCACATTTGTCTTCCGTCCTATCTCACTTACAGCCGTTGTCTTCAGATTTTATTCTCAAGCACATCTGATGCCTTCATGTATTGTACAACGTTTTTAGAGGGCAGTGTCATTCCTGCACCTTGCTAATGTCAGTGCAGACACCCTTTTAGTTTTTCCCGCTATCCAATCTACTAGGGAAGTTGCTCAATTCACTTGCGATCTAATTAGAGCCTTGAAGCCCTGCTCATAAAATATATGGGTAGTCCATTGAAAATTTACTCTAGTGCTAAGCATAAAATAAGACAATACTTGACACGTAATCGCTCCCTGTCCCTACACCTAAACCAAGATGGTCGACAGATGAGGTGCTCCGGCTGGGAGCTCCCGGCCTGGGATTGCCTTTTTGGCTTAAATCCCCCGATTTCTTCCTCCTCCCTGCACCCTCTTACTCACCTGGGGTCCTGTTCGACTGCGGGCCTCATCTTCTCCTATCTCCCGCATATCGGCTCGAGATCTTTATAGGATTATGGGATCCTTGTTTTTCAGACTGCGGAGCCTGAGCAAACATGGCCGATGCCCGGTGGAGCTGCCAGACAGCTCTAGGGGAGATTGGCTCCGGTTTCACCGCCGCGGCCGTCACCTACCCAGCCGGACATCGGGCACAGTTCTCCTCGCCTCTCCGACGTGCCTCCCTCTTCCCCCGTCTTCCAGATGATACTCTGATGAAAATTTCTTTCTTCCTGGGTGGCTGTGGGGGAATTGGCGGAGATCCTCTCCTCCGGCCGTCGCCTGCCTTCCGGATCGAAGACGTGGTTGCCTGGCATCCCGCTGCGCTGGAACGAGAATCAACGCGAATGCAGAAATGAAAACCACGCGGCACTGCTGCCCTGCACCACTGAGCTTGCTTCCTTTTTTCCTGAGTTGATCGCCCTCCTGACCGGCAGCTGCCTTTCCTCTTCCTGGGACTGCTGCCTGGGCGCCCGCGCTGACTTCTCCTGCCGTGGATGACCCGGGAGAGAGCGGCGATTCTCGTCCTTACCTCCCTCCAGTACCAAGCTGCTGCCTTCCCCATTCAGCTCTGCTTTTGGGGTAGGTTTTAAATTCTGGATTTTATAATCGGTTTTCTATCTTCCAGCAATTCCGCCATCTTGTTTTTGTAACTCTTGTGGTCCGTGTCCTTGGTTCCTCCATCTTGCGGTTTTGACTGTGCCCCTGACTGTTCCTTACCACTGGCCAGCTCCCTCTGCCTCTGGAATGATCATTGCCCCTCTTAATCAACTTCATCAAGCTCTTCATGTTCGGCTTGGTGAGGCACCCCTTCCACTTCGAACTCTCTGCCCGACCCAGTAATGAAGTCCGTCACCGGTTGTTTGTGGATCCCTGGACCCTCTCCGGTTTTTGTTCAACTTGCTTTCTGACTTTTGGTATCCACGGAAGTTCTCTTCTCCATGACTTGTTATGTACTCTTAACCCTTTACTTTTCCCCCTCTACCATCTTTGCTCCTTGGAC
The DNA here is from genome assembly GCA_963921515.1 of Calotriton arnoldi. Classification (NCBI taxonomy): domain Eukaryota; kingdom Metazoa; phylum Chordata; class Amphibia; order Caudata; family Salamandridae; genus Calotriton; species Calotriton arnoldi. The sequence goes on from CAWUFW010002898.1 coordinate 851,230, forward strand.
TCGTTTTCTATGTTATTCTTATGCTCTAGTAACGGATTTATTTTTGTAATAATTGTCTTTCTCCATGCTATGTTTTTGCTCTAGAAATAATGTAACTATGTAACACTATTCTGTTGTAACCACTTCCTTATGTAAAGCGCTCTGATACCTCCGGGTCTAGCCAGCGCTATATAAAACTCTTCAAATAAATAAATAAAATAAATAAAAAACATTTCTTGTCTTTTTGCGCAAAACTTGCCTTGCATCCGAAAATACATACGTTTACCACTTTGTGACTGCAACAGAACAATTAAATAGTCCATCCTACCTTCTTGCGCTAAAACAAACAACATATTCAGAAAATCACCCACATACCATAATTCGCACAGCATTATTGCTTCAAACACATCTCTTCACACAGACTTCGCATGGCAACATGTACCGTGCAATTTTTGTCAACAAAGCAAAGTGACTGGAAAATACGAACCAGGCAGCACATATAACAGGGGCACCCTGTCCCTGTCTCAATCCTTCCTCTGCCCCAAACCAAGCTATTAAAAAAAAGGACCACAGTAATAATAAAAGGAAGCCATGTATTTATCATTGCAGTATGCCACCTTAATAACGGAAATAACCAACGTGCGCGCACGCACGCACAAACACACGCACACACACACACACATATCTCATTAAAAAAAACCTCCACTTCTGGGCCACTAAAACCAGACACGTATACCTTCAATGTCCCTTACACCACGTGACCAAACATCCCTAACTCACAGACTCCTAATTAAGACCAATAAAAGAATCAACTCATTACACATCATTACCACCCTCTGTGTGTATTTCCCATCCACCGCAGAGGACCCTACAAGTGCTACAGTCCCTGATTCATCGAACTAGTCAGTCAACACACCCTTCCTAAAAACCTAGGGAGAATCACAAGTGCTGTCCACTAACTTAATGTTAACCCGCCTCCCCTTTCCAAGTGCGTTCTTGGAAAGTGAAGTCACTCGAAAAATTCAAGAGTAAGTGGAACAGAGCCATATCTTGAACAACCACCACTTTGGTTCAGTGTTGTAATGCAAAATGAAAGCCCCCCGTCCCCCGCCAGAATGTGAAGAAGGTCCCTTGAGTCTCCCATATCTCACAGATATTGATTGGTTGGCCTTCGGCTGAATGGGGCCCCATTGATGGGTACGGGGACCCCTGAAGGTCTGCATTACGTCCCTGCTTTCAGACTAGTTTGAGGAACAGAATCAGCATTGGTCAATATCAGAAAACTCCTTGTCACCCTGGATGAAGGAATGCCAAAGTCCCTGATCCTACCGGATCTCGATGCGGTCTAAGACTTAGGGGTCGATTCCGATCCCGGTCGGAGGCGCACCTAATACCATTCGGTCGGGGAAAAATCCACGCGAATGCCTGTTTCCCGACCGATCCGCACATACGTCCGAACGAGCAAGTACGATGCGCACAACTGCCCAAATCCCGACCCAGTCGTACTCACCCAATACAGGACCTGAACTCAGACCGAGGCGGATCCGGAATCGTAGAATCGAGCCGCACGGAAGCAAAAATGCAGCCCCGTCCGGCCGGACAAGTACGATGCGCTTCCCGTACGCGCCGAACCCGTCGCTACGCACGGCACGTCAAAGCATCCGGGAGAGGCGCACATAAGCTCCGATTCGCGCCACAACACGATCCACGGCTACGAGACGAACACGCCAGCGACGAGGACGAGGCGAAGCAAAGAGAAAGACGAACGAGACGAACCAACCATGAATCCCTTCGTGCCGATCCTACCAATATTCTACCTCTATTACCGGAACAGGCACGGACGCGTACGGCGCAGAAGGTAAGTCAGACACCAACAACAAAAACAAACTACACGTACCCGACACATCACAAACAGAGGGATGCAGAAATACCCGCAACAGCAGCACCATAGGGGCGGGATGGCCCTCACCAATGCCACACATACACATAGGGGCCTGTATGCCTACCACTACTACCACCCCTACCCAGGGTGGGCTGGATGCCTGTCACTACTACCACCTCTACCCATGGGGGGCTGGATGCCTACCACCACTACCACCCTTACCCAGGGGGTGCCAGATGCCTACCACTACTACCACCTCTACCCAGGGGGTGCCAGATGCCTACCACTACTACCACCTCTACCCAGGGGGTGCCAGATGCCTACCACTACTACCACCTCTACCCAGGGGTTGCCAGATGCCTACCACCACTACCACCCTTACCCAGGGGGTGCCAGATGCCTACCACCACTACCACCCTTACCCAGGGGGTGCCAGAAGCCTACCACTACTACCACCTCTGCCCAGGGGGTGCCAGATGCCTACCACTACTACCACCTCTACCCAGGGGGTGCCAGATGCCTACCACTACTACCACCTCTACCCAGGGGGTGCCAGATGCCTACCACTACTACCACCTCTACCCAGGGGGTGCCAGATGCCTACCACTACTACCACCCTTACCCAGGGAGTGCCAGATGCCTACCACCACTACCACCCTTACCCAGGGGGTGCCAGATGCCTACCACTACTACCACCTCTACCCAGGGGGTGCCAGATGCCTACCACTACTACCACCCTTACCCAGGGAGTGCCAGATGCCTACCACCACTACCACCCTTACCCAGGGGGTGCCAGATGCCTACCACTACTACCACCTCTACCCAGGGGGTGCCAGATGCCTACCACTACTACCACCTCTACCCAGGGGGTGCCAGATGCCTACCACTACTACCACCCTTACCCAGGGGGTGCCAGATGCCTACCACTACTACCACCCTTACCCAGGTGGTGCCAGATGCCTACCACTACTACCACCTCTACCCATGGGAGGCTGGATGCCTACCACCACTACCACCCTTACCCAGGGGGTGCCAGATGCCTACCACTACTACCACTTCTACCCAGGGGGTGCCAGATGCCTACCACTAGTACCACCTCTACCCAGGGGGTGCCAGATGCCTACCACTACTACCACCCTTACCCAGGGGGTGCCAGATGCCTACCACTACTACCACCCTTACCCAGGTGGTGCCAGATGCCTACCACTACTACCACCTCTACCCATGGGGGGCTGGATGCCTACCACCACTACCACCCTTACCCAGGGGGTGCCAGATGCCTACCACTACTACCACCTCTACCCAGGGGTGCCAGATGCCTACCACTACTACCACCTCTACCCAGGGGGTGCCAGATGCCTACCACTACTACCACCCTTACCCAGGGGGTGCCAGATGCCTACCACTACTACCACCTCTACCCATGGGGGGCTGGATGCCTACCACCACTGCCACCCTTACCCAGGGGGTGCCAGATGCCTACCACTACTACCACCTCTACCCAGGGGGTGCCAGATGCCTACCACTACTACCACCTCTACCCAGGGGTGCCAGATGCCTACCACTACTACCACCCTTACCCAGGGGTGCCAAATGCCTACCACTACTACCACCCTTACCCAGGGGGTGCCAGATGCCTACCACTACTACCACCTCTACCCATGGGGGGCTGGATGCCTACCACCAACACCACCCCCACTCATAGGATGGACAATGCATGACACAACCAGCACACTACAACCTAGGGAATGCAAGAAAAAGACATCCCCCCAACACCATGACAAGCGTGTGTAGACTGTGTCAAATGCCTACAACACTGAACATGTCTTTGAACATACAATGTGACCCCCTATCACATGTGCCACACATATATGTGTGTGGCCCCCACAATGCAAGCAGGCCATGACCATCGTGGCAATGGAGATCAAAACCCCATCATCACAGTGAGCAAAATGTAAGTGTGGGGTCCATAGCTGAAGCACATTTTGAACATTGTGGCAATGGGGTCCAAACCCCCATCATCACAGTGACCAAAAGGTAAGTGTGGGGTCCATAGCTGAAGCACATTTTGAACATTGTGGTAATGGGGTCCAAACCCCCATCATCACAGTGACCAAAAGGTAAGTGTGGGGTCCATAGCTGAAGCACATTTTGAACATTGTGGTAATGGGGTCCAAACCCCCATCATCACAGTGACCAAAAGGTAAGTGTGGGGTCCATAGCTGAAGCACATTTTGAACATTGTGGTAATGGGGTCCAAACCCCCATCATCACAGTGACCAAAAGGTAAGTGTGGGGTCCATAGCTGAAGCACATTTTGAACATTGTGGCAATGGGGTCCAAACCCCCATCATCACAGTGACCAAAATGCAAGTGCTGACAAACAAAAAGCTCCAACTGCCAAACTGCATGGATGATTCCTGGTCACAGAACATAAAACACATCAGTGGCAAAGTAGTGCATGTGTCCCATTGCAACATAGATTGGGGGAGGCAAATACTGCAGTGCAAATAAGACATACCTTTGGCCATGTGCAGACAAACATCACCCATGGGGGCTGACACTGTCAACATTCATCAATGACACAATGACAGAAGTGACCATCAGAATGCAGACCCACATATTTGCACCAATGGGCACACAAATGTAGATACCCTGTGGAGACTGTAGATGTGAGGTGAACAGATACCATACCATGGCAGCAATGGGACACACAAACCATGATCATTGTGCTGACCGATGACCTAGGAGTCCCAGGGACAGCAGGGGAAACCCACCAAACAACATACAGCCAATAGCACACCAAAGATATGCCAATGCAGTGGTGCAGATGCACAAACACAAACAGGCAGACCCACACTGCACAACAAACACAACAGGTGAGGGGGGGGTGCCAGTGTCCCCAGGCAACCACACAACACATGAGGAGGCCTGAATACCAATTACACAGATGTGCATACAGTGCCACACAAAGGTAACTCATGGATCCAAATCCCCTATGTGGGCAATCAGGCATTGTCAGATGAGAGGGAGCACAAATCACACATGTCACACAAGCATGTAGGAACAGCAACTGACACCGCAAGACACAGACACACCACAGCACTACCCCCAGGGCCCCCACAATGTGGTGACCCTGGGCTGCATTACAATCCCACTGTGATGACAAAGCTAAATGTCGTTCACACTGTGAACCACAGTCATGTGTCCTGAGCAACAAACTACCATCACACCTACACAAGCACAAATCAATCAGCACGGCCAGTAAGCCAAGGCCAACATGGAGGCAGGGGTCTAGCCGGGCAACAACTCTCATCTGCACACACTCAACACCACACACCTCGACCTCCAACAATGTGCAGCAGTGAAGCACACATGCACTGGTGACATTGCACATGCACCCATGACAATCCCAGGGTGGTGGGTGGGAACCAAGGTGCAGAAACACATCACACATGGCCACTCAACAAGACTCCTGAATGTCTGACACACTGCACACTACGCTGTACATGGACATGACGGCAATACCACACCAACCAATGGGATCCCAGCCACAGTCACACACCAATGAAGAAGCCAAGGTCACCCACAAAGAACACACATAGACAACAACCAACATAGCAGCCCGGACCCTGAGGAGTGCCAGCAGTCACACACACAACGTGTCACAATCACTGAAAGATAACACAAACTGGAAATCACATGACAGGTGTAAACAACAAGTGCCAAGGGGAATCCTGACTGTGACCCATCTGCGTCTGCACACAAACTCATCCCTGACAGCAAACACACCTATGGGTGACACCCTGATGACCAGTAATGTGCCATGCACCCACATCACAGAGAATCCAGAGAGAAGACTTGGGGGGAACATAGGTCAACTCAGCAAGCATCACAAACAGGTACAACACTAGGGATCCCAGCATGCACAGCAAAACGGAAGTGAACACACAGACATGCACATACAACACACACCTTGGGCGCAGGCAATGTCACAGGAGTACACACTGCCATGAGGGGACTCCACTCCTGTGTGAGGAAAGCTGTGCCATATGTTGCCTCAGTAGGGCTCCATCATGTCAGCTGAGCACTTGGTCACACAGTCAACAATTAGCACCAAATGAAGGCTCCCGTCACATCAGCCTGGTCATGGGAGTGCCAACGAAATCATCAGCACAGATCCAACACACTTGTATAGCAATGTTGCACTGACAACACAGATGAGTCCTTCCCCATTGATGCCCAAACCTGCATGTCCAGTGGAGATGGCCACACGGTCAGGGAAGTAGACTAATTGAACAATGGCAGGCACAACAGATGTGCAGGGGTGGAAGCCACAGATGTGAAATTGCTAATGTAAGTAGGAAATCCCATTGCCAAATATTGAACACATGACACCCTCAGATGCTGCTAAGGATGACATGGATACACCACAGGATAGGACACATTCCCCCTGGACCACATGTGTTCCTGCACAGTAACACTTCATTATCATGAGACCAAATATCACCATCACTGCAGCAAGGGCATGGTTAGCATCATCAACAACATGTACATCAGAAGCAAAAGCACTAGAGAACAGAAAGGTGCTTTATTCAGCATATGTGGGTCTAACAGTTGATGTCCAGCAAACAATTAACAAAGGCCAATGGCCAGTCCAACATGAAAGTCAAAACAGGGTGACAGTGGCAGATGTCACCCTATGCATGCCTGCACTGATGAAAACAAGGGACAATCCCCTCGGAGGGGCATACGGGGGGGCAGGCCAGGCACCGCAGGGACAGGATCATGGCTCACCAGAAGGAGGCAGGGAAGGGGTGGTGGGTGCTGGAGAGCCACTGACAACTGCAGTGGAGGTGTCTGACATGGTGTGTGCCGGCACAAGTGGGGGGCATGACTCTGATGGTGTGGGTGCCGGCAAGACTGCAGGGGACTGTGCAGATGGAGTGGACAGGTTCCCCACTGCAGTGCCCAAGTCAGACAGGGTGGTAGTGGACTCCACTGCAGTGCATACCTCCAGGGGAGGAGAATGGGGATCAGGTAAGGTGGGCAGGACAGAGGGGAGGACACCGTCTCCACACCAGTGGCACAGACAAGCGCAGCGGGGAGTGGGGCCGGAAGAGCAAGTGGCAGGGGAGAAGGCCGGATCCTTTTGGGGATGGTGTATCTGTGGGTGGGGGAACCTGGGGCAGGGTGTGGTGGGGGCACCTGTGGAGTGGGGGCCTGAGGGATGGAGGAAGGAGACTTGGTGCCTGAGCTGCAGGGCGGCGGCGGGGTCTTGCTCTTCCGGGTCCGGGGGGACTTGCGGGTGGGGGCGTCAGTCGGTCTGCACCTGGGGGAGGGTGTCTGGGGGCGAGGGGCACTCCGCTCCGTGTGGGTGGGCTTCCTCTTCCCCCTGAATGCTGTATCAGCTGGATCGGAGGGGAAGAGGCCGAGGTCACTGAGGAAGAGCCGCAGGGTCTTTGGGGTTGCAGGTGAGGCAACGGAGGGGGCTTTGGAGGGAGAGGCAACTGTGGACTGCGCAGTGCTCGTGGATGCGTGTGTGTGTGACTGGGCCCCATCCCCTGTGAGTGTGGTTTCAGTCCCCTGACTGTGCGTGCGTGTGCGTCTTGTCTGTGGCGTGTGTGTCTGTGTGCTGCTCGTGTCTGTGCTGGTGTGTGCCTGTGCCGGTGTGTGTGTGCTTGGGACAGGTAAGGTGCTGGGGAGTGTGGATGTGGCAGAGACAGGAGGGGTGAGGGACTGTTGGAGGAGGGACACTGCTGCCGTCAGGGAGGAGTCCATGGACCTATTGCCCCTCTGTAGGGCAGACATGCCCGATGAGATGCCCTCCATGAATGACACCAGCTGAGTCAACAGAGTGGTGTGTGCATGGAGGACACTCAGCATCGCTGTCTGACCTACATGGAGCTGGCGAAGGAGGTACACAGACTCCTCACTCAGGGCAGCAGGGGACACAGGAGCAGGGGGTGCGGTGCCTGGCCCGAAGGAGACACGCTCCCGAACATGGGAGCCTCCACGGACCTCGGGAATGGGAGCCGATGGGAGGGCGGTGGTGGTGGTGGTGGCGGGACAGCAACACTAGCTGGGGTGTGGTGGCTGCTGACACCCGCCTCCATAAGGGAGTCATCCTCCGAGCTGCTGTGGTCCTCAGCTGAGGTGGATGGTGCTGAGGACTCCTCTGTGTGGCTCCCCTCGCCCTCCGTGCCACTGGGTCCCTCCGACCACTCCTCGGCTGCTGACCCAGTCTGGCTCTGCGGCTCCTCCTGGTCCGTGGAGCTGTCCCCTCCTGTGGCCGTGGATGTATCTGCAAACAATAGGGAAACAGACAGACATCAGTCACCTGCACCGAAAACACACACCACAGTAAGTACAGCACAATACAGAGCAAGGCCTGGCATCCTTATTTGAACATTGCTTAAATTGCCCAAACAGAATAGGAGAAGCCAATTGTCAGTCTGATCGTCAACCATGGCACTCACATCCCACCTGGCCTTGCACCCATCTGTCTGGCGTCCGTTGGCTGGCAATACCCCAGTGTGGACACATGCACCACCTACACAGTAGTTGGACGGTGCAGAGAACACGGTGAAGCATGTGAACATGCACACATCACAACTCTTGCCACTGAGTCAGTACAGGTGTCCGGATGAAAGTGATGCCCAGAGTCAGATATATGAAATGCATGTGATGCATACCAGCGACAGACACCATGATGCACCCATGTGCTGATAGCCATTGCCACTATGGTGTGCATGTAGCACATGTCACTCCCCTGCAGGATCACTCATAGGAAGTCACATGCCATGGCACAGGCATGCCTGCTAAGTCATACATCACTGTCTCCAGTCACATGGGCAGGGCAGCCACACAACAACAGTCTGCACTGTGTCACAATAGTAGGTCATGGGGAATGCAAGTCCTGGAGCTGAACAAGTGCACATGTACATCCCCCACACACCACATCATCTGAACCCTTATCTGTCCAGGTCATACTGATTGGACATATGGGTGACCTGTAACACAAGCCTCTGAACCTGAGCACCTCACAATCTGCTGTGAATGGGAACCAGCTGCATGGACTTCACATTCGCATACCCCAGTCTGCATGGTCAGGTGTTCAAACACCTATGTGTCACACAAGTATCGTCTCCTATGGTCACATCTCCGGTGGCATGCTGAGCCCCAACCGATAAACACCCCAGCAGTCCTGACATCGAAGCCACAGCACACTGACACAGAGGCTGACACCTGAGGGGACATATCACTGAGCACAACGTGTCAGCTGATACACGGGAGTGGGAGTACAGAGTGCATTGCATGGCCTGGAGTAGGCATGACTGTCCTGCCCCACATGAATGAGGGATGAACCCTGGACAGTAGGCAGCTGGCTAAGTATGTGCGACACACGTAATATACACACTCCTGGGGCCCAAACATTGTTCCCACCCGCAGCTTGGGTGTGTGCCAGTTACCCCAGGCACATGTGGTGGATCAGCTCAGCAATTGGACCACATATCAAAGTAACACGCAGATTACATGTCAGAAGACAGGCATTGTGTAAGCAATGGACCCACCCATGATGCCCACCACAGTTAGGGGAACAGATGCTGTCCCCCACCTTGAGTCAAGCAAACTGCAAGGACACAGTACCCAAGTGACACAATTCCCTGACTGCAAGGGCCACACCTGAGTATCAGATGAGGAGTGGGCAGTGCACAATTGAGGGACATGGGTCCTGGACCACATGACTGATGTGCTGTGGAAGTTTAACCAGGCCAGAGGAGGGCACATAGCATGGCAGACAAAGTTCACAATGCAGTCATGGACTCACCCCCTCTGTGCTGCTCCCTGGCCTTCAGCTGCCCATCCAGATCAGGGAAGACCACCGCCAGGATCCTGAGCATGTGGGGGGTCAGGGTCCGGTGTCCGCCCCTCCTGCGAGGAGGTGACAGCTTCAGCTGGACCCGTGCGATCCTCCGGGTCCAGCCCCGAAGGTCCTGCCACCTCTTCTGGCAGTTGCGGATCCGGCGCTTGTAGTCCCCCACGGATCTCACTGCCCGGACGATGGTCAGCCATATCTTCTGCTTCTGGTGGGCATCAACCTGTGAGGATGACAAAGTGAGAATGCTATTACTACACATGCAACATATCCGTGCATTACACAGTTGTGTATACATGTCTCAATCACAGGGGCACATGATGTACACAGGCAGTGCAACAATGGCCATGGACAGTATGCCAGCAGTTACTACATGGTATCATTGCCTGGGAAGTAAAACCTTGTTTAAATGCACTGTCACTGCACTATACCTGTCCAGTGCATGTAACTACACACTATGGGGGGTGACAACTACTCAGTGAGCCTGCTAGCCAGTGGCGTGCAGACTGTTAGCCTTGCTAGTCAGACAACATGCACATTTAGGAAGGAAGTGGACAGAACACTCACCTGCTCCCCTGCTTTCCCATACAGCTTGCTGTACTGTGGAAGGAGGCTGTCCAGCAGGGCCTGGTTCTCCTCAGTGCTGAAGGCTGGGGCTCTCTCCACAGTACGTGCCATTGCAGGGTCCAGAGGGTGCAGATACAGCAGCAGTGGTGGTGGCAGATGTCGTCCTGGAGCATGTAGTGCAGGCAAGTGAGCTCTCAGGGGAACAGCCAGCATTATATGTGTGCTGCAGAGGCAGTTACTGTCCCATGTGTCAAAAGTGATAGGTCCAAGTCGTTAGCATCTTCTGAATATGGCCAATCCATGGAATTGCACCACTTACACACGCCCACAGCATCCTTCAAAAGTTCAACTTCATGACACCCATGAATTTGCAACATTGTTGTGGGTGACCAACTGAATTTCCAGCATCAGACTCGTTCAAGATTTGAAAACGCGTCCGTTGCCAGGCCAGGCCATAGCCAATGGGTGCGCACCGATCGGTCCATTGCTGTTCAACGCGTACCTAGGATACAACGCGTACCCGCACACATTGAATGCAATGGGCCGGCCGGGCACACCGATCGGTCCATTGCTGTTCAACGCGTACCTAGGATACAACGCGTACCCGCACACATTGAATGCAATGGGCCGGCCGGGCACACCGATCGGTCCATTGCTGTTCAACGCGTACCTAGGATACAACGCGTACCCGCACACATTGAATGCAATGGGCCGGCCGGGCACACCGATCGGCCATTGCTGTTCAACGCGTACCTAGGATACAACGCGTACCCGCACACATTGAATGCAATGGGCCGGCCGGGCACACCGATCGGCCATTGCTGTTCAACGCATACCTAGGATACAACGCGTACCCGCACACATTGAATGCAATGGGCCGGCCGGGCACACCGATCGGTCCATTGCTGTTCAACGCGTACCTAGGATACAACGCGTACCCACACACATTGAATGCAATGGCCAATGTGTGCGCACCGATCGGTCCATTGCTGTCCAATGCGTATTGCGAATACAACGCGTACCAGCACACATTGAATGCAATGGCCAATTTGTGCGAACCGATCGGTCCATTGCTGTCCAACGCGTCCCTGTACATGTCACTGGCATATGTCACCATGCCTGTCACAGGTGAACATATGCCAGCCACATATACTTCCCAGGGAGTGAGGGGCACACCTACAACACCACAGCCTGTCCAAACTGTATCCTAAGGCATGTAAGGCTGCATTACCTATTCCGTGTATGGGGGTGAACATGTTGTTCTGTGGGTGTCACTTGGGGCAGCCACCCCCAGGCTGTGCACGTGTTCATGGGGACAGTATCCTTGGTGTTTCGTGTACATGACCACTGTGATGTGCAACTGTTCATATCTGAGCATGTGGCATGGTCACATTTCACGGTGGTGTATGTGTATGTCATGTCACATGCCCCCTGAGTCCCATGTGGGACGGTATGTTTAACCCAGGGTGACCCATTGGCACAATAGTGATGGTCCTCCACAGTCTGTGTGCATGTTGTGTTTACAATGTCTCGGATTTCATGTGCACAATGGGAGACAGTCTCCACATCCACGTTGTTTGTGCATGGACTTTGATGTTGTGCGTGTGTGTGTCACAGACGTCCATGTCTGTCCTGCCGAGGCAACAGGGACCACTACCTGTGGGGGTCATGGTTGTTTTGCAGTGGTGTATACATGATACGCCATGTCATGCCAGTGTCCATGTGGCAATACAGGGTCCCTGGGAATCTACCTGTCGTTGAGCTGTGATGCCTGGGGCACATCTGTCCTCACATGTCACTGTGGGGTGTGTTTGTAACGTGGCAGCAGGAGATGGGAAATGTGACACGTCCTCATGATACCCAATGGCACAACCTGGGACTTATTGATGCCACTTGTTGAACTGTGATGTTGGATGTTGGCCATGTATGTGCCATACATGTCCTTACGGAACTGCACACATCATGTACTTGTGCCTCATAATGATGTATCGTGTGATATTGAGTGTGTACAATGCCACATATGTGGGGTGAGTGACAATATTTCTTTCTTCACCTATGCACTGCAGGGCACCAGCTGTCCATAGACCATTCCCTGACCTGGCAACGATGGTGGAACGTGACAGCATCCGACGGTACCGCTTCACCAGGCAGCTGATTGATGATTTGGCAGTGCGCTTGGCACCACACCTGCAACCTGGCCGGCCGTACCCTACAGCGCTGACCCCCAAGGTGAAGGTGATGGCAGCCCTACACTTCTTTGCCACCGGTACCTTTCAACACACTCTGGCGACTGCTGGTGGGATGTCACAGACCATGTTCAGCCGTGTGCTCCGCGATGTATTGGAGGCTATGTTGATATACCTGAACCAGTACATCTATTTCCCTAGACTCCAGTAACTCACTGACGTGAAGAGTGACTTCTATGCCCTGGGGAGGATGCCGCATGTCATTGGCTCCATTGATGGGACACATGTGGCTTTGGTACCACCACAGGCCCAGGAGCAGGCATACAGGAAACGCAAGCACTACCACTCGGTCAATGCACTGGTGGTCTGTCTTGCAGATATGACCATCTCACACGTGTGTGCCCGTTTCCCCGGTTCTGCACACGATGCCTACGTGATGAGGAGTAGTCGCATCCCGAGGATGATGTCACAGATGCGGAACCAGCGTGCCTGGCTTGTTGGTGTGTACTGACTTTGTACCATTGTGTGTGTTCTGCAATGTAGTGTTCCACCCTCTTTTCCAACTCAGCTAATGTGCAATTGTCTGTATGTAGGTGACTCCCGATATCCCAACATGCCGTGGTTGCTGACGCCCCTCAGGAACCCTGTGACACCAGCCCAGATGCGCTACAATGAGGCACATGGTCGGACGAGGAGAGTGATTGAGCGGACATTTGGTCTCCTGAAGAGCCGCTTCCGCTGCCTGGACAAGACAGGAGGGTCCCTCCCATATGCCCCGGCAAAGGTGTGCAAGATTGTCATCGTCTGCTGCATGCTACACAACCTGGCAGTGCGAAAGGAGTTGCCTCTCATCCTGGATGACGATGACCAACGTCCGCCACCTGTGGAGGATCCTGGCCTGGACCACGATGCCAGTGATGATGATGATGATGATGGTGATGTCCGCACACAGCTCATCACCAACTTCTTCAGCTGAATGTAAGTATCCAGAGATGTCATGTAACTGATGTGAGTTTGCATGATATGTGTTGGTGGTGGTCTGGTGCTGTTTGAGTGTGTCCATGTGCTACATGACTGTATGCGTGTAGCGATGTGTCCTTACAGGTAGTCTGTACTCCCCAACAGTGTTGACATGCTAACTTGGTTCTGGGTGGGTATCTTGTGACATGTATTGGGCATGAGTATTGCAGTTCTGTCCTGTTCTTCAGTGCTTTTGACTGTGTGTCATTTCTGTCCTTCACAGGGTACTTTCAGAGTCGTTTGGTCAACTGTGATCCCCGACACCATGATTCGACTTCCAGGGTGGTAGCTGTTGTGTCCCTACAGGTGATGTGCACCACACCCATGGACTTCCTTCCTTCTACACTTGTTGACTGTGTGCCCGCTGACAGGTGGGATTACCTTGCATCTGTGGTGGTTACAACATGTTGCAAATGTGTAATAAACCTGTGCTTCACTTTGTGATGTGCGTTGTCTGTGGTCACACATCTGACTGACATTTGCTTACTGCACCAGTGGGCTAGTTAACACAGACTGTGAATAGGTGTTGGGTCTGTGCAATGCAACGTATTTCCTGGCAACATCAGTGTAGGCGATGAGTCAGATGGCCATGGTGTGTATGTGTTGTGTAGCCCTGGTGGTGTGCCTCCCTCATATGTGTGACGTCGCCATGACTCACATGCCGGTGTTGTACTTGCTGTAGCAGTTAGCATGCACAGTGTCATTTCCCAGATCATCATCGCCACTTCAGAGACAACGTAGGAATCACAACAGAGGCAAGTATGGTGTATTAGTGAGTTTATTGACATACATGTGTGAGTATAGTGCACAGGATGGTGGGTGCTGTACATTGTGATTGTAATCCAAAGTTCCTAGATGATTTGGAAGTCCTGGTAGCAGAAATGTCCATAGTAAAGTCCACGTTCATCTGAGACATTGGTCCAACTTGAGCTCCCCATGTCATGTGGGAGAGTTGTGTTGCAGTCAACAGGGTGAACAGTTTGCGCACAAAGGTGATTATCCAGAACAGGTTTTGGCTTCCTGGGGGTTGCACATGGCCATCGGCCTCTCACTTGCCCCTCCTCGGACGGCCCCTCTTCTTTGGGGGGGGACCCTCAAGTGCAAGCTGCTGCGGTGCAGGGGACTCTCCGCCAGAGTCATCCTCCCTCCCTGTGGCAGTTGCAGTTGTTTCAGCACCAGATGTTGTGGGCACACAGGGAGGTGTTGGCTGGTTGCTGCTCATCTGGCGGAGGCATTGTAATATGTCCCTATGCACCACCGTCATCTCTTGCAGTGTGTCCCACTTGGACTCCACGCGGGACATGTGTGAGTCCAAGCGGGCATGATGGGCAGCCTGCTGCTGTTTAATGTCCCTGAGGAGCCCCACTACCTGGCTGAGCTCTCCGGTGCTGGACTGGTACGCATCGGCTATGCGTGCCAGTTGTGGGTCATCATGCAGTCCAGACCCCTCTGCAAGCAGCGACCTATGTCTCCCACCCCTCCCACCACCCCTGGCGACACGTGCAGTACCTGAGGTGGCACGCACAGGTGACCCTGAGCCCCCTTGGGGGTTGTTGGTGGTGTTGGTGTCCATGGCCCCATGTTGGTCCAGGGTCCCTGTGCTGGTGGTGGTGGTGCTCCTTGGTCTTTCCATGTCGGCAGGGGTGGTATGTGTGTTGACAGTCGTTGAAGGGGTGGGTGCAGGGGTGCAGCTGGTGGTCCTGCTGGTGCTGCATGATGACTTGCTCCGGAGGTGCCAGGTTGGTCTGCTTCATCCGAGGAGGGCAGAGGCTGTTCCACACCAGTGAGCTCCGTATCCTCTTGAGCCTGGGACGGGGACTCCTCAGCGTCTGCTGCTGTGTCCCCATCATCACCTGTTTTTGGGAGACACACACAATGTATGTTATGTTTCTGCAGGCATCAATGGTTGACACACCTGACAGTTGTGACTGTGCCTCTGGATGCGGGCCTGTACATTGCATTGTCCTAAGTTGTCACAGTCAGGGGTTGATATTGGTGTAGCACATTGTCCTGCATTATTTGGGCATTTCTATGTGAATGTTGAGGTGTGTACATGGTCTGCATTGGTTGTATTTGGTTGACATCCGGCCCTCCTTCCCACCCAGCCAGATATCCCACCATGGAACGTGCTTCCATTGCAGGGAGTGCAAGTTGTCTTTCAGGATGTCAGTCAGTGGTGTCCTGCTGTTGGTTGGTGCACAGTTGCCAGCAGGGCCTTGTGCTCCCCACAGCAGTAGCCAGTGTCAGCCATCTTGTCAGTTGTTTTCCACTCCCTGTGATGTGGGCATGAATCATGGTGGTGTTGATGTGCGCATTGTGAGGGTGAGCAATATCTGTGACTACCACTCCCATCATGCTATTGCCTCCACCCCCTTCCCAGCATGCCCATACTTCCTTCCTTTTGAGTGTACTTCACTGTGTGTGGGTGTGACAGCAATGGCAAGATGGCTGACAGTGGTGTCCTGCTGTTGGTTGTTGGCCAGTTCCCAGCATGGCCTTGTGCTCCCCACAACAGAGCACCAGTGTCAGACATCTTTGATGGGGCTTTACACTCTCTGTGAGGTGTGCATGCTTCAGTGTGAGCTTGCTGGGCCATGTGGGGATGGGGATGTTGAGCTGTGACTACCACTCCCATCATGCTATTGCCTCCACCCCCCTTCCCAGCATGCCCATACTTCCTTCCTTTTGAGTGTACTTCACTGTGTGTGAGTGTGACAGCAATGGCAAGATGGCTGACAGTGGTGTCCTGCTGTTGGTTGGTGCCCAGTTCCCAGCATGGCCTTGTGCTCCCCACAACAGAGCACCAGTGTCAGACATCTTTGAAGTGGCTTTTGACTCCCTGTGAGGTGTGCATGCTTGGGTGTGTTCTTGCTGGGCCAAGTGGGTGGGGGATGTTGGGCTGTGACTACCACTCCCATCATGCTTTTGCCTCCACCCCCTTTCCCAGCATGCCCATGCTTCCTTCCTTTTGACTCAGCTTCCCTGTGGGGTTGTGTGCCTGTGCTGACAAGATGGCTGACAGTGTTATCCTGGGGTTTGTTTTGCTACAAGTCCCATGTGTGTCCCTGTGCTTTACACTGCATGACCCAGGCTTGTGGTTCTTTGTGGGATATTTGATTGGTGTGTGAGGCAATGCTTTCTCCCAGGTGAGTTGTGTGTAGTTTGTGTTAGGGGTGTGTGGGTGGAGCTGCTGGTGACTATGGTCAGTGCTGTGAGTCCCCCTTCACACCCAGCCAGATATCCCACCATGGAACGTGCTTCCATTGCAGGGAGTGCAAGTTGTCTTTCAGGATGTCAGACAGTGGTGTCCTGCTGTTGGTTGGTGCACAGTTGCCAGCAAGGCCTTGTGCTCCCCACAGCAGTAGCCAGTGTCAGCCATCTTGTCAGTTGTTTTGCACTCCCTGTGATGTGGGCATGGTTCATGGTGGTGTTGATGTGCGCATTGTGAGGGTGGGCAATTTCTGTGACTACGACTCCCATGATGCTATTGGCTACACTGACTTGCCCAGCATACACAGTATTCCTTCCTTTCAGTGAGCTTCCCTGTGAGGTGGTGTTGTGGTGGTGGCTACATGTCTGACTGTGTTTGTTGGTTATATTTGTGCCACTGCCTAGCTCTATTTGTTGTTAGGTTTGTACATGTCATGACACAGTTACATTTCACTATGAGCTGGCATGTATTGTGTTTATCTGGCTGACATACACATTTTGGGATGATCTGTTTTGGTTGGTGTGTATTTGCTAAGGGTGCATGGTTTGACTCTCCCCTTGACATTGATGTGTGTGTATTGTGGCACAATATTGTGTACATTTGTTGTGTACTCACCAGGCTCTGGGATGTTTTCTAGTCCATAGACGCTCACTGGTGGTAGGATGGCCCGCACCTTCTCCTCCCAGGGCCTGAGGTATACTGGTTTGGCAGGAGGGCCACAGCCGGTGTGTTGGCTCACGATGTAGTCCTTCTTCAACAGCTCCTTGACCCTCCTGCGCACGTCATACCACCTGTTCTGGATGTCTACCTTTGTGAGCAAACATGGTGATTGTGCGTTCACCCTGTCGACGATCCTCTCCCACATCTTGGTTTTCTGCGCCATGGGTGTCTGTTGGACCAATGTACCAAACAGCTGTGGCTCTACCCTGAGGATCTCATCTACCAGGACTTCCAATTCACTATCTAGGAACTTGTGATTCTTCTTTGGGGGCATGGTGTTGGGTGGTGCTGGTGTGTGATGTGTGTGTTGGTGTGCAAGTGAGGGTGTGTGAGTGTGTGTTTTGCTGGGTGTATGTGAGGGTGCTATTTGTTGTGGTGCTGCTGGTGTGTGGCTTGTGTGATGGATGAGCTGTGAGTGTGTGTGGTTGCTGTCTGTTGGTGTTGAGTGCTGGCAGGCAATTTGAATTTGCAAAGGATCATGGTAGGGATTTGTGTCCTTTATATGGGTGGAGTTGTGGGTGTGTCTTTGTTCCCTGTTTCCCCCCCCCAGTATTTATTTGCTTTGTGATTGCTTGTTTGGCCTTTTTTTGTGTTTTTTTTTCCTTGGTTCTTTTTGTGCATGTAGGAGACGTTCATGTGACCGAGTCAGACCCTCCAGTTGTCTCGTGCGAGCCTCTCAGATTCGTTCACGCTGTGTTTGTGCTGTTTTCTGTGCTGCGTACGCGTCGGTCGCGGGGTTTTGGGTTGCTTCGGCTCGCAGTTTTGAATGCGTGTCGGTCGTGCGGCTTGGGCTCCGTGCGACTCGGTCGTGTTTTCCACGTGTTGCATCGTACTTGGCGGGTAGGAGTTCGTGGGTACGTTTCGTTCGGGATTCTTCCTGGTGCGTGTCGGTCGGTTCGATTCGCGGGCTTTTCCGGCCGGATGGCTGTTTTCCGCGCGGCTCGGTCGTTCGGCTTGTGTTCCGTACGAGTCGGTCGGATTTAGCACGCTTCTCATCGTACTTTGCGGGTCGGGCTGCACCGGTACGTGTCGGTCGGTATTTATTCCGGCTCCGAGTCGGTCGGTACGTTTTCCGGCCCGAATCGGAATCGGCCCCTTAGTTGATAATTGTTCTACTGAGCAAGCCCAAGGAATGTGCTAGGGTATGGGGGCTGGCAATCAAGCAGATCTGCTTATTTCTTTATAACTGAAGTCATCAAGAACATATAGGTACAACTGTCTTATCATCCTGTAAAGTGTAATGTGGAGCCCTGCAGGGGTGCCATTTTCCATACTTCTCTTCACCATCACTATGCTGCTTAAAGTACTAGAAAACCATGAAATGCCATTCAAGATATACCGAGTGATACATAGATAAAATCTGATTAGACAACAGCACAGAGAAGCACAACATTATTGGAAAGCATTAATTCTGTCAACTTTTCCATGAAGGAAATCTGTTTTTTGTTTGAGTGGATCTAAGATGAAAGTTTTAATTGTAGAGGGGATGGGCTCAGTCATCACCTTTTAGTCAGCCTCTATTCTGCCCCCTTACTTTCTTGTCACATCAGGTCAGGAACCTGGAGGATAATTTTCAGCTCAGATCTCAACCTCACCCCAAAAATAAACACAGTAATCAAGGTAACTAATATCCAACTTTCAATCCTCAATAATTTCCTCCAGCTTTTTCAAACTGATCACAGTATAGAACTTACAGATGCAGTGCTCACTCCACCATTTTTCACTAGAAATCAGGCAGTCAAAATGTGCTTGCCCTGAAAATTCTTCAGCAGCGCTTGGGTGAGTTTAGTATTAAGTTCAAAACACTTTGCCTTATTAGCAAAGCATACTGTGGTAAATGTGTTGGCTTCCTTTAGACACTAGCACAGGTTTTCCCCATCCATGATCCTATTATTCTCATTGGCCACATGATCTAGCAACTTTCCTTCCAAACTATGGTGTAAGATCCTCCAGGGGTCGAAAGCTTGCTGTCAGCCCGTGACTGAGCACCGAAGTGTGTGACCTCCATTTCCAGAAACTCCAGAAAACCATATTTTTAAAACTATGTTTACTATGCTTATGTAGAGTGCCCAAAGAATGCCTGGTCTAGGCTCTTCCTGTGGATCGGCCTTCACTTTAACTTTCTTTTTATGTGAACAGTCTCTCTCATGTATTTATTTTATGTTTCACACAGTTCTGAAGTAGCCTAGGCGAGATGCAGCACTTGCAAAACTCTCAAATACCTACATACATGAATAAATAAAATGGAAATTGATTTGGGGCTGCAACACCCCGTACCAAAACCTTGAAAATGTTTCTTTGACTCATGTCACTAACACACCAAAACATACCCCATAGTCTACTCGTCCAGCTAACCATAACTTATAACTTCTCTACAAAATACCAGCAACACCAGCAGTTCACTTCCACACAACGTATGAAAGCAGATGGCTAACGTAGACCCAGGGGACAGCATCAAAACACAGCCAGACAAGAATGCATATAGAACTACCACTCAGACCAACAACCATGCAATAGAAAGTCTGTGACAACCAAAACAACATATATGACTGAACCCGTTCCTCGCGTTGTTCATCAAAACACCACAGTGACAACAGACCCCAAAGTAACAATAGCTAACTAACATGTGTTCCGAGAAGACTAATCACTCATAGTCCATGAAACTACCCAACCAGTTAAAAATTAACTGCAAACAGTGTACAAGCAAAAGAGCCAGAGGGCTACCTGTTAGATGCAAACAAGATATAGACTCCAAAGAAAGAAATAGATGCCAACATATGAGCCGAATTCTAGCGACACAATTATGAAACTCTACTAAACCAATACAGACCCACGCCCATGTACCCATGTACCCCTGAAATTGCCTGCAAGTTAACTGACGAGGATATGAGAACTAACTGGGGTTGGCTCACTGCAGAATTAAATATGAAGGCAAAGAAATGAACCGATAATTTCTGCTTCAAGTTCAAACCTCCTTATATGCAGAGTAAATCAAAAAATTCAGCAGTCTCAACTCTGTAATGGAATGTGGGAGGGCTCATGAAATTTTCACAAGATCCAGAGGTAGCTTCATTCTGGTACTTGCATGATTTTATCTGTGTGCAGGAGACATGGAGAGAGGAAAAAACTCAAGTGGAAGGATATCTTGAATTTTACACCCGGCTCAGAAAATGAAGAAAAGGGCCATGCGAGGGGCGATCTGAATTGTTTTATAATAGCTTCTTAGGAATATAACATAAACAGAATTAACAGTGAGAACTCCTCAATGCTTGCTCTACTAATCGAACATTGGGATTTCGGCGCTCAGTCTAAGCCTCTTTTGTTAATCGATGTATTATATTAACCCATCCTGAAAGGGTAGGAAGAAAATCATGAAGGATATTGAGGACATCCTCTCTAAATTGACAGACACTTATAGCGATATGCGATTTTGGGGGCTGATTACGATGGCGGGCGTAAACCATTCCGATCGCCGTATTAGCGGAAATTAACCGTCCGCATGTACCACGGGAAAACCGGCGGTCAGATTAGGATGAACCGCCAGAAAACTCCGACCGCAGCGGACGAATTCCACGAAAGACCGCCGGAAGTGTGCGGAGCAGGTGAAAATCCGTCCGCGGCGGTCGGATTTGCTGCGGAAAGACCCAAAACCGCCACACGGCCAGCGTATTGACCGCACGTTAAATAGGATACCATTGCGGTGACAGCGGAATGATCCGCTGTATCCGACCGCTGCGAACGCAACTATTGATGAATGGGAGAGCCGGCGGAAGGGCTGTTGTATTCCGACCGCCGCGGGCGCTCCGGAACAGTAATGGCGGTCGACAAAAAAAACACACAACAAGCCTACCAAGTGTACCCATTAACCTGGCTCAGCCTCAGGAAACACCTAACACACCCCAATGACACATCCCCATGTAAAAAAATACAAATCCCAGGTCAACCCACACAACACACCTGACATCAATACTCCATTTTGACACACCCACATAGCTGAGTATAAAACCAGTCCCTTCCCTGACCAGAATCCTTTGCTCAACTCCACTACTGAAGGAACCAACCCCACAGCACAAAGGAGAGGCAAATCACCACACATCTCACCAGCACAACCACATACACACATCACCACCACCACCTTCACAACTGCACTTTTCACACATTTGCACACCATGTCACAGAAGAAAATGCCCAAATTCACTGACAATGAGTTGTCAGTGATGGTAGATGAGGTAATCAGAGTAGAACCACATTTGTTTGGAAACCTGGTCCAACAGACACCATTAGCCACCAGAACGCAAATGTGGGCAAGGATAGTCAGCAAGGTCAATGCAGTAGTGACCATCCCGCGCTCCAAGAAGGAGATCATGAAGCGGTGGCATGACCTCAAGAGCAAGGTGAAAGAGAAGAACAACAAGAACCGTGAGCTGGCTCAGAGGACTGGCGGTGGCCCTCCCATTCCACTACGAACATTCACCGTATGGGAGGAGAAGGTGCTTCGCATACTGCATCCAGAGAGTCTCACAGGAATACCCGGGGGAGTGGAGGCTGGTAAGTACCAAAAAGTGTCTACCATTACAATGCTATGTACTGTCTTGCACAACTACAAAGAGACACCTCCTAGGCCCAAATGCATTCATGTGCACCACACTCTCCCCAACAGTTGTCTCACAGATCCAACATTCACTCCCTCTGATTCACCCCAAAGGTAGCTAGCAACATTACCATGGGGCATGTGTACAGGCAGCCAGCAGTACAACTCCCACCAGGCCCCCCTGTCCCAAAGCTGAGCCGGATGGTACACTCCACCCCACACCCACAACCATGTGGCAGCCATTGTATTTCACTCATCAAACTTACAGGTAGGTAGCCATCTTATGCTCTATTGTCCCACCCCTGAGCAGGATGGAACACTCCCCCATCCAAGAACCATGTGTAGCCATTCCCTTCCCCTGTTCCACTTCACAGGGAGGCAGCCATCTCAACAGGGAGGGGGGTTTGTGGGTGGGAAGCCTGCACTACAACTCCCACCAGGCACCCTTGCCCCACAGCTGAGTAAGATGGAGCACTCTTCACACCCACAACCATGTGCCAGACATTGCATTGCTCTCTTCAAACTTACAGGTAGGTAGCCATCTCAACAGGGAGGGGGGTTTGCACACAACAAACTAACAGGTAGGTAGCCATCTCAACAGGGAGGGGGGTTTGCACTAGGCCTGGGCGGTAAAATCCGCTCCGCTCGCGGGATTTGCGGAATTTTGGCAATTCCGCGGAGAACGTGGAATTGCCGAAAATTCCGCTATCCGCGGCGTAGCGGAATTTTTTCCTTGTTCGCGCTTTCAAAATGCGTGTTCGCGCACGCGGTAGCGACTTACCGGGATCCCTGCATTCACCGACGAGTTTTCCTATCCGGCCGCGCGATCCCGCGATTGTGTGCGATAGCGGACACGTCATTCGGAAGCGCCATCGGACATACGCGTTCGCGAACAGGAAACGCGCATCGCGAACGGGCGGGACAAGTGAAACAAGATGGCCGCGCCAATTGGCGACCGCATGGGCAAGTTCGCGAGATATTTCCCCCCGAGCACGCAAACAGCGTCCCCGAACAGGAAAAACGCATCGCGAACGGGCGGAACAAGCAATTCCGCGTGCTCGCGGAATTCTGCGTAGCGCACGGAGATTTTTTACATCTTCGCGGAACTTTGCTTAACGCGACTACGCAAATTACGTCCACCCCTAGTTTGCACACAACAAACTAAAAGGTAGGTAGCCATCTCAACAGGGAGGGGGGTTTGCTCACAACAAACTTACAGGTAGGTAGACATCTTAACAGGGAGGGGGGTTTGCTCACAACAAACTCACAGGGAGGCAGCCATCTTAACAGGGAGGGGGATTGCTCACAACACACTCACAGGGCGGCAGCCATATTAACAGGGAGGGGGTATGTGGTAGGAAGCCAGTACTACAACTCCCACCAGGCCCCCCTGTCCCACAGCTGAGCAGGATGGAGCACTCCCCACACCCACAACCATGTGGCAGCCATTGCATTGCCCCATCAAACTCACAGGTAGGTAGCCATCTTATGCTCTCTTGTCCCACCCCTGAGCAGGATGGAACACTCCCCCATCCAAGAGCCATGTGTAGCCCATTCCCTTCCTCTGCTCCACTTCACAGGTAGGTAGCCATATCAACAAGGAGGGGTCTTTGTGGGTGGGAAGACTGCACTGCAACACCCACCATGCCCCCCTGTCCCACCCCTGAGCAGGATGGAACACTCCCCCATCCAAGCACCATGTGTAGCCCATTCCCTTCCTCTGCTCCACTTCACAGGGAGGCAGCCATCTTAACAGGGAGGGTGGTTTGTGCTTTGGAAGCCAGCACTACAACTCCCACCAGGCCCCCCTGTCCCACAGCTGAGCAGGATGGAGCACTCCCCACACCCACAACCATCTGGCAGCCATTGCATTGCCCCATCAAACTCACAGGTAGGTAGCCATCTTATGCTCTCTTGTCCCACCCCTTTGCAGGATGGAACACTCCCCCATCCAAGAGCCATGTGTAGCCCATGCCCTTCCTCTGCTCCACTTCACAGGGAGGAAGCCATCTCAACAGGGAGGGTGGCTTGTGCTTTGGAAGCCAGCACTACAACTCCCACCAAGCCCTCTTGTCCCACAGCAGAGCAGTATGGAACACCCCCCCCAAACATGTGGCAGCAATTCCCCTCAACTGTGTCACAGTACAGGTAGGTAGACAGTGCATGCACCCTGCCATTACTCTCAAAAAGCATGGAGCAAATTACCACACTAGCCCTCACATGTCAGCCAACTTGGCATAGATCCAATAGCCACTTCCAGTGTGCAGACGGAAATGTGTATGTAACTGTCACAGAAATTTCAGTTTGACTCACCAAATCACATGTTGAAGAAATTCAGGGCACAATCATGCACAGCACTGAATGCTATGTGTAAGTGCCATGGGGGCAGAGCATCAAGGCACATATGAACACAAAACATGCATGGGCAGTTGTAAAAAGAAAGTAAAGTACACGTTATGACAAAGGTATGCTTTAGATTACAATGGCTAGTTCATGCTCAGATATAACGTTTTCCATGCAGAGCAAACCGAAAAGACGCTTCACATAAAGTTGTTGTGCTGCTAGTTGTCAGATGAGGACATGTTGTAATGACACAATCTGTACTTGGAACATGGGATCTATTGACATATCACACCATGGACAAGTAATGTATGTACATCAACATCATGTCATGATGCTCAGCATCTTGCAGCCATACCACGTGATTGCAATGTAAACTGTGTGGTGTATCACATGTAACATCCAAGCATCTAACACCCAGCAGTGTGTGGGGTACCCTTCAATGACCATTTCACCTCTGTTCAACAGGAGATCAACAATTGACTGCTGCAGATGACAACACCGACCTGCAGAGCCAGTCTCCCCCCCCAGAACATGGACCCTCGGATGCAGACTCACCAAGTTCATCGGATGCGGAGGCCGAACCTGGCCCATCAGGACTGCCAGGGCGCACCACGTCCCAGGCCCCCACTGTCCCCACCACCACCACCTCAGCAACAACAATCACGCTGACCCCTGCTGCAACAACCTGTGCCGCCTCAACCACCACCACCACCAGTGCTGCCTGCAACACTCTCCCTGCCTCAGAGGATACCAACACCACCCCACAATCAGAGGAGGACAGGGAGAGTCTGCGGGTGCGTCGAGTGGTAACGCCACAGGTCCGGGACAGCAGGGCAGGTGGGAGGTCAACTGGGGGACAAAATCGACAGGACACTGGGACCGAAGCCATGGCCAACATCGCCAGAGTCCTTGGGGCATATGAACAAACCCAGGGACACATGGGCCAGGGTCTGGAAGATCTGCGTGAGCTCCGCCTGCTGGTGAGGTCCTTGGACACACGTCTGGGCCAAATCGTGGACCTCATGGGCCAGCTTGTGGGGGTTCTGAGGGACAGTCTTGTGGCCCAAAGGACAGCTCAACCTCCCTCCAGTGGCCCGCAGGTTGACACTCCCACCAGCTAATCTGCGGCCACAGAGAGGGGTGAGCTGGAACTGGATTACTCCTCAGACCCCGCAGAGCCCGCAGCAGAGGCCCCTCCTGCAAAAGGCAAAAGGGGCCGTCCGAGAAACACCACAGGAGGATCCTGTGGCAAAGCACCAGCCAAACGCAGGTCAAAGAGCCAGCCATGATGGCACCTCTCTTCACCTTGACATTGACTTTGTGGACTATCCTTACCCACACTGCCATGTTGATGGCAGGTGTCTGTTGGACTGTGTCACCTCATCAATGTGGTGACTACTCTATTGTCTCTTTTACCATCACTGACAACTCATTAATTCACCTAGCACCATTTTCTCATACATCACTTGTCTCTCACAAACACTCTTTGTAAATAAACACTCCTTACACACCTATGTCTTTGTGTCAGCTCCATGTTTATCACAGGATGCACAATGTTGACTCTGTTTCCAATGTACCAGAAGCTCTGATTGTGACGAGGCATTGAGAGGGTGAAGGGACCTAGAAAGACACAAGAGAACGACATTTACTTGTCAGGTGATGCCATCACAGCCAGTACACAACACTAGTCATCAAGCTACACAACCCAGCACACATTACAATGAGAAACAACACCAACATAGACATCATGTGGCTGGTCATGACTACACTGTGCCACAAACATCAGCCATCAGCACAGAGCCAACAACAGGCAGCAGTTAAAAAGGTCCCCTAGGCATTTTCACTACTATCAAAGACAGCAGACAATGGCACTGTTGTACAATGTCACTCACACTCAAGGGAAGTAGCGGTTGATGAGCTGTTGACGCTGGTCGACACCTTCCTCCTCTCCACTATCCTCCTCACTGGACATGTGTGGGTTTGCAGGCGGGGGCATCTGCTGCTCATCATCGTCCAGGATCAGGGGGATCTCTTTGCGCAATGCCAGGTTGTGGAGCATGGAGCATGCAACTACGATCTGACACACCTTTTGGGGAGAGTACATCAGTGCCCCTCCGGTCCTGTCCAGGCACCGAAATCGAGACTTCAAAAGCCCAAAAGTACGCTCCACCACACAACGTGTCCTCCCATGGGCCTCATTGTAGCGGACTTCACCCGGGGTCCTGGGATTCCTCAGTGGGCTCAGCAACCAAGGCCGGTTGGGATATGCAGAGTCACCTAGGTGTGAGATACACAGACCAACTTTGTAATATAACTGTGGCAGAGGACAGCATGTTACACATACAGCACGCTACTTGACTTTGCGTGCTCACCCACAATCCATGCACGCTCCGGATGCGGATTTGCCATCAGCTGTGGAACGATGCTGTTATGCAGGATGTAGCAGTCATGGGCTGATCCCAGAAATTTGGCACAGACATGGGAGATTATCATATCCGCCTTGCATACCACTTGCACATTGATGGAATGGGAATGCTTCCTGTTCCTGTAGATGTGTTCACGTGCCTGTGGTGGAACCAGGCCAACATGTGTGCAGTCAATGGCACCTATAACATTAGGGATGTGGACAAGGTCATAAAAATCACCCTTCACAGCTGCCAATTCATGTCTCCTGGGGAAATGGATGTAGTTGTCCTTGTAGGTCATCATAGAGGACAGGACATCACGTAGCACCATGCTGAACATTGGTTGAGACATCCCACCTGCGCTGGCCACCGTGTACTGGAATGAACCAGTTGCAAAAAAATGCAGGGCCGCCATCACCTTACATGTTGGTGTCAAAGCAGTTGGATAGGTTCTGCAAGGCCTCAGATGGGGCTCCAACTGAGCACATAGGTCCTGAAGGGTAGGTCGATCCAAACGGAATTTCCATATGATGTCCTCATCCTCCATGTCCGCAAGCAATGTGAATGGACGATGCACATTTGGTCGCCTCCTAGGTAGGATGAAAGGGGACACATGTCAATTCAATTCCCCTCTGAGATGTGTCCAACATCTTACGTTTTGACTGACACAGCGCCAACAATGAATGGCCTGAAACTACAGCTTCCAGCACAAGTCACATGTAGAGACACCTTGATCTAAAGTAGTTGTACACGTGTCCAGTATTTACACAGTGAGTACCCCCAAAACAGATTCAGACTATGTGAATGCCAAAAGGTACATTTCTACATCTTGTGTCACCAGCCCTGAGAGAAGTTGACACAGCACATGTCTGAAACAGCAACACTGCTGGCTTCTACGTAGCTGCTGTACCTGCCACACCTTCTTGCGTAATTCTGACAGGGCACACATTACCAACACAATGAGCACAGTGTGTGCATAAAGATCAAGTATCAACATGAGTTCAGCAATCTACACAGTGAAATGTGCACATTATGTAGTCAGACCTTCATTACTGTGGGTTGCTTAGCCATCTCACACATTGACATGTGTACATATTTGAGAGTCCATCACACAACAGATCTGTGTACATGCACAACAACATCATAAGTGACATGTGAGGGAGTACATGCCAATGAATCCTGTGCACTGTCATGGCATGTGTAGTCATCAGTGAGTTAAATGTCACACTAGCATTGAATTACACTATCTGGTGGCATGATTCATAGTAAGTGTCTACTGTTCAATGCTGAGAACTGGCCATTGCCATTGCTACAGCATGATGTGCCCATAGGTGCCATAAGCGTGCACCGCCACTGCAATCATGCCCATAGGCACCAAGGTAAAGATGCCAAAATGCGGTAGCGACCGCCTGGCCCCTGCGGTGTGGCACCGCCAATGCCCATGCCCCTACAGCCAATGGGAACCGCAATCGCGGTAGTGAAATGCACTTTTGAAACCCGCGGTAGGCGTGCACCGCCACCGCAATCACGGCCATTGGCACCAATGTAAAGATGACAATTCGCGGTAGCAACCGCCTGGCCCCTGTGGTGTGGCACCGCCAATGCCCATGCCCCTACAGCCAATGGGAACCACAATCTCGGTTGACAAATGCATTTTTGAAAATCGCGGTAGGCGTGCTCCGCTACCGCGGGGCCAGTCATTGGATGCAATTGAAAGATGCACGATTGCGGTAGCGACCGCCTGGGCCCCGCGGTGTGACACCGCCAATGCCCATGCCCATTCAGCCAATGGGAACCGCATTCGCGGTAGTGAAATACAATTTTGAAAATCGCGGTAGGCGTGCTCCGCTACCGCGGGGCCGGTCATTGGTTACATTTAAAAAAAGCTGATCTGGAACACCAATTGCAGCATCTGACTACCAGTGAAACAACCCCAGGGGGCTATATATGTCTGGGAGAGAGCCACACATTTCCACTGTATCCAGACACTGCTGCCTGCCATTCTTCATCCCCAACTGCTGCTGTTCCTGTCTCCTGGACCCAGTGATGGCGAGAACTGAGAACATCAGGGCCCGTCCCTTCACCACAGAGGAGCTGGAGGTCCTGATGGACGAGGTGCTTTCACAGTATGGGAGGCTATATGGTGCTCCTGATGTAATGGTAAGTGTTTCAGAGTGAAAGTTGGTGAGGGCAAAGAGTGCACACATGAAGTTGATCTGCTGTAGTATGTGCCTATGAGTGCAAGTTTGTGTGATACACTGCCTAGCATGCTGACTTCATGTCAATATATTTTGTAGCCTATTTTCCACAGATCCATGGCTGCATTTCAGGATGGGAGGGACATGCAGTGTTTTTGCAGCCATACAGTAACACTGTTGGTTTGGAAACTGGAAGTCAGAACAAACATTGCCTGTGCTTATGGATGTCAGAGTCCATGAGCTTTTCACATGTTCATTTGTGACATTACAAATGTGTTTCGTCCAGAGGGTACTGACGGATGTGTGTCCATTTTTAATATTGCCACCATGGATATGTAAGCATCATGCACAAGATTGAAATGCCTGAGGGTGACACTCTTGGTGGAAATGCACCTATGCCACATCATATTAATGTACTCCTGAAACATCCTCCTTCCCTTGTTTTCATTATGTGTACTGACTCGCATGTGTAGGCACTGTTTGCCCTCTCATATTGTACATGCATGTGAATGTTCTGATGGCCCACGTTTAACCTCAGTGTGAGTCCCCCTGGCTTGCACAGATACTGCCCAATTTGCCTGGGACACATCAGTAAATGGACAGAGTGAGACATATGTGTTGTCTGCCACCCTATTCATCAATGTTCTATCTTAGGCCTGTTGATTGCACAAGACAGACCTTATGAGAAGGGTGTGAGAATGTAAGATCATGTCCCTAAATGTGACCTCCATGACACAGTGAGCTGAACATATCTGTATAGCTCTTTTAAGTTTGTGCATGCTCCTGTACTGAGACACAGTGGTACATAACCCAGTGACACTGAAACTTCCTCTTCTTGTTTCCCATGCCTGCAGCTGAAAGTCTGCCAGCGTAAGGCCTTATGGAGGGCCATTGCATGCAAGGTGCGGGCTCTGGGTGTCTCCAACTGACAGCACACACACTGTCACAAGAGGTGGGATGACATCTGCCGGCTGAGCAAAAACGTGGCAGAGATGACGCTGGGGCTGCTCCCTCGGACTGGCAGGTTGGCGCGTAGGAGCATGACACCACTAATGGCCCGCATCTTGGCAGTGACACAGCCAGAGCTGGATGGACGTTTGAGGGCCCATCAGCAGCAAGTTGGGGGTGAGTATTCTGCGAAGGGTGACTTTGGGTGTGAGTGACTGCATGTAACCCAACCCTGAGCCAGTGCGGAGCTCTGTGATGTTTCTAGTGTGATGCAATGGCTTGTAAGTGGCCTCTGTGTTGAGTGCAGCTGTCATGCATTTTTGCTACGTGTACTTTCTCATGTGTTCAATATAATGGCCCTTGTCATTGCAAGATGAGATGTGGCCTTCTGACATCTGCTGCATTATGGGTGTCATAGACATCACCAGGAAGTGTACAGCAGTGTGCCTCATCTTAGTGTGCTTTCTTCGATGTGTGCAGTGCCTGACTTTGAAATTGTGAGAACTACACATCTGACACCAATGTGCAACGGTCGTTTTGCTTCAAGGCACAACATGGTGGCCATCTGTTGCTCATGGCCATAGTATGAGGACATTCTTGAGTCAGTATCTGTGTTGGCCCCTTAAAGTGACTCCGTATGTGACTGTGACAACATGTTGAGATGTACATCTATCTCACCTACAGACACGTAACTATGCTTACAGTAATCAGTATGTCAGGTTACCAGGAGGCACGGGCCAGCTATTTGGCTGTGTGAACGTCACCTGGGTCATTAATGCCAACTATGCATGTTTCCATGCATCTTCTGAGTTTTGCATTAAGGTTGCACCTGCAGACTGCACAGGGTGGTGTGCAACATGGGAGTATCATGTTCTAGTTTTGTGCTTTGCTTGCATATGATGTTTGTGAGTATGGCACCATACTGAACCTACGTCTCTGTCTTTTGCAGCATCTACCTAGGGCACAGAAGGACAGGGGACAGACACCAGTGGTGAGGCATCTGGCACGACTGCTACACATGAGCACACTGACACTGATGTGACCAGTGCCTCGGAGGGGGACAGGAGTGCCCTTGAAGAAT
Source organism: Calotriton arnoldi (assembly GCA_963921515.1). Lineage (NCBI taxonomy): Eukaryota > Metazoa > Chordata > Amphibia > Caudata > Salamandridae > Calotriton > Calotriton arnoldi. The sequence continues at coordinate 882,240 of CAWUFW010002898.1, forward strand.
CACGCCCAGAAACACCAACCTCAACATCATCTGACTCTAGCGGTGACTCCTCGATGTTGGCGGACACAGGGAGTGGGAAATCTGCCTCTTCTTCCACCACACATTGTCCAGTGCCCACCCTCCCGGCTACTACCACTAGTGCTGCCCGTGCCCGCAGCAGTAAAAAGGGTAGAATGTCCTTCCCCCCAGGCACCGCTGCCCCTGCCCCTGTCTCCCCTGCTGCCCTCAGTGTTGAGGCGGTGGACCTTTTGTGCCAGCTGTGTGTGGGTCAGACTACTCTCCTGAATACATTCCAGGATCATGACACGAATTTGGCACAGGTAGTTGACTTCATGGAGGGGATTCATTCTGACGTGGGTGGGCTACACAGAACTGTCCAGTCTTTGTCCTCCACAGTGACGGCAGCCATTCAGTTGTCACAGGCTCAGAGTCCAGCTCCAGTCCCTTCGGCAACCACCCTGCCAGTGACAACATCTGACGAGAGTGACCACACACCACAGCCCTCAGGCTCCAAGTACTCAACATGCAGCACACGACAGCAGCACTCCAAGCGGACCAGAGCACAGACACCATACCTAAAACAAAAACCAGGCACACAGGAGCGCAAAGGCAAAAGCCCTTCAGGTGACACTCCGGGCCATCAGGCCAAGAAGCAGGCCTCAGGCTCACATGCATCCAAATCAGTCCCATCCAAGGACACTCCCGTCCCCAAACCTGCTCCCAAAGACAAACACACAGTTGCCCTGCCTGCTGTGAAGCTGGTGCCTGCAAAGAGTCTGCAGAAACAGATCTCCAAGGCAGATTCACCCACAACCTCAACTCCCACCCACACCCCTGTGAAGCTGGGACAGGAGAGCAATGTGGGTGGTTCACCTGGTCAACAGGAGATAGAGGGGAAAAGGCAAGGTCAGCCCAAGCGTACCACCAGATCCAGCAAATCCCCACAGGGAGAGCCACCTGCACCTGATGCACCTTTGGTGGAGAGTGAGGCTGTTGTGCCCGCCCCACTTCCCACTCCTACCAAGACAATTCTTACCTATCGAATCCCCAAGAAGTGGAAAGGCAGCCCTCCACATTCTCCCTCACACACTGTGTCTCACGGCAGCATGTCTCCGCCTCCCCGTGCCACCATGCCACCCGGTCCAAGCAGCCCTCCGGCTCACAAAGCCACTGATGCCTTTTCCTCAGCTGGTCCTCACTCTCCCAGGTCCAGTCCTCCAACTGTCCCCAACAATCAGCTACCTCCCAGTTCAACTGACAGCCAAGTCTGAGGCTAACTCCCCCTCCCAAACCCATCTCTCCCACAGCGGTGCCTGGACTGCACATTTGTATCCCCCAACCTGTGGTGAGTCCCATGGCAGTGTACGGTGTTACCCATTCCCTGTGCAGGTTCTCATGCACACATGTACATACTTTGAACTATGGACTGGCCAATGGCCTTGCTGTTTGTCACTTTGGATGCCCATACCCTGTGCAGGTTCTCATGCACACATGTACATACTTTGAACTATGGACTGGCCAATGGCCTTGCTGTTTGTCACTTTGGATGCCCATTCCCTGTGCAGGTTATTATGCACACATGTACATACTTTGAACTATGGACTGGCCAATGGCCTTGCTGTTTGTCACTTTGGATGCCCATTCCCTGTGCAGGTTCTCATGCACACATGTACATACTTTGAACTATGGACTGGCCAATGGCCTTGCTGTTTGTGACTTTGGATGCCTATCTGGGTAATATGTAATAAAGACAGTTACTCCTGTTGTCTGCTTTGTCAGTGTCCTTGGTAAATAAAAGTGTGTTCTGTATGGGTATGGTTGCATGTGACACATGCTCTGTATGCCACTTTAACATTGCCAATTGCTTGTTTTAGTTTTTCTGAGTTTGCCAGAGGTGACAGGCACTTTTGTTCTTGTTGACTCTGAGGCTTGAGGGTGCAATGATGGGTGTTTGTGATGATCTACTGTTATCCTAATCATTCTATGGTCATGTTTGCAAAATCGTACACATGTCATGTTATGCTGCTATAACAGAACAGAGGTGAACTCTATCCACAGGATTACTTGCGGGGTGGCCAGGGTCCATCATATCTGTGTAATCTTTCTTGATGTGTGTACAGCAGTGTTGATGTGTGGTCATCTTGTGTAGGCCTGTCTTCCTAGTCACATGGGTACATTTGGATATGTGAACTTGAGTGGTCATACAGTGTGAATGGGCTGTCAGTGTCAGTAGTGTTGATGTGTGTGTGCCCCTGCAATGCCAACTGCACACATGTGTGATCCAGTTAATGAGTGTCTGTGTGTTTCAATTGTCTGCCATGTGCTTCAGATTGTGGGCACATGTAGGAGTTGTAGGTTGTGCACTGTGCAGTGTGTTGGTGTGTCCTTGCACTACTGGGGGACACCTACTTGTTGTTGCTGCCAGTTGTGAGTATGCAGAGTGTGTGACTGACAAGTCTGTGTTGTGTTTTTTGATCAGCCATGTGTCTTGTTACTGTTTGTGCTCACTGTGCAGACCTGCTCAGCCACACAAACATTATTTGTGAGTTTTGTCACGCATTGCTGTGACTTGGCCCATTTTGGGGTCCATAATGGTATGTGGTATGTGGAGTCACGCCATCCCCTATATGTGCTTCTGATGCCTACACATTGTGAGTAACTCCTCTATGTGTTTGTGTTCTGTGCACTCCTCACCTGTCCACTACTGAAGTACACACCACTTCAATCTCATGTCTTCCACCCCATGGCTTGCCAGTGTGTGAGCCTCCCCACCACTTCATAGTGTGGCACTATGCTGTGTGAGGCTGAACTGTGTACAGGACCAATGTGCCAGTCAGGACAGTTTCCAAATTAGTTATGTGCTATTTTCTTCTACTGGTTTGCTGTCATGGTTGCTCATGTGCAGTGCATATGTTTGAGCAGCACAGTCCTCTAGACATGTTGTTTGCATCTGGGTTTCCCTGAGTTGTGAATCTGTGGGTGATGGGTAGGCTGTATGTGTGTTTGCTGAGGTTCTGCTCCCCTTCCTGAGTGTGATGTTATGTTTGTGCTGTGATGATTTGTGTTGTGGGAGTTCATGGTGTGGCACTCAGATATGTGTGCTACTGGTTTGGTTGGTGTGCACACACTGCTTGGTGTGCATGCAGTGCTGTTAGTGTATGTTGCCTTGTACTTGCCTGGTGTGCATCCCCCTGATGTCCAGCTGAGTTTGCAATGTGATGGATTAGTCTGTGCATCTGTTGTGTTTTTGTTGTGGATGTATGCAGTGTTTGGCCTGTGTTGCTCTTTCTACTGACAGATGCTATGTGTGTGTGATGTTCTATTTGCATGACATTGTGTGTGAGTAGTTGTTGCTGTGTGATACATTCAGATGTGTGTTGCAAGTGTAGTGTGCATTACTTGTGTGTCTGTCACATGCAGAAAGGTGAATTCTTGTTCATGAGCTTGTTTTGAGTGCACACTAGTGGTTTGTCCTCCTATTTTGGGCCTGGCAATTTTCAGGATTGTGCATGTGCATGCCTGTGGTACACTATGACACCATGTTCACTTGATGAGTGGTGTGGTGTCTCTGTCTGTGTTAGCTGATTGTCCCATTGATCCCAATTGGTGTTCATGGTGTTTTATGATGATGCAATTCTTGTTTGTGTTGGGGTATGGTGTCTGTGCATTGGCCCTGAGTGGCAATGTTGGGTATTCCTGTTCTGTCTAGGGTCACATTGCCTTTCCACTGTTTGGCTGCACATGTCTGGGCTTGTTGGACTTCTGTGGATGTTGTTTGTGAGCTTTGTGTTTGGCTATTAGTTTTGTGTCAGCATTGGTTCAGGCATCCCTGAGTGTGAGTGTGATGTTTGTGGATGCAGCACAGGGTGTGTGATTGGTTGTCAGTGAACTCACAGGACCTTATTTGCACCATTATGTATGTTTCTCACAGGTGTTGAGTGTTGCAGGTGTAAGGTGGGTAGATGAGGGGTATGTGTGAAGGTCCTACTTGTGTTTGACAGTCAGGGAGTGTGACAATGAGCCATGTGTGTTGTGCTGATGACATACACATGTCAAGTAAGTTGACATAGATGTGTGACTGGTCACTGTATGACTTCAGACACTGCCTATCATTCCTGTGCCTATGCATGGCTTGCCTTGATGTATACCTGAGTTATTGCACAGAGGTCACTTTGGTTTAATTTCACTAACTGTGCCATCCATGTCTGATTTGATGGCCTAAGGGTGGTGTGATATGTTCCTTCTCTTGCATGTGATGTACACACGCTATGTGGCTTACTCCATGGTTTTCCAGCACTGTCCACTTCACTTTTGGCTGGCCCATTTCTTGTCCTCCATTGCTGCTGAGCTATGGTATGAGTATGTGGCTGGGTGTCAGTGTTGGGTGTTTGTGTGTGACTTGACAGGCAGTGTGAACAGTTCAGTGGATGTTCATAGGCAGTGTGAGTCTTCATTTTGTAATCATGCTCAGTTTGCTTCACATGAGTGGGAGGTAGGTGTGAGGAGGTGTCCAGCCCCTGTGCTTCTGTGCAGGGTGTTCCTCTTCACCCCCACCTTCCAAGTCAGGCTCCCTTATCCTTTGGTGTGTGAGGTGCAAGGTCTGGCTACACCTGGCAGTTAATTGTGCAGGGGGGGCACAGGAGGAGCACACAGCATGTGCCCAAATGGGTGTGGGAAGCGTAGTGTGGGAAGGGTGAAGGTGGAGCCCTGTAAATCTTTGCGGAGTGCCCATGCCTGGCGCCGGCCCTGCCTACTACATTGTGCGCAGGTTTTCACGCATCTTCACCGCTGCGGTGACATGACCGGGACATTGCAGTGATTTCGCAGTTATTGGGTGGCCCGGATGCGGAGGGGTGAGTTTGTGACAGGTAGGACATGTGTGGGTACACTGGGGGATATGTTCCGGTCCCCACCAGAGTGTCTGATGTGGACAGGAACCGTATGTCAGCACAGGAGTTGTGTGTTGTGGTTGTGTGCGGAGTTGTGTTTTTGCATACCTGCGGCGTTGTCCGCGGCGCAGCATTACTTGCTGGTAGTGGATGAGGTACAGCACCGGTAAGGCTTGTAGAGCTGGATCCATTGCGGAGGGGACCGGGAGTCTGGTTTCGCGCTCCGCTGTCGTGCTTCCGCCGTCTCTGGGTGGGTGGATTCTCCGCTGCGGTGTGATGGGCTGTTTGCAGCATCGTAATTTGTACGGCGGACGGGACGTCATTCCGCACGGCGGTGTGTCTCTATTGGCTGCCTCCGCCGTGGTGACATGCTCAAATTTCTGGCGGTTCACGTCAATCCGCAACAGACGGAAAATGGGCTATGTTTGCCCATTGTAATATGGCGGGCACGAGGATCGCTGCTGGTGTGCGTAAAAAGACATTTTCCGCCAGCAATCCTAATGAGCCCCTTAATTCTAATCTCATTTACAACACAATGCTATGAAGACCTACATCATGTAGATAATCCTTCCTGGGGGTCCCAGAGCAAGTATCTAGACCTCATGGAAAGGACCTTCCTAGAGATCTATTTTTGTCTTTCCTACATAGCTTCGATCTTTGTGTACTAAATGGCCAGTTCCATTAGGATCAACCAATGTCTTATACACCTATTACATCCAAAAGATCAGCAGTATTAGACTACACCTTGGAGTCCTTTCAATTGTTTACATATCTTACACATTACAAAATAAAGAAAGGATGTTAAAGCAACCATTTTCCTCCAAAAATCGTTATTACCAACATGAATCCTGCATTGGGAAAGTTGATTTCAGTAGGTTCTTATGAAGGGCTGGAAAGTCTGAGGAGAATAAGACCATTTTATGATGAATGGAAGAAGCATTTTGTTACACTCAGTTGTGTGGACCAAGATAAAAGTTGGGGAGCAAATACACACCTAGTTACTAATTAACTTTAGCAAAGATAGGGTTATTAAATTATCAAATTAGTAGCGAATGATTAAACTATTGGTACACTAAAACATTATGGAAAACGGGTGTGGCCACGCCGACAACCAAGATGACTGCACGGCAGTGAAGCTCTGGTGCCTGATTTCCCCCTTATACGCCAGAACGGGGCCTCCGTTACATCCTGCGGTCTGCCGAGTGCTGGGGTGACATGCACTCTTGAGTGCTGCGGCTGCTAATGGTGGAGCCACGGGGGCAGCGCCGAAGTCACACACATGGTAGGTGGCCTGGCCCTGCCTCATAAGCCCCGCGGTGACAGGGACTGCAGGTGAGCCTGAGGTCACGGGCTATTGAGCCCCACCGGGAAGCCTGTGCTCCCCCCCACACCTGCCTGCTTATGACTGAACGGCTGCAGTGTTCCCTGCCTGTCACTGGCACCGTGACGGGTCCCCGCGAGCCTTGATGACGGCGTCGGTGCAGCCTTGGATGCCGGGCCTGCGATGAACAGCACTCCTTTGGCAGCAGAATGCCTATTTGCAACCTAGCCGCTGCGTCCCAGCCTCACTGCCTGGTAAGCTACATCACGGCATTTGCTTCCTTACCTGGACATCGCACTTCACCTGCCTTGCCTGCTACAACTGATCCCATTTGTCTGGCTCTTCTGTGCTCCATCGTACTCACCACTGCTAGTGATGCATGGTGGCCCCGGTGGTCTGAGGCTCTCTCTTTAACCCCCATTTGGCCTCTATTCACTGCAATGTAATGGACTGCTAAGGCCCAGCGGTTCTGTTTGGCTGACTCTGCTGCGCTCTATGTGTGCCCACTACAACCTGTGATACGTAGTTGCTCCTGTGATATGAGGCACTCACCAGCTCCCATTTGGCCTTCACTCACTGTGCTCTGATTACTATTGGTCCTTCCCTCAGGTTGCATCCTTTGTTTTTCCTTGGCCGCACAGAGTGTGCCGCGCGGAGGTGGCGTACCCTCCTGGTGCTGCCCAGAGAATCAGTGCTGCAGGGGACGTCCTGGGAAAAACTTCCTTTACAGTGTGCCATGCAGACTGGTTGATTTGTGGGGCTCTGGGACTGCTCCTATTGGGCCTTCAGCCCCCTCAAAGAAAGCCTTACTACGCGCCTGGCACTATTGACTCATGAGACTCCGCCCTGTTAATGACTAATATCGCTAGTGCCTCCAGGTAGCGGTTTGTACACCGCGGTGCCCTACCTTTTACGACTGACCGTGTTGGCCCCAGGATGCTTGTTTCCGATCCATGGAGAACCTGGCATTGCTGTTCAGGCTGGACTGTTCCCATGAGGAGCAGGGTCAAGACTGATTTGCATATGGCTGGGTCCAAACTGGGGTGGCATAGTGATCAATAGAACAATGGATTAAAACCTGATCTCTTTACTGGGGTTGAGTGGTTGAAAAGTTTCAGCACTCTGTCCATCATCTTGTTGTGCTTGCTATACTTCTTCTTAACACAGGCGTGCCAAACGTAGACTCCCCTGACTTTTTTCATAATCTGACATCCCTACTGGGTCACGTGGATGCTGACCATATCACCCAGGGAGGAGACTTTAATCTTCTATTGGACCCACTTTTTGACTACACGTACCCGACTCCTAGCGGTAAACCGCACTCCCTACAGGTCCTTCATTCCCTTTGTGACATGTATATGCTGAGGGATGCCTGGCACCTGATGCATGCAGATACCCCTGGTTATACATTTTATTCTGCACCTCACAACACTTGGACCCGCATAGATTACTGGCTGCTCTCGATTTCTGCCACCCCATGGTTGAGAGATGTCAATCATCTCCCCTGCACACTCTGACCATTTTCCAGTGCAGATGGTATTGGTGATGCTGTATGGGGGACTGGGGTGGAGTGACAATGGCGCTTCATTAGCAATGCCTTATTAGATGAGGTATTTCGTACTGAACTCTGTTTCCATTATTGAATACTTTGACCTGAATGAAGGTTCGGTGTCGACACAGGCTATCGTCTGGGCCAGCCTTCAAGGTGTACATCAGGGGGGATCTCCATTTCTAAACACTCTGGGGTCCTGCGTGATATCATAAACCTGCAGAGAAACCGAGCTCCGTGACACTGATGATCCAAACACCCAATAGCGGCATTGTCTGCAGTTATTATGCCATGTGGCTCTCCTCCACGACTTCTGGGAGTCAGCTAAACAGGAGGTTGCCTTCCTCTGGAAATACGCTAGAGTTCGATGCTATGGGGAAGGGGAGTGGCAGAGATGTACCCTGGCGCGTCTGCTGCGTGCACCCCGGGGCAGTGCTTACATCCCCAAACTGCAGTGGGATGATGGAGTTCGAATAACGGACAACGCCGAGATTCTGGCGGAACATCTCCGCTACTACTCCTCCCTCTATGCGGCCCGTGGTATACGTGACAATGTAGCTATATTTAACTACCTCTCCGAGATTGCCATGGTGTGGCTTTCACAGGCCTAACAGCAGTTCCTTAGCGAGCCGATCTCTGCTGAAGACCTCATACAGGAGATAAACGCCCTCGTGGGTTGAAAGTCCCCTGTTTAGATGGTCTGACAGGAAACTTTTATAAAGCATACAAGCAATTATTGGCTCCCCAGCTCCTTGAGGTTTATGCTAAATCCCTGGAAAAAGGGGTGCAACCCCCGACCCTACATGAAGCTGTTATTACACTGCTAGTGAAACCTGGAAAAGATCCCCTACATTGCACATCATACCGGCCCCTGTCACTGATACATTTTGAAACCAAGATACTGGCGTACTGGTGACTCGGTTGTCTCTTATCTTGGACCAAGTCATTTCCCCTTTGTAGTCCGGATTCGTTCCAGGGCGCTCCACATCTCACAATCTCCTTACAGTGTTCTTGGTACTCAACAGTATCTCCCCCACCGTGCCGACTGCGGTTGCTCTACTTGACACGGAAAAGGAATTCGACTCTCTTGAGTGGATTTTTCTGCTGGGGACCTTATGGGAGCTAGGACTTCCCTGTGGATTCATATCACTGTTTTAGTTACTATACTCTGTGCAATGGGCGCGCACTTAGGCCAATGGCTCCCTCACTGTCTCCTTTGAAATCACCAGAGGGACCAGACATGGTTGCCCACTGTCTCCCCTCCTTTTCATTATTGCCATGGACCCACCGGTTTGTCACCTACAGGAAAAACACCTTCACCGGGGTTTAGAGTTTCGGTCGGGCCTACTCCTCCTGCTCCTTTCTGCAGATGACAATTTATTGTTCATCCACCATCCAGCTGACCATATGGTCTCCATCATCTAGGAAGTGGTCCGGTTTGGCAAGTTCTCTGGTCTTGCCATAAATAGAAACAAAAATGTTTCCCTTTACTGATATCACTGTGTCGTTTGAGTGTACCTATCCCCTGAAGTGGTGTGACAGTCCGGTTCACTACCTGGGCATCTGGTTGCACAGAGATAAAGAACAAGTTATTCGTTTGAACTATGGTCCAGACATAGACAAACTAGCGACGCAAAGTGAAGGGTGGTGTCCACTCCCATTGTCTATGGCGGGTCGTATCGCCATTATTAATATGGTTGCTCTTCCCCGATTTTTGTATCTCTTTCAGAATATTCCAGTTCCACTCACTAATGCCTTCTCTGCACTTAAGACTCTGCTGGTGCATCTGGTCTGGGTGAGACGAAGACCCCGGGTGGGCTGGGACACTTTGGTCCTCCCCATAACCGAGGGGGGTTTGGGGTACCACACCTGCAACTCTATTACCTAGTTGCTCAATCCCACTTTGCTTACCATTGGTATCATCGTGATGCTCGTCTCCCCTAGGCTATACCTGAACGTGACCAGGCAGTCTCTGAACTTCTCGCCTTCATCCTCCCATTGGGTATTTCATTTGACCCCACTGATATACAATCCCCCCTCTACTACCAGCTGGGTGGGGAGGAGGCTCCTCTGACTCTTTGGGATGGCCTTCTCTACTCTCCAGCTTTGCCACTAGCCAGCAAGCGATGGCTGCCCCCCACACAGGAGAAGTTGGTTCAGCAAACATTGACACGCCATGGTCTACACACATTTGGCGACCTCTTCGTTGACAGGCATGTCCTACCCAATGGTGATGATACCCGATTTGCTGATACCTCCCTTATGGACCATTTTGCTTTACGGCGCATCCACAGGGCTCTATGAGCACAGGTCTCCTCATATCCATTAGCTCCTAAGGAGTTTCTCCCCGTGACACTGTTGATCACAGACCCAGATTGATGGTGCTTGGCGTCCAAGCTGTATCATGCATGCATAGCCCTGTTGCCCTTCTGCGATGTGAAACTCAAGGAGGTGTGGGAGCACGAGTTGAGCAGACCACTTTCAGACAGTGAACAAACAGAATATCGAGGTTTTTTTTTCGGAGTACCATAATATCGAGTTTTAAATATCGAGGTACAAGAATATCGACTGCAAGAATATCGTGGACCAGAATATAGACAGTAAGGTAAGAAATATAGTTTTTTTTAATATCGAAGACAGTAATATCGTTTGTAAAAATATCGTTGTTAATAATATCGATGTTTATATTAGTGTTATGTATTTTAGTATGTATTTTAAATCTATGTGTTCTATATTTTTGTTTAAGTATTGTATTTATTTTTTAATATATGTATTACATTTTTAGAAGTTATTAATTTTTTTAAAGTAAATTTTGCGTTTTAGTTCCGTAGCGGGTTGTGGGTTTACAGGGGAGTAGGGTGGGAAGTAATTTAATTATAATAATATTTTTTATTAATTAATATTTATATATTTAATATTTTATATTGTTAATTGTGTTAATTAATTTATTCATAATTAGTTATTAATTGGTTGTTAATTATTAATAATTATTTGCTAAATAAATTAATTGTGTTATTTTTTAGGAGCGGGTTGTGGGTTTATAGGGGAATAGGGTGGGAAGTAATTTAATTATAATTAATTAATTAATAATTTTTATGAATTAATAATTAAGTATTTATGATTTTATATTGTTAATTGTTGTAAATAATGTATTATTAATTTGTTATTAATTGGTTGTTAATTATTAATAATTATTTGCTAAATAAATTAATTGTGTTATTTTTTAGGAGCGGGTTGTGGGTTTATAGGGGAATAGGGTGGGAAGTAATTTAATTATAATTAATTAATTAATAATTTTTATGAATTAATAATTAAGGTGTCCATTACGAGGTCGGGCGGATAATAATCCGCCACCAACCACAGTGGCGAAAATCCGCCCGCCTACACCCTCTGAATACCGACCGAGCAATTACGATGCCGCGAACCGAAAACCGCCGGAGGCGGAAAATAAACAGAAAAAACCGCCCGCCCATGTCCGAGTCCAAGTCCATCCGCCCGCCACGGACGGAAAGACGCACGAAAAGCCAAAACCGCCCGCCCTGACGACCGAGACACCGCCCGTCAAATTAGGATCGTACCGACATGAGCGCGGAAAATCCACAAATACACCGCCCGCCAGCGCAAACAACAGTGACGAAAATGTACACGGTGGAAGCCCTGGCGGCCACCTCCATGAACAGAAACCATCCGCTGACGAAAACAAACACACACAACATGGCTAACAAGTCCACACAGCAACCCACGCACAAAAATCCAAACACAGTACACATCCCTGAAACCCCCTGGACATACAAATCAACTACAAATCCCAGAACACCAGCCACAACACACCTGAAAACAACAGACCATCATGACACTCCCACATAGGTAAGTACAAAACCAGCCCCTCCACAGACCACAACCCCTGCAACATTACAAACTGAGGACGAAAGCACACAACACAGCGAGGCAGAAAGGACAGCAGTACACCACAGACACGCACCTATCACACCCATCACCACCACCACCACCAAACACCTGACCCACAAACCCCCTGCACATCACACACCACACACCGCACCAGCACCACAAACACCAAAACACACACCATGGCATCACACAGAATGCCCAAGTTCACTTCGACCGAGCTGACGGTCATGGTCGACGAGATCGTCAAGGTGCACCCACAAATCTATGGCAACCAGGTCCAACAGACACCACTATCCACCAGAAACCGGTTGTGGAGCAGGATCGTAGACCAGGTCAATGCAGTCGGGAACGTTCCACGCAACAGAGGAGAAATTAACAAAAGGTGGAACGACCTCAAAAGCGTGGTCAAGAAGAAGGAGAGCAAAAATCGAGAGCTGGCTGCCAGGACTGGCGGAGGGAATCCCGCGCTATTCAAGACCTTCAAGGCGTGGGAGGAGAAGGTGCGAGTCATCATACATCCGGAGATCCTCACCGGATTACCAGGGGGAGTGGAGGCTGGTAAGTACAAACAAACGTATACCAGCACACCGCTATGTACTCACATGCACAACCACCATGCCATAGCTCCTAGGGACAAACACCCCCATGTCCAGTACACAATACACAAGACATCACCCACACATGCAACAGACACTCACACACACTCAGCCCAAAGCTACCAACTAACAAAACCATGGGGGCATGTGTACAGTCAGCCAGCACCGCAACTACCACCAGGTCCCCTTGTACTCCAGATGCGCCAGAAGGAGCACTCCCCACACCCACATCCATGTGTCCACCATAGCTGCACTGACCGACAATGAACAGGTAAGTAGCCGGAACACAAAGACAGTGGGTCGGAGGGGGGACAGCTGAAGTAAAACACCCACCAGGCCTCCACTACCACAGACCAGCAAGGTGGAGCACCCCTCCCTCCCAGTACCATGTGGCATCCATTGCATTGCGCACTCAGAAACAACCTGTAGGTGGGAAACTGTACAGGGCGGGGCGTCTGTAGGCATGAGGACTGTACTACGACTGACACATGGGACATGACACGTAGCAGAGGAACACGCAGCACTGCTCCCAGTCACAATCATGAGACCAATGTGCACACGGACATGTTCAACAGAGTCAAACCCCACATGACCTATTACAGATACAACAACACCTAAGGAGCCACGTCTGCATGTACAAGTCCCACTGGAGCAGAGACCCACACGGCAGGCACTGTGCCACCCATCACACACATCAGCAACACCATCGAAGTCCTGTCCATGTAGTCCTCACTGCCTGTCACCCACACATCGTACACAACAACGCCCACGTAAGACAGACCGTACTAGAAGTAACAGCTTGGAACCACAATATTGCACACATAGACAACCGGACCCATGAAACACACAGGCACACAATGCACATGCAACATATCATCCATCCCATCTCACAGCCACAATGTCATGATAGGTATGACATCCGAACAGCTGGCCCTCATACAGTAGACATGCAAAGATACCTGCCCATGACCAATCAAGTGCCTGCAGTGACCGAAGCGCACGTCACACTGCGAATAACGACACACATAACATAGTCAACACCCCAAGAGCACAGCACTGATGCACGTGTACCAGGGCAGCGCGCACACAAAGGAATTGGCCCATCTTCAATACGACGTGTGGCACACAACAAGCACGAACTCACAACATTGCTACCAATGTGATGTCCATGAATGAAAACAGTCAGCAGATATTCCGGCCATGTGAGACAGACACACACCTTTGTCCATGCACTGTCACGTTGCCAGAACACATGTCACGTTCTGCACCCATTACCCACAGCATATACCCCAAAAGCATATTTCAACCCAAGAGCGTCTAGGGGCAGTACCCCCTTCTGGCATCAGCGTACCTAAGCGTTCCATCCCTCCCCTGAACCATCGTTCAACCCAACATCGCCGATGGTCCTGGAGCACGCATACACACGAGCCACAAAATGTAGGAGCATAGTAACACACACCCATCGGCATTGCCAATCCGTCCCATGCCACATGTCCACATCACACAGACCCATTGCCTAGCCCACGCATACACACATCGTACATCCACACACACGCCACTGGGAAACCTGTGCACGACAGTGCACGAACTGTGAATGTCAGACAACCAATACATACTTTGCTAGGTGCAACACAATGACCCATCTCATCCTCCCCACAGGTGCCGAACTGCTGGATGCTGGAGAGGGTGACAGCAGCCAGCACAGCCAGTCCGCAAGCGCCCCGACCCGGACTCACGGATGTAGAGGAGCTGGACACCCTCCGGACACGGACCACCCAGCAGGCCCATCTGGAGTGGCAGGGCACAACCGCTCCCCAGGGCCCCTCCTGCCTACCAACCCAACACCCAGGGCTGCTGACCAGTCACAGACCCCTGCTGCCACAGCCGTTGCGGCCACCACCACTGCCACAACCACCACCACCACGCCATCCCTCGCCACAGCCCCTGCGCAAGGGTCGGCACGGCCGTCGGGCTCCACCCTGGGAGCCAGAGCGAGGACCGTGGTGAGCAATGTGGCTAGTGGGCAGGTCGGTGGCAGCAGTACTGGTAGGAGGAGCAGGGTCAGGCCAACGCCAACTGTGCCTGGGAGCCAAGCCCTGCCGCCAATCGACAGAGTCCTTGGGGCCTATGAAGAGGCCCAAGGCGAATGGGCCAGGTCGGCAAGCGACACACGGGAGGTCCTTGCGGTGTTGAGGTCCATGGACGCCCATATTGCCCAAATCGCGGCCCTCATGGGCCAGCTGGTGGTGGGGGGGAGGGCACAAGCAAGGCCAGCAACACCACCTCCGCCACCACCTGCTGTGGCGCAGGCACGTGCAGCATCGAGTTCCCCTGCGTCCACAGCCAGTGAGCACTCCTCAGCCACCACCAGCGGAACAACAACACCCCCTACCAAACGTGGAAGGGGCCGTCCGAAGAGGAAACAGGTGTCCAGAGAGGACTTCGCCCGCACCAAACGCCAGTGAGTCAGCCAGCCACCTTGACCACCTACTGCATTGACATGTAATACGATCCTACCCCACACTGCCATGTGAATGGCATGTGTCTGTTGGACTGTGGACATAGAACTCCATGGGTACACCTTGACCATCACGCAGCCATGACCGTCAACTCATTGTCACAGCATGAACCACATTTGTCATCACCTTGCACACAATCACATGTCACCGCTGTTAATAAATACACCTTGATCACAATCGGCTTAATGTGTCCTGGGTTTATTCCACGGTGTGCAATCGCCACCATGAGCAGAAATGCATCTGCTGTGTGGCATGTCGATGGGACAGGAGAGGCTGCAGGGACCTAGGGGTGAAAAACAGAACAAGAGTACATTCAATGAGTGTGTCACACACTCATCACACAGTACTTGTCACCAACTACAAGCAATGCACACACATCTCACAGAGCAACAGGGCACAATGCTACAGCCACTGTCAGTGGCATACCAACCTGGACATGGACCATTGACACACAGCACTCAGTGAACAAAAGGACCCCGTAACAGAGCACAGATACACCTGCACAACTACAGCTACATTAGCCGTCGTACATGGTCACTCACCGTCAAGTAAAGTAGCGGGCGATGAGCTGCTGATGCACATTCACAGCTTCATCCTCTCCACTGTCCTCTTCACTGGAGCTGTCCAGGTCTGCAGGCTGGGGCCCTGGTTGATCTCCGTCATCCACAATTAGTGGGATCTGCTTGCGGATCGCCAGATTGTGCAGCATGCAGCAAGCCACTATTATCTGGCACACCTTCTGTGGGGAGTATGCCAGTGCGCCCCCGGTGCGGTCCAGGCATCTGAACCTGGACTTGAGGAGGCCAAAGGTCCGCTCAACCACACGTCTGGTCCTCCCATGTGCCTCATTGTAGCGTACATCTGCTGGGCTCCCAGGACGTCGTAATGGGCTGAGCAGCCAGGGCCCATTCGGGTAAGCAGAGTCACCTGGGTGTGAGGGACACAGAGAACCATTGCAATTCCAACTGGACACAAGACAGCATCGCACAGCCAGCACGCTACACTACTCCACATACTCACCAACAATCCAGCCACGGTCCGGTTGCAGATCGGTCATCAGACGTGGTAGGATGCTGTTGCGCATGACGTGCGCGTCATGGGCCGATCCTGGGAATTTCGCACACACGTGTGTGATCACCATGTCCGCAAGGCACACCACTTGCACATTCAGGGAGTGCGTGTGCTTCCAGTTGCGATAGAGGTGCTCGGTGGCCTGTGGTGCAACAAGGCCAACATGGGTGCAGTCTATTGCACCAACGACGTGGGGGATTCGTCCAAGAGCATAGAATGCACCCTTCACTGCCGCCAATTCACGAGCCCTGGGGAAGCGGATGTATCTGTTCCTGTACAGCATCATGGCTGACAGTACATCCTTGAGCACCATGCTGAACATGGGTTGGGACATCCCACCTCCACTGCCCACTGTGTGCTGGAATGACCCAGTGGCGAAGAAATGCAGTGCAGCCATCACCTTAGCCGTGGGGGTGAATGCTGTTGGATACACCCTGCGAGGACGGAGGTGAGGTTCCAACAAGACACATAGACGATGCAGGGTGGGTCGGTCCAGACGATATTTGCGGATGACCTCAACATCCACCATGTCTGACAGCAATTGGTAGGGGCGATGAATGTCTGGTCTCCGCCTAGGAAAGATGGAAGTGAACACATGTCAAAGCAACACGCCACATGGCATATTCACATACACAGAACATAAATGACTGAGCAGGCAATTGAATGACAGAACGGCTGACAAGTAGGGACAGCACAGCCACAATACACTTACACAGGTCCCCTACCAATAGCAATGGGCAGTGACACACACCATTGCTATGAGCATGCACATGGGGAGTTAGGCCTTAACAACTTGTAAGGCATGCTGAAGGCAACAGACTGCATATTCGGTGAACTGCAACACCACGGCAACATGACCAGCTGCTGTGCATCACACTGCTTACGAGGCTGGGTGTGTAGGGCACACACCAACAACGCTATGGACACAGGCTGAGTGGCCAAAACAAGTGGGACCGGTGGCACGAGGGGATATGAGACAGTCATTGATGTCCCTACTGCACCCTAAGTACAGCACTGTACGGATCACACCTCCAGAAACATTGACAGGTGTACACATTGACAGCCCCATGCCGACACGGCTGTGTGCTTGCAACTACACATCACAAGTGACACGTAACATTGCACGTGCCAAGTGGCAGATGTACATAGTGAAAGATGGCATGTGTGTGCATATGCATATCCCATGCTCCCATGCCAATGTGTACATGATGATGTTCCTACATACATGTGGAGGCTGAGCACTGGCCGTCCCTGCCTATGCACACGGCATGTTGTGGCCCTGTCCATTGTGGACCTGCACCCACACGCAAATCATGGCCACACCTGCAGATGCATTGCGCACATTATACTGTGTGGTGCACATGGCATCAGCGGACTGTACCCGGCATGGGCCAGGCCCTTACGGCCAACTCCAATGACCCTCGCGGTTGCACCCTGCGTGTTCCACTGTGGAGGTAGGCGTCCATGGCCAGCTGGGAGCAGGCCAACGTCTGCAATTGCAGCTGCCAGACATGGTACACAAATCGCAGCAGCTTGTACCCACTGAAACGGCCCCAGGGGGTAATATGTGTGTGTGAGTGGGACAGGCATGGCCACAGCTACCTGGCACTGCAGCCTGGCACCCCTCAACGACAGCTGCTGCTGCCACCACTACACCTACACGTGGATGACGCTGAGGACATGTCCAGGTCCACTCACCAGCGAGGAGCTGGAGAACCTGGATTCCGTGCTCCACGCACACTGCACATGGCTATTCCTTGCGAAAGTTGTGTGTGAGAGACAACTGCAGTGGGTGTGGGTGTGCATGTGGGGACACACATGTCGTTGCTCCTCAGCACTATGAGTCAGAGCCTGTGGAGTACAGACATGCACTGCACACCATGCTGGCTGCAGGTGGCATGGGTATGTGAGCTCGGGCGCTTTGACCTGTCTGTCCCACCCGAGTGGTGGTACATGGCAACTTCATGTCAGACATCCAGTGACACAGACAATTGGCAATGCAGGTCTCAGTGCACTTGTTGGTCGTGTGGAAGTCAGGCTGGGGCCATGCTGCCCTTCTCAGTCCCAGCAGGCCTGGCCTGCACATTGACTGCACAATGCCAGTAGGTGCCGACACAGATGGGTTACATGTGTCTCCTGTTCAGGACCCCCCGGATGAGCGCTTACTCTGCACTGTCTATTGGACACACCATGACTCGTGATAGGGATGTGTGTGAGAGATAGTGGCACTGAATGTGACCTTCGTGGCGGGGTGGGCCATGCACAGGGCGAGTACGCTGATGGTTGCGCAGTGTTGGTCACAGTGGGTACACCCACACAGATGTGTTGCCTTGTGATCTTTTTCTAGGTCAGCCTGACAATGGACAGTAGATGTGGGCAGGCTACACATTGCTCGATGTGCTGTCTATGTGCATGTGAATTCACACCAGGCACAACTGCCCCTGCACATGTGACCCCTGCTGCACTCAGTGCTGGGTCTGTTGAGCTGATGCACCGTCTGTGCATGGGGCAGACAGCTCTGCTCACTTCCGTCATTGCCCATGACATCACTTTGCCGCAGGTGACATGGTTCATGGAGGGCACACATGTACGCGTGGGTGGACTACACAAGACTGTCCAATGGTTATCACCCCCAGTCAGTGCTTCGAATGGGAAGTATGTGGTGCTGGTACTCATTTCGCTGTGTCGAGTGTGCGGGGCTAGGTGCGGGGCTACATGCAAGACATGGGTAGGTCATCGGCTTATCTACTAGTTGCAATACACACGAGACATTTCTTTTTCTGACCACATCAGGGGCATTCCTTAAACTAACTGGAAGTCAAACAGTTATCTCTTACACTGTCCTCATGGCCTCCCCTCGCTCACACCAATATGCATTTGTACATGAGAAGCTAGCGCATGCACAAGCAGCTCCAAGCTCGCCCCAGAGAGGCCAAGGAGTGTATGTGTGGGTCCATTTGTACATGTGGTCTGTCTCACGGTATAATTAGTGGCGTTACGCCGTCCACATGCGTGGTGCCCCGACTCGAGACCCGGGCAACATTGACAATGCATGACAGGCTCCGCAGTCCGGATACACCACCTGCAACACACAGAGGCTGGTAGCTGCCCTAGCGGGCCAGTCCGCGTCCAACTGGAGCTCATGGCCCCACACATTCACTCTTTGGCCTCTCTGGGGCGAGCTTGGAGCTGCTTGTGCACGCGCTGGCTTCTCTGTTGCAATGGCCTGTAACGTGTGTGGGTGTATTGTCAATGGGTGGGATGGTGCGAGCCACCTTCCGTGACGTCACTGCTGCTTGTGATGTGTGCGTCCCCCACTACTTCCATTTGACTTGTGCCATACTACACATTGTGGATGTGTTGCCTGCGTGATGTGACAAGGATGAGCGCGCCATGACCTCTCACCCACCATGCTCTACTGCCATCCCGTGCCCTGGATTGCCTGTGCAAGTGGACAATGTTGGGGATACACCAGGTCGACAGGGGATGTGAGTGCCTTGGCAAGGGCCTGGCGGACGCGCAGCAGTATCCGGCATGTCCACGGAGGGTGGGCTGACGTCTACACTTGATGCGGCATTGTTCGTGTGCCCGCATGTTGTGCACACACAAGTTCACATTCGTCACCAGACAGGTGGTCTTTACAGATTCCCAGGAGTGCGCCAATGTACTGGTCCTGAGTCCTCCCAACACAGCGTGTTTCAACATTGCATGTGCACACCTACCCGTCACACCAGCCCACCTGAGCCATGCGTAACTCCCGCTTCACATGACACATGTGTGTCTCCCACAGTTGTGCTACTCATTTAAGTTGACATCCAATGACAGTGGACTACATGGTCATCTCACGACTGCCGTGTACTTCACACACTCTCATCCTCTCTCATTCGTACTTGTGAAATGAATCAGCAGAGACACATTGTTGCTTCAAGCCATGTATTGGGACTAATGTCCTCTGTGATGCAGTATAGTGAACACTACTGGCAGCGAAGTGCATGTGGAGGATATACTCAGCATGATTACACATAGCATAGGGTGTAGGGGTACAGTGATTAGTTGTTGACTGTGGGATGTGGGTTTCAGAGTTCCAACTGCTTAGCCGTTGGTGTGCTAATGTACATTTGCTAATTACTGTGGTGCTGCTGACTGACACAGACAGTATACATTTAGCCTACCAGTCCGCTTGTCATCATGGGCACAGTGCATCTCAGTTCCATGTTACAGGTTTGCTGCTATGGTTACTCATACACATGTGCGTGGAGGTGACATCAGGGCATGGGCTTACGTGCATGCAAAGGCGTCCCACTTGTTGTTGCGATGTGGTGGGTACTGGCCATGTCACAGTCACTGGGCTCATGTTGTTGGTGGATGCACTTGGTGTCCATGCAAAGGTCCTGGCACGGACGTTCAGAGGGAGGTGTGGTGACAGCTCTCACATACTGCAGCAGGACGATTGCTGTCCACTGACCGGTGCATATGTTCATGGGCGCAGGATCCATATCATGGCATGGTTGTACGTGCAGTTCTGTCCATGTGGTTGCCATACACAAATCCCATGCCTCTGCCTCCCCCTGTTCATGCAGAGTTACTGGATGTGATGAGGTACAGGGTGCATTTCCCAAATAGTATCAGATGTCATGGCAGTGTAGTTGTTGTTGTGGTGTCAGTTGCAGGTTGCATGGTGTAGTAGTTGTACTGGTAACTGCCTAGTCCATGTGTAAGCCAAGCATGGGTACGGTGTGGGACATCATTGCTCAATTGGGGGTCTGGCGACGGGGCCCGACGAATTGACAGGTTGTCAGGAATGCAATACCTTCCAGCAGGGCTTCCATGGCATTGGTGGTGGACATGGTTGCCAGCCAATGTAGCGGATGGTGGCTATCACGGTGTTGGTCGTGAGTTGTCCCTTGTAGGAGCATGATGGGACATGTTGGATGGCATTCGATGTAACTGTAATCCATTATCCGTCGTGGTGGAGGCACAGTGGTCCCATTGCAGTGTGGGTCCGATAGTCGCCACATACGCCATGCCCCCATAGGCTGAACAGGCCCTGTCGTGGGCGTCCAGGGGGTTGGAATAGTTGTAGCAGGTCCGCCCTTGGACATGCCGGGTTGGAGAGGCATAACTCCACAGGATAGTAGAAGGGACACCTCCGACAGTAGAAGACGGGGATGACGCAGCTGAACAATGCGATGCGGTAAGTTAGTCGGTAACTTACGTTCAGCAAGGCCAGATTGTCACATCCCAATATCTGTAGCAGGTTATGTTTGTACAGCTTGATCTGTCCGGCGTAGTTGGGTAGGTGTGGTGCAAGTGCCATTTTGCTGCAGGGCGCTGTGGTGGCGTGCTCCGGCTGTCTGTGCAGTCTGCAGAGTGCAACCTCCGATGTTGCTGGGAATTCTGTAATGGTCGTAGGGAGGCAGGACTTGTGTTATATTGGCTTGTGCGGAGGACACGGGCCCTCATCCCACATGCTTCTCTGAATGGTCAAGGTCAGTGGTGTCTGACTCCTTCCAGATAACTTGCATGTGAACCACATGGGGGAGTGTTATCATTTCTTCTTTCCGTTCTGAATGTTCTTTGGTGTTATGCGCTATCTGCCCTGTGGCCACTTCCCTCTGCATGCCTGTGTTGGGCTTTGTTTGGTGCAATTACTGTTTTCTCCGGCTTGTTTAGTCGGGATGTGGTTTCACAGTGGGAATGGAAGGTCATTCGGTGCTGTCTCCTCTCCCGTGTGTGGGCAGCAGGCTGCTTTTCCGCTGTACGTTGGGCCTTGTGTTATAATTGGTCCCACCTGTTGTCTGTCCCCGGTATCTTTGATGTCACGTATTGCATGTCTTGTTATTGGGTGCAGGGTGGCACCGGTAGCTTCTGTGTGGTACTGGCGTACCTTTGCCCGACGGGGTCCATATTCTGATGGGTGATGTTGCCTCCGCTGTGTGCTTCGCCGTGTTTTGCACACAGGGGTGTGTCCTAATGTGGCGTGACGTCACTGACATGTTCGGGTCAGTTGTGTGACGTCAGGTTGGCAACGGTGAATTGCCGGTTGGGGACATGACTGTGGCAGGGCTGTCACGTGACATGTGCGTTCTAGGTGGTGCTGGTGTGTGTGGTGTTTGGTTGTGACCCTGTGTTGTTTGTGTGCGGCGCATGCATTGCGCTGCCGTTGGCCTCTGTGTTGTGCGCATGTGTGGTTGCAGTGGTGGATGTGTCGTGTCCACGCAGGGGTGTCGGGGTGGGGGCCATATACAGTTTTCCCACCCTTGCACTGTGTGCGCTGTTTGCGTGCCCCAGTTGTGTGTCTGCCTACCTGCGTCGCCGCGGTGCGTTGACTCCTGGGTGCTGCATCAGGTAGAGCATGGGGAGGGCCTGCAGTGCTGGATTCATGCTCGGGGGGTCCGCCTCTTTGCTATCCGTACTGTGAGTTCGGTTTTCCGCCTTGCTTTCACGTGCGGTGTCTCTTAGCCGGAGGAACTGTTTGGTTCTGGCATCGTAATTTGTACGCCGGGCGGTACGTGATTTCGTCGGGCGTTGTGTCTCCATTAGGCTGCGCCGCTCCGT
Source organism: Calotriton arnoldi (assembly GCA_963921515.1). Classification (NCBI taxonomy): domain Eukaryota; kingdom Metazoa; phylum Chordata; class Amphibia; order Caudata; family Salamandridae; genus Calotriton; species Calotriton arnoldi. The sequence goes on from CAWUFW010002898.1 coordinate 904,652, forward strand.
GGACGGGCGCACTTTGATGGCGGAGGGCGTAGCTGGCTCACGGGCGGTGTTTGGCTGTCTTTTCGCATCCTAATTGGGCGGGCGTGTGTGCTGTGGCGGGCGGACGGTAACTGGTGCTTTTTGCATCCGCCAGCACGGCGGTGGTGCTTCCGCCCGCCATCCTAATGGGCCCCTAAGTATTTATGATTTTACATTGTTAATTGTTGTAAATAATTTATTATTAATTAGTTATTAATTGTTTGTTAATTATTAATAATTAATTGGTAAATATGTAAATTGTTTTATTTTTTTAGGAGCGGGTTGTGGGTTTACATGGGAGTAGGGTGGGAAGTAATTTAATAATAATTAATGTATTAATCTTTTTAATTATTTAATATTTATGTATTTAAAATGTTATATTGTAAATTGTGGTAAATAATATATTGTTAATTATTTATTAATTGGTTATTAATAATTATTAATTATGTTATTTGTGTCATTTTTTTAAAAGCAGGTTGTGTGTTGATAGGGGAGTAGGCTGGGAAGTAATTTAATTTCAATATATGTTTTTAATTTATTTATTATAACATTTATTTTAAGTTGTTTTATACTGTTAATTGTGTGAATTAAATTATTATTTATTGTTTTTAAATTGCTTGTTAATTTTAATTAATTAATTAATTAATAATTAATTATTTTAATAGTGTTATGTTTTAGAACATTGGTGGTGTCATTTATAGGGGAATATGGTGGGAGGCAAATTTTTGATAATTAATTAATTGTTTATTAAATTTTAATTATTTTGCTTCAGTGGGAATAGTAAATTATTCTCCTATGCAATCCAACACTTTTCCTACTGTTGCACTTGCTGGAGTGGGAATAGGAAATTATTGAAATGAAATGAAATTCGTACTTGTAAAGCGCACTGCTACCCCAGCTGGGGTGTCCTGGCGCTATACGCATACCGCTGTGGAACCCTTCCTGGCTATTCCCTGTGAAATGTCCACTCCTGGGCACCCCCAAGGTGAAGCCAGGCATCCCAGCGCTGGTGGGCCGTTGTGGAGATTAAGCAAGCTATTGCCCAGAGTTGCAGAGTGGGACCCATGATTAGAATAGGCACCGAGGCGAGAATTATCAGGTCCGAGGAAATTGAGCCCAAGACCCGCCGAGGCGGGAATTGAACCCTGGTCCCAGGCCAGATCTCTGCATCAGGGTCTGCCGCTCTAACCATTGAGCCACACTTCTCCACTATTCCTCTCCGCTATCCAACACTTTCCCTACTGTTGCACTTGCTGGAGTGGGAATAGTAAATTATTCCCCTCCGCTATCCAACACTTTCCCTACTGTTGAACTCACTGGAGTGGGAATAGTAAATTATTCCCCTCCGCTATCCAACACTTTCCCTACTGTTGCACTTGCTGGAGTGGGAATAGTAATTGTTACCCCTTCGCTATCCAACACTTTCCCTACTGTTGCATTAGCTGGAGTGGGAATAGTAATTTTTACCCCTCCGTTATCCAACACTTTCTCTACTGTTGCACTCCCTGGAGTAGGAATAGTAAATTATTCCCCTCCACTATCCAACACTTTCCCTACTGTTGCACTTGCTGGAGTGGGAATAGTAATTTTTACCCCTCCGTTATCCAACACTTTCTCTACTGTTGCACTCCCTGGAGTGGGAATAGTAAATTATTCCCTTCCGCTATCCAACACTTTCCCTACTGTTATACTTGCTGGAGTGGGAATAGTAAATTATTCCCCTCCGTTATCCAACACTTTCTCTACTAAAGCACTCTCTGGAGTGGGAATAGTAAATTATTCCGCTCCGCTATCCAAAACTTTCCCTACTGTTGCACTCGCTGGAGTGGGAATAGTCATTTTTACCTTTTCGCTATTTAACACTTTCCCTACTGTTGCACTCCCTGGAGTGGGAATAGTAATTTTATCCCCTCCGCTATCCAATATTTTCCCTACTATTGCTGTTAATGTAGTGTAAAATGTGACTGTAAAAGAATAAAAATATTTTTATATTTTAATTTATTATATATATATATTTTATTTTCATTTTTATTTTGCTGATATATGTATATATATATACGTATTTATAATTTTTAATATGTTTCTAACATTTTATAATTTATTATAATAATTATTTATTAATATTATTAAGTAAATACATATATATTATATTTTATATATATGTATGTTTAATTTTTTATTACATTATATTTATTATTACTCATTTGAAACATGTTATAATAATTATAACTATCTTTTTTAAATTATATGTATTATTTACTTTATTTTATATTATTTTTTAAACATTTAAAAAAACGATATTTTTAACAACGATATTTTTAACAACGATGGGCCCGATTCACAGAACTAACTTAAGACAAAATCCTAAACTTACTACCATTTTGGTATTCACAGAAGGCACTTACTCATTTTGGTATTCACAGAAGGCACTTACTCATTTTGGTATTCACAGAAGGCACTTACTCATCAATGTGAATACCAAAATGAGTAAGTTACTCAAAATGAGTAAGTTACTCATTTTGGTATTCACAGAAGGCACTTACTCATTTTGGTATTCACAGAATTGATGAGTAAGTGCCTTCTGTGAATACCAAAATGGTAGTAAGTTTAGGATTTTGTCTTAAGTTAGTTCTGTGAATCGGGCCCGATATTTTTTACAACGATATTTTTTTTTCTATATTTTTGTACCTACCATGATGTAGATAGGATGTCGATATTCTTGACATCGATATTTAGGTCCCGATATTTTGGGACCTCGATATTGTGGTCGTCGATATTCTGTCAGTGATTCTTTCAGATAAAGTGCGTTTTTTTTGTTGCAGCCAAACTAAACTCGCCTAACCATAGACACACACTGATACAATACAAATTCTCATGATGCGCCTACACTTCGCCTAGTGGCTGGCCAAACTTGATCCATCCAGATCCTCCAACTGCCTGAAGTGTAGAGCTGCTGACGCTGACTTCACCCACTTAGCCAAGAACTGTGGCTTCGTGGGAGACTATTGGAGGGCTACCTTCACTCAGCTTTCTGTGATTATAGGGACGGACTTGGCTCCAGATACGCTGCTAGCTTTGCTGGAGTATGACTTCCCTGACAGGTATGTCCTATTCCATGGTGATGATACCCGATTTGCTGATGCCTCCCTCATGGATCATTTTGCTTTACGGCACATCCACAGTGCTCTATGAGCAAAGGTCTCCTCATAGCCATTAGCTCCCAACGACATTCTCCCCCTGACACTGTTAATCACGGACCCAGATGGATGGTGATTGGTGTCCAAGCTATATCATGCATGCATAGCCCTGTAGCCCTCCCGCGATTTGAAACTCAGAGAGGTGTGGGAGCACAAGTTTGGCAGACCGCTTTCAAACAGTGTGTTTTTTTTGTTGCAACCAAACTAAACTCATATCACCTAACCATAGAAACAAACTGATACACTACAAATTCTTATGACGCACCTACACTTCGACTAGCACTCTGACCAAACTTGATCCATCCAGATCCTCCAACTGCCTGAAGTGTAGAGCTGCTGACGCCGACTTCACCCACTTGGCCTGGCACTGCGGCTTTGTGAGAGACTACTGGAGGGCTAAATTCACTCAGCTCTCTGTGATGATAGGCACTGACTTGGCTCCAGATCGGCTGCTAGCTTTGCTGGGGTATGTCGCTGATGTACCACGTGGGGTACATAGATTCACAGCAATAGTGCTACTGTTGGCAAAACAAGAGATTGCACTTCACTGGGGCAGTAGGCGTTGTCCTTCCATTCCTGACTGGTTGTGCAGCATGATGCATTGTGACTCCACCAGTGAAATATATGCCACAATTCAGCCCCCTACTTCGTGGCCTGAGACATTTGGCAGCTGCTTAGAAAGACTACCTTCTACAACACAAAAGTCATGATTTGGACTAGAGGAGACACTGAGATGTATGACACCACTGTTTATTGCTTTATAAGTTCATCTGCCCGTAAACTTGGTTTGCTACTTGGTCCCCGGGCTACTACCAATTTTGGGCCCAATTAAAATTCGGGCAGGAAGGGCTCTGACCGTCGGTCGGAGCCCCCCTCCCCGCATTGTAATCTGCTGTTCGGATTCCCTTTCGACCGAGCCATTTTGATGGGCTCGGTCAGAAGGGAATCCAACTCGGATTTCCGAATGGCTTCCAGCCCGTCCGCTATCCGGAAACCCTGCAGTAATCCCCCGGTGGGCTCTTTCCAGCCGAGGGATTACGATGGCAGTTTCCCACTGCCTTTTTGTGCCGGCCTTTCCGGCACAGAAAGGCATTAGGAAACAGCTTTGGTGAACCCCAGCAAGGCCCCCATGGGTGCAAGACCGCTGAATAGCGGCCTAGGGGGCACCTATGGTGCCCCCCTGTTGATCTGCACCCCTGCTCTTTGCTATGAGAGCATGCATTCCGTTTGGAATGCATGCTCTCATAGCAAAGTATAGGATTGCGACCAAACAGGGTTCGGTAGCATCCTAATTCCTGGGCTGGAACCGACGACTGGGGGTCATCCGGTTCCAGTTCCAGAACGAGGCCGGACGAACTTGGGTCCGTCCGGCATCGTAATCGGCCCCTTTGTCTTCTGTCTTCTCTCTCTACGGACTGTACCGATTGCCACGCTATCATATATTGATCTTAATGTATCTGCTCATATTTCCTTTCGCCCGATGATTAATTACTTATCATTGTTCTCCACTTGTGCCCATGTTTTGGTTTGCATGTGCTGTCTATGGCCTTACTTTATGCAAAATGATAAGTACATTTTTTTTTTCTAAAGCCATTGTGGTAAAAGAAGTCCATATTATACAAGGATGTCAGGCTAGTAGATAAATGTTCAGATAATGTTAGGCAGATACAGAATGTCAAAACTCTTCGGAAATGTTATAAAGAGCTATTTTAAAAGTGAAAAAGATTCAGGAAGACAAGAAATGGTTGGATTTGTTTGATGCCTGCACTCACAGAAATCCTACGAAGTTCTGGCAAACACAAAACAAGAAAGAACAAGCATTTGCAATGCAATAGGTCTCGCATTTACGTGAGTTTAAGCTATTGACATTGTAAATGACAATGCCTTTATTTATGATTTAAAAACCGAAACATAAATAAAAGGCATTTTCATTTACAATGCCAATAGTTCAAACTCGTGTAAATGCGAGACCTATTGCATTGAAAATGCTTGTTTAATCTTGTTGCACTTGCATTGAGGTCAAAGGAAGAGGTCAAATGTCAGGCCATGTCTTCTGACAAATTGCTGCTTACTTTTTTGATACGGAAATTGGCGTTTGCTTTTCCTTACTCCGATTACAATATCAGGGAATTTGGCAAGTAAAACAAGTGGCAACCTTGTTGGAGTGCAGAGAGTCTAAAAGGGTAGGGTGCAGGATAGTAAATAATCTCTAACATACAACTAAACTTACCTGTAAGTGAACTATACAAATACTAAAACAAAACATTAACAGTAAGACATAGCTGGCAGGGTCAATGGGTGGTGCAAGCTGCAGTGGTCTCCTGACGGGGGCCCTGGCAATTATTTTGTTACAATTAAGCACTGATATTGATGAAATTATTTGGAGTGTTTTTATAAACATTGACCCTGTTCAAAGAATAATCGTGCTGCATATGTATAAAAAGACATAGCAAAATTAAGAAAACATAATAAAAATAGGTGTGCGCCATCGTGTCTGCGGTGATGTGGGTGGGCCAAGTTGTAAAATGATCCCTCTGATATTGAACTGCTCTTGGAAACGTGGCCCACTACACTTGGGAAAAAGGGAGTGGCAGTCTCAATGTACTGGTGAGTTTCCCTGTGCTTGGATTTTCAAAATGGGGCCCTTCATTGGTTTGAAGAAATCATTGCTCTGCAATAGGACAAATTAAAAGGGAGAACCACCGGACAGACAGCCTGCTACTTACCTCCCAGCCAATTGGATGAGATATTCTTCAGCAGGGTAACAGCACGCAGAAGAAGGCGATGAGTAGGTCGGTGAGCGAGCAGATGAAGATGTTGGTGACGGTATGCATGGCCTTGCTGCGGGTCACCACGTACAGCACCAAGGTGTTGCCAAAGAGCGCAAAGATGAGCTCGCAGAGCAGCACGAAGGAGAGCTTGGTACTCGGAGGCAGCTCCGGGATGTAGACCAGCGGCTCCAGCTGGAGGCGCTTGATGAACTCCCATCGTTTCATGTTGTTGTCACGCAGAAGGCGGACGAACTGTTCCAGCGTAATGTTCAGAGACTGCATCAGGGACCGAGTGTAGAGGGCAACGTTTGCTCAGCGTTGATCTTCATCACCCTGTAGGCAGAGAAGTGTGCCCACAGAGTTTGGAGTGCAGCATCCCCACAGAAGATGCAGACAGTACGTTAAAACCTGCGCTGATTCTCCTGGTCTTCCTCCTGTAGTGGCGTAGAGATCGCCAAAGAAACGTTTCTCGGGCAATAGACCGTGCACTCACTGGTGTCCTCTCACCCCTGTGTCCCAGCTCATCGTTACTTGGAAAATTGCACTTTGATCTGAATTCAGCAATAGTTTTCACTGCGCGTTGTTATAAGAGTTCCCTTGCAACTATCCAAACAAGTTCGCAATCATGCCTTTTCGTTTACTCTTCGTCATGCCAGCTATGTCTCACGTGCACTGTAATCACTGTAGTTAATGAAGACCATCATTTGCAATGCAATAGGTCTTGCATTTACGCGAGTTTAAGCTATTGGCATTGTAAAGGACAATGCGTTTTATTTATGTTTTAAAAACCAAAACATAAATAAAAGGCATTGTCATTTACAATGCCAATAGCTCAAACTCACGTAAATGCGAGACCTATTGCATTGCAAATGATGGTAGGCATCACGGACAACGGGCGGGGTGATGGGGAGGGAGACGGCACGGACAATGGGAGGGAGGGCGGGGGGTAAACATGGCATGACAACGTGAGGGAGGGGGGGTAAAGAAGGCACCAAAGCACGGCTTGCCTGCAGTAAGAGAAACTGAATAACGAAAGTAGTGCTCACAGTCTAAATAACACGTAGTGTGAAACAGATGAAGGAAAGGGGCCACTTGCCATGGGAGGTAACAAATGAAGAGGAGGCGATACTAAGGAGGGACTAAGAAGCCTACTAAGGAATCAGAAGCCAGCATTTAGGACAGAAAATGACACAAGCCAATGGTAAATATGGGCGGAGAGTGTGTGGGGCTTCTATTCGTTACTCCACCACAACAAGTCTCGCAGAGCAACGCATGCGCGCTGGCTCAGGCTCGACCTAAAAAGGACAAACACAAGTGTGTGGCAACAACGTGCCACACAAAGCATTTATATCTCACATTGTTGCACTCTTTAAGGGCACCTTGTTGCAATGTGAGGGGTGCACACATACAACCAAAAGTTTGGCTCCTTCCTCGTTGGTGTTTACCGTACAGCAAGTAAAGGAGATAATCAGGAAAAGCAGACCCGATAGTGCCCTGGGCCCAAATGGCCTGCCTGCTGCCTTGTACAAACATGACATAGTTTGCTGGGATGAAATATTCCATTGTTTATTTTCATATTGTCTGGCCTCTGTGACTATTCTGCATTCTTGGCATGGCTCAATATAACATCCATTATACAAAAAAGGTTCAACATCGAACCCAAGGAGCTACAAATTAATAGTGTTGTTAGACCTGGAGTCAAAATATTTTGAAAAACTGCTACAAAAAGACTTGGATGTTTGGGCAAACAACTTCAATCTAACACCGTTCAATGAAACTGTATTTAATAAACTAGCTCTGAGTGTGTCCTCTGGCTCGCCATTGGACCCTCTCCCGCAGAGAATATGAAAAGAATTTAATTCAGAACTGTCCCCTTGGCTACGGCAGATCTGCTGCCAATCACTGGATAAAGGAATCGTTCCAGAGAGGTGGAAGCAGGCGATGGTCACTCCATTACTCAAGAAACCCACACTTGATCCCCTTTGCCCATCAAGTTTTAGACCTATCTTCCTGCTGCCATACCCAGTAAAAATTCTGGAGCGAACAGTCAGTAAGTCTCTTTCCCATTTCCTGGAAGAAAGCTATCTGTTAGATGAGGCACAATTCGGGTTTCGTACTGGGCATGGTACAGAAACTGCCCTAGTGACAGTACTCGATAACCTAACAATGCGGGCAGACAATGGCAATTCGACCGTATTGGTATTATTGGACATGTCTGCCGCATTTGATACGGTGAATCATAGCATTTTACTGAAGAGACTTGAGAGTATTGAAGTGAAAGGACTGGCACTGAAATGGCTGAGGTCATATCTGACAGGCAGGCAACAGGCGGTGACAATCCCACCTTTTACATCTCCAAAGACTCCTGTGTGCCATGGGGTACCACAGGGATCAGCAATTAGTCCAATTTTATTTAATATCTACCTGCGCCCACTCATCCCCATTATCAAGTCCTTCGACATTGATATAGTCAACTATGCAGTTGATACACAACTGGTGTTCTCTTTAGGAGGAGACCAGGCAGTCTCTCTGGATAAATTCCAGGAGTGTATGCAAAGTACGACAAAATGGCTCAAAAACAATGCCTTACAATTTAATGGGGATAAAACGGAGATTGTATATTGCTCCACGACCAAAATTGCCCGCCCCTTCCCCTCTGAATTTAGACTCACCAATACAGATAAACTTCTGACTCCGGTTAGTACAGTACGCAACCTGGGGGTCATGCTGGATGATAATCTCCAGTTAGAGTCACAAGTTAATAAAACAGTGGGCACATGTTTCTCTTTAATTAGAGCCTTATGAACAATCCTTCCACTGCTACCCACTACTACCAGGTCACAGGTAGTGAGGAGTGTAATATTGAGCAGGTTGGATTACTGCAACTCACTGTACCTGGATACACCAAACTCAGTAATACTGAAGCTACAAAGGATTCAGACTATAGCAGCCAAATTGGCTCTAAACAGGCAGCGCAGATCCTCAACAACACTGGCTCTGAAGGATCTTCATTGGCTGCCAGTTCGCCAAAGAATACAATTTAAATCCCTATGTACTGTGTTTAGAGCAGTACATGGGCTGGGCCCAAAAGCCTTGCAGAAAAAATTCACGTGGTATGCTCCTAGAAGAAATATCCGCTCAGCAAGCACAAATCTGGTGGTTACTACGAGATTTAAGAAGACTAGGACTGGCGGCAGAGCTTTCGGTGCAGCAGCCTCACGACTGTGGAACGATCTCCCCTTAGATATAAGACAAATCCAAACCCTGCTTCCATTTAGGAAGAGGTTGAAGACCTGGCTCTTCCCGAGGGAGGAGTAATTTTATTATCGTCTGGGTAGGTTTATCTATATGCACACTGATATTAGGATAAGTCTCAGCGCCAGGATACCCGTGGGGTGACAGTCTGCGCTATATACGTTCTTTTTATTTGACATAAGCAACAGCGGCAACCACAGATAATTTGGTGCCTGTACCCATGCTGTTTGAGAAGGCAATACAAAGAAATCTACATTATATACATGTTTTGTCTATTTCAGCTCGCCATTTGACTGAGTTGACAGATACTACCTGTGGAAAAAATGGATAGTTGGCTCATCTCTCCACATTTACTTCGTGCTACCCAGCTGCTTTATTCAGATACCTGGGTCAAGGGCAAGCTTGGTTAGTATCCATTAAGATTTACACACACGGACGCCTCAAACAATGTGCGTGCTCAGTCCTTTGCTTTTCAATTTGTACAGCACGGATTTGAGCTGGCATCGCGATGCTTAAATGTCCCATTGTCCGAAAATTGGTTCTCAACATATCGCTTCCCTCCAGTACGCAAAAAACATTGTCTTACTAAACCACACTGCTGGCGGCCTTCAAAAATGATTCAATGCCCTGAAATCCTTTTGCTAGCTGAATCTTTTGACTGTCATTCTCGATAAAACAAAACGTTTTGTATTTGGCAGGAAGAGACTCAATCAAACACGGCTTGTGGCATTTAGGCAATCAAATAGTTGATAAGAACTCAAAATATAAATATTTGAGTGTTTGGTTCAATGAGAGAGGTGGTCACCAACCATATCTACAATTAGCTTATTATGAACAAAAATTAATGCAGTTATGTTTTGGCCTTCACCCAACATTGGACTTTCTCCCAAGTGGGCCCATTTTAATCAAAGAAAACAGGATGTGGCTGCAAGATTCTCTTAATAGGTTAAACATTCGAAGCTGTCGCCATTCCATTATCTTTTGCTTGAAATTTATCATTCGAAAGTGGTGACTAACTTTATAAAACTCATGAATTAGGTAGAATTACCTTTAGCCCAGATAAATAAGTGGTCCCACAGTGTGCTTTCCAGAACAATCAAACCCCAGTGATCCCACAAGGGTAAATGTGGATCGAATGATGCTATATCACTGTGGTGTGGTTGTACAATCCTTACGCCTCATAACAAGTTCAATCATGAGGTCTGTTCTGCACACTCCTACCTTTCAAGCCCTCGTAGCTTAAAGTGTACCTATGTAGTAACTTTGTAGATTGTCATTTTACAATGACCAATTAGCCTTAAATGTAAATTTATAATTTCATTGTTTTTTTATAACACAAAATAAGTATGAGTAACATATTGGACTTACACCTTTGTAACTTTAAGAATGCTAATTTCTCACAGATTCACCCTCCTTTCCGCCGTGCTTTTGTTAATCTTTTGTAATGGTTTTAATTATCAATTAAAACTGAATAGAATACCGCCGAAATACCAACACTAGTTCTCTTGGAATTTTAGAGACACAATCTATGCCGCAATTCATCGAGTTGATCACCCAACTAAACCGGCGACCAAACCACATTAAGGCTCTCAAACAACTGATCAAAGACCCTCCCATCTAGCAGGGCAGGTAGTAGGTGTCACGTTCAGCTATGATAACCTCCCCCATATGAAAGCACCTTCACCCATAAATTAGGAATAAACACCTTGGCAATCCACTCCAACCTCCTTAATTTACTGTACAACAGGCCACCCACAAGACACCGGAACCTTACACTCGCAAATCTATGGAGGTCCTTAAATAATATTAGTTAGCAGAATCAAGAACCAATCCCCCTGTGGACATAGATATCATGTCCCTTCACTTTCAAGATGGCGCTAAATCTACTTTTACAGTGACTCACAAACACCTTCAACTATTTGGCTCCTCTCCTACCCAACTGCTGATAAAGGAGGGATAAGAAAATACAGGCTTTTTCAAAACATGGCAAAGAAAATAAAAGGCCTTAATCAAGCTTCTCAGAGAAGAGGGCTGTAAAGACCGATACGAGCTGATAATCTCGCCTACAAGTCAGCTGAGATACCATCAGTCCACAGTATGCAAAATCAAAAGAGGTTGCTTCTCTAAAGGAATTCCTAATATCTCCTGCCCAAAGAAAGAACACTATAGTTGAATCAAAAATATGACGAACCCATCAGCATAAACATATTGCGTCTGTCCATCTCAAACCTTCTATGATACAGTGGCTGACCAATTCAAAATATCCATGATAAGCAAACACAGATTTGCAAATTGGGCATGCACGTCTGCGCAATGCATTGCCTATTCAGCAAAGCTGACTCCTTTTATACCGCACAATCACCCACACCAACAAGTAGTTCAAATATTGCAATCTATCTGATCCGCACAACTCTAGCAACTGGTCACCATACTCTCCAGGCAGCTTATACACTCCTATGTTCACTGATCTGTTCACTCCAAGACATTTGGCTTCTGTACATCTTTCTACCTTTTTTTTTCAAAGCCACTTTATTGATTTTACAGTGAAAGGGCATGGAATTTAAAGCACATTGTAGGTGACATCAGTTCAGATCTACATGATGTGTAGGTTACAATGTATAGAGGACATGCTTCCAGCAATAACCACTTTAGGACAGGTGACTTTCAGCATAAACAAAGTTCCATGAGAAACAGCAAACAACAAATGCATAACTGCTTCATGGGATTAGCATTGTGGATTCCCCTTATGCGGAGAACAGGCATCGAGAGGCCCCACAGATTACTGTATTCTTGGGGCTATCTAAAGAAAGAGGGGGGTATAAGCACCAGGTCGCCAAGATGTCTGTAGTGTATGCTGTCTGGTCTTATTTACGTTCAGAGTGGGAGATCAGCAATGTAACCCAGTAATTTATGGTTGCGCACTAGGCTATACCAAAGGTTGGCCATTGTGACACATCTCAGTCCAGCTGTTCTTCTTGTCTTAAGGCAGTACCTTCCACTTGGGCCCAGTGCTGGAGATCAGCGTGCCACGTCGCCACCAAGAGGGGAGTCTGAGATTTCCACTGAGGGGTAATAGCTCAGCGTGTGAGCAGTAAAGCAAGATCCAGGATTTCGGGTTGCAAGCTTAGCCGTTTTAGGCCGATCGTAACTCCCAATAAGTGCCATCCGAGGGAAGTGGTCAAGTGGCCTATCTTTGAGCCTTGTATATACCGAGAGGGTACATCTCTCTACCTTTAATGCATCTCTGAGCACAGGAAGCCCCCACAGTACTCATAACCATTTACACTAAACCATTACTTGAAAAACCCATATTAAACTCAAAAGATACTGTATATTATAAAACCAACTCAAGTGTTCTGTCCCTGGCTGGGATACTGGAACACTCTGCCTTTGTCGTGGCCTGGAATCCTCAGGATCGTACGTTGCTCAATAATGGCCCACCTCTCGACACCCCCACGGTCTGATTAGATATACACAGACACTATGGAGTGATCAAGCGGGGGAAGGGAAGGAAGGGAACAGCAGGGAGGGAGACCTGTAAAATAAGGACACAGGGATCAGCAAACAACAGTGTAGAATTATTTCCTACCCTTACCCCTCTTCAAATGGTACCTATCTAGGGAACCGTACCTGTAAAGAAAATAAACTTCTCCTCGAAATCGGTTAACCTATATGGTATGTGGTTGCACTCAGTCAGATCTAAAAGAAAAGCATTATAGTCAACTAGTATAGTAACACCCCCTATCATAGTAGTCTCTGGGAATGGGAGCTATAACTATCTAACCTACCATTTAGGTATTTTACGAAGGCTGAAACAGGGGTGCGGAAGAGCTATCCTCCTGCTCACTCACTGCACTCCTGCTAAATAAATACACAAAGAAACAGGCATGACTTCATAGACCACAATGCACCACATACTCTCAGGCAGACACGAAATATATCCGGCACATTTCCCCAATGCTTCTTGATCAAATGGCCATATGAAATGGATAACAAAGAATAAAGGATGGTTTCCCGGTAAGAAACTCCTTGTTTCTTCCTTCGACCCAACTATGTCTTAAACAGTTTGTATCTTGTTTGTGTGGGCGTTTTCCCCGCATGAACCGCTGCTTGCCGGTTCTCCAACGAGAGAAAACGCTCCGGTAGTCACTAAGCCCAACACCGGTTCAGCGAAGTTTTTATCCCTGGTTGCCACCAAGGGGTGAAAAGACTTAGTAACGGCTGGGGAGATTCCTCCCTAGGTGTTGTGCTCAACCAAGACAGTTGCTCCGCAATGAACCTATGAACTTGGTTCAACCAACGGAGCAACGTGAAATACAGCACAACGCCTTCGCCACTCAGGAAAGAGCTGCCTCTTCCAGATAACCAACAAATGAAGCGTGGTGCTCGAAGCACCCTTACCAGCCTCTTCTCGTCACCGGCGCAGCTCCTGCAAAGAGTAATCGGCACCTCTCCGATGCCCCGGAAGCATATTTCAAGGAACTGTCTCAGCGCGTGTTGACGTCACCGACGTCAGACCCGCAAAGGTTCAAGGGGGCTGTAGTTTTCTACTGCTGATATCGCGCTCTAGCGCATCGCTGCAGTGTTCCTCCAGTGCCCCTCCTATGGGACGTGACAGCCTTACAACCAATGCCAAGAATTTTATTTATCTGCTTTAGACCATACGCTTTAAGCCATCAGCTGATTGTGCTTCTGATTGTGCCCTAATGCACAATCAGCCAACTCCATCCCAACTCCTTTAGAAGGATCTCAGGAAACATTTGGATAAGGAAAGTACTCATATTTCTAAACCGCTCAGTGACCTTTCAGCACTGTCATATATTAATATGCCTAGACTAAATGGGAAACATAAACACCTTTGTAAACTTAATTCAGTCATTCCTATGTGACAGATACCAAATAGTATCCTTTAGAGTTGGGGGAACCACCCGGTTCTTCCTTGGCATCACCCTCTGATGCAGCCTTGCTCTTGGGCACGTTTGAAGGCAGCTGTAATATCTTTCGAAGTCTGGAGGAAGAAACGCTGCGAGTAAACTAACCGGAGCAAAGAGTTTAATTTCGGAAAAACTGTTAAAACGCCTTAATTGCAAATAGTAAAATCTACCCACACACAAAACACCAGGTTCTGATGGCTGATTCTCAGCTGGCTCTACCGTCAGAAACTCTGACCCTGCAGAGCATCAAGAACAGAGATGCTGGGATTTCTCCTGCCTAGGACCACCTTATAAGGCATAAAAAGAGCAAAATGCCCCTGTGCACACGAAGAAAACTCTATGAGTGTCAGGGTCTTTTTTTCTGTCTCAGCACCAACCCCCACTTTTGGGGCTTGTTGATAAGACAGCACAAGCATCTGCAATGCAATAGGTCTCGCATTTACGTGAGTTTGAGCTATTGGCATTGTAAATGACAATGCCTTATATTTATGTTTTGGTTTTTAAAACATAAATAAAAGGCATTGTCATTTACAATGCCAATAGCTCAAACTCACGTAAATGGAGGACATATCGCATTCCAAATGCTTGTTTAAAAGTGTGTGTGTGGGGGGGCGAGGGGTCGCAAACAGAAGGTAGCAGAAGGAACACAAACGGGGAGAGTGTGGAGAAGGAAAATTGAGGGTGCGGGTGTGGGAAAGCAAAAATTATGGCACGGTGGCAGAAGGGGCACGGAGGGCATAGGGCAGCAAATGATAGATAGAGCAATGTGTTGGGTAGTGGGAGAATAGCAAATGAGCGAGATCAACGTTAAGCTGGGGGTGAGAGCAGTAGCGGCCCGTGGTGGGAGTGCTGCCGGGCGGTGACGTGGGGCGGGGGAGGAGCTGGGTGGGGGGTAGTAAACTGCGGAATACAGCCGAATAGAGGTAAGTAAACATATAAATAAATAAAACGAATTCCGTTGCGCGCGCTGCATCGCATTTGGTGATGCAGCACGAGCAACGAAATTCGTTTTATTTATTTATATGTTTACTTACCTCTATTCGGCCGTATTCCGTAGTTTACTACCCCCCACACTGCCCCTCCCCCGCCCCACGTCACCGCCCGGCAGCACTCCCACCACGGGCCACTACTGGGTGAAAGCACACCTTTTACGGGTAATCTGAGCTGCGGAGCAAAGCGCAGCGAGCTGCCACTTTGGAACTGGAGAACTGCTCAGTAAAGCGCTCAAATACCTTCCGGTCGGGTTCTCGCTTGCGTTTGCGGGAGAGTGTGTCCAAATAGACATTTGCAGCCAAAGAGTTTCTTTCTTTTTTTGATCCATTTCACAGAGGAACAAATTGAGAAAAGAGGGTAAGAGCCCTTTGTTGAAGTCACGGTTTTTAGCAAGTGAGAGGAGGAGCAAACCTAAAGCATATTCATGTTTAACATAAATGTTCGTTCTGAAAATAAACACGCTAGATCTAGCGAAATTTACATCATGCACCTTTGACCTCCCTAAAGGCATCGCTGAGATGCCCCCTTCTGTCTCCCATGGCCCCTGAAGAGCTCCCCGTTTGCTATGAGTTAAACAAGCCGGTGGTCTCAAGTGTGCATGAGAGACCCTCCTGCCCTCCTGCAGCAAGAGAAACTCATTAAAGAAAATAGTGCTTACATACTAAAGAAGACGTACCATGTAACAACCGAAGTAAAAGGGACAGTCCTCATGGGAGGTTTCATATGAAGACAAGGCGGTACTAAGGAGGGACTAACAAGCCTAATAATGAATCAGAAGCCAGCATTTATGAAGGACATTGACACAAGCCAATGACAAATATGGGCGGAGAGTGGATGGGGCTTCAAGTACATACTCCATTACAGCATGGCTCGCAGAGCAGCGCATGCGCTGCCCAGGCTCGACCTAAAAAAGAATGTTGAGCGGGCCACATCAACATGGCTGCCCTTTTGGCATTCACTTCTGCACGAAGGGCATCTGCTGCACCAGCCTAGAGACCCCTGCCAGGCATATCTATCTAGGACAGGCTATGCTATGCAGGTGGCAGAGGCGAGGGCCTCTACCAACTTGACAGGTCTAGAAGTCATCCCATCTTTATTCTAATGTATGCCCACTGTCCCCGTTTCCCAGCCACAAATGTCTCTATCCTTTTTACTCACGTTTGCTTCCAAGGCAGTGGCTCTTAGGCCTTCATTCTGTAGAAACATCATGTGAGCATTATAATGCGTTAAAGTAAGTGATACATATAGAAATGTAGGTATATTCTAAAAATACACATTTATTTTATTTCTTTAATTGTATTTGCTAAAGTCTGATAATCAAAAAATGAACTCTGGAAAATCTTCGCATAAAGTTGATATAAGTAAAGGTGAAAATTGATTTTGCAGACAAAAAGGCAGTTAATAGGTATGTTCAAGAGTAGAGCTTGTAGGTGCTTTTCATGATAACCTGCCATCAGGTCTGAAGGTGGGTTTAATAGATAACCTTTTTGTAGGTAATGACATCAATTTTTTTAAACCCTTTACCTTTGTTTCCTTTCCATCTCGGCTCCTCATTCTGAAGGTTTCAGTCATTAGAAACTGAAGTTTGCACCAAATGGCTATCACAACTTGTGTGGTAATATCACTGTATCCATAACGTTTTTCGACCCAGGTTGCACCAGCTAATTCTTGTCCAAATTTGTATGAGGCAAACATACAATATTCTGAGATTTACAGTATCTCACTCAGACTTTCAGATCAGAACGACATAAAATATGCAGTATTATCTTGTTATCATCCCATTCTGTCCTGTTAAACACATAGCGATGCAGTCATGCCACACCTGGAAAAAAACCCAAACCCACTGTATTACCACATGATTTTACTGCACCCATCAGAATAAGGGCCTTAGTCATCCATCTTGGCATTTGGCACAGTTTTCTACATGAGTTTTGAGTCTCATTCAGTACAATTCTCTAAATTAGGTTTTGAGTGTCTTTCATGTATTCACTGACTGTACCTTCAGCTAGAGGTGGGTGAAATGCCTGCGAGGTAAACGAAACTTTGGAATTTCACCAGTTTTTTTTTTCTCCATAGAGCAGAATCGGTGCTGATTCGCTCCTCTTGAGTGGAAAAAAAACCCCAAAAGCATAGTTGCTATTCGAAGCAGGATGAGAGGCCGGGCAATGTATTTACCTTGAGGCAATCTATTTACCTAACTGTATTAAGGAAAATACATTGCCTGGATCCCTGACAGTGAACTTCAAAGCTCCTAAAATATTTTAGTGTTAATTCTTTATGTAAATGGAATACATTATTATTATTAGTAATAATAATTATTATAATACAAATAATAATAATAATAATGTAACAAAAGTAATTCAAAGTAATATCATTATATGTAAATAAAATGTTATATTAATGTTAAAATGCAAAAAATATTATTAAAATATTTTATAAATTAAATAAAAATATGCAATATTCTTAGAATTGTTTAACATTAAATTATATTTATTTATATTTGTAACTATTTTAGATAATTTAATTAACATTCTTTCCTATGGAGTTTACATTCAAGTTCCTGCATCCATTATTTTTATAGGAGGCTGCTGCAGTACCAGGAGTTGGCCCTGTCTGGTGCTAGACTTGCTACTTTTCAGTTTTAGTAGTAACTTACACTCATAAATTTGGCTCCCTCCGACTTTTACGTTTAAATCTGTTTATTGGTGTACAGTGCAGTACCACCTACATCCAAAGGCTGGTGGTTTCAGTATACATGAAATTGAGTATGCGAGAAGAAAAACCCAAAAGTAGAAAGAAAACAGGATGCTCCTTTCCCCAACTGAGGCCTCAACACTCACCCCACTCCCTAACCACCACCCCACCCACGCCACTCCACCTCATTTATGATTTCCGCTATTGTCCATGTCCACTTCGATGCAGCCGATCAATGAGTATTGTATGTTCCCCTTGTGCCTGATAGCGCTCGCTGGGAGCGAAGGATATAGCTATGCAGTGATGCTCACAGCTGTGTGGGGGAACACCTTGGGGCACATGGGTTCGCTATATCCCTGCTGGAGGAAGACTATGCACGGTCCCCAAGTTTTCTCAAATGAAGCCAGTTTTGCTTTAAGTGTCGCTGATATCTTTTCCATCCCCAGCAGGTTTCAGAGACGCAGTAACCAAGCCCCATTGGTATTGTACCTTTGCACGAGAATGCCACTATGCATTGTGAGCAGCGCGCCCTGTGGTGGTTGCAGAGGAAGCACCTGCATGACATGCAATGTTCTTGACAGAAGGGACATTTTAACTGTTGCCATGCACCCTAAGTATGAAAGGTCCCCCATCTGCCAGCCCTGTAGATCCTTACAAGTTGTGAGGAGAAGATCAGTATAATTCTGGGCTGCTGTGCGTTCAATCATTGAGCACAGTTTAATGCCAAAGTAGGTGAGGTGGCTTGCTCCTAGGACAAGAGGCTCAGCTCTTGAAAGTTAGCCTGTTTCTCCCCAGGAGTATTGCATTCCAGTACCTGCGACTTTTGCTCATTTACCTTGAACCCTGAGACCCATCCCATAGAGTCCAACCCTCAAAGGAGGGCCGGGAAGGTGATTAGTGGGTTGGTCATTGTCAAAAAGACATCATCTGCATAGAGAGCTATTTTGTGCTCCGTTTCTCCAAATGTGACCCAGGTAATGTGTGGGTTTCTACAGATTGCCTCTGCTAGGGGTTCCATGTAAAGAGCGAAGAGAAGCAGAGACAAAGGGCAGTCTTGAAGGGTACCCCTCTGTATCACAATGGAGCCGATGTCATCCTATTGACTTGGACTTGAGCATCAGGTTGATTATATCCACTGAACACCCATTTCTGGAATTTAGGACCCATTCCAATTCTAGCAAGGACCTCTCTAAGAAAGGGAAACTGTACTCTATCAAACCCCTTCCCAGCATCAATAGATAATAGACTAACAATTTGGTGCAGTAGGTTTTGTCCATGAGGTGCAGAACACATTTCGTGTTATCTGAGCATCCCCTTTCAGGGATGAATGCCGACTGGTCTGGACCTATAAGGTCTTGCATATAAGGAGAGAGTCGCCAGACCAGGATGCCTGTGAAGATCTTCACGTCTACATTGAGGCACAAGATAGCGTGGTATGATGAGTAGGTAGAGGGGTCCTTGCCTGGTTTGGGGATTACTATGATTAGGGCTGTCTGCATTGCTGGGGTGAGCGTTGTCATGTCTGCAAGGGAGTTGTACAACGTAGTCAGTATGGGTGTCAATTGTATGTTAAACATATTGTAG
This sequence comes from Calotriton arnoldi, assembly GCA_963921515.1. Lineage (NCBI taxonomy): Eukaryota > Metazoa > Chordata > Amphibia > Caudata > Salamandridae > Calotriton > Calotriton arnoldi. Next base: position 924,098 of record CAWUFW010002898.1, read on the forward strand.
AAGTCTGCTATAAATCTGTCGGGGACCAGGGCTTTCCCAGTGCATAATTTGGAATTGCCAGTGATGACTTCTTCTACCTTTATGTCTCCCTCCAGCACCTCAGTTTGTGGTGTTGCGAGGGAAGACAGTGCAATCGCGTCTAGGTTGTCTGGGTGGCCTCAGCGTGGGAGGGATCTGTGGACTAAAGTGTGGAGAAGTATATGCGGAACGCATCTGCTATTTCCTCCAGGGTGTAGGATGTGTCCCCTGTGGGAGTGGTGATTTGAGTGACATTATCCCTTTGCTGTTTTGCCCTGAGTTTGCAGGCTAATAGTTTACTTGCCTTGTCCCCCCACAGTATCGTATTTATGCCTAGTGCGCAATAATCCATATTCTGGGGTGAGGCTTTCAGCTGTTGCCTTGCTGCCGTAAGCTGATGTCAGATCTTTCAGGAGCATGATTTTTTGTGTTAGGCCTCCAAGCCGCTCACCGCCTCTTACACCTTCCCACGTTTTGCCCCCCTATCTGTGTTGAGTTTGGTTGCAATGGCTATTAAATTCTTCCTGTAAATCTGCCTTAAGGGCGTCCCATAGTGTAGTAAGGTTCAAGCCTGACTCCTCGTTTTCAGCCATGTAAGATGTAAAACGGGTGCAGATAGATTCCACAACCTCTGCCCAGCCCAAGAGGGTGCCATTTGGTCTAGAGTGCAGTTGTTAAAGGGGCTAATACAGCTCATTAAGCGTGAGGACAGGGAGATTATCCCTATATCAGCCTGATGTACCCTCGGCATGAGTTGAGTCATGGCCAGATAATAGGCCAGTCTAGCATGCGTCTGCTGTGATGCTGAGAAAAATGTATAGTCTCTGGTTGTGGGATGGTGGGTTCGCCATACATCTGCAAACACAAGGAGATGATGGACGGAGCGCTGAAACTTTTCAGACACTCACCTCCAGTCACAGATCTGGGTTGAATCCATCATCTTTCTTTATCTTACTTCGCCACCCCAGTTCAGATCCAGCCATATGCAAATCAGTCTTGACCCTGTTCCTCATGGGAACAGTCCAGCCCAAACTGCCAAGCCAGGTCTTCCCTGGACTGGAAACTAGAATTCTGGGACCGGTTTCGGGGTAACACCCCTCATCAGCCAGGCTAGCTTGAATCCAGTGGCAAAGTGAGCAAGGGACCCCTGCTGGGCATACCCTGCCAACTTAGGGCGAACAAAGCAAACACAAGGAGATGATGGACGGAGCGCTGAAACTTCTCAGAAACTCTCCCCCAGTCACAGATCTGGGTTGAATCCATCATCGCTCTTTAGCTCACTTCGCCAACCCAGTTCAGACCCAGCCATATGCAAATCAGTCTTTATCCTGTTCCTCATGGAAACAGTCCAGCCCAAACTGCCAAGCCAGGTCTTCCCTGGACCAGAAACAAGAATCCTGGGACTGGTTTCGGGGTAACACCCCTCTTCAGCCAGGCTAGCTTGAATCCAGTGGCAAAGTGAGCAAGGGACCCATGTCTGGACATACCCTGCCAACTTAGCGCGAACAAAGCAAACACAAGGAAATGATGAACGGAGCACTGAAACTTTTCAGACACTGACCCCCAGTCACAGATCTGGGTTGAATCTATCATCGTTCTTTAGCTCACTTCGCCACCCCAGTTCAGACCCAGCCATATGCAAATCAGTCTTGACCCTGTTCCTCATGGGAACAGTCCAGCCCGAACTGTCAAGCCAGGTCTTCCCTGGACCGGAAACAAGCATTCTGGGACCGGTTTCGGGGTAACACCCCTCATCAGCCAGGCTACCTTGAATCCAGTGGCAAAGTGAGCAAGGGACCCACTTCTGGGCATACCCATCCCACTTAGGGCGCAAAGTGCTGTGGCAACAAATGATGGACGGAATGCTGAATGAATCAAACATTCATCTGCCAACCCAAGGTTTTTGAGGCACTCACGAGTTGCCTCTAAGAAAACTCCCTTTTGCCCTGTTCCGTGCACCGATCGGTCAAGGTCTTTGTCCATCACCATGTTGAAATCCCCACCTAGGAGTATCTCCAAATCTGGGATTACCAGAATCTGAGACAGTGCTTCATGGAGAAAGCACTCTTGGTTATCATTTGTGGCATATACATTGCAAGGTGTGAATGTTCATGAATGGTGCAAATATGTGTATCTTTAGCAGTCTGACTGGGATCTCAGCCACAGTAGCACATATTTGCCTATGAATGTGTTTACTAGCTTAATGGCCAGCCCCACCTGTTTGGCCGGTCCAGAAGACAGAACCTGTCAGGCAAACCAAAGCTGCGTCCAGTTCTTCTTAAGCAGATGGGTTTCTTGCAATAGATATGTCACACCCTAGGCCCCTAGTATTCAAACTAAGGACCCACAGTATTAGGCATGAGTGGGATTGCCGTGCGTCCCCACCTGTGCGAGGGGGTGTTTTTATGTGTCGCTAGCGCCAGTATGTTATAGGAGTTGTGACATGGTGTTGTGGTGTGGTTACCTAATTACCTTGGTAATAAACAACAAATATTAACAAACTTTCACTCCCTCCCAACCGGAGCAATCCATAAGGATTGCGGCTCAATAGTATGCCAATACAGTCCGTAGTCCATCTTACCAGTCACCAGTGTGTCACGTGGCTCCTCTCCAGCCCGGTCCCGGTAAGCTATTGCATAACGCTTATGTTCAGTGTCCCGGCCCGCTCAGCTTGGAGGTGCCAAACTGGTAATCATGTTCACACAGTCCGGCCACCTGGTTGTTAGCCTACAGCTTGTTCTTGAATGCTTGTCCTTCTCTCTGCATCTCTTCCTCTGAGGGTTTTGCCATTGATGCCTTGGGCGTTCCCTCTTGGGCGATGTGGCTGGTTGTGCTGTTGGGTTGGTCAATTCCGAAGGTCAATGACTGTGGCCGCCTCTACAAAGGAGCAGACCATGCGTGCCTCTCATTCAAGGTGGAGAGCTGTCACAAGATGTGTGCCCAGCGGTACTTTACTGATTTACTTTGAAGAAAATTAGTTAGTGGTTTGAGTTGACGACATCTTGTAGAGTGCTTAGAGTCAGGTCTTGGTAGAAGTATATCGTAGCAACTTCAGATTGGATAGAAGTCATCTGGCGAGTGGATACCATTGTGGCTTCCTTCTGGTGGTAGTAGCGAAGTTAAGTCAAAACATTCCCGCGGGGCCCCGCCGGGGCGCAAGGCTTTGTTGACCCTATGGATCCAACCAAGTTGTATGTCAACTATCACAAGATCGGGGAGGACCTGATGGAATAGACATTTCATATACATTTCAATGTCCCCTTTCTCCACGGGACTCGGAGGATGCAGATGTTGAATCATCTAGATCTGTTCTCCAGGTTCTCTAGGTGAGCCTGCAGCATGAGGTTTTTGTCTCACAAGTCAACTAGTTCCTGTCTGTAGACATCTAGCTCTCCCTCCTGTGCGTCACTGGCATCTTCCAAGATGGAGATCTCCCAGGTCTTGCCACATTTAATTAATGTCTTTTGAAAATTCTGTGCAAAGGAGGGTAATGTCTTGGCAAAGTTTATCGAAGAGTTCCTCCATGAACGTCCTAGTTAGTGGGGGCTCCACCCTTGCCAGATAGGTGCCACGTGGTGTGGATTCTCTGCTCTATCCCTCTTCGGGGCTTTGCTTGCATTGGGTGTCCGGATTAGGCCTGGGAGGAAGTTGCTGTGTCCCTTCCTTGGGGTGACAGAGCCTGTCTCTACCCCACCCTGCAGGTTTCAGGATGCGCAGTTGCTGCCGCAGCGGGTTATCAATTATGGCAGACCTCTTGGAACCTGGGGAGGCCCAGGTGTGGTCAGGCTTTAGACTCACCACTGGGTAGCAAGGTCTCCACTCGGTGCCTGGACCAGGCCCACGCTACAAAAGAGGGGGACGAGTCTCTCCTCGGAGGCCACCACTCACACAACAGTCAGGCAGCCGCCAGTTCTCAACTCCCGTCACAGAGGAGAGGATGATGACAGTGCAAACCCCAGTGAGGTCTCCTCCAGTCTCGGCCCCTGCTAGCCTAAGGCGGTGTCCCAGATGCTTCCACATTGCTCTGACCACACTACTCCAAAGTTTCTCCACACTCTGGGGCCCCGTGGGGTATCTCTCAGTCCTAGTGAGCAGGCCGGTGTCTAGAGTCCAGGACCCCTCACTGCTCTACCACGGCTCCGGTGGCCCTCAAGGTTGATCTGGGGGCAGCTTAGATGAGAGGCACGAGCAGAGGTGGTAGTTTCACTTTACTCCGGGCTGGCTCTTAGAGATGTGGGTGCTGGGGCCGTGCCGGCACTAACGGCGGGCCTCACCTGCTCACCGATGCATTCCGTTTGTTCAGGCCACTCCCACCAAAAGCTCTGGCTGTTGTTTGGTCACCTCCAGGTCCCAGGTGGAGAGAGAGCCCTCGCCGTTACCCGGTAGAAGGAGATCTGCCTCCGGGCATTGTCCACATCCCCCAAGCTGAAGTCCATGGTCCAGCAGCTGCGTCTCAGAGGGAGACATGATGCGGCCGTGTGGGGATCACTCCAGCGGCTTCTCAGAGGGTGTCAGCGGTGCCAGATTGTCTCACCCCACTTCGGTGAGGGCTCCGGCTATCAGGCAAAGGCAGCCAAAGCTAACAATCGGGAGGCCAGCCACGGAGCAGAGGAGAAACACTCCTACTCCACTGCCATCTTGGCCCCATCCCCTCCCTCTCACTTTTCAGGGGGTGGAGAAATGTAAGTCTACATATTTGAGTAACTTTCCATTCGGATTTTGTGAATAGCCAAAAGTAGTAAAGTTACTCAAAAAGTACACATAAAGTTACATGTCTAAATTAGTCACAAGTGTTGCTTATACTTGTGAATAGACCTTGTCTCTTTCCGTTTAAACAGAGCACCACAACTAATCACTGCTGGGAATCAAGGGATAGTAAAGGCCAAAACCAGGATCCGTGGCAAGGTCTGGTTCCTGTACTTGGACAAGAAAAGAACTAATCAACGACTGCAGCAACAGGCCCGAATGAATATGTTCCTCCAATCATCACACTGTACATGATGTCCATCTCTTGGGCTCACGCTCAGTTTTTGAAGCCTTCCAGATGAAAACATATGCTAGTTTTCATCAACAATTTCACTAAGTATCTTATAGTCAAAATCTTAAAATCCATTGCTGATAAAGTTTGAAAAAAATATTATAGCTCCTCATGTTCTGAGGGAAACATCTGAACATTTTGATTCCCTGGTGATAAAACACATGAAGATCACCCCAAGATGGTTTTAAATCAATGGAGAGGAAGAACATTTCATAAGAATATTTAAAAAAGGGTTCTGGATATCTCACACCGATAATGTAATGCTCACTTTTCTCTTGCAATATTGAAACACTCCTCATTCCTCAAACAAATGCTATTTCCATATTCATGGAAAGAAACGTCGTTGATTCTGCTTCATGGATCTGAGGGCCATATGTATCAAGCCTTTTTCCCGTTTGCGAATGGGAAAAAGCCTTTTGGGATGTATCATCCCAAAAGGCCATCGCAAAATAGAGAATTGCAAAATTTGCGATTCTCTATTTTGCGAATGCAATTAAGGAATTGCAAATTGCGATTCCTTAAATGCAATTCTGGAAGCATCAGAAATTTGCTATTTGGCCTTAGGAATTGCAAATTACCACCAACTTCAAGTTGGTGGTAATTTGCGATTTTCTTTAAAAAAGCACTTTTTTGATTTTTTAAAAGTGCCATATGTCGCACATACATGCCCTTAGGGCATGTATGTGCACAAAATGTGCACACATGCATATTTCAGGGGTGCAACAGGGTGTCCTTTTGGCACCCTTGCAACCTTGAAATTGCATTCTCACTTTGCGATTCTCTAATTGGTAATCGCAAATTGAGAATGTCTTCCCATTCATTCCTATGGGCCTCCTAGCCCATAGGAATGAATGGGAAGGTATTCCTTATTTGCGAATCTCAATTTGCGATTCGCAAATAAGGAATATGTAGGATTCGCAACATTTTTAGCAAATCCTACATACATTGCATTTTGCGATTCTCTAATTGCGATTCGCTAAAAATCGCAATTTGAGAATCGCAAAACTCCTTTTTGATACATATGGCCCTGAGATCCCCCAGCACCCCAAACTACGTCCTCCTGATGGGCAGAGAACAATGGAAGAATGGGTCTAAAATGAAGATCTCGTTGTAGCAATATCTCAGTTAGTGACTGGGTACTAATTAAAGACAGACTACCTTGACGTGAGAGTGACAACTGCAAAATGGACAAAGTCAGATGGAATCAGGAAAGAATTTTCAGAAGTATTACTTTCTTTATAACGACTTTCCAACTCATGGAAGAGGAGCAGCATCACAATAAAGCACCCTCATCTCCTATAAAAGGCAATGATACTATGAGTGGTGATGATGAACTACAGTTTCTAGAATATTTTCTCAATAGACAGTAATTCCCCAGTCCAGAACCAAACGATCGCTCATCCCTTGATGACCATCACAACACTGTCCCAAATAGTGACATTCTCTCCCAAAGTTGAGGATCCCCAACCCACTACATTTTACGACCACCGTCAGCCCCTAAAGACTGTTTGCTAAAATGATGGACATGACCTTAGTATTCTTGATCTTGACATTGTTGATTGTGGAAGGTATATAATGTTCACAGAAGGTGAGGGTTCTCTTCTCTATGGTACAGTGCGTACCCGACATTCCTTCTACATGGAATAGGTTCATGGTTCTTCCAATTAAATGGTGCAGGTTTACCACCAATGAGTCTGTGTTGTGTGCTAGTGCTGTGTATGCACCGTTGCGCACAGATCCAATACTCCCTACTCCCCTTGCAGGTATGCTTCCCTCAAGGAAGGTAAATGAGTGTGGATGTCTCATTTTTTGGTTACACCTCCACCACCCACCACACGTCCCACCCACATTCAGGGAGTAATTCTCTCAGGAAATGTGAAAGACCACAGTTACTGAGCAGTCTTTCTTCAGTGTCTCCCTCGCCTCATTTCTTGGATGCTCTGCCCCTTCCATCAGTGGCCGTGCGTCCATTAGGGCACTGGGGCGTTGACCCACAAGCCACGCCCGCCCCGCCGACTCCCGAGGCGAGGCAGTCATTTAGCAGAGGCTCAGCTAAGCTCCCTCACCTGCTCTGTCTGAAGGGGGTGGGCGGAACAGCCAGCAGGTTGACTCCCGGCGTCATGCTGACTGACATGTCATTGTCAGACTCAGCAGGCCAGGGGGTGGCGCGGAGCGCACAGCAGGCAGCAGTGCGCATGTTGGGTTTGGGTCAGAGAATTTTTCCGACCAGCCCAGTCATGCGCACTAGTGTTTGCTGTGGCTGGCGGCTGCGCATTAGGAGAGCGAGGGTTGATCAATGCCGCAGCCCTTGGTCTCCTAATGGGTGGCGAGTATCCCTGCTAAGCCAATCCTTGTGCTGCTGGAGCAGCGTCTGTATTGGCTGAGAGGGGTTGCCACACACGCGCCAGCGCCAGCAGCATCAGGATTGGTGTATAGTTGCCGCCGGCGGGTGACACTAGTTTTCTAGCTAAAATCCTAGAAGAACAACATAACCTTCCTGTTCCATCTGGTTTCCTTATTAAACTTATGAAACGTATGAAAAATTGTGTTACATAATAACATTTTTACAGTTTGATAATGAACATGACACTTTCTTCATTTTAGATGGCATTGAGGAATTTGAAGCTTTCATTGATTGGGTAATATTTGGATTGAAGAAGACAAAGGTAAATTGATTAAAAACAATTTTCAACACAACAGGTAAAAATACCTGCCTGCTCACTTTGCCACTGGATTCAAGATAGCCTGGCTGATGAGGGTTTTGAACCCGAAACCGGTCCCAGGATGCTTGTTTCCGGTCCAGGGAAGACATGGCTTGGCAGTTCGGGCTGGACTGTTCCCATGAGGCACAGGGTCAGACTGATTTGCATATGGCCATGTCTGAACTGCGGTGGTGGAGTGAGCTAAAGAATGATGATGGATTAAACCCAGATCAGTTGACTGGGGGTGAGTGTTTGATTGGCTCAAACGTTCCGTCCATCATCCCCTTTTGTATCGCTTGGCTCTATTTCAAAGGCTGCATTGCCAATATAGATAAATGCACCGTTTACGGTTTCTGTTGTCTCTCCCTCGACCTTCAGCGGTCATAAGTTTCGTATCAAAAGTTGGAGAGAGGAGCGATGTGGGTGAGTGAGCGCGCTCGGGGGTTGGAGTGGGTCAGTGCAGCGCATCTTGTAGACCCTTTTCACTGTACTCTGCTAGTATATTCCATGCATGCACTTCTATCTCCATAGTCCATACTCTCTCTGTCCTGTCTATTACACTCGTATAGGCACTCTTACGCCTCACCACTTTAAAATGTCACCAGCCGCCACTGCCTTCCATGCTTTCTCCCTTTGATGTGTACCTCCTCCAAGGAGGGTGGCGGTCTCGCAAGTAGGGGGCTGAATATAGCTCCTAGGGGGCTGAACTCCCCTTACAGAGTCTTCGTTTATAGGGGCAGCTGGCACAGTTACTGGGCACTCTCCTTGTTCTGGGATGCCCACTTCAGTATACACCAACTCCAAGGGGGAGGTGAAGGATGAAGTCAGACACTATTTTGGTCCCTCCTTCCCTATTAACTGCCTCAAGCGCCCTGAAAGGCTGATGGTGCAGGGCTGCGAGGCCAGCTGTTTTTGCTATACCTACCCTCCAAATATCACAATTCTATTTCTGGTGCTGACAATATAATCTTTTCACAAGCAACAAATCAAGCTTCATCATCCTCATCATTATCATAAAAATAAATAAAATGTTTCTCCATAAAGAGGAGGCGCTGAATCTAACACAGCCTGTCTCCGAGGCTGGACGCCAGATCCGAACTGAGCCAGGCCACCCTTCCAAGATTGCTCAAAAATATTTCATGCATTAGCATACCAACAGAAGAAACCAGCAATTTATAGGCCCTTTTTGCAAAGAGGCATGTAAAATAAAAACAATAAAAGGAATTTGTGAGAATGCATTAAAGATGTCCTCGATGATAAAAAAGTCCACACGCTGGGCTGGCAGCCAGCCTGTGATGGCAGCTGCTGGGACCCACGCGGGGTGACATTAGCAGCCTTCATATTGTTTCCTGCTGGGTTTTCATTTAACCCTCCTCCCCCAACCTCCCTGATTGAAAATGTCCCCTATTCAGGCTGTAGTCTTTCTGCATCTGGCGGGGGGCCCTATAAGCAGCATCTCCACTACTCCTCTGTACACCACTGTGTATTCCCTCTTTTCCCTCCCTGTACCACTGAGAACCGATGTGCCATTTCATTAAAACAAAGCCACCCCTGCAGTATTCAAGGCTTCTAACCCTGCACCCCTGCATGACTCAGCACCTGTCAGTGAGCATTTGTTCCTCATAACAATGAACTCTTCACTTTGCTACTAAAATACACCCCTTCCTATAACACTGAGCACCGCCCTAAAACTGTGCACTCCACCCCATCTCACTTATTTACTGAATCCCACCCCTCCCTATACTAAGAAGCACCCCTACCTACATCACTACGCACTCCTCGCCTTCATTCCTACATGACTGAGCATCCCATGCCTTTCATAGTGAGCAACCTCTTTACAACTGACAACCCTCTTCTTATACCCCTCTCGGACACCCCTAAATTGCAGAAAAAGGCTCATGTCCTCTGCATGTTCCTCCCTTCTGATGGTTCATCTCGAACCTGACTCCATTCCTCTCCCGCCTTCTTCTTCTCTATAGCTACGAACAAAGCTCCTGTCCTATTTATCTGTCTGCATGAGGAAAGCTCACCTTCCTCAGTCCTGTCCTCCCTGAATCCTCTTCAATAAGGCTACCATCTCTCTCTTCCCCCTAACTGTCCCCTCAACATGGAAACAAAAATCTCATCACTTCCCTTCTCTCACCAGACTAAGAAGGAGACAGAGTATAGCCAACCTTAAAAAGACTTTTTTCTCTCCTGGTACAAGAAGAGTTAAGAATTTGAAGAGCTATGCATAGTGCATTGAACACTTTATCAATGTGGACCTTTCTTGTTAAGAATCAGAATTCGATTCTACAGCCCATCTATGACACTGCACCCAACTAAAGACTTTCTAGGCAGAGAAAGAAAGCCCAGAATAGACAATGTGCCTTCTCAATACAGGCTGCAAGACTTTCGAATAAACTTCTCAGACTACAATATACTCACCTGCCATTGCTAACTGCCTTGAAGATCTGGCTGACTAACATATAGACACCATTCTCTCTCATTCACTAGTCATTATGCATCCTTCTACAGCAAAACATGCCAGCATGCAGAATAGTCAACACAATATTACCTAATCCTAATGCTCTTAAGATCTGCCCTGTCAGCTATTCCTCATGGACAGCTACCGAGGTGGGTGCAGGACCAGGTGCTAGCAAGGTGCACTGATAGTAGTTGGTATAAAGGATGCCATCTCTCCTAAGACATCCACTCGACGACTACACATGAGCTGTTGGTTTGTAGGTTAAGTGCAAGCCCATTAGTGGAATACGGCCTAAGTCCATTATTCGGTAGAGGTGAGAAATTAGGTATATCATTAAAAAAACATGAGATTTATTGAAAAAACACAATTAAAAACTGAGTTATGGTTCTGGCTCAAAAGTGGACAACCACTAAAATGTGTATATGATTAGCAACATGCAAATATTACTCACTATTATAGATGTAACTTCAATTAAAATCTTTTTAAATGAAACTTATTGGTACGGTGGGACTGTGCAAATGCCTATTTCATCCATTTTCACAGGTGGTAGGGGTTCCAATCATAGACAAAATAAAATGTAATTACCTCTCCCCCCACGCTCCCCCTAAGAACAGAAGAGAAAGGGTCAGGGACAGCAATAGAGGACAGGGGAAATGGCAACACAACATACCAGAGAAGGTGGGGGGCTGGTAAGAGCAAACACATGAACGAGAGTGGAGGGAGGAGGGAGCAGGGACAGCAATGAAGGGCAGTGGCAGAAAGGGCCCTACGCCCAACCCCTGCATGTGGCCAGCCCCATGCTGCAAATGGTCTTCGACCATGTGTAGCGTCTGGCATGCGGTCAGATCGGTGGCTGGTCAGATAGCCTGGGCTGCTGCCAAGCACTGTGCCAAAACCCACCGGTGCAACCAACACCATGCAGATCCTACCTCACAAGTATATTTATTTTTTTCAATGTTTTCATTGTACCATTGTACTCCTGTGGGATCGCGCTAAAGCGGCACCTCCATGGTACTGGAGGACTGTGCATGCTTCACCAAGTGAAGATGCATGTTGTTGCATCACCACTCCCTCAGAAGTACCGCAGTACCTCAAGGCACTGGGTCCTGTGGGAGTACCGGGATACCTGTGTCCCAAAAATGTTTTTTTATTTGTTTTTGACCCTGGGTGTTCCTTCTGGTTCCACCCAAGAAGTATGATTTTTTTAATCAACTTCAAGGCAGAGGGATCATTTCCCCTTGTCCTGTAGTTTCTTTTGAGGTTTGGGCCGAGGTGAAAGAATGCTCGCTCGGCCAATCAGATAGCTCTATTTTTTTAAATTTTTAGTCCTGCAGGACTCCCGCAGGACAAACTGTCCAGATTTACCTATGTTTTTAACACTTTCAAGCCCATCCAAGCACCTTTTAAAATGTACATTTCTTAAAAATGGCTGAACAGATTTACCTTAAGTAATAACAAGCATGCTTTCTGAGTATAGTTCCAACTTTATGCCAATTTTGGTGTAACTCTGTTCAACCTTCTGTATTACTTTCCAAATTTCAGATAGGAATTAGCATGGGAAAACAATGTTTTGGAATCCCCCCCTTTTCTCAGCCCTCGGTTGACGGATTACCCCAAAACGTTACAGGAAGGTACTGAGGTGGAATAATTTTTGTTTTGGAAGTTTCATGAATCGTTGCCAATAGGCACCAAAGTTACTCTCAAAACAAAAAACAATCTTCCACTGTGTGTTATATATATATATATATATACATATATATATATATATATATATATCTATGCATACATGTGTGTGTGTGTGTGCATATATATTCATATAGAGAGAGAGCTATAGATATAGATATATAGAAATACATACACACGAGGGTGTTGCTTGAATATGATCAACAAACCCTAGAAATTCAATGAAAATAAACAAAGGTTAAAATAACTTTTTACTTAGGAGTTGAAATAACACAAAAACTAAGGTTTAAAAACCCCCAAATCACAGAAATTTACCAGTTACAGTCAGGGCGGGCTTTAGCGCTGGTGGTGCCCAGTGCGGCAATCAGTTTTGGCGCACCCTCCCCATGACCTCCTCCTCAGATTCACTGGTTACCACTGGGCAAAAGTACCCTTCATCTGTCAATAGCCCCTCTCTCACATACATTGAATCCATTTTAAAGCACTGGTAAAGGCTGGCTTTACTAATGAGAATGTATACCTACCCAAACGAACCATTTTTAGCAACATTAGAAATAGGTAATGAAACACTGGGGGAAAAAACGTCCTATTTTATGCAGTTTGCATGCAGCTCTTTGATGACAGTTTGTAACAGTCACTGTAGCGGGCACCGGACGTTTCCCCGGTGGGCCGGAGGGATGGGGGCCAGTTTTGTCACTGGGGGCCGGTTTTGCCGCAGTGCTGCAATATCGGCCCCCTTTAACAAAATAAAAGCGGCAACGGTGCTCGCCACTAGAGCTTCTCAGTGTCACAAACCCCCTGACCGCCTCCCGGGGCCAGTCGAGTGGAATTGCCAGGGCTGGTTTCTCTTCCCAGTCCGGCCGTGGTCACTGTTCTATGTTAGAGATGTATCTTATGAATTGCGGTAACACAAGGGTCTCTGTGAAAAACCAGTAATCCACTCAGTTCTCCATACAAAATACAGATTTTTGATCTGCGCGATATGTGTTCCTTGCAGCAGGCATATTACCCCTCTGCGCTACTTTATGCCACTAGACAAAACTCCGATCTCTCTCTGTAACAGGAACATTAATCACAAGAGTTATCTTGACATTTTTATTGCTACCTGAAAGCTGGATGCACAAGGAACTCTGCAGAAGGTGTTTTGAAATTGTAAATTATTGCTAAGCACAGCTCTCCCCGGAAGTCAGCGCCCTCTCCCCAGGTCAGCGCCCAGTGCGGCCTCACCTGTCGCGCTGCCCTAACGCCGACCCTGGTTACAGTTCACTGAGCAAACTATAACTTGTGCATCGCCATGCACTGCTTATGATCTCACATATCACACCACTCTTAACAGGTTAAATGACATCATTGCTAACATTACTGATGACATCATACAATCATTGTGACACCGTCCTACAGGGTTTGTGGACTTGAGGTGATCCATCACTCTACACCTGAGGACAATTTTCTATTCACCTTAATGGGATTACCCACTTCAAGACTTCACATAAACCACAGTTTTAGTTCAACTAGTTGACAGGTGTGCATAAGTCACTGAAAAGACCGCATCTGTGAGGCCCTAAGGACAACTCTCCGTAGATATTAAAATACACCACACATGTTCCTGATATGGGCATAGTGGCATACTACCTTACAGCCATGTTTGCAACACCAGTGTGAGATAAACCACGTCTAAGTAGGACACCCTTACATTGTATATTTTTTTTACAATTTGCAATGCATCAAAATCTTCGTCAGAGTTTTGGAAATGAACACCCACACCTTATAAACATCCTTGTTACATAGATTTGTGCATTCCATTGCATTGCAATTATTTAACACAGGCATGTGGACACAGGGCTTTAAGTGGGATGAAAAAACTGGGGGGGTCTGTCACAGGGCCGTGGCCAATGTAATTAAGGGCGTGGCTTAAAAACACATAAGCTAAAAAACTGTGCTTAGCATTGGGTGCTGCCCGATTTGTATTTTGCTGTTTCTGTCATTGCACCTAGGTATGATACAAGTAACATCATACCTACAACAAGTTAGGACTATTGGCTTTGTCAATGGTTGTTAGTTGCATAAGATAAATAAGCTGCAACTATGGCTTGTATATAACATTGAAAAAGCTTCCACTTAAATCCCTGGTAACACCACGACAATGTTGCTGCTCCTGAGTTTCAAAAAGAGAAGGGATATCCAGAGAGAAAATGACTCTCTTTAAAGGATTTCCCATCCCCTATAACGCTCACCTGGCATGACGTCATGCCGTAACTTCTCCACTCGTGAGAAGTGAGCAGTGTGAGTACGCGCACATCGATGTGCCCACTGTCACTGCAGTCCGGAAACAAACGGACCGCCTGTGCCAGGGCACAAAACAGAGCCCGATAAGACCCGTTTCGAGGCCCCCTTTAAAAAACTGCTGGTGCTCAGCACCGGTGAGACCCGGCCCACTTAAAGCCCTGTGTGGACAGATATCCACTGGTGGCTAATTTATTGTCAACAGGAGCTTTAGATTTTCTCACAGATTTTATGGAACAAGCTTTCGCTTTAAGCCACAACCTACTTTCAATCATAGCTCTACAATAAACACCAGGGGCGCTCAGCCTTTAGCTTGTTTAATTCGGACCGCTGCTTCCGCCCCAAACGCTAGTGTTTGTAAACGGTGCACCATATAACTTTCAACATGCACAATTGCCATTGCTTCCAAGGCTTCATGTACCTCCATGGTATGGATACCTAGGTGCACACTCAGTAACTCTATGGTGTAAATGACTATTGTGTCATCAGTGATGTCCTTGATGAGCTAATTTGAGATGTCATCGCTGATTTTATTAATTATATCATATAACATGGCATGAGTGGTGTAATATGTAAGGCCATAAGCAGTGCATGGAGGAGCGCAATTTATAGTTAACTCAGTGAACTAATACATTTAATGCTGGGAGTTGGATGCTAATTCATGCTAAATTGGGGAGTTATTTTGCTGATGTGATGTCCTTATGTCTAGAGGAGACTTGCTGCCCTGGCTGTTATTTCCTTACTCAGGTGGAGGCATTTCCCATTGATAAGGTTTTATTACATTGCTAATGGTTACCTTGCCTGGTGCACAGCAGTGGTCATTACTTTAATCCTACATGAGGTGGCCACTTAATCTCTAATCTGGAAAATATTGTAATACCAATTTAGCTTCGTTAGTCAAAAGCAGCTCTTCTTATGCAAAAGGTTGGAGTCTATGCTGAAAGTGCGTGGGCTCGCTCTGTTTTGTGAATTATTTCATGGAGGAGACCCTTCTTCCGAATCTTCCTTTGTAAAGTGAGTGGTCTGCTTGCTGCGCTCAGTGACCTGGAAAATGGGCGCGTGCAGCGTTCCAGATTTATCTGATAAAAACATGGGGGTCATCTTATCATTGTGGTAAGTACTGAGAACCCAATGGTTTTTTCAGGGGAATGCAGGCATACCTGGCAAAAGGAAGTCGTATAGCCCGCAGAGATGTGGGCTTTGTTCTGTATCATCCCACTCCGCTGACAGGCACGTGGATGCACCTGAAATCTGCCCCTTCCTCTTGGCTCGCGGCTCATGACGCTTCACTGTGCATGCGCCGCAGCAGGACGTCGCACCTGGCAAGCCGTGCGGTTGGAGGGTTTGCTACATTGCACTCTCACAGGGTTCTGAATCAGAAACACCTGCACGCGGCAGGAAGTGCCCAGCGCAGCTGCAGCAAAGGCCGCACCAGGCTGTCAGTGCAGCTAAAAGGGCTTCCCATGGACTGATTGTACAGCGAGAGAGACAGGAGGGTAGACTCTAAAAACTATACCTCATAGAACTGGTTTTTAGTACATGATGACAGGTAATTTAGCGTGTCAATTATTGTATGTATGTATTTGTCAGTCTGTAATAGTAATTTGAATTTGTTTTACAAGACTGTACCGAAATTCAGTGTCGCTCTCTCAGTGTTGCAGTCACACCTCATCTGTCTCTGTGCCGCTACTTAGTCTTTACCCACATTGGCTTCTACCAGCCTGACGGTCACATTACATCTCTAATGTCTCGATTAAGAGCGCCTCCTTAAATTTTGGTCCCTGCACAAACACCTCCTGACCTTGTGTATAGGTTGCAATTTCAAGCCGTGCGATAAAATTCGCCCTCTCCGGTTTTTTTTTCCCAGTTTTAAATTTTGGCAAGTCAAATCTAGAATAGACAGTGCCTGCTACCAGGAAATCCATGGGTAAAAGCTGTTCCTGTGAATGGAATTGTACCACATCAACAACTGCTGCCAGCGATAAACAAAGTACCTTTATGGAGATTCCGCATAGACTGCATGGATACTCACATTAATTTTCCCAGTGGCCAAAATGTTTGGTCAGTGATATGGCTGAGGGCCGCACTGATGCCAGCAAGGTGGCAGTTGGGGATTCGGGGGGAGGGGGGGGGCGGGAGGAAGTGGCTGTAAGGTGTGTTTAGGAGGAAGTGAAGAATATACATCTGGTGTCTGAACTGCACAACATCAAACCAGAAAACTTGTGATTAATCCCAGCTTCTCCCACTTAACAAAATTGTGTGATCTAGGCAATTGTTTTATTTCACTTACCCCCCTTTTTCTTCATAATCACATATAAGAAAACCTTGAAATACATGACTTTAGGATGTGTGCTGAACAAAACTTTCTCCAGTGTTTGATTGAATAAACTATGATGTTGTTCATTTATAATAGGCCACCCAAAGAGTGTACATAACTACTGATTTATCTCTTAGTTCACTATTGGCATTGTTGTCAGGTTGGGGGAGTGGAAGAATGAATGTTTCTAAATCCATGTTTGAAAACTATCCCTTTTAGAAAATACTCTGCAATGCACTGACATAATCCAATGTACTAAGGTGAAACAGTTCTGCATGTTCATGAAATACACTTTTAGAATGTTGAAGAAACTATCATACTTTTGCACTTATGCTGCAAGATGTCTTTAAAAAAGAAGGTGTTCCTAAAGATAAGCGGTGCAGGACACCCTAGTTATTTCCTTTCTTTGACTTTAAGTAACTTTAAAATGCACGTTTGACTATTTATTTAACATCTTTTTAATGTTGGTGCTGTGTTCAGTAAACAGCAGCCCAGTGCTGCTGTTGACCAGGGGGCCACATGTAATGGTCAGGAGGGCTGTATGCAGACGCCGGGCCGTACTTTGAGTATCACTGGCATAGAGTATTAACAGTTAGAGAACAGTGTTGGAGATAATTGTCTCATCCTCACTGGCAATGATTTTGCAGCTACAAGCACAGACAACTTTATTCTTCTAAATCTGACACACTACTTGGGGACGTAGTCCAGGAATATGGGTTATCCCTGGCCCGGGACAGCGGAGGGCCTTCTGCACTCCACGGACCTGCTCACAAAGGTAAATTAGATTGTAAATGTAAGTTTACAATCAAATTTGCCTTTTCTATGCTAGTCAGCAATTCACAAAGGGTTTCTTGGCACATATAAACTCATTTAGTAGGGCAAAGATCTCTGCCACAAGTGCAGGTGTCTCTGCACGTGTAAATCCCACTGAAGAGGTGTGTTCCAAGGTGTGGTCTCCCTTGGAAGTGTGGGAACTCCCACAAACATATGCATTTGTCAGCATTCCTAAAATCTGAACCCTCGCCTTTTCACACAGGCAAGGTAGGCATAGCTACCCTCCCATGTTGGGACGGGGAAGTGAAAATCCCAAGATTTGGTGGGAGAGTAGGAAAAGGGCTTTCTCAACAGGGAAAACATTTTCCAAGTGGAGAAAAAAATTTACATTTGCACACGGGAACCTAATATCGCTGTGCTGAGTTTTCCGCTATGTAGAACTTCACATGGCAGTAAAAAGAGCCCACTGGAGAAGCCATCTGAATCTCCTATGAATGTGCCCGGAAACCTGTACCTAATTCAGTTTTCAAAGAATTTCCTGGGAATGTTGGTGAACAGAAAAATGAGGTAGCGGCTGCTACTGAACAGGGGTGGTCGGTAGGGGGTGGGGGAGTGGAGAGGGGAATAAAAAATAAATAAAAGCACCTACCTTGGTACGGCCGGCCGCCGCCTCTCCTCCCTCTTCTTGTCCGGCAGAAGGAAGTGCACAGACTCCCAGAATCCTTACCCAATCACAACACTGCCTTACAGCAGCGTTGTGATTTGTCTGAGTGCCATGGTTCGGTACTCAGACAGGGGCTGGGAGGCTGTGCATGTTCTCCACCCAGGCTGTGCAATACAGTCTGGTGGAGAACACCCTAAGTGCGCATGACTGTTTGCCCTGCCCACGATAGCCAGCCAAACAATCATGTGCACTTAGGAAGTGCCTAACACTCCTCCCCCAGCTCTGAACAGTCCAGCCCCGCCCGCTCCGCCCCCGAACCAACAGAGCTAGTACGGTTAAAGAAAATGATGATAACCTTGCATTATTATCATTTTATTTTTCCGTTTTGACCTGCTCAGTGAGCAGTGGGGCAACGCTTCTACGCCTTAGCGGAGGAGCCGTCACTGGAACAATTTCAGAGTAGTACATTCAGGCAGAGATGGAGATCTCCGCCCGTTCTTTTCTGACTTTTCTCATAAACAGGACTGCATTTGAATAACTCCAATTTCCAACATAGTTTCTGTTTCTCTTCAGTTGACATACTCCGAGATCTGTGCCATCCATCTTTTGACCTTTCTGGAGCCAGCAGGTAGACATTATCTCTGAAGCTTTCATAGGTCAAGGTCTTTAGAGATGGAGAAACAGAAGACAGATAATCAGCTGCGGCAACTAGTTTTCCTTCTAGAACGCTTTGCTGCTGTACTCGCTAGTATTGATTACCCCAGAGGAGGAGTAGGTAACCTAAGCCCTGGTGAATTCAGATAAGTGTCTCGAAATGAGTTTGCAAAGGCTTACCTCCTGCCTCTGTGTATCCAGGTTTGTGCCCCCGTTCTTGTATAGATATCCAGGTATGTGAGTGTTCCTCATCTGCAAAAAAGAATTAACATATTTTAAAAATACTGGAATTTGCTGGATAATGACACTTAAAATGTGTTAAAATGCATCCTCCTCAACCAACAAGAGTACTTGCATTCTTGACTCAGGACCTGTTCCATTAATGCAAGTACTCAAAGCAGGCTTAAGGACACATATACCACCAGCACATTGAAATTACCCTCTCATACTTGTGCTCTATCCCACCATACAAAGAAAAGCTACTCATCAAAGGGACACTGCGGCACATATAGATGTTGATGTAGCTACCAACATGCAACAAGAGGCAAGGGAAGATGCTGTAACCTTGACACTGAAGCATTACCCTATTCTCTTGCAGGTGAACCAGAAGCAGCTGGTTTCAAATCCCCTGTCCGATGTGCCATAAGTTGACTGCAGATGTACACCTCAACAGTGGAACAGTGCGACCCCCCCCCCCACCAACTCCAAGTCACATTTTAGAGCACTAGCGTGCACCATGGTACCTATGCATAAGTGCCATCCAAAGGCCATATACCGCACCACCACTAAGCTGCAGCGATAATGAAGTGGTTTTTATCAGGTAATGAAGGGCAGAAGGGCAGACGGCCTTAAACAGTAGATTGTTAGCTGACATGTTTCAGCTCTTTCCATGTAGGTAATAGTACAGTGCCTACTAATATGCACTTGCCCAGTCTGGGCCTGGCCTTGTCACTCCCAGCATATAGCTAAGCGGGTGCACCATGGACCTCTACAATGACATGGCGCATGTCTCAAGTGACATGGGCTGGGGCTTGTGGAGGTCGCAATTGCCACTGTGGAATTACCAAGTGTCCATGGAAAGAGGCGGTACCCAACCCCACTCTCCTACCAGACTGTAGCACTTCAGACATCAGTTTTTCAGCCCCTGTAGCGGAGCACAGCCTCTTCGGCAGGGAATGGCTATGGGGGGGGTCATGGTTTACAAGACAGCCAGGAAGTATTGAGGACAAAGTCAATCGTGCACATGCCATATTAATCATGACCGCCTTACTGTTCTCGGAGGGATTGTTTTTATCAAATTACATTTTCTACACTTGTGATTTCCAACATATTTAAAATGTATTTATTTGCGGAAAAACACTCACATTCACAGTGGGATTTTTTTGCAGGTTTTTCTGTCACATTGAACATTAAAAATATCTTGTAATGGCACGTTGTCTGCAGTGTGTTTATATCTAAGCTCCATGAGCAAATGATTGCCAGCACTTCTGAGGTGTAAGTAATTTCTCGGTGAATAGATTAATGAATGTGACAGAAGAGATGTGGAGCACATTGTACAATTATCTTGGTATGTGATGTAATTGTTTGACTTGTGTTTCAAGAACCATTGTGTTATGTGGTGTGCATGCTCTCATTGCGGTGCCACATATTAAACATTGATCGCTGGTCTAGCAGACAAATAGATGTATTTTTCTGATTTTCAATCTGTCAAGTAAAAATGTTAAGTGCATATTATAAAGATATTCTTTCCAGTATGCACCGCATGTTGCCTTGTCTGAGAAGTGATACCAAAGGGGATGATGCTCACTTTGCCACTGGATTCAAGATAGCCTGGCTGATGACGGCTGTAAGCCAGAAACCGGTCCCAGGATGCTTGTTTCCGGTCCAGGGAAGACATGGCTTGGCAGTTCGGGCTGGACTGTTCCCATGAGGCACAGGGTCAGACTGATTTGCATATGGCCATGTCTGAAATGGGGTGGCGGAGTGAGCTAAAGAATGATGATGGATTAAACCCAGATCAGTTGACTGGGGGTGAGTGCTTGCAATGTTCAACACTCCGTCCATCATCCCCTTTGGTTTTGCTTTGTCTGAGAAATAGCTGTTGACAGTTTGTTGCCTTCTGGTCCAGGTTTGACTAGCAGGGACATTGTCTTCTCCATGTCTTTTTTTAAGGTAAGGTAATTTTACTATGCATGATTAATTAAAACAGTTGCATATAACACATGTAGTTAAAATGTTTTATACAAAGTTAATATAAAATTAAAATATTTATTTATTTTTTATTGTCAAGTAAGTGGGTCTTTAAGGTTAGAACCATTGGAGAGTGTCTTTGGGTTCAGTTTGTCTTATTTCACCCAGAGGTCTTGTTTTGGCTGCGATGGAATCCTTTAGAAATTTGTTTAATAAAGAGTCTTGTGCAAGATGCCGCAGTGCAAAATAGGTTTTTAAAAACATGTAGGTCCAGGTATCCCCCATGACAGTCTTGTACCCACAGTCCTTGTTCTTTTGGCTTGAGGTTTGCTGTTCAGTCCCTTTATTGTGAATTAGTGTTGATATGTCTTTGTGGAAATTATCCAATGTGCAAAGCTAGCATGGTTCTGTCTGTAGTCTCCTCTCTACTATTTTGAGGAATTTTGTGAAATGGCAGGTCAGTTGCGTGGAAGTGGATTTAAAGCAAGACATTACTGCCTGTCTGCAAGAATGAATCCCATTTTGATTGAAGAGGGGACGCAGGAGTAGGTGTCGTTCTTTTGCTAAACTTGTGCAGTTGCAGATTATGTGGACAAGATCTTCCAGTACGTGGCTGCATAGTCGAGACGTGTTATCTCCAGGTTTCCTCTTCCATGGTGGGAGGTGGGGTAAAATCGGTATTATGCCCAGCCGATATTTAAAACATTTATCTTTCAAAAGAGTATTGAATCCTGCACTCAGGTACATTTGTGGTTTGGCTACGGCATAGTTGTTTAGTACGAGCCAGCCATGTACCCTCTTCGCAAGTGCGGCCTTGTCTTCTTCCATTGACAATGCTTTGATGGATTTAGTGACCGCTTTCTTAAAGCTAGTGTGGGTCGCTGATGTCTCCCATAGACTATTCAGGCCTAGTTGGTATAGGGAGTCTCTAAGATACACTCCGGCCAGTGAATTCCCTCTTAGTGGCAGTTCAGCCCAGAGATGCCAGTTTAATGTAGCTTGCTCTGCTCCTCTGATCTTATACCAACATTTTACAAATGCACCCCTTCTAGCCAAGGACTGTTTCTGTAGTCCAAACTCTAGCCTTATTTGTGCAGGAGAGGCAAAGTTTGGAAGATGAAAAATCTTTCTATATGACCTGGTGATCATTTTTTCCACAGTGATGGCATCTCTTCCTCACATTGCTTCACTCCCATATGTTATCGTTGGAAGGAGTTTTGTTTGAATGACCTAGAGTAGGGGTGCCAGGGAAGGCCCGGCTAGTGCTATTTTTAGTGCCTTCATGGCGAAGGTTATTGTGTTGCCTTTCCGTCTTAGTGATTCTATTTGAGGGTTGAAGGAACCTTTGTTGTCTAGCAGGACTCCTAAATATTTGTATTCCTTTACCGGTTCTAGTCTGTGTGTATCCAGATGCCAGCAGGGTTTTTTGTTTTTGGTGAGGTTTATGGCCATTGTATTTGTTTTGCCTAAGTTGATCTTCAAAGTATTCTTGTGAGAGTATTCTTGAGTTACGTCGAGTATGTGTTGGAGTTCAATTGGTGTTTGACTTACTAGGACTAAGTCATCAGCACATAGAAGGTTGGAGATGGTCATCTTGACAAGCTTAGGGGTGTGCAATTTGCAATTGTCCAGCCTTGCAGGTAGGTCTGAAATGAAGAGGTTGAATAACATGGGAGGTAGGACACACCCTTGTTTTAGCCCCTTGGTGGTAGTGATGCGTCTGTAAAGGTGTGTCCCAGTCCCCAATTTGACTTTTACCCATGAGTCAGTGTGTAGTAGGACTAGTTTTTTTAGTAAGGCTGGTGGTATGCCCCTTCTTTCCAGCTTCTGCCATAGTCTCGTTCGATCAATGTGGTCAAAAGCCGAATTATAGTCAATGAAACACAGGTATAGTGGTTGCCTGGCTTTCTTTGTGGCGTCAACCAAAAGAGTTAGGGCCATGATGTTGGTGATTGTTCCCATGTGTTTGCAGAAGCCAGTCTGGTTTATTGGGATGATAGAGGAGGAGGCCCAGGTTTTCAGTTCTTCCAGGATTAGTTCTGCGTAGTATTTGGCATTGTTGTCGATAAGGGCAACAAGGCGGTAGTTTTTCACCTTGCCTTTGTCGCCCTGCTTGTAGATTGGCGAGATTATTGATCCTTTCCACGATTCTGAGATTTTTCCATTGGGCATGATCCGGTTGTGTACTGGTACCAAGATGTTGGACCAGTACTGTGGATCATGTTTGTATAGTATTGGCGGTATCCTATTTGGCCCCGGGGCTCCTTCCGGCCTCCCTTTTACAATTTGCCTCATTATCTGTGGTTTAGTTATCTTGAATAGTTCTTCTCCCAGATTTTGAAGTGCTCCGTTTCATTGGAGTTCTTTTCCTGCTTCAGGATCATTATTGAAGTTTTCTGGTCCCAATTGTCTCTCGTCGCCCGAATTTGCCTCAGGATCTTCCTCATACCCGTTTCTCTCTGGGCCGTGACTGTTGATGTGGTCGTGAATAAATATGGCCCAGTCTTCCTTTGGAAGGTAGGAGTCTATTCCAAGATGGGAATGGCATTGTAAAGAATTGATTGTTTGCCAGAACTTTGCTCTGTTCTTGCTTTTTGAATCGTGGAGAAGCCTTGCCCACATCGTTTCATTTTATTGCCTCTTCATGGCCCATCTTTTCTTTTTGAGACTTGCCTTGAGTTTCCTCAGTTCTCCCCGAAGGGAGTTCTCCTGTGGGTTCCGACAGAGCTTCCTTAAGGTTTGATTAATGACAGATTTGAGTTTGGTTATTTGAGGCGTGTTGTTATTATCTGATTGTATCTTGCTTAGAGTTCCTTTTCTGACTCCTGTGTTAGTTGAAACCTTCTCCCTGAGGGTGAGAGGTAAGTTCTCCCACATAGCTAAGAGACTCCCTTTTTGGTTATCAAGAATGGTAGATTTGGCTGACTCTAGAACCTTCTCCACTGATTCAGAGTTGCACTTGATCCTTTTATTGTTAGTGGTATATTCTGTGGCTATTGCTTCGATTGGTGTATGTAACAGGGAGCAACGCCTTTGAAGATGACTTCTTGCGGTGAGTGATTGCTATCAGTCGGTTCTCCCAGCCTATAAGAAGAAATTTTGGGAAACAGTGAGAGTGTCGTAAATGTGTAGTCGATGTGTGAAGTGGCAGATGTCAAATAAAACGTAGGAGCTAGCGGGTTATCTTCTTGGAAGTGTCCATTCAGGGCTCTAAGGTTGAGATGTTCAAGTTCGCTTAGAAGGTGTGTACCTAATCCAGTCTGCCTATTTATGGTGCATTTCCCCCACATTGGGATTTTCCACACCCTGTTTAGGTCTTACAGCAGCTCATCTTCAATGGGAGTTCCCATAAGGTGTAGGTTGAAGTCTCCTGCGACTATGATATTATCGGTCTCTTCCTCCTCAATGAATCTTAGCAGCTTGTCGATTAATTGTTTAACCCCCTTAGATTTATGTCTAGGATGTAGGTAGACATTTATAATTATAATCGGGCGATCGTCTTTGTTGCTTCTGATCGTTGTTCTTACTGCTAATAATTCATTGGGCGCCGATATAGTAGCCTTCAAGTGTTTGACTGGCCTTAGTGTTGTAATTGATATGTAGATTAACAAGCCTCCTTTTCTGTGGCCAAATCTGGCTTCTTTCTGGGCGAGGATATGTTGGGAGTTGTGCCCCTGTAGATGCATTGATTGATCAGCCCTGGTTTCTTGAAGAAGTACAAGATCGAAGGATTGAAGATAGATCATTAGTTGTGGGTCTCTTTCTTTGTTTGACAGGCCACTGATGTTCCGTGTGCACATGCTGATTGATCTAAGCTTTGCTGAATTATGATGGTTGTGGCGGGTTTCCTGTCATTGGCTGTTGGACGCGTCAAATGTTCGAGTTACCCAACTCCAATTATCCCTGTTAGTTTCATCCAGTGGCTCATTTCATTTCGTTGTTTCATTCTTGTCACTAAAGGGAAATCATACTTAGATGTACCTCTTGCGGCCCTTAGTATGGACTGGGTGGTGTATTGCTCCTGAGATCCAATTGCTGATAGTTTTTCAGTTAGTAGAGGGGTAGGGTAGCCCGGTTTGTGGTAGGGATATATCCTTATCCCCCATTTTTGGAATATGGGACATTCGTTCATTATCTTCTTTGATATTTCTTTTGTGGTCCATGTAGTTTTGGTTGCCTCTAGTCCTTGGGAATAGTTAATGTAGAGGAATTCTATGGAAACCAGGTGTGCTGAATTCACGTCTTCCAAGTTCTTTGTGGCATGAAGGAGGCACATTATGTTTCCTCTGTTTAAAATATCTCCTCTCCCCATGGAATTGTATTCTGGCTGGAATATTATGGAGTTTGTTAACAGTTGTTGGTTTTTTAAGCCCCTTTTGTGCTTTGCTCTCATCCCTCTAGTTTGTGATTGTGGTGCAGCGTTAGTGTTCAAGTTGGTGTCATACTGCCTACTTTCTAAGGGCTCTCCGGGCTCTATAATCTGTAGGCAGAATTTTTCCCTGTAGCCAATGATATGAGGGTTTGTGCTTCTGGTGAACCTCTTGCTGCTACCGAGGACATGTAGTTGCATGGGCCTTTTTCATCTTCTATTGGTGGGTGGTTTTCTGCCAACTCGGTTTGGGCCAATGTTGGCTCTGCATCAGGTTGGGCCTTATGTTCTAAGGTTCTGGTGCAGTATGGCGAGGATGGTTTTTGGCATGCTGTCTCGGTGACCCAGGGCTGGAGTTTGCATGTGCACTTTTTATTGCCTAGTCGGGTATTTCAGATTGCCCGCTAAAAGGTAGGCCTTCTGTTTTTTCCGCTTGTGTCGTTGTTGCCTGGTTTAGTTCCTCTTCCATTGTTGTTAGTGGGGCAGGTGGGCCGCTGTGAATTATTTTTCCAGTTTGCGTCGTTGTTGCCTGAGTTGATTTCTCTTCCATTACTTTTGATTTTACAGGTCGATGCAGGAGTGACTGTTGTTGGTCAACCATGAGTTGATCTGTTGATGTCCTTATGGTTGCGTCCCCTTCAAGTAAGCCAAGTATCTCGCTTTTCTTGTTTCTGCCTTTCCTTCTTTGTTTGCGGCATGTTTGTTCGTTGTTTGGGCTTGCGTTGCCGGTCTCTCACATGGATGAGGAGACCGGGGCTACTGTTGCCACTGTGGTGGGTAATTCTTGTTCGCTGGTTGCCCATAATAAGAGGCTGCCATTTGGGTAGGGCCTTTGTGTCATGTTGTTCGGCTCGAGTGCATCTACCCTTGTTTTCTCTGTCTGAAGCGGAGCGACGGCGGCATTTCTTCAGCCGAAGCTTTGTTTTGGGTCCATTATTAGGCTGTGTAGCATGGTTGAGATGGTGCTATTTTGTCCAATATCGGCGCGCAGGTGCAGTCTGTTTGTGCGGATGCAGCTGCTTTGGCAGCTGCCTGGCCATGTTTTATCAGCCCATTTAGGTCCATGTCTTGTATGTGATGAATCCTCATCATCAGGCTACTTTGCAATACTTTAGGCATGTGCATATGGTGTGAACATCCCTGACTTCATGTCACCCCTCTTTAGGGAGGAAAGGGTAGATGTGACTACATCAGAGAACTGAGTTTGACAAGGCAACAAGTGTAACTTATCTACAGACCCTCCATCTCTTAGTCAGTGAACATCTCACCACTACATTAATACTAACTAGTCAGTGCCTCCTCGTCTTTCCTTGTATTGCGGACATAACTCTTTTTCCCTGCTATGGTTTACCAACCACAATCACTGACAAGAGGAATTATTACATACACTCAGCCTCCAGGGCAATGCAGAGACCATGAGGGATTGTGCTAAGGACTGATCCACTGACCCACTTCACAGGGGGTAATTGAGGGTCCAACTAGCACTGTTTGCTTTTTGGCAATCAGAAATATCAGTCAGAATGGTAGCAGCATGGGCCAATCACACCAGGCCTCTGTCTAGGGCCCATGGCACCAGGCATGCAATGGCATGGACCAGCACAAACCAATGGGACCATGGTCTATAGGACCACCCAGTTGCAAACTAGACACTTACCAGCAGTGCACAATCAGCTCCTTCAGCCAGTTAAAAGTCAGGTGGTCTGAATATATATTTATTAGTTGGATTATGTGGGAGTGAGCTCTAATTGTAGTCGTTTTTGAGTGTTCCCTGACACCCAGTGTCCTGTGGACGTTTGGAGAGGGAAGACCTACTTGTAGGGCTTTCCTTTTCCCAATAGACTTCGGAGATTGCTTCTACTCTGCTGAAGGGGGTCTGGTAAGAGATCAACTCTCCTCGCCCTACAATGAGACATCTGCTACTACGCACCACCCCACCTGGGATGTCACTGACAAGTCTGGGGCCACACTCAGGGCCTGATTCACAAAGGTAAACTTATATTTCTATGTAAGTTTACGTTTGTTTTAGAATTCACAAAACTGCATTTTAATTGCAAGTTTACGAGTGCGAAGATTCCGCAGTCAGGCAGAGAACTCCACATATAAAAAGATAGGCATGTCGTATTCTTTTCTGTGCAGAGTTCTCCGCCCGACTGCTGAGTCACTCTTAAACTTACTATTAAACTACAGTTCTGTGAATTCCAAAGCAAACGTAAACTTACACAAGCGCGTAAGTTTACTTTTGTGAATGAGGCCGTCAGCCTCCAGGAGCATTACCTGCTAGCTCATTGATCAATTAACTTTTCAAAATGACTGCACAGTCAAACTGTAAGCCCATTCTGCCTCATTCTCACCCAAAATTGAAACATCCTTTTAGCTGGGAGGACATTTTGGTTGGTTGGATTGGCCCTCCAGGCTTTGGGGATCTTGATAAGGCTTCAGGACCTAGTTTGAACTGTTCTGGATGTTAATATGGGCTACTGTTGGTGAGAGTTCCACCAGGGGCAGTAGTGTTTAATGCCCATTGAACATTTGAGAAGACTGTTGGCAATACAGAGGACTGGACAACCTGGCATTCCATTGGAAATAGGCCTGTCCTGCTGCATGTCCCATGTGGTGTAGCAGACATGAGTCTCACTTCATCTCTGCTATATGTTCACATCAGTATCCTTCTTTAACTGCAGCAATGACCTCTGATTACTACACCCATCACACAATAACCCTAAGTATGACAAAATGTCTCGTCTTTTTATATGTTATTGTGTATATTATATTTATGATAGAAGGAGTTATTTAGGACTCATGGGCGGTCTACCATCGACTCACCTCAGCCCAACCCTAAGAATCATTGCTCTGGCAGCTAATTTCTGGCAAAACGTCTCCTGTTGACATGGAAGAAGAAATAGCTTTTGTCAGAAATGAATACCAGATGGGCCTCAAAGTCATGGCGGCCCGCTTGGCATTCTTTTTTTTTATTTTTCAGAAATGAGGGTTTACTTCTGAGACACAATAAAAGAAACCATGGCCTTGATTATGATGCTGGTCGGACTGTACACAGACAGGCCTTTGGTGGCAGTCGGACCGCCGACAGGCCTTCGGTCCGACTGCCGCATTTCAATGCAGGTAGTCGGACCCTAAGCAGTCAGGGAAAGACCACCACCTATGACAGGATCATCTGATTCTGACAGGGCTGCGGTCGGAATCGCAATTCCGAATGAAGGCAGTGCCGAGACAGGCATCGCCGTCGGGATTACAATATCCCTTTCTGACAGCCTTTTCATGTCGAAAAGACTACCATGAAAAGGCTCTCGGAAACTGATTTTGGGGGCCAGAACAGGGCCCGCGTCCATCGTGGGAGACTGTAACGTGGCCGAGGGGGCACATGTAGTGCCCCCACTCACCTCCATGGGGCATGGCACACGGTGCATGGATGTGCAGGAAGTGATCCTTTGCATGGTGGCCTGTGCTGTGGCCCTTTTCCTGGGCTGCAACACAAGCCGCAGTGTAAAGGAGCACTTTGCGACCACCAGCCCAGCGGTTGCATTGTAATGTGGCGGTCAGACTGCTGCCTACTTGTCTGGCGGTCTCCTGACCGATGTGATAGCAGGCGGCGGTCCGACCACCCGCTATCATAATCAGCCCCTATGTCACTGAAGTGCAAGTAGTTTTCACACAGCACATTGCACTGGGAGGAATGCCCTAAATACTACAGACATATGGGGGCACTAAAGGCAGTATCCCAATGGTGGACATGACGCCACCAGTGATGGTGCACAAGGAGAGTCAGTTGGGGCTAACTGACATACAGTCAATTGGTCGCTCACCTTTAAACGGTGCATGGAAACCTCAGGTTTAGCAGGGCGTGAGCCCCAGCAATTTGCAGTTGGGCTCCTGCTCTACCAAATCCTAAACAAGGCCCAGAGATCTTTGGAGCACGCGCCTTACTCTTTACCAAATGGACCTATTGGTACATATCATAGGTCGGTTCGTAAAAATGTGTTACTTGTCACAAAAACACTGATCGCAAAGTGGGACAAGACTTTTGCATCCAGTTCCTTGTACACATTGCCCAAAATTATTGTTCTAAAAATGTACTGAAAATGTATAACTACACATAGTCACAGACACCTGCACTATCTAAAATGCACAAAACAGTTTTGAGCATCAACTCTCCAAAAAACAAACTAAAAAATGTGGTTTACAAAGAATCTATAACAACATTCAAAGACAAGGAAAAGTTGTTTTATTCTGAGCAAAGCAAACACAGGAAGGTTACATATGGTACAAACATAGATAATAAACTAGGGAGAACCCAAATCAGATCGATAATTGGATTCACCTTCCACAACATCATCAATGAACAAGCATTTTCAATGCAATAGGTCTCGCATTTGCGAAAGTTTAAGCTATTGGCATTGTAAATGACAAAGCCTTTTATTTATCTGTTTTGATAATTAACACACAAATAAAAGGCATTGTCATTTACAATGCCAATAGCTCAAACTCTTGTAAATGTGTGACCTATTTCATTTCAAAGATGTGGCAGCCATTGTCCCGGGCTGCTTGGAAAGTGAAAGCGCGCATGGCGCGCTGAATGTTGCAGGAAAGCATGTCATGCCTGCAGTAGGAGAAACTCATTAAAGAAAATAGTGCTTAAAGACTAAATAAGACATACAGTGTAAAAACAAAAGTAAAAGGGCCAGTCCTAATGGGAGGTTACAAATGAAGACAAGGCGGTACTAAGGAGGGACTAACAAGCCTATTACCGAATCAGAAGCAAGCATTTACAAAGGACAATGACACAAGCCAATGAAAAATATGGGTGGAGAGTGGGCGGAGCTTCACATCCTTACTCGAATACAGCATGCCTCGCAGAGCACTGCACAGGCTCGACCTAAAAAGCACTCAGACGATGACAAGCGCCTGAGGATACTCTGCAGCAACAACTATAAAAGCACATCCAAAACTATAACTACATCTCACAACCCCAATGCACAATGAATCTGAACAAAGACCGTGCTGATGTAGACCACAACCTCATCGAAATACAAATGGACTTCCACTTAGCATAATTACCAGGAGCGGCCCATGCAGGTAAGAGTGGTGGGGTGGTGGGTTGGTGGGGCGGTGGGGCAGGGTGACTCGACAGGTAATGACGAGGAAAAACTAAATAAATTATAAATTTTACCTCGTTGTCGTCTGCCGAGTCCCCCCTCACCCCGCCCTACCTCTCTAACCTGCACGGGCCGCTCCTGATAATTAATCATGCAAAATCATAGTCGGAAGAGGGAAGCACTTAGGAAAGAGAGGTTGTGGCAAAGGACGACACTCCAGGGCTGCACCCAGGAGGAATTATTACAAACTAACTAAAGACACCATCAACATTTTTCTACACTTTATCAAGCTCTTACATGACATGCAAGTAAAAGTTTCTCGTACCATGACTGTGATAGCCAAGCTGCTGTTTGCACAGTGTCACTTGGTCCAGAAAGATAGTCCAAGTGAAAAGCTGCATAGAAAATATAGGACAATATGTGGGAATCGGTGCGGAAACACCAATTCTCACCTGGAATTCCCCTATATCCCATCATTTGGAGTAATTCACCCTACCCCAGAATTACTGATGCCTACAGTATCTGTAATTCTTGAGCAGGAGGGTTCTGAGTTGAATACCAGCCACAAGTAATGGGACCCTCAATCCCACTTGGCAACGTCATAGTACCCTTTTTCAGGCTCAATTGAACCTGTTGTCTATGATGAAGCATCACTTTGCCTTTATTAATCTCTGGATTTCCAAGAACTCGCACTCAGAGACAACCATGTCTGTCATCGTTTTAATTAATAATGTATTTGTTTGTTGGTTTGCTTATTTATTTATTTATCTGTTTATTTATTTCTGTGTTTATGCAGCAAGAAACATTTTGATGAGAAATGTTGTTCAGACGAACCAAATTATGATGCAAAGAATGGGATTCATTCTTTGCATTACATTTCTAACATTTCTTGAAAAACCTCAGTATGCGATTTCATATAATGTTTGCTCATGTGATACTGGTTTGAGAAGAAAATGTATTGCTGAGAGAAATTTTGTGTGTGAGCCCATCTTGTGTTTGTATCTCATATGGTGTTTTTATACAAGGTATACTTTTGTGTGAAATTTTCATGTAATATTCCAGCTAACAATATTTCATGCAATATGTGGGATTGCCCTCAATTTATGCCATTTTTCATGAAGAAATATAACGCAATTTTCCATGCCCTAGGTGCTGTACAAAGGGATTGTTTGTGTAATAGAAACAGCAGTAGCTAAACATATAAACAAGATGTACGTAGGAGTTTGGTTAAATGTCAAAACATTAACAACAAAAATATTGTGATAAAAAACTAGCACTGTAAAATCTGGACTACAAAAATATTGACTTTTTAAATGCCCTATATAGGTTATTATATCAACAGCAAAGATATTGACAAACAAAGTATAGCTAGAACAACACTGACTGAAAAAATATAGAATCTAAAAATGCTGAGTAACCTGAAAATAAATTCAAATAGACAAAATATTGACAACAAACATGTTTACAAAAATATATTTAAATACTTTCAAAAATATTAAAACTCAAAAGTAAACAAATTCATCATGTAAAAAATAATGCACATTTAGCAATCAGAATAACAATTTCTAAATAAATGTTAAATATATTCTTAAAAGACAAAACTAAAATAGACACATTAAATGCAAAAGAACACATATAAATCCGTAATTTAATTCCCTTATTATAGTCCCAATTCAGGCTCCTGAAAGAGTATCCTAGAAGACACCTAAAGAATTAATACAATTATCCTAGCACTGACAAAGAGACTGAACTTTTCAGGCCTGAAAAACATGCAAGTATGAAACTAAGGGCTTGATTTAGACCGTCACACCATGGGAGCTGTGTCCCTTGGTGGGGTTATTATTTTGTTTAACTGCCCCTCACTGCCAGGTTTTACTGGCAGTAACTAACAGCAAAAAAAACATATAATACTCTCCACTCTAAGGGCCTGATTATGAGTCCCAGACTCGTGGTGGCATGGTGGTGGCAGTCCAACCACTGCCGCACCGGCGATCCAACCACCCAATTAGAGCTTCAGTGATCGGACCGCCATTGCACCGCCACAGCCGCCAGGGAACCGCCGTTCCATGGCGGTCCTGCGGCGGCCTGAGGCTCGCAATATACTTGGTGGTGCCCTGAGGCACCGCCAAGCATAATACAACTTTCCTCACCGCCAGCGGTGTCATGGATGTTCTTCCTCCATGAAACTGCTGGCGGTGAGGAAAGAAAGCGGGCTCTCCACGGCCCCCTCTTGCCTCTGTGCAAAGTGGCTGCATGCAGGGGGGCACATGTAGTTTTGCACCCCCAGTTCCTGCACAGGAAGAAATGCACAACATGGTGCATTTATTCCTGTGCAGGAACGTGCACTGGCGGTCCTGCGGCGGTGCTGATTAAGGCTCAAATGAGCCTTCAAACAGCACTGCCATGGGACCGCCACACTGCCTGCCCACCGGACCACTTTTAAGTTGTAATCTGGTGGGCGGGCAGCAGCTACTCTTGGAGGTGCGGGGGCGTGGCGGTGGTGTACCATCCGCACCGACAAAAGTCGTAAATAGGGCCTTAATCGGTTGAGAGAAGTTATATGTAAACCTCAGATGACCTGTATTTAATCGGGCCATCAGAGCAGTATGTCAGTGATGGAATCTGAGTAGGCTCCATCACTGACTGACATAATTTAGGTCCACCCACCTGTAAATCAGGCATGCAGATCTAGGGTTTGGCTGGGAGGGTACTCCGTCACAGTTTCACCAACCTCTAAATCAGGCTCAATTCTTTAACAAATGATTACATTTAAAAAAAAAATACTTAGTCACATTATTCAAAACATAAAATGAAAACTGTTCTTTTTCCTCTGTGTCATTTTCAGATCCCATAATGTCCAGCTAAGCAACCTACACAACATTCCAAAAGGGAAAACCTTATTAACATATATTGGGTATATCTATACAAGGGAAAGAACAACAATGAAAGCCACCCATTGGAAACATACAAAATATTACTTGAATGGGTGATATTGCCACAACAGTGAAGGACCATGAGGAAAATATTAAAGAGCACAACTACTTGACTTCAAAGGCTGACATTGAAAGAAGGAATACAAGGACTTGAGAGATGTGTTCACAATTTCTTCTGTACCTACTGGGATAATAATGAAATACTGTGTCCCAAATATCGCACCACAAGTTACAGGACAGATGCTTTCTGTCACAAATTTAAAGAGGAAAGTAAGCAGAAAGGAGAAAACTACAAGATATACCTGCACCTAAAACATTCTTAGATACAAACATTCCACCCCACCTTAGAGAAACACACATGAAAGAATAATTAATTATTATTTACAAATTAATGATGACAGAATAATTTTAATTATTTTTGTACAACTATCCAACTACTAACCTTGACACAATGTAATATTTGGTTAATGCATAGTACATATAAGTCATGCCCAGGACCCTTTGGCCAATCAATGCCCAGTACCGAAATAATAACATACCTTTAGTTTTTGTCCTCCTCCCAAATAAACAAAGTAACATCTATCAAAAATGTATACCTACAATGAATCAAAAAAGAACAATTAAGGCCCTACAAAAATCAGAATGGAGTTTAAACAATGAATGATCCTTACTGTTACAAATAATTACCTTGCTAATACAAGGCTTCTATTTTCATTTTAACCAGGAACCTTTAGAATCCACTCCAAACATAGAGTATACTACAAATAGCCAATTTGCTTTTACGTTAGAAATAAAACGTATATCTGTAGTCTTTATATATTTCTTATATTTTGGAATAAGTGTACCCTACCAGTTCTAGCATGCACTGAAATAAAACTATTTCACATCAAAATGATACACAAATAAATACAAAAAACACATCATAAACAAAAAAGAAACATATTTCATAGACAGTATTCACAAAAATAAAATAAAACATTTAATCATAGTAGCATTAAAAATTAAACATCAAAGAAATACTCGCAGAATGCATTTTATTAAATATAATAAAGATTACAACTTAAAAACATAATGCGTATTTAATATAACAATCTTTTCCACTATTAACCATATGAGCAATCAAAAGCGTGTAAATTAACCAACCCAATATCACAATGAAACAAAATGTTTTAAATGCAATCACAATTCTGTAGCTGAAGATAACCCTAAGAAATTATACACATTGGAGATTGGCAATCCAAACAATCTTCTACAAAGAATAATAATCAAAGAAAAAATTACCCCATCAAATCCAGAGACGCTCTGAGAAACCACCAAAATATAATATTTTAAAAAAAAGACAGTCAGACAAACCTGTAAATATATACAAAATGGCATAATATTTTTGAATACAAAAAGTATCAAACCATTTTACTTAGAAAAATTAAATAATGTAAATTTCAAGAAAAAGTTCGCTCTTGAAAGACAAAGCTTACATTTTCTTTAAAAGAAAGTGAAGTTATTATTTATTTATGTATTGCAAAAAAATTTTTTATCTAGCATCGCTTTTGAAAATCAAAATTATTTTTTAATTTGAATTTAGTTTTGAAAGATTTAATGTAAAAACAAAAATCATTAAAAAAAATAACTATACACTTTCTTTACAATACTGCACAAGTATTCAATGGAGGCTTATTTTTTCCTAATATGCAGTACATGTGAATATTCTGGTTTAAAAAATGTACACATATTTGTACAGTGCTACCGTAATATTTTATATTGTGAATAAACAGTATGATTTATTTGTTTGAAAGGAATCCCAAAAGTCTTTAAACATGCAAATGACCTATATTTGTTTATGTTCTTGCTATGTATAAATTTTTCTTTTTGTAAATAAAATGTTGTAATTAAATTCAAACTTTGTGATCTATTGATATGCTATTTTCATATATATTTACTGATAGTATCTCTATTTGAAAATCCATTAAATGCAAAATGTACACATATAATTTGAAGGGATCTTATTCTAAATCCTAGACCGTAAACATTATATAAAATGCTCATATTTGCATGACAGATAATATTCACTAGTCTAACTCCAGGTAAATAAACATTTGAAACGTGTTTGTATTTATTAAAGGGACACATTTACCATTCTTACTCCAGTCCCACTAATAGTGGGGAAATGCATGTATCGAGGGAAAGGTCAGATTCACTATTCTAATTCTAGCCTTACAAACATTGGGGAAAGTGCATTTGGGGTGAGGTCAGATTTACTTTTCTAACTCAAGTCCCACAAATGTATATTGGGGGCACGATTTACCGATGTAACTCAGAGCTTCTCAAACATTGGGAAAATAAAAATAGTTTGAGTGGGCATGATTTACTGATCTAACAACCCCCACAAACACTTCTAAATATAAATAAATACTTTCATAGAAACAAATGGACCACTTTTAATAATCAAGCTCATGTTTAAAAAACATACATTGGAATAAAGATAAGTGTTGAGGAATTATGTTTCTCTCTCAAAAAGAATAAAATAGTTATTCATTCAATTATTTTTTGTTTTTTTAAGTACGCTTATCAGATTTACTTTTCTATCAAATATTTAAACACAAATTACAGCATAAAGAATAATTTAAATAGGTGTTAAAACATCCAGAGATCACATTTACACAAGTAAGCCCAACGTAGAAGAGCAGATGCAAGCACCATATTTCATAACAAAGAGGACATGAATACAAATGTCTTTGATTTAAGAACAATAAACAGTCAATCAGTTCATGCACCCAATCACATTTCCTATGCATATCACAGATGGAATTTGCAATCAAACTGCAATAATTTATCCTAGGGTTCTGAAATCAAACATCAATCTTAAACAGTAATACAATCCCTCTTAATTGCTTCGATAGCAATTTAGGGCCCGATTCCGATCTTGCTAGGAAAGCCCTCCGTACGACTCGGATCCGGAGGGCTTTCCAAGCGAGACGCGCTGTGTGAGTCCAACCGAGCAAGTACGATGCAACCGCATGGTTACAGACTTGGTTTGGCCGGACTCCCATAGCACTCTATGGGAGCTTGTGTATGGACGCGTACACAGGCTCCCATAGCAAAAAAGGGGTGGGTGGGGACAAGCGTACACACCGTGGCGGGCACCACTATTTGCCCGCCACACTGTGCATGCTTGGATCGGAGGGACCCATGTGCACCCCCCATGACCGATTCGGAGTTCTCCGGGTGAAGGGTGGCCTGCTCTGGCCCCCCGAAGTCCGATTCCGACAGCTGCTTACACTCGCTGAGACCGAGTTGATACAGCTGTCCGAATCGTGCATCGTACTCGCCCGTTCGGAATCCGGTTCCATTGTGCGGCACGATTTGGCTCCGTATGAGTCGGACAGATGGATTCAGGTTCGTAAACGATTCGGTCGGCGCGGACGTGATCTTCACATCGTACTTGGTCGTTTGTAACGGGGGACAAATCGGACGGAAAGATAGGCTCCAAATCGGATTTGCTCTTTATGAATCCCGTTTGGAGGCCTTCCTTACGAGATCGGAATCGGGCACTTTGTAAGTATGGAAAGTTCATAGGACTCGTCAATGATTACAAGCTTAAAGAAATCATGTGCCTATTTAAGAAAGTGTATTTTCTTAAAGACATGATACTTGCAGAATTCCTAAGAATAGTGCTGTTTTGTGGAGATCTGTCAGTTTTTCACCCATATTTGCCGTGCAGGTGTTTTATAGAGTGAATCCTACCAACAACACCACATCTCCAACATAATTCACTATTGTTGCGATCAAGTCAACATGGGAGAGATATCTACTCCAGAGAAGCAATTCTAATCAAGAGAAAAACTTCAAGGCAAGTATACCTGTAGTTAGTGCCCAGGTGGTGCTAATCTGTTCTCGATGGACAGCTTTGATCGTGGACGCTGATCGTGCACTGTAAAAGCATTTTAGTCAACAGCCTTCCAGTGCACCACACCAGGCTCTCTCATCTAGTAGTTCATCCGAAAAAGATTTAGGTGGAGGAGTAATAGAGTCCCAACATACATATGGGCTAACTTCTTCTGCACTGCAATTGAGGACAAAGTTTGCTTCTTGAAAGATAGAAAATGCTCTTTTTAGCTTAAGTTAAGCATAAATGTTAAATCCAAATATTTTACACCAGAACATTTTGAATTACCTCTATTTGGTTGTGAAACAAACTTAGTTTTCTATAGATTCCCAAATAGTAGTTTCTTTTTTGCCTCTACATTAATAATGTAACAAGATCCTTTTGGGCACAATACTTGCCCAAGACATGCAGGTTATGTTGTAGCATAGTGATTATCATCTCGAAGAAATGTAAGATGTCTGCATTGAGTAAACAAGATATGTGGGATCCATTAATTCTAAGTAGGAAGGAGTGAGATGACTGCAGGACATTTGGAAGGACGTCTAGGTAGAGCCCCAAAACACCAAGGCATATATACAACCAGGTTTAATGCCATTAGACCCTGCTATCTGACTAGAACGACCACTTTGCATGTCAATCTCATTGATAGCCTGGTGGTCAGAATGCAACATTCTCAAGATTGAGAGCATCTCACTTGGAATATCACATTTCTACAGGTAGCACAATATTCTCTTTCTATCCACCAGGTCAATATCTGTGCAGAATCGACATAGCAGGAATGTAAAAAGTCTGTGACTGTGACTGACTTCTGTACAGTCGACCAGAGGGAAAAGCAGTAATTCATTGTTGAATGGCCATCTCTGAACCTCCCTTGTTCAACTGGAATTATTTTTTTCTCACTAGCCCACTCAGTAAGGTGAAGCATGAAAAGCTGTGCATACAGTATAGCAACTGTGAGAAGTTGGCCTGGCATATGCTGTCCACTAATTATAGTGGGCACCTTGCACCAGTCCAAATCGACTCTTATGGTAGATAGGTTTAAGACAACCTTTTAAAGAAAGCTATCCTAGTGGTAGCTGTGGAGAGCAGCCTTCAGGCTAAGTCTCGGAGGAATGTAAAGCAGCTTGTTTTACCATATAATCTCTTGAATCACCAAATGAAAAGACACCACACAGGTATATATATCAAATATATATGTATTTATTTCTAAATAACTCTCTACTAATCTCTTTATGAGATTAGAAGACAAACATATGCACAAATCAACGTTTCTCAATAAGTTAAGCACAAAATATGGCTGGGGCCCTAGGGGCGTACTCAGACCATATACTAAGTAAGAGACTTAGAAACAACGACTTGCAAGGAGACAAGGCCTAGGGCCTTCAGAAGTGCTGGGGCCTCACAAAACCACCCAAGGCAGGTAAGTAAAGGACCCACGGGGGACGCGTGCAGTGTGGATACACAGGCGCGAATCGCCGTTAACTTCAATGGGGCAAGTCGCGGTTGGAAATAAAGAGTTTTAGGATACTTCGGGAGAACCTACAAGCAAGTCACTTACAGGGTAAGTAGTTCTAGGGCCCACACCCACAGGAGCACCGTAGTGCTGGAGTTACCTCACCCAGGGAAGCCGGGTGCACAGGTGTCCTTTGGTGTCGGGTCGCGGCGTCGTTTTCAATGGCGAACAAAGAAGACTTGCTGCTTGCGGGAGCTGAAGAAGTGTCCGGTGGAATCCAAGCCTGGATTCTGAAGAAGGATGACCTGAAAGCAGAGGGGACAGTGTTCAAAGTCACTTGGCAGTGACCCGGGGCAAGGAAGATGGATGCCCACCGTCGTCGGTCGCTTCAGGTCGGTTGTAGGTGCCTTGACTCTTCAGCCACGTGGTCCAGGAGGTGTCGACGACGACCAGGAGCTGGATTCGGTGTGTCCCTCAACGTCTGCAGCTGACTGCGGTGTCGGCAACTCGATCGGAGCCAACAAGCCTTGGCAGCCGCAAGTCTCGGGGAGATGAAGAAAAGTCGATGGCGCAGACCAGCAAGGTCTGTGGAACTCACCCAGCGAGGGTAAGTCAGGGCAGGCCTGGAGCAACCAGGGGAGCCCTTTGGTTTCTTTAGGAAGTCTTCTGGGGACCCACAAGCCAGCGGGCAAGGGATCGCAAAGACACCTCGGGCGGAATCACTCAACAGGGGCCCACGGTCACTCGGGACGGTGTAGGCCTCTGATCTTCGGAGGGATTCCTGCTGGAGGTCGGGACCACACGTGGTCCAAAGCACAAGTTCGTGGAACGTTGTGAAGGGGTTGCACTCGACAATAGTGCACGGTACCCAGGGGTCGCGGTTCCTCGTTACTCGTGGGGTCCACTTGCCTCAGCTTCGCTGGGGACTCACGATGGCCTGGGAGAGGTCAGGAAATCCACTTCCTGGGCTGCAGGGACTTCGGACTCCGGCGGGAGCGGCGTAGTTTGCGACCGTCGTTGTCGTTTTTGGTGCCTGCCAAGCAGGGGAGTCACTCCTTGACTCCAAGGGAGATTCTTCTGTCTTCCAAAGGTAGTGGAACGTCGAAGGGCCAGGATTCTTCTGTAGAGCGTCGTCCAGGGGTTATCTGCTTTGCAATGGCAAGGTTCCCCCTCTTATACTAAAAAGAGGGGAAGGACTAGCTCTATGACCCCACCTATGGGAGGGTCAAGGGAGGGGGTGGCTACACCCACTTCCCTTTGTCCAGTTTCGCGCCAGAGCAGGGGCAGGTAGCCCCTGAGCTGGTTTGAACTGGCATATGCACAGAGGAGCCTTCTGCTCCCCCAGTGCAGGACTTCAAAGCACTCTAAGAGTGCACCCACCCAGCCCCAATACACTAAACCCTGTCTGGAAGGTGGTTACACCTCCCTGTGACAGGATGCCTATTGTTGGGCTTCCTCCACTGCGAGTTTCGGTCATCAGCAGGAGGGCAGCCCAGTGTCTGTGACTGGTGGCATCCATTTTGTGATGCCAGGGCTCTTTAGGATTCTACCGCGTTTCCACAGCAGGTACATGTCTTATCCCTCTAGAAGGGTGGAATGCTACCCCCGCCGCCAAGATTGGCGGGGGGTAGTATTCCAAGATGTTTGACACCAAACACGACATGTTTTGATGCAGCCATTCCAAAGTTAGCATTTACCGCGAGGATATAATGCACTTAAATAGTATATGGTTTAACCGCATCCACAAACAGCACCAGAGAATAGACTCTGAGAGCTGCAGAGGGGCCCTGCTCAGGCAGAGGCACCCCCTCACATAGAAGCCAAGCACCCTGCCCTCAGGATTGATAGGGCCTGCCTTAGGGGTGACTGATAGGTTTATATGTGTGTGCAGGAGAGATATAGGAAACCTATATCTCAGTGAGGGGTGCTAGCACCACCTCACCCAGGCTGCAGTAGCAGGCCTGTGGTGTCAGATTTAGACTGCTTCCCAGGGGTGGCATAACACATGCTGCAGCCCCTGGTAGGCCTGTGAAGTACCTATGCCCTTGGCACCTAAGGTACCATGTACTAGGGACTCATAAGGCACCACAGTATCCAATCACTAGTGCACCTAGAGTGCACTCCATGTCGTTTAGAGAGAACAGAGAGGCTGGGGCCCTGATTGGCAGGGACCCAGCCAGACTATAGCCAGAAACCAGTGCTAACATCAGAAAAAAGTGGGGGCAACATAAGAGGCAGATCCTACTCTCCTACACAACCCCCCCAAACGTAGGGACACTAAACTAACCTTGACCAGTTGAGTCTTCGTGTTCAAAGTGGAAATACCTTGAGAGTCCATCTGCATTGGCATGTTGGGTCCCAGGCCTATGTTCCACTGTATAGTCCATCCCCTGTAGGGAAATGGACCACCTCAAAAGTTTTGGGTTTTCACCTTTCATCTGCTTTAGCCATAGGAGGGGCTTGTGGTCAGTCTGAACTATGAAGTGAGTACCAAACAAGTATGGCCTCAGCTTCTTCAGGGCCCAAACCACAGCAAAGGCCTCCCTCTCTATAGCTGACCAACGTTTCTCTCTAGGGGTCAGCCTTCTGCTAATAAAAGCCACTGGCTGGTCTTGACCTTCATCATTCAGTTGAGACAGTACAGCTCCCACACCCAGCTCAGAAGCATCTGTTTGGACAATGAACTTTTTGGTGTAGTCTGGACTCTGTAAGATGGGGGCAGTGCACATGGCCTGCTTTAGGTCTTCAAATGCCTTTTGACAGCTAGCTGTCCACTGAACCTTTTTGGCATTTTCTTAGAGGTAAGATCATTCAAGGGGGTCACTATAGATCCATATCCCTTGACAAACCTCCTATAGTACCCAGTCAGGCCTAAGAAGGCTCTCACCTGTGTCTGGGTGGTTGGAGCAACCCATTCCAGTATGGTTTGGATTTTGCTCTGCAAAGGCTGAACCTGGCCTCCACCTACAAGGTGGCCCAGGTACACAACCTGACTCTGCCCTATCTGGCACTTGGTGGCCTTGATAGTGAGGCCTGCTTTCTGCAGGGCCTCCAAAACATTTCTGAGGTGGACCAGGTGATCCTGCCAGGAGGAACTAAAGACAGCAATATCATCTAGATAAGCTGAGCAATAAGTTTCCATCCCTGCCAGAACTTTATTCACCAACCTCTGAAAAGTGGCAGGTGCATTTTTCAATCCAAAGGGCATCACCACAAAGTGGTAGTGCCCACCAGGGGTCGAAAATGCTGTTTTGGCTTTTGCATCATCAGCTAATCTGATTTGCCAGTAGCCAGCTGTTAGGTCAAATGTGCTTAGATACTTGGCTGAGGCCAAAGTATCAATCAGCTCATCTGCCCTTGGTATGGGATAGGCATCAGTCCTAGTGACTGCATTGAGGCCTCTGTAGTCTACACAAAACCTCATTTCTTTCTTACCACCCTGGGTATGAGGCTTGGGTACCAGGACTACTGGGCTAGCCCAAGGGCTATCTGAAGGCTCAATCACGCCTAACTCCAACATTTTCTGGACTTCAGTCCTGATACAGTCCCTGACATGGTCAGGTTGCCTGTAGATTTTATTCTTGACAGGCAGACTGTCCCCAGTGTCCACCTCATGGGTGCACCAGGTAGTCTGACTAGGGGTCAGGCTAAACATATGTCTAAACTGTTGCAGAACTTGTCTGCACTCAGTTTGCTGATGGTCAGTGAGGCTGCTTGCCAAAGCAACACCATCTACTGACCCATCATCAGGGTTCTGAGAGAGCAGGTCAGGGAGAGGGTCACTCTCCTCCTCCTGGTCCTCATCAGTTGCCATGAGCAAGCCCATGTCAGCCCTGTCAACATATGGCTTTAATCTGTTGACATGAAGCACCCTTAGGGGGCTCCTGGGAGTTCCAAGATTCACCAGATAGGTGACTTCTCCCTTCTGTTCAACTATTGTATGGGGGCCACTCCACTTGTCCTGGAGGGCTGCTGGGGCCACAGGCTCCAACACCCACACTTTCTGTCCTGGCTGGTATACAGTCAGCACAGCCTTTGGTCATGCCAAGCTTTTTGCAATTCTTGGCTGGCCTCCAGGTTTTTGGTTGCCTTTTTCATGTACTCTGCCATCCGGGAGCGGAGACCAAGTACATAGTCCATCACATCTTGTTTGGGGGCTTGAGAGGTAA
Organism: Calotriton arnoldi; assembly: GCA_963921515.1. NCBI lineage: Eukaryota > Metazoa > Chordata > Amphibia > Caudata > Salamandridae > Calotriton > Calotriton arnoldi. The sequence goes on from CAWUFW010002898.1 coordinate 966,806, forward strand.
CTCCCAGCCCTCTTTTACCAAACATAGTGGACCTCTCACAGGATGCCCAAACAGAAGCTCAAATGGGCTGTAGCCAACCCCCTTCTGTGGAACCTCTCTGTATGCAAACAAAAGGCAAGGAAGAAGAAGGTCCCATTTCCGCCTAAGCTTCTCTGGGAGTCCCTTAATCATTCCTTTCAAGGTCTTGTTGAAGCGTTCAACTAAACCATTGCATTGTGGGTGATAGGGGGTGGTGAACTTATAAGTTACACCACACTCCTTCCACATTGCTTTCAGATATCCTGACATGAAGTTGGTACCTCTGTCAGAAATGACCTCCTTTGGAAAACCCACTCTGGAGAAAACTCCAATGAGGGCTCTTGCCACCACAGGTGCTGTGGTGGTCCTCAGGGGAATTGCCTCTGGGTACCTGGTGGCATGATCCACTACCACCAGGATAAATCTGTGCCCAGATGCGGTCTGAGGATCAAGGGGACCAACAATGTCAATCCCTACCCTTTCAAAGGGTACCCCCACCACAGGTAGTGGTATCAGGGGGCCTTTGTTGTGCCACCTGCCTTACCACTGGCTTGGCAAGTGACACAGGAGCGACAAAACTCCTTTGTGTCCTCTGACATATGTGGCCAATGAAAATGTGGAACAAGCCTGTCCCAGGTCTTGTTTTGGCCCAAGTGTCCTGCTAAAGGGATGTCATGTGCTAAGGTCAAGAGGAACCCCCTAAACTTCTGAGGTATTACCAACCTCCTGGTGGCTCCAGGGGCTGGGTCTCTACCCTCAGAATATAGGAGTCCCTCATCCCAATAAACTTTATGGGACCCACTAGCACTCCCAGCAGCCTCAGCAGCAGCCTGCTGTCTGAGGGGTTCAAGAGAGGGGCAGCACTGTTGCTCCTTGCTCAGATCTTCCCTGGAAGGGCCCCCTGCCCCCAAGAACTCAACCTGGTCAGGTTCAAGTCCCTCTGGGGCAGTTCCTTCTTCAGGTTCTGCTTCACCTCCCTCTGGAAGTGAATCCTTGATCTGAGACAGAGGGGAAGGCACTGCCTTAACCCTACTGCTCCTCCTCTTGGGAAGCATCTGGTCCATTGTTCCAGGATCCAGAGCTGGTTCAGTGTCATGCATTCTTGCTTGTGACCTGGTCACAGCAAATACCTCTGCAGGGATGCCCAACATCTCAGCATGAGTCCATAACTCTACTTCAGACCAGGCTGAAGTCTCTAGATCATTGCCCAATAGACATTCTACAGGGAGGTCTGCACTAACTACAACCTTCTTGAGGCCAGTTACCCCTCCCCAGGAGAAATTCACAACTGCCAGACTATGGTTGGTCTGGACATTGCTTGCATTGGTCACCTGGTACATTTCACCCAGGATGATCTGTCCAGGGTCCACTAGGTCCTCTGCCACCATGGTGACACTAGCACCTGTGTCCCTAAATGCCAAAGCCTGTTTGCCATTTATCAAAGGCTGCTGTTTGTACTTGCCCAGATTACTGGGGCTTACTAGGAAGGACATATCAATGTTTCCCTCACAAATCAGCATTGCCTGAGTGGTCACTCTGACTAGGTCAGAATCCACTTCAGAACCCAGGGTCAACCCTACTACACCCTTATTCTGTGTACCACCTCCACCAGTAGCTGAGCTAGGGGGCACAGTTGCCTTAGGGGCAGGAGTGGTGGTGGTTTGGTCTTTGGACTTGGTACAATCAGAAGTCCAGTGCCCTTTCTGTTTACAGAATTTGCACCAGGGCTTCTTTTGGCCTTTTCCCTTGTTGGACTGTGACTCCCCACCAGATGCAGATTTTTGGGGCCCTTGTGAAGACTTCTGGTCTTTTGACTTATCCCCACCTTTCTCAGGGCCTTTAGGATCTTGCTTCTTAGTGTCACCCCCTTGGTTCTGGGTTTTCTGCCTCACCCTGGTTCTGACCCATTTGTCTGCCTTCTTTCCCAATTCTTGGGGAGAGGTCAGATCAGAGTCCACCAGGTACTGATGCAACAACTGGTTCTGGCAATTATTTAGGATCTGTTCTCTCATCATCAGATTATACAATCCCTTGAAATCAGTAACCCTACTGCCAACCAGCCAACCCTCTAGAGCCTTGGTTGCACAATCAACAAAGTCAGTCCAGTCCTGAGTCTGTGCCTTCTGGGTATCTCTGAACTTTAACCTGTACTGCTCAGTGGTTAAGCCAAACCCATCTATCAGTGCACTCTTCAGGACCTCATAATCATTAGCATCCTCCTCTCTAACAGTGAGGAGCTTGTCTCTTCCTTTATCTGAAAAGGAGAGCCACAAGATTGCTGCCCACTGCTTTTGGGGGACCTGCTGTACTCTACAGGCCCTCTCCATAGCAGTTATCCACTTGTGGATATCATCCCCACTCTGGTAGGGAGGAACAACCTTGCTCAGGTTCCTATGGTCAGGAATATATTCTCTGCCTCTAGGGACACTGTTGCTGCCACCAGGGGGTTCTAAACCCTCCCTTCTGGAAGCTCTCTGGATCTCCAGGGCTTCTCTATCCAGTGCCAACTGCTTGGTTCTGAGGGCCACTTTGGCTTCCTCATACTGGAGCAGTTTGCACCTTCTCTCAGAGGAGGTCTCTCTTAAGTTAAAGTATGAGCTCCTCTCTTGGACAAATTCTCTGCCAGAGTGATAAGAGTGCTCAGATTCCCTGGAAGGGGATCTGTGCCTCTCATCCACTCTGCCAGTTCTCTTAGGGAGAACTCCTCTGTCCTGTTCAGGCTCCTTGAAGCCTGGCCCTTCAACCACAGAGTCTTGGTCATTCGGATTGTCCTCATCTGACCCAGATACTATGATTGACCCACCCACTGATTCAGACCCCTTAGCTCCTAGAGCCAATCTAAGGTCATCTGCTGTCAGCAGATCTATCAGGTGTAGTGTTGAGGGACTCTGTCCTAGTCTCAGGTGTCTGTCAACACACATGGCTCTCAAGTCAGAGAAAGCCATGTCCTTATACTGAGGCTGAGTGGATCCACTGGGCCCACCCTTTAAGGACATTCTAGTGTTGTGCAGTGTTGTACTACCTACACTAGTTTGTGGCCTACTGATCCTAGCTTGAGCTGTGGAAAGGGTGTGCTATCCCTTTGAACACCTCTCTAAGTTCAGTAGAACTTATTGATACTAAGCTTGACTTTATATGTACCTTGAGTACCTATAATGGTTTTCAGTTAGTAATTCAAATAGAGATTTTCTGGTAAAACAATGGCAAGCTGGAATCCCACACGCTGCCCACCAATGTGAGAAGTTGGCCTGGCATATGCTGTCCACTAATTATAGTGGGCACCTTGCACCAGTCCAAATCGACTCTTATGGTAGATAGGTTTAAGACAACCTTTTAAAGAAAGCTATCCTAGTGGTAGCTGTGGAGAGCAGCCTTCAGGCTAAGTCTCGGAGGAATGTAAAGCAGCTTGTTTTACCATATAATCTCTTGAATCACCAAATGAAAAGACACCACACAGGTATATATATCAAATATATATGTATTTATTTCTAAATAACTCTCTACTAATCTCTTTATGAGATTAGAAGACAAACATATGCACAAATCAACGTTTCTCAATAAGTTAAGCACAAAATATGGCTGGGGCCCTAGGGGCGTACCAGACCATATACTAAGTAAGAGACTTAGAAACAACGACTTGCAAGGAGACAAGGCCTAGGGCCTTCAGAAGTGCTGGGGCCTCACAAAACCACCCAAGGCAGGTAAGTAAAGGACCCACGGGGGACGCGTGCAGTGTGGATACACAGGCGCGAATCGCCGTTAACTTCAATGGGGCAAGTCGCGGTTGGAAATAAAGAGTTTTAGGATACTTCGGGAGAACCTACAAGCAAGTCACTTACAGGGTAAGTAGTTCTAGGGCCCACACCCACAGGAGCACCGTAGTGCTGGAGTTACCTCACCCAGGGAAGCCGGGTGCACAGGTGTCCTTTGGTGTCGGGTCGCGGCGTCGTTTTCAATGGCGAACAAAGAAGACTTGCTGCTTGCGGGAGCTGAAGAAGTGTCCGGTGGAATCCAAGCCTGGATTCTGAAGAAGGATGACCTGAAAGCAGAGGGGACAGTGTTCAAAGTCACTTGGCAGTGACCCGGGGCAAGGAAGATGGATGCCCACCGTCGTCGGTCGCTTCAGGTCGGTTGCAGGTGCCTTGACTCTTCAGCCACGTGGTCCAGGAGGCGTCGACGACGACCAGGAGCTGGATTCGGTGTGTCCTCGACGTCTGCAGCTGACTGCGGTGTCGGCAACTCGATCGGAGCCAACAAGCCTTGGCAGCCGCAAGTCTCGGGGAGATGAAGAAAAGTCGATGGCGCAGACCAGCAAGGTCTGTGGAACTCACCCAGCGAGGGTAAGTCAGGGCAGGCCTGGAGCAACCAGGGGAGCCCTTTGGTTTCTTTAGGAAGTCTTCTGGGGACCCACAAGCCAGCGGGCAAGGGATTGCGAAGACACCTCGGGCGGAATCACTCAACAGGGGCCCACGGTCACTGGGGACGGTGTAGGCCTCTGATCTTCGGAGGGATTCCTGCTGGAGGTCGGGATCACACGCGGTCCAAAGCACAAGTTCGTGGAACGTTGTGAAGGGGTTGCACTCGACAATAGTGCACGGTACCCAGGGGTCGCGGTTCCTCGTTACTCGTGGGGTCCACTTGCCTCAGCTTCGCTGGGGACTCACGATGGCCTGGGAGAGGTCAGGAAATCCACTTCCTGGGCTGCAGGGACTTCGGACTCCGGCGGGAGCGGCGTAGTTTGCGACCGTCGTTGTCGTTTTTGGTGCCTGCCAAGCAGGGGAGTCACTCCTTGACTCCAAGGGAGATTCTTCTGTCTTCCAAAGGTAGTGGAACGTCGAAGGGCCAGGATTCTTCTGTAGAGCGTCGTCCAGGGGTTATCTGCTTTGCAATGGCAAGGTTCCCCCTCTTATACTAAAAAGAGGGGAAGGACTAGCTCTATGACCCCACCTATGGGAGGGTCAAGGGAGGGGTGGCTACACCCACTTCCCTTTGTCCAGTTTCGCGCCAGAGCAGGGGCAGGTAGCCCCTGAGCTGGTTTGAACTGGCATATGCACAGAGGAGCCTTCTGCTCCCCCAGTGCAGGACTTCAAAGCACTCTAAGAGTGCACCCACCCAGCCCCAATACACTAAACCCTGTCTGGAAGGTGGTTACACCTCCCTGTGACAGGATGCCTATTGTTGGGCTTCCTCCACTGCGAGTTTCGGTCATCAGCAGGAGGGCAGCCCAGTGTCTGTGACTGGTGGCATCCATTTTGTGATGCCAGGGCTCTTTAGGATTCTACCGCGTTTCCACAGCAGGTACATGTCTTATCCTCTAGAAGGGTGGAATGCTACCCCCGCCGCCAAGATTGGCGGGGGGTAGTATTCCAAGATGTTTGACACCAAACACGACATGTTTTGATGCAGCCATTCCAAAGTTAGCATTTACCGCGAGGATATAATGCACTTAAATAGTATATGGTTTAACCGCATCCACAAACAGCACCAGAGAATAGACTCTGAGAGCTGCAGAGGGGCCCTGCTCAGGCAGAGGCACCCCCTCACATAGAAGCCAAGCACCCTGCCCTCAGGATTGATAGGGCCTGCCTTAGGGGTGACTGATAGGTTTATATGTGTGTGCAGGAGAGATATAGGAAACCTATATCTCAGTGAGGGGTGCTAGCACCACCTCACCCAGGCTGCAGTAGCAGGCCTGTGGTGTCAGATTTAGACTGCTTCCCAGGGGTGGCATAACACATGCTGCAGCCCCTGGTAGGCCTGTGAAGTACCTATGCCCTTGGCACCTAAGGTACCATGTACTAGGGACTCATAAGGCACCACAGTATCCAATCACTAGTGCACCTAGAGTGCACTCCATGTCGTTTAGAGAGAACAGAGAGGCTGGGGCCCTGATTGGCAGGGACCCAGCCAGACTATAGCCAGAAACCAGTGCTAACATCAGAAAAAAAGTGGGGGCAACATAAGAGGCAGATCCTACTCTCCTACAGCAACTATGGGCCTGATTTATATTTTGGCAAGCGGGATACTCCGCATCAAATGTGACTGATATCCCTCCCATCGTATTACAAGTGCCATTGGATATAACGCCCTTGTAATATATCGGGTGGGATATTCATCACATTTGTGACGGAGTATCCTGTCTGTCAAAATGAAATCAGATCCTATGTCTAAAAGACTTATTATACAATGGTTGGAGGACATAGCATAGCTGAAGGGCCTTCCTTCAGACTATGGGCCATTTTCAAGTTTTGGATCACTCCCCATATAAGTCAATCCAATGAAAAAGAAGCAAATGCAAGAGAGCTTACTGTCAATACTTATTTATTATGCTTCTGGGAGATTACTGAGAGTAATTTGAATGGCCATATAAATTCACACAGTGCAGTAACTGCTCATTTTCAGGGACCAGACACTCAAGAGTTTCAAAACTGTCTAATGCAACAGAATTTATCCATCACCAGGGGCTTGAACATTGCAGAATTCAATTAACTCACAATGTTTTCCCAATTGTTAAGGGCAAAGTTTGAGTTCTTCATTTTTTTAAAAGAATTCCATATCATATCATATCGTCTTGTCTCCAAGAAGTCTTGGGCAGCTACATGAAGACTTGTAATTTATCTCCTTCTGACACTTTCAGCATTGTGAATTGTTGTCCTGCTAAAGTCAGGGAACACACATATTTAATTGCCTTGGAATTGAAGATTTTTCTGCTTTGAACTCTCCCCTCGTGACTGATTACTTTTGGCCACGACTGCCTAACTCCACTACAATGGTGTTCACTCCCACTGTTTCATGTGTGTTTGTTCCTGTGCCGCTCGTAGTTAGCCTCTCTCCTCTAATATTAGTAGATACCACAGGCTCTGATGTCACTTGCAACACAGCGTCTTTCAGAAAGCACGGCATTAGAGCTATCATATCTCACCTCCTATTAACCAGCTGTTTCTTCCTACAGATCCACCCTCACTTAGCGTTTGTAGGTCCTGGACATTTTAACAGAATTGGCTCAAATCTTTTAGACAGGTGTTCCAAATATGATGCCACCTTGACCATTCTTTGGTCAATAATGGTCCCTGAAGCACTCAGGGTTCTCAAGGTGTCCATTATCAGACCCTCCCCTTGGGTCATCATGTCTTCCATCCACTCTGGGGTGACCACTGCCCTGTGCCCCCACCACCTCTACAACCTCACAACAAATCCAATCAGCATGCAACTCACCAGCATCCTCAACACCTCTATCTCAACAGCAACTTTCCTGGACAGTTGGAAACACGCAGACATCAGACCCCTCCTAAAGGAACTTCCGCTGACCCAAACAATCTCAAAAATTATAGTCCGATCTCCCTGCTTTCTTACCCGGCCAAAGTTCTTGAGAAAGCCATCAACCAGCAGCTCACCAAATTCCTGTAACAAAACCACCTATTGGATGCCTCTCAATCAGGATTCCGTGCCAACCACATCACTGAGACCGTACTGATTGCCACCGCAGACGACATCAGAACACTCCTCGACTGTGGAGAAATGGTGGCCCTGATCCTCCTCAACCTCTCCGCGGCATTCGACACAGTCTCCCACAACACTCTCATCAACAGACTCCACAACAAAGGTATACGCCAAAACGCCCTCAAGTAGTTCGCCTCCTTCCTCACAGGATGCACACAGAGCATCCGACTGCCTCCTTTCACCTTCACCCAAAGACATCATATGTAGCGTATCACAAGGATCATCCCTCAGCCTCACCCTGTCCAACATCTATAGGCCCCCCTTGAAGATGTCGTCAGATCACAAGGACTCAACATAATCTCCTACACAGAGGACACTCAACTGATCCTCTCGCTCACCAAGGACCCCGCCAACGCCAAAACCAACTTCTGCAACGTCATGACCAACATATCCAAATGGATGAGAGACAACTGCCTCCAACTCAACTCTGACGACTAAAACTGAAGTACTGATCTTCCGGAAGAACACTTCCGCATGGGACCACAGCTGGTGGCCTGAAGAATATGGACCCACACCAACCGACCATGCACGCAACCTCGACATCATCCTTAACAGACAACTGACCATGAAACGACAAATTAACGCAGTCGCCTCCTCCTGCTTCCACACACTTCGCGGAATCTTGAGATGGATCCCAACCAACACCCGAAAGACCGTCACTCAGGCCCTTGTCACCAGCAGCATCGACTACGGCAACGTCTTCTATGCCGGTATCTCCATTCAGCTCCTCAGAGGACTCCAGACCATACAGAACACTGTGGCCAGACTCATCCTGGACCTCCCCAAATGAACTTGCATCGCCCCCCAACTGAGAGACCTCCACTGGCTCCCCATCCAGAAAAGATGCCAGTTCAAGATCCTCATGTATGCCTACAAAGCCTTCCATGACCTAGGACCTGCCTACCTCAACCATCGACTGAACTTCCACCAACCCGCTAGACACATACACTCCTCTTCACTCGCACACACACACCACATCCGCCACACCCACAGCAGTGGCCGCTCCTTCTCCTACATTGCAGCCAAGACTTGGAACGACAAGTTTACGCAGTCACCTCCTCCTGCTTCCACAAACTTCGCAGAATCTTGAGATGGATCCCAACCAACACCAGAAAGACCGTCACTCAGGCCCTCGTCACTAGCTGCCTTGACTACATTGCAGCTAAGACCTGGAACGACCTCCCCCTCCAGCTCCCTGTGGCCCCCTTGCTGGCGGACTTCAGAAAGAGACTCAAGACCTGGCTCTTTGACGGAGACACAGCGCTCAGATACACCTAGGGGTGACAGAGCTGCGCTTTATAAATTCTGATTGCTTGATTGAATATGCATTTTGTGTCATCTTGAACCAATAACCAATTTCCATTGCCAACATTATTTCATCAAGAGCCTTGCCATTCTGAGGCTCATTTTTGGAAGATGATTTGGATATTAGGAACAGTATTTAATCAACCCTTTTTGTACTTTAAGGACCCAATATTTGCAATCTCTTATATTTACCTCAAATCTATTTAAACACTATTGGTTTGTCAGATCACCACACATACTAGTCTAGTTATACCTTGGTTTCTTGTCTAACCAGTTTGTTAAATGTTTGAACATATCTGTTCTTCTTGTAATAAATTAACTTCTACAGCTCTTTGATGGCCCATAAATCAGCAAATCTCCATTTAATATCTAAGGTTCCCAGGATAGTCAAATTATTCCTAATTTCTTCAAGCCATCGTAAAATTACTTATTAAAATCATTGAGTTGTCCAAATGATCAGTCTTTGTGATTCAACCCATTTAGAGTAACAGAAAGCTCAAAAGTACCCTGCACACGCTCGTAGTAAATAAACGTAGGGGCTCATTACGATGACGGACGGACTGGAGTCCGTCCGCCATCGTGGTGGTGACCGGGACCGTCCGCAATACATGCAGCGGTTCCACACACCACATTAGGATGCGACCGTCACCATGGCGGTCGTATCTTGCATATTTAACATTGCGGCGGGTGCTGCTGACAGCAGCACCCGCCGCGATGTTAAAAATGCAGGTCCTGCATTTCAGTGCACTACGTGGCAGGCACCACACGGTGCCTGCCACTTGGTGCACTGAAATGTAGGGGGGTACCATGGGTACCCCCCCGTGCACACACCCCCCCAACACTTTTGGGGCCCGCAACGGGGCCCCCAAACAGATCCTCCGCCAGCTTTTTCATGACTTTGTCGCCGTCATGGAAAGGCTGGCTCAAAGGCTGCACCATAATATGGTGGCGGTGCCTGCTAGGCACCGCCACCATTTTATGCCTGCAGGCTGCTCCGCCAGGCAATCAGTCCGATTGCCTGTGGCGGGACCGTGATGGACGGTCTTTCCGTCCGCCACGGTCGCAGTGTGGATCCGCCCGCCATCATAATTGAGCGGGCGGTCACGCCACGTTTGGTGACGGACGGATCGCCACCGCACGGCTGGCGGTGGCGGTCCGTCCGTCATCATAATGACCCCCTTAGCTAGTACAATTATGAGAGAAAAGAGGAAGAAACACTCTTCATCCACTGCTTTGTGTGGTTCCAGGATTTATTTTCCTTGTTGTTCCTTCGTTCAAATCTATTTTAATGCCAGGTCAGTGCCCAAACATGCTTTGGAAATTTGGGACACTATTAAGGAGACAGACCCAGATCTGGTTTTTATTACCGAGACCTGGCTGGGTGAGAGCAACTGCCCAGACATCGCCAACGCCATGCCCCCTGAGTACAAAATACTTAGGCAAGATAGGCAAGGGCGGAAGGGCGGGGGACTAGCTATCCTGTTCAAAGATTACCTTAACTGCTTACCTATCACAGTAGCCCAGCTGGGAGAGCATGAACTACTGCCATTTGAAATATCCAAAGGGGATCATACATTATTCGGGGGGAGCTGTGATTTATAACCCCCCTGGATATCAGGCAGACTTTAGTACCAAACTGCTCACGCAATTATTACCCGCCTGCATAAAATATAAAAATTACTTAGTTATTGGAGACTTTAACGTCCACTTTGAAAAAACCGACAACATGGCGATAACCCATCTTGAGAACGACATGTCTATCCTTCAACTAAAGCAATTGATTAAGGGACCTACACACATCGCAGGGCACACACTGGATTTACTGTTCTCCAATATAGAAGATATTATAGTTAAGGAGATTAAACCAGTCATATGGACTGACCATTCATTAACTAGCTTCGCATTTTCCACACATGAGATATCAGCAAGAGTTACCAAACTCTTGCACGGGACCTACAGAGCCTGGAAATTAGTCACACCTGATTTATTTAACTACCACTTCGCTTCCAACGGCTTAGCGACTCTGGGAACATTACCCACCAACAGAGGCGCAGTGCACCTTGAAACAGAGATCACTAAGACATTGGACCAATGCGCACCAAAACTTAAATCCAAAGCTAGAAAATCGGTATCCGAAAGGTGGTATACAGCAGAACTTAGGACGCTGAAAAAAAAGTGTAAAACTCTAGAACACAATTGGCGACTGTCTAGATCGGCCACTGATAAATCAGTGTATAAAATAGAACTCAGGGGCTATACCCATGCAATAAAGAAGATCAAAAGGACATACTTTGCACAACGAATAGATGAGAACACAAATTCGGTAAAAGAACTTTATAAAATAGTGCGCGAGCTATGTAAACCAACCTGCATGTCCCAAACCCTGCTCCCTTCAGCAGAAAGCTGTGAAAAAATCAGCAATTTCTTTACGGACAAAATAAGCACGATTTATTCGTCATTTAACAATACCACTCCAGCGAACTTTGTCAACTGGGAAAATAGAGACCCTCATCCTGATACCCCCGTGCATTTAGACGGCTTCGTCCCTTTTACAGAAAAAGAAGTTGCCAAAGCAAGTGGGTAGTCAAATCAGGATCCCCTCTCGACCCATGTCCACATTTCATTTTTTCACAACTTATACCTACTCTGTGCCCTTATATCACACAGCTGTTCAACCAATCCCTGGAGACAGCTGTCTTTCCAGAGATCTGGAAACAGGCCACAGTAACCCCTCTATTGAAAAAGATAGGATCCGATGTAAACAACCCAGCCAATTATAGACCAATTTCTCAGCTCCCCTATCTTTCCAAGGTACTGGAGAAACTTGTCAACAGACAGTTATCTAATTACCTAGAATCCAATGAGTTGCTTGACCCCTCACAAACAGGTTTCAGGGCCACTAACAGTACGGAGGCAACCCTCTTGGCTGTCCTGGACAATATAAGATCATTGCTGGACCAGGGAAAGGCAGTGGCCCTGATCCTGCTGGACCTGTCGGCGGCCTTCGACACTGTCTCCCACCAACTTTTATTGGAAAATTTGCACGAAAAGGGATACATGCAAAGGCCCTTCAATGGCTCAGCTCATTTTTATGCAACAGAACTCAAACTGTGCAGCTAGGTGCTTTTTATCTACTCCAAAAACCTCAGTTGTGGTGTCCCGCAGGAGCATCCCTGAGCCCCAAACTATTCAATGCCTATGTTTCATCTTTGGCAAAAATTGGCACAAAATGGGGCTTTGGAATTTGCTCCTATGCGGATGATACCCAACTGACAATAGCCATCGGAAATGGGCATGATGACACCAGAGCCAAACTCAACAATTGCCTCACTGAGATGGCAACCTGGATGTCAGTGCACTGTTTAAAACTTAACGCAGAGAAATCTGAAATTCTGCTTCTCGGCGGAGCCAATCATATCTGGGATATATCCTGGTGGCCCCACTCTTTGGGTGCGGCACCAGCACCAAAGCAGTGCGTAAAAACTTGGGCATCATCATCGATAACACCCTATCGATGCAGGACCATGTGCGGACCCTGTGTGGTAGAAGCTTCGCCACACTGAAGCTCCTAAAAGGCTTTTCCGTTGGATCCCACTGGAAAGCAGGAGGACTATCACACAAGCCCTGCTTGTCAGCAGGTTAGATTACGGAAATGCACTCTTTGTTGGGATGCCAGACTACCTTTTTAAACGTCTGCAGGTGATACAAAACGCAGCGGCTAAACTGGTGTGCAAGGAGGGCAGATACAGCTCCGCGACAAAATGCCTGAAGCAACTCCACTGGCTTCCCATGCGCCAAAGAGCACGATTTAAACTCTTAGGACATGCACATAGGGCACTTTATCGCACAGGCCCCAAGATTCTCCAGAATAGAATCAAATTCTACGTCCCGCTCAGGTGCTTAAGGTCACGTTCTTTAGCACTAGCGGAGACAAAAAGAATCAGCAAGAGCAGGACAGGTGGACGCACCTTCTCGCACCTGGCAGCACTTTATTGGAACGAGCTTCCGCTGGAACTTCGGCTAACTGCAGAATACATGGCGTTTAGGAAAAAACTTAAAACTTATTTGTTTCCTTAATACTGCCACTACCACCCTCAATTAGACTAAACTGACTCATCACTCTCCGGATACACTAGCGCCGTGATATCCCAGTGGGATGAATGTCGCGCTTTATAAATAAATAAATAAATAAAAATAAAAAGCCTTAGCCTAGCCAACACGTGTTTCGTCGCTACCACGCAGTACACAGCGACTTCTTCAGGGCTAAATTCCTATGATTGTGATCCTTATTGTCGGTTGTAATTCCGACCCGAAGGTATATAAATGGTCTCATCAATGCCAGAGACTAAAGTTCCATTTCCTGATTTCACATAAATCCCATGTGTAAAAGGCACGGTCCTTTTACACGCGGGAGGATTCACCAGCTGATTACCGGATCGGGTGACCAGCGGCCACAGAACTAGAGCTGGCTGACAGCCACAACCCTACAATAGGGTTTTCACAATAATTAGGAGCTGCATACTTTGAATACTCGCCCTTTATCTCAAAATAGAGAATCTGCTCTTTGGGAAAAACCTTAATTCTCTCACCTAGAGGAGAGGTGGGATTTATGTGAAATCAGGAAATGGAACTTTAGTCTCTGGCATTGATGAGACCATTTATATACCTTCAGGCCGGAATTACAACCGACAATAAGGATCACAATCATAGGAATTTAGACCAGAAGAAGTCGCTGTGCTGCGTGGTAGCGACGAAACACGTGTTGGCTAGGCTAAGGCTTTGAACGAAGGAATGCACAACAAGGAAAATTAATCCTGGAACCACACAAAGCACTGGATGAAGAGTGTTTCTTCCTATTTTCTCTCATAATTGTACTAACTAAGTTTGTTTACTACGAGCGTGTGCAGGGGACTTTTGAGCTTTTTGTTTCTGGTTTACCACAGATTAGGGAGAGGGGTGGTTCTTCCTACCCTTTTGCACCGCAGTATATTTAATTTCACCCTATGATATCTGCGCACTGCCTAAGAGTGCCATTACCCCACTAGAACAACCACCGAGCATGTAGTGCATTTAGAGTGAGAGTCAACCTTGGAGCATTCTGGCTGCCCACTTTGGTGGTGTCTTTGTATTATTATTTTTTAGATCCATCAGCTTCATTTGGCACCATCCACGTAGTCACTCGAATCAGATCCTGGTGTGGGCCATGGTTTCAATTGCTGCACAGAAGTTCTAGGTCACTATTCCTTAAAGCCCTGTACCATAACCTGCAGAGCGTGACACATCTCTTCAATATTTCATACGCTTTACAGGCTGCCTTTTAAAAAGCAAGTGAAATGGAGCCATTCAGACACAAGCACCAGTATGTGATAAAGTAGGAGTGTGCTTTATATACTGATCAAACATAAATGTCTGTATCTTGTTGCAAGCACATGTGACACGTCACACAAAATAAGCGACAAGGGCTCCTTCTTGGAAAAAATCTATTGTTAGTATGAATTGTGTTTTTGTTGTATTTTCATAGAATGTCTCACATGGAAGGGTGAACGTTCTGCACGTCTTCCTTCGGACCATTGTGCAGTTCTTCAGGACCAAGCACTATCCAACCAGAGGTTGGATAGCATTGTGCATCCCTCTTGAGTACGGGGCTTCCTAAGTGGACCTGTGTGTAAGTTTGCATGGTGAGTGAACAGGACTGTTTCGTTGTCTGAAGGTACAGGCCTGTAGCCACGGGTAATCAGTTTTTTTTTGGGAAGATTCTTCAGGCAAAAAGCAATAAAGGTTTCACAACATCCCGTGAAGTGCTTCCCAATTGTAAGGTGGTCTTTCTTGACCCCCCCGCCCCCACACACACATCCCCCCACGAGGATGGGACAGGCTCCAGGTGTGCCCAAGATCTTTTGGATGTCTCCGCCTGTCCCTCAGTTTTCAAGGGATGCCCTAGCTGCAGTTGATGCTGCCAGTGAGACAGGCCTTGCTTTGCAGTATACAAGGGCATCCACTGTGTACACTGCATAACAGTGTGAGAAATCACCAGTAAAGACTCGCTACATCATCTCCACCGACAAAACCCCCCTCACCTGCGCCATTAACCAACCATCCTCTCCTCTGTGATGCGCAGAGTTTGAATCAAAGAAGAATAGCGCACTTTAGTTGGGACTCACTTTTGGTGATTGCAAGGTCGGATGTTCTGTAATCTGGGAGGGAGATCTCCCCTACCCTCTACCTCGCTATGGCGGCAATACAAGAGCTACTTTCTGGCAAATCACAAGACCATGCACGGAAAACTACCACTGCTTTCACAAGCACTACATTTAAACATGAACAACAACAAAAAGAAAGAAAAAAATCAAATCGAGCATCAAAAAGGCTTTCCAACAAAGTACTTATCCGAGCAGCCATGAAGAGCCCTGGGCCTGCCAGCAATCAGTCTTTTGAGGTCCTGTTCCTGTTCTGAGCTGCAGTGGGCCTTGTTTTTGCTCTGCCTCTAATGCAAGGCCAAGGCTGTAATCTCCCAGCACAGCTGTTGCAGAACACCGGTGCCAATGGCTTTATCTCACACACAGGACCAGGAGATGTTGTTTTTGCAAAATTAGACATCTCTCCTGGTAAAAAAATGATAAGGTGGCGGTTCGTGTTCTTTCAGATAAAGGTGGTATTGTGATGCGCTCCCTCACACAAGAACAATTAAGCACATCAGGAGTCCGGCCTTCTGCACGCAGACCTGAGCGGGTAATCTGGGTTTGAGTGTTTTTGTAGTTTTAACTCATGCATAATTTAAGAGCTTTGGAGCCGTGGAAAATTGGTTTCGCAGAAGGAGATATCTCTGCTTGTTCACTTTCGAATAAGAATTTAAATCTATTCCTAAATATCCTATTTCTTGCTAAAAAAGGGATGCTGTGTTCAGTTCATTGTGTATGAAAATCTTCCGGAAGTGAGTGTTCAATGTTTGCTGATGTAGAGCTGTTTCAAGGGATGGGGCCGGGCTACTCCCTCAGTGGTAAAGTGATCAGGGCAGACAGACGTTCTTCTACAGTAATAACATAATACCAGTCTGCATAAAAGATTATTTTTAAGTTTGATGACATAGTAACCATGTGCATAAAAAAGTATTTATTTAGCGGATGGGTATGTGTTTCACAGACGTTTGGTGCCTACATACCTAGTCTAACAGTCAGTGGCAATTTAATTAAAAAATAAATATCTCTATCTCATGCCTTCCCATTAGTTAACCTCTTCTACCGCATCACTCTCTCTGTACCTCTCTCACTTACCTTTCCACATCTCTGTGTACCTGCCCAGAGACGTTTTATGGCATGGGTAAAGTGGGCTCTGGCCCAGTGCCCCAGCCTTTTAGCCCCCACCCCCCCCCACCCCCAATAGATCCAGCTCTGTCCCTCCACGCAGTCCTTCCTTGACGACCTTGAATGACTCTTAAAGATACATTGTTTTAAATACCACTTTCTTTTTAACACGGGTGGTGTGTGGGAGTCTTTTACAGACATTATGCAGAGAAATGTTGTGTTTATGTTTTTCAACACCATGCAACGTCCATAAAAAAAAGTTCATTTTAGAATTTGGACCAGTGTGCCTGTGCAGTGCCAGTGACCTAGCCGAAGACAACATGAAAAATCTGAAATTGGATCATAAATTTTCAGCTGTTCCAAACAGGGGCCCCCAAAATATTTTGGCCCAGGACCCCCCAAATCCTTAAGATGTCCCTGTACCTGCCCCCTCTCTCTCACATCTTACTCTACCTCATCTCTCTCAATGCATCCTTCTCTACCTCACCTCCCACACTCAATGTCTTCCTCCACATCTCTAACTTCTTTCTCGCTACGGTAGTCCTCTCTGCTTCTCACTGGTTTGTTTCGCATCTCTGTTTCTCTCTCCTTCTGTTAAAAACTCACCTCTCTTGCAGCCCTCTCTACCGAATCACTGTCTACCTCACCTTTCTCTCTCCCTCACATTTCTCCACCTACCTCGTATTTCCCTACAATGCGTCTCTCTCTCTATCTGAGCCCCCAATTTACCTCACCTTTCTATTTTTACCTCATCTCTCCACTTCCCTTTTCATTCTTTCAACATCTATTTCCTCTGTCTCACCTCTCTCACTATCTTACTCCTTACTTTCTCACTACTGCTCTCTCAAACTCTACCTTTTTTTTATCTGTCATTGCCTTCTTTCTCATCTATCTGTGAACCTTCTTTTCAATTTCAACTCACTCTTTCTACATTACCTCACCTGTTTCTCTCTGCCACACAACTCTCTCTCTCTATTTCACCCTCTCTCTCTCTCTTTATTTCTGTATCAATCTCACGTCTCTTTCTTTATCTTACATTTATCTCTCTACCTCATCTAGTTGCTCTCTGGACTTCATTTTTCTTTCTAACCTTCACCCTTCTCTCTCTAGCTTTCTGTCTGCCTCAAGACTCTCTTTACCTGAAACTGCCTTTCTTTGCGTATTCAAATTTACGCACTCATTCTATCTCAGTGCTCTCACAACCCTGCACCTCTCTTTCTACCATACCGCTCTTTCGAACTCAGCCTCGAGAAGTACCCCAGCCCCTCTCTTTACATTACTATCTATCTATCTATCTATCTATCTATCTATCTATCTATCTATCTATCTATCTATCTATCTATCTATCTATCTGTCTTTCCCTATATACCTCTTCCTTTTTCTACCTTTTTGTTTCATTATTTTTACCTACCGTACCTTTCTCTCTTTACATTACATCTCTCCCTATCTCACCTATCTTTCTACCTCTTTTCTGTCTCTACCTACCTTTATGCTCTACTTTACCTCTCTTGCTATACTGTCTCTTAACCTCTCATTTCTTCTTCTTATTCCTCCCAGCCCCTCCCATTTCTTCGCTACCCCAGGAGAGTCAGAGGTCACTGCCTACCCAGAGGAGTGTAGGCAAATAAATTAGAGAGGAGAGACAAAGTAGGGATATAGAATTAAGAAGGAAATTATCAAATTTCACCCATTGTAATGATGAAAATCCTCACAATATTGCTTTAATTTTAACTGTTACTGCAAGAATGTCATTTGAGAAGTAGGAGGTATCTGTGCTCGCGAATATCCGACAAAGTTACAATTTCAATCACCACGTGTGTATGTCTTATTTTACTATTATGCACTAGTCCTCTAAACATCTACCAACCATCTACCAACTCATCCTTACAGTCTGTTTCCTACAATAGGAGGAGCAACGTGGTTAGGCACTGAATTTGCAAATAAAAAATATAGTTGCAAGCAATGTTCCCTCTAATTTTTTTCTTCTATGTGCGGCAATAATGGTTCTCTGTGCACAGCAGCCAAGTCTGCATGCGCCGAAGGCATGCAAAGACTCACTATGAAAGTGATCGCAGTGCATGAGCTGCCAAGGTCAGTAGGTTCGGCTACTTAGTTGCATGTAATAATCATATTTAAGTCAGATGTATTATACATTAACATGATCATACCAGGTCCCCATGACCTTTATTCTACCAGCACCTACATAAACAGGTACAGAAATGACAGAACTCAAATGTAGGTACCATTAAGTAAATTTACTTTGAATAGTGTGGGGAAGCATTTAAACAGCTCTCAGGTTGTCCCATGTAAATCATGAGTAGCTGATCCAGACATGGTGTTTCTTCCCATTGCATAACAAGTATTTTTTCCACCACATTATAACAACAAGATTACATGCGGTAGAATGCAAAATGAAAAAAAGGATTGGATGAGCTACCTATGCCTTACGTTGGACAGTACTAGATGAGCTAGCCATGCCCTGACATGGGACAGCAACAGTTATCTGCCTCTGGTGTCCAAACATAACTCTGGATCATGTGAGAAGTGCAGCTTCATGCACACCAAGAACATGAAGGAGTGGAAGGCAAAGCCCTTTCATGGCACGAGCTTAGGATAACCGTCAGGCATCCTGCTTTCTACCTAGAGTTTCCATCTCCTGAGGCTGACACTGCACAGTTTATTGTCTTCGCCCAGGCTATACTGGCTCTTTTATCACCCAGTTTCCTCGTGTGCACCTGAAAGCCCCAAGAGCCCTTGGTGCTTCCAACTAAGATTCCACCAGAGACTCTATCCCTGGCCTACCCTGCTCAGCCTCTTCTTGACGCTGCCATGGCACTGGCCAAACCTCTTCTTCTGTCAAAGAAATTGGCAGTTGATCCACTGCCAGTATTCCAACCATCGCGGATCTGTTACAAAATGTGGCAGATTTCCAAAAGGCGAAAGCCATTTTGATATGATCCCAGTGCCATGCCCAACATTTGATGGAGAAAGAGTTCCTGGCAGGACTTCACCTTGTGATAAGTACTTTGGCAGGTTTGAAGGGATATTTGTCTCTAACTCAGACCACATTCAGATGGCCAATATCTTCAACCATGATGATGGTAATGAAGTGGGTAATCTTTTTCCCCTTATTAGCACAGTTGGTAGAGACAGGTTGATGCTGCAGAAAGCAAGTGGCCTGGGCACTTACCCTGAGGTAGATATGGAGAGTGCGTAAACACTTCCAAGAGAGAAGGTTGCCTCCTTCATGTCTGTGCTACACAAGATTGCTGAGGATTCTTGAATGCCTTTGCCTGTAGATGAAAACAAAGCTAACCACATAGAGATTACGCAGTCAGCCTCCTCTGCTTTGGATCCCTTGATCTCTTTCAACAAGGCCTTGATAAATCTCATTTTGGTCACATGGAAAAAACAAGTTTCTGCTCAGATGGAAAATCATCGAGTCACCAAACGCCTTCATCCTTCACCTCAACCTTCCGTGGCTCACTCCCGGAGACTCCTAGTAGAATCCTGACTCTTTCCTCTCTACTCCCCAAGACGGAATCTAAGATGATTGAGGAAATGGGGAAGAAGTTGTTCCTTTCAGGGAGCATTGCCCTTTCGCTCCTTGAAAGTGATTTGCCTTCTGGCCTGTTACTCTCATGATCTTTAGGAAATTGCACAGATGTTATTCCTGAATCTCCCTGATGACCTTTGAGACCATTTTGCGAAAGTGTTGAATGATGGTCAGGACATGGCCAAAGAGAAACTCTTCTGGTCTGGCCTATATACTGTTGAATTGTGTGGTGGTCCATGGGCTTCTTTATTGCCATGCAATACTATACCTGGATAATCTCAACTGGCTGTTTGATGATGGCCAGTTGATTCTTAAGAGCATTCCCTTCTATGCTCATGTTTTTGGAAAGGTGGCTGACTTGCCCTAGGAGCATTTTAAACAGGGTTGTGGCATGGCCCGCTTATTGGCCTGGCTTCCCCTGCTCTTCGGTTCCACAGACAATACCGTAAGTTCAGGGATTGCTCCCAAGGTATACCAAGTGCCACCCTTCACAACCTGTGAAGCAGAAGTCCAACCAGTTCTTTCCACAATATAGAGGACATGGTGGTTTTAAGGGTCGCCAAGGACAGCAACAACAGTCCTCCTCTCCAGAACTGCAAAACCACTTTAGATTGCCTCGAGGGAACACACGTGGCATGTAAGGGAGGAAGGGAATGCCATTACACTTATATCATTAGCTGTCCATAACTATGGAACATTGGTTCCTCCAGAGTGTCGAGCACCGCACACCCTTCCAGGACATGTTCTCTCCCATTATGTGTTTTCTTTGTCCCCTCAAATGACCATGCTTTCACTCTCTATCATAATGTTTTTCCCCCTCTGGCACTGTCAGCACTTCATAGAGGTGGACCAACCATTGGAGGCTTGAGCCAGATGCCTGGCTTTGGCTCACTTTGAGGTCCTCTTGGAATCTTAAGACTAAAATGAGCTGAGCTTTCATATGGCTTCTGCCTGCCACCCACACTCTAAGCTCCTGCGCCAAGATTTGAAGACAAACAGTACCCCTTCATGTATAGCATGAGAGTGAATAAGATACCCATTTAGTGCCAGAACTGCACAATGTGGGGGGGCGTGTCCAAGATGGCCGAGGTGTAGGACGCACATCTTGGAGCTCCGCCAGATTACAGGCCCAAAATCGACTCCGCGGCGGACGTTGGTGTCCGGTTACAGCAGGAGAGCCGGCCCGACGGTGGGCCAGCGGGTGAGAGAACGCCGGGAGGCCTGCGGCACCGGAGGAGTGGGAGCGAACGCGGTTCCGGCACCCGAGGCAAGAGCAACTCGTGGGGTGCAACAGGCCTGGGCCCGACATCACCCACAGGGGGGCGTACTGCGGCCTACCTCGCGGAGCAGCGGATCGCACTCGGGCGGCCTTGGGGTGCTGTGGCGGCCCCCTCCCAGAGGACATTCTGAGCAGTGAGTGGAGGTGCTGGGGTGCGGGAGCGGGGGGAGGCCCGCCAGTTAGAGTGGCGTGTGAGGGTGCCCACCCTCCCCCCCTCATCTAGGCCCGCTGCCAGTCTTTGAATCGGAGGCACGGAGGGGCCCTAGAGTGATACCGCTCTGCCGAATTGGGTGCCTCGCTTCCCTCCTGGAACTTATGAGACTGCGGGGGCCCACGACAGCTGCTGCTGGGTCCCGGAGCTGGTTCCCGAGGCGAGGGCACAGACAATAGGCCTTCTGGGGCCCGCAACTGCGGGCTGGCCTGCCTGAGTATTTTGTGCAGTTGCACGGCAGCTGGCTTCCCTTTCCTGCCAGGACCTGGGGTGGCATGAGTCACAGCTTCTCCGACGACCCCCCCTGTTAGCCCCTGTGAGGAGGGAGCATCTCTGATACCCTGGGGCCGGAGACCCTGATTTTTGTGGAGAAGGCAGGCAGGGCCGAGTGGGGCCTACATGGAGTGGGACATGTCACCACATCGCAGTGTGCGGAGGTGGGTGCCGGAGGTCCACCGGGCCCCCGCCATTCCCCTGCACGCGACTAGTGGTGTACTTAGGGGCCTGAATAGATCCGTCGCCCTCCCCGGGACTACACCATTGGAGTTAGAGGCGAGGGCCCTGGATTACGGCCTTCTGTGGCCCACTGGTGGTGGGCCGGCCTGCCTCAATCTGTCGGCACCTTGACACTGGAAGCTGCACCTCATCGCTACATAGAACTGCGGTCTCTGTGGCCATCTCGACTCACAGCAGACCACCTAGCGGGGTCCACGGGAGTCGACCATCCGGGAGACTGGAACATTCGATTCACAGTGGGGGAGCCGTACCAGCATTGGAATGTCCACCCACCGTCAAGAGAAAAAAGACCCCTCAGAGAAGGACATGTTTGCCCGCTCGAATACGAAAAAGACAGACACAGTGCGGGAGACCGAGGACTCAGGGGGCCACCCAGTCAGGGCCAGTGGTCAGGACGGGGGTGGGGAGGAGCCCCCACTTACGCAGGCATTCATGGAGCGCCTGTTTAGCACTCTTCTTGAGGACTTTGCGGAGCTTTAGAGTGACATCGCCACAGACATCAAGGGTATCAGACCGGACATGGCTGCCCTCGACCAACAATTGGACTTGGTGGAGCAGAACCACGATGCCCGGGAGGAGGAGCTGGAGGGCCACTGCCGGGAACTCCTGGAGCTCCGAGACCAGAATACGGAGATGCGTTACCAAATCAAGGACTTAGAAAAACGATCTCGACGCTCCAACATACGTATTAAGGGTGTGCCGGCCCGTGCCATCTCGTGCGACCTGGAGGGTTTTGTGACTCGACTATTTAAGCACGTGGCACCCACATTACAGGACCACACCGGGCCGACCCCAGGACATACTCACCTGCCTGCACTACTATAAACAAAAGGAAGCAATAATGTCCGCGACCAGAGACCTGAGAACCATTGACTTTGAGGGCTTCAAGATCTGGCTCTATCAAGATTTATCCCCGACAACACTGCAGTGCCATAGGGCCTTGAAGCCGCTAACTGATTTTCTCCGAACTCAGGAGATCCGCTACAAGTAGGGCCAACCCTTTCTCCTACAGTTTACATGGAGGGAAGAGGTCCGGTCAGTCCGCACTCTAGATGATGCATGTGCACTACCGGAGATGCTGGACCTGCGACAGGCTTCCCCTCCGAGGTCGCAGACCAGTGAGCCCTCGGATGAGGGTCGTCGAATAAGGCGCTCGTCCAGGCGGGGGCCAAAAAAGTTGAATAAACTGACTGAAGCCGACGGCCGAGAGGAACGCGCATGACTTCTCCAGCATTTACAGCATGAAGGCGCATCCGGATCCTCGTCCGGTGACCTCTGACGGTCCAGGTTAACTAGTCCTCATTATCCATATGAGTTTGCTGCTGGCCCTCAGAATGAGAATTGTCGGTCCTAAGCGGGAGCCGATGCCCAGCGTCCCAGTAATAGGGTTCTGCTGGTGGAGTCTACCGAGATGACCTCCCCAACTCCAACTCGCACACCCAGCAGCGGCATGGACCCCAAATTTGTGAATGGTTTGACTCCCGGGTGGGAGATGTTGATAGACTTATTGTTCATGTTGTATTATGGTTTATAATCTAATTTTCTTCTTCCCCTCCTCTCTCTCTCCACGATGTTTACACCAGCTTCCTTCCTTGGGGGGGATGCGGGGCAGCGGGGCACCTGGGTGGGCGGGAAGAGGGAGGTGATGACATGAGTAATGGTGTCCATACTTAGCCTTACTGTTCGAGGCCTTAATTCCCCAACAAAGCGGTTAGCGGTACTGTCATACCTTAAAGACACTAAATGCAACATCTCCATGCTGCAGGAGACTCACCTGATCCAACAGGACTGGCGGCGAATGCGTTCCCGCTGGTTCGATCGTCAGTACTTCTCTTCCGGCCTGGCAAAAGGGCAGGGGTGGCCATCTTGCTCGCCACACACTTTGCGGGGAGGGTGGAGGGTGTTTTCGCGGATATCCCGGGCTGCTTATTAGCATTGCATGTACAGATTCAGGGTACCAGGTGTACGGTAGCCACTATCTATGCCCCCAACGACAAATAGGAATTGTTTATCAAGTCGCCTGATCTCTACCCCGGACAGGGAGATGGTGGTGGGGGGTGACTTTAATGCCACAATGGACGGGCAGCGGGACAGATCACACTCCCGGGTGGGTCAGGACAGAGGACTCACCCCAGGCACCAAAGGTTGGCTGTCCGAAGCAGGCCTAACCGACATTTGGTGACATATGCACTCAACAGAGGTTGACTACACATTCTTTTCAGCATCGCACCAAACATATACACAAATCTACTACTTCCTTACTACACCAGGATAACGAAGGCCACAATAACCGCAGATATCGGGGCCGCCGCCCTTTCTGACCACTCCCCCATTAGCCTGCGATTTCGCCCCGCACTGCTACCACCAACTTCCCAGCGTTGGCGCCTCAACACAAAGCTCCTCACATATGAGAAGGTGCGTATGAGAAGGTGCGTCTGTCCACCCTAACAGCATTGACCACCTTCCTTGAGCACAATGATACTGCTGAGACGGCCATAGCTACACTATGGGAGACGCTAAAAGTTGTCCTACGGGGCCACTTCATTGGCGTAGCCACGGACTACAATAGGGAGCGGCGAGACAAGCGAGGCCAGCTGGAAGGCCAGATTAAAGAGTTGGAGACAGCGCACGCCCGATCGGGTACCGTAATGGTGCGACGGCAATTGACGGCAGCACGTAAACAGTTACGGGCCATAGATATGGGAAGGGCAGAGTATGCCTTACTGCGACTCCGCCAGAAATACTATGCTGGGGGTAACAAGGCGGGACGTATGCTAGCACACCACCTTAGGGCACAGGTATTAGACCGGCAGATACCCGAAGGTTGTGGAGCAGATGGCTCTGTTTTCGACACAGACGTAGGTATTGCAAACGCCTTTGGGGCATTTTATAGGGAGCTCTATTCTGCCGAGCAGTTACAAGAAATGGATGTTGAGGCATACCTGCCTCGGGTCTACCCACCTGAAGTGGAGGTACCTGTGTACAGTACCTTAGAGAAGGACATTACGGTGCAGGAGGTCCTCACTACCGTCCACAGGCTGCAACCGCATAAGACGCCCGGCCCGGACGGCTATGGTGGGGAGTTCTATAAAGCATTTGCATCCCATCTGGGCCCGATACTTACACGCCTATTTAACTCCATTGACACACAGGGAACAATTCCAGAATAAATGCTCAGTGCCACTATCACGGTAATCCCCAAACCTGGCAAGGATCCTAAAATTTGCGCATCTTACCATCCAATCTCCTTGCTGAACGTGGACGCAAAAATTTTCACTAGCGTGTTGGCGCATAGACTGGCACCGTACGTGCAGGGAATAGTCGAACCGGAATAAGCCGGGTTCATACCAGAGCGTGGGTGTAGCGATAACACGAAAAGGCTATGACATCTTCTATACAAAACTCAGCG
This sequence comes from Calotriton arnoldi, assembly GCA_963921515.1. NCBI lineage: Eukaryota > Metazoa > Chordata > Amphibia > Caudata > Salamandridae > Calotriton > Calotriton arnoldi. Next base: position 991,901 of record CAWUFW010002898.1, read on the forward strand.
CTCCCAGATCCCGGCACTGGTGCTCACGATAGACACTGAGAAAGCGTTCGACCACGTACACTGGCCGTATCTGTACTGGGTGCTTGAGCGGGTGGGCCTTGGCCCCCGATTTTGTGGTTGGGTGCAAGCTTGCTATGCAGCTCCCCAGGCTAACATTTGTGTAAATGGCATCAAGTCCTCCACTTTCCCAATAGAGCAAGGAACCAGGCAGGGCTGCCCTCTGTCCCCTCTCCTCTTTGCGCTCTATATGGAGCCTCTGGCCGAACGCATAAGGAGCAACGTAGGGGTGACCGGGATTCAGATGGGTGGGAGGGAACATAAGATCATGCTGTATGCCGACGACATCCTTCTGACTCTCAAGAACCCATCTGACTCTCTGACAGCGGTCATGGCAGAACTCTCGGACTTCGGGCGAGCGTCTGACTTCAAAATCAACCCACAGAAATCCCTAGTCCTGGACCTGACGCTACAGGAACCTGAGTGAGCAAGCCTTCGCGAACAGTTCCCAAGATGTGGCAGCCGTGCATAGCGTATTTGGCAGATGAGTTCCATGAGCTGACATGTCCTCAGTACCTGCGAGTCTTACGCCAAACGGCCGCTGAACCTACCACACACAACTAGGCCGCATCTACCCCCTAATCCTACCAATACCCCAGGAGAGAGGAGCCCACCCTTCCCCCTCTTTCCCCACCCCCTTTTCCGCCCCTCCCTTTAATTCTTTAATTTACATGTAAGGGAGTTGTTATTACATTCTTGTTTTTTCCTCCTTTAAACATGCCTATTGATTACGCATCCAAATGAATATCCGCCAGCCAATGGATGCAGGCGGTTCAGGTTGTATTGTTGTTATCTTATAAAATGAATAAAAATTATTTAAACCGAACTGCACAGTGTGAAAAAACCTGGAACCAATATTGGCTTCCCTGCTTGACCAAATTGTGTGATCTTAGGCAAATATTTTATTTACCTGTGCCTCTTTTTTCTTGATTATTGCATATAAGAGCATCTTGGAATATGTAAGGTGAGGATGTGTGCTGTGTTGTACAAAACATATCTTGTGTTTGATTTAATTGACTATAAAGTTGCTCCACTTAGAATACGAATATAGACCATATATGGGGTATACATCAGTAGCGGCCCGTGGTGGGAGTGCTGCCGGGCGCTGACGTGGGGCGGGGGGTAGTAAACTATGGATTACGGCCGATTAGAGGTAAGTAAACATATAAATAAAACGAATTTCGTTGCACGCGCTGCATCGCATTTGGCGATGCAGCACGCGCAACGAAATTCGTTTTATTTATTTATATGTTTACTTACCTCTAATCGGCCGTAATCCGTTGTTTACTACCCCCCACCCTGCCCCTCCTCCGCCCCACGTCAGCGCCCGGCAGCACTCCCACCACGGGCCGCTACTGGTGTACATGACAACTGACTTACCTCTTAGTTCACTAATGGCATTGTTATCATGGCAGGAGGCATGACTGTTTCTAAGTTCATATTTAAAAACTGTCACTTTTATTAATTGATTTTCAATACAGTGAAACATTCTGATTTACTAAAGGGAAATGCTTCCGTATGTTAAAGAAATATGCTTTCTGGAATTTTGGAGAGACTTTCTGTGAGAAAGTGCCATCTTTCTTACATGGTATGCCCCCACTTTTTGCTGAATGGCTGATGTACTTTGACTGAGTGTGCCCTGGGCTCCTGCCAACCAGGTACCCAGGGCCTGTGTTCCTTCCCTAAAATTGCATTGATACCTACACCCAATTGACATCCCTGGCCACAGGTCAGCCCCTGGTAAATGGTACCATGGGTACCCAGGGCACTGTGACCAGGGAAGGCCCCTAAGGGCTGCAGCACTTGTTGTGCCACCCTTAGGGACCCTGCACCTTTACACACACACACTGCCTTTGCAGGCTGCGTGTCTTGGTGCAGAACAAAAGTGAAGAGTCGACATGGCTCACATCCCTGTGTGCCATGCCTACAAGCCACTGCCCTGGCCTAGGTCAGCCACCCCTCTAGCTGGGTGCACTATGCCAGTGGTGAGGGCATAGAGGCATGAGCCCTGTGCCCCTACAGTGCCCAAGTCCATTCTTGGGCATTGTAAGTGCAGTGCTGCCATTAAGAGTATATGGTGCTGGGAGTCTGTCATTACGAACTCCACAGCACCATAATGGCCCCACTGAAGACTAAGAAGTTTGGTATCAAACTTCTCAGCACATTAAACCCCCACTGATGCCAGTGTGGGATTTAATGTAAAACGCACTCCAGAGGGCATCTTAGAGATGCCCCCTGAAACCAACCCGACCTCCAGTGTCCGGACTGAGTGGCTGCCCAGGCTGCCACCACCAGACATGTTTCTGGACCCCTGGGTCGAGAGCCTCTGCTCTCAGGGGCCTGAAACAATGCACATCCCGGGACGAGGTGCCAAAGCCTCCTCCCCCAGGATGGGCAGGGGGAGCTTCAAAGGCCTGCCGCCTTTGGAGTTTCCCCAGACCATTTGCTGCTTCCAGCAAACTGGTCCCCACTGGTTCTACCCCCACTCCTGGCGGGAGAACCGGCGGGAAAACCAGAAGCAGGAAATGGGTTGTGCCCACCTCTGCCAACTCCACCCCTAAGGTGGGGGAGGCGAGGTGAAGCACAAACTCGAGTCCCCGCCATCTTGAGGATGGGGGGACCTGGCCAACCAGGGACAGGCTCCTGTCCCCCTCCCACTGGAGAGGAACAGAATAGGGGGTGTACCCACCCCAGGGAAGGGACCCATTGGTCCCTGCCCTTACCTACCTGTAACCACCCCTAAATTTAGTATTTAGGGGCTCCCTGAACCTTCCTTCCGGAGTTCCCAAATCCGAAAACAAGAAGAGAAGACGAAGCAAGAAGACCAGCCGTGCAGCTGCTAAAAAGGAGGCGACAACAACTGACTTGGCCCCAGCCCTACCGGCCTGTCGACCTCTGAACCTGCTCCTGCGGAATCCCGGCCTCAGCAACCTCACAAACCCCGGAGGACCTGACTTCTGTGCTACAGCCTTCGACCCAGGGACTCCCACGAGCAGTGGTACTGCTCAAAAGAAAACCTACCAAAGACCCGGCCCTGGCACGGAGCCGCGAAACCTGCACACTCTGCACCCGCCGAGTCCAGCCTGTGCCTGAGTGACCAAAGACCTCGAGGACGACCCCCGGCGATTCTGACCTGGAATCCAGTGGCCAAGGACCCTCCTCGACGACCCAGACGACGCCTGCAGCCTCAGGACAAGGGACCCCTCCAACCGCGACCAGCAGGGGGTAAGATTTCCCGACCTCAAAAGACACCCCTGCACCCGGCGCCCCACGGCCCCCTGTGCCCAACTCCTGGGTGTCTACCTATCCTCCAAGACCCCAACTTACCTCCTGAAGTGTTGGTCGTCCCTGAAGAATCACCGTCCCCGAGCCTGCAGCCTTTCTTCACCTTTCACGACCTCTATTGTTTAACATTGAGCGCCCGACGGCTCAAAGCACCCTGCACCCAGCCGCCCGAGTGCCCCTGGAAGTGCAACCTCTATCCTAACCTACTTCCCTACTTGCCCTGAGCAAGTGACCAGGAGCCCAGCTCCCACAGTCGCGTGGCCTGCTTGCCAGCAGCCACCAACCCGGGGCCCCCCGCCTGCCATAGGATAACATTGGGCCTTCTCACTCTGCACCCGGCCGCCCCTGTGCCGCTGAGGGTGTAAAAACTGTACTTACCTGATCCTGGGGGACCCCTGAGTCTTACCCAGAACCTTAACCCTGCCAGTCAAGTACTTACCCGAAATCCGATAACTCACTTTTCTTCCATAGGGTTCCATTGACTGATTTTCTGCGAAATTTCTTCTAAGTGTGGAGTTCTGAAACTTTAGAATATTCACCAAAAATCAACCGAGTCACGAAAACGAAAATACTCACCTAGTATTAGGAGGGGCCTCAGTGCTGGACCCGAGTGCCCAACACTGGCCCTAAAAAGTAATCGCAACGTTACTTACCGTTAACTCACTTTTCCTTCATAGGGATCCATTGACTGGTTTTCTGTGAAATTTCTTCTAAGTGTCGATTTCTGTATTTTACAAATATTCTTTAAAAATCGAACAAACTACAAAAACGTAATTACTTACCTGTTTTAAGTAAATGTCCCAGTGCTGAACCTAGGAGTCCAGCACTGGATTACAAAAGTAACGTAAACATACTTTGCTTGCACACTGTATTTCCTTTCATAGGATAACATTGGTAATTTTATCCAGAAAAGTTTCTAAGTGTCAGCTTTTGAAATATAGTAATATTCTTCAAAAATCACTACAATAACCAAAACGCTTTTTCTTACCTGTTTACAGGAAGTGTCCCAGGACTGAATCCAGGATCCAGTCCTGTGGTTAGAAAAGTGCTCTGCAAAGTAATCAATTGTAATTAAGCATAATTTTCCATTGAGCTCAATGTTGCATTGAATTTGACCCTGTGTTGCCTCTTGCACCAACTGTGATTACCACTATCTAAAAAGTCTATTGCCTATCTGTAAGGTGAATAACCAAAGCATCTCATACTGAGAAAGTATATTTTGACCCTATTGTTGGTTCTAAAATAAAACAAGCATATATTTTTTTATATACAAACCATTGGCCTAGAGTTCAGTTCTTGAGTGTGTGGCTTCATTTGCTGACTGAGTGTGTACAACAAATGCTTTACACTGTCCTCTGATACTGCCTTACTGCTCGACCAAGCTACCACTTTGGAGAGTAAGGTTATATCTAACTTTAGCCTCTGTCAACCCTCTGGGGACTGTGGACTCTGTACACCCTGAACCTTACTTGGGTACAGTATATACAGAGCCACTTTCCTACATTGGTGGATCAGCGGTGGGATACAAACTTGCATTTGTTGGACTACTTGGTTACCATCTGATCACACGACAGAACTCTTAAATTGCCTTTAGAATTCTGATTTTTTTAATTGGCATTTTTTTTTTACCAAATTACTAAAAGTCTTGTTAGGGCCTTGCTTAAGTCCCTGTAGCATCTTAGAAAATAAAAAGTCACTATAGCCAAGGTTAGAGGGGTTAGAATTTTTTTTTAAAAAATGTCTCAAGACAAGAACCCAGCTACTAGTGAAGATAATAATGACATACAGGAACTGGTTGAGGAGCTCGACCTCACCCCTTATCTTCATTTGTCTTTCAAAGAGATAAGGTCCTTATGCAAACTTAAAGATATACCAATGGGCCAGCATCCAACCAAACAAGGGCTCCAGGAGCTCCTGGCTGAGTATGCTAAAGCCCACCCCTCTGAGCATGGTGATGACCCAACAGAGGAGGAAAGGAATGAGGAGGATGGGGATGGTAACCCACCTCCATCACTTCCTAGGGAAGATAGGGTCCCTGCACCCTTAACTCCAAGAATAGACCTCTGGGGACCTAGGGGCCACCTAGGTGGTCCTGGTCCCAGAGAGGACACTGAGGATACCCTCAGTGAGGAGGACAACTTGTTAGCCAGGTTGGCCAAACGACTGGACCTAGAGACCAGACTCCTGGCTCTAGAGAAGGAAAGACAGGAGATGGGTTTAGCACCCATCAATGGTGGCAGCAATACTAAAAATAAGGATAGGGAGGAAACTTCTGAACCTAAAATCCCCAAAGGGATTGTCCCTAAGTTTGAGGAAGGTGATGACATCACCAAATGGTTCACAGCCTTTGAGAGGGCTTGTGAAATAAGAAGAGTAAAGAAACCTCTGTGGGGGGCACTCCTGTGGGAACTGTTCTCTGGTAACTGCAGAGACAGGCTTCTGACCCTCTCTGGGCCAGATGCAGGGTCCTATGACCTCATGAAGAGTACTCTGATTGAGGGATTTGGGCTCACTACTGAGGAGTATAGAATTAGATTCAGGGGGCTCACAAAACCCAGACCCAGTCCTGGATTGACTTCGTGGACTACTCAGTAAAGACACTGGATGGCTGGTTAGCTGGACATAATGTGCATGATTTTTCTGGACTTTACAATTTGTTTATGAAGGAACACATACTAAGTAATTGCACAAATGAAAAGTTGCATCAGCATTTGGTAGACCTAGGTCTAATTTCTCCCCAAGAATTGGGAAAGAAGGCAGACCACTGGGTCAAGACTAGGGTGACAAGGACAACCACTGGGGGTGACCAAAAGAAGGTGGTCACCAAACCCCCCAGGGGAAAGGTGGTGAGAATCCCCAAGATAAAAAGTCTGAGTCTTCCAAAGGGCCCCAAAAACCTGTTCAGGGGGTGGGTCCCAAACTACTCCCTATGTGCCTCAACCCTATAGGGGGAAGAACTTTGATCCCTTGAAGGCCTGGTGTAATAACTGTAAGAAGTCAGGACACCTCACTGTAGACAAAACTTGCCCCCACAACAAAGCCCCTAAGGCACCCAGTACAGCTACTCCTGGGGCAGCAAGTTTACAGATGGGATCAGAAGTGTACCCTGAGCAAATCTGGGAACCCACTGAGGCAAGTCTGGTCTCCCTAGGGGAAGTGGAATTTGCCACTGTAGCTGTGTGGCCACCCAACTTAAAGAAGTATTTGCAATACCCCTGGGTGAATGGAACTAGAGTAGAGGCTCTGAGGGATACAGGTGCCAGTGTCACTATGGTGAGGGACACACTGGTTTCCCCTGAGCAATACTTGATTGGGAAAACTTACCCAGTCACCAATGCTGACAGTGTCACCACTAGTCATCCCATGGCCATGGTGACATTAGGCTGGGGGGTTACTGGCCTGAAGCAGGTAGTGGTCTCTCCGAAGTTACCAGCTGCATGTCTGCTAGGAAATGATCTGGAAACCTCAGCCTGGGCAGAGGTGGAGCTAAAGGCCCATGCAGCCATGCTGGGCATCCCTGAATTGGTGTGTGTAAAAACAAGAGCACAGAGCAAAAGGCAGGGTGAAGAAATAGTGTTGGAGCCTGAAATGATGGCCCAGCCTACCAAGAGAAAAGGAAAGAAGACTGGCGGACCAGCTTCTACACAGTCACAAGAGCAGGACCCCTCTCCTCAGGGAGAGAACCTGGAAGCCCCAGAGGGAACTGAGCCCCTAGAGCTTGACCCTTACCAGGTTGAACTCTTGGGCCCAGGGGGACCCTCTAGGGAAGAGCTGTGCCAGGGACAGCAAGACTGTCCCACTCTTGAAAGCCTGAGGCAGCAAGCTGTTTCAGAAGCCAAGGGAGATGTCAGTGGTACCCACAGAGTCTATTGGGAAGAGGGATTACTGTACACTGAGGCAAAAGACCCCAACCCTGGAACCACCAGGAGAGTGGTAGTGCCCCAGAAGTACAGGGAGTTCCTCCTAACTTTGGCTCATGACATCCCCCTAGCTGGACATCTGGGCCAAACCAAAACTTGGGAAAGGCTAGTTAGCCACTTTTACTGGCCCCAGATGCACCAAAAGGTGAAGGAGTTTGTCAGCTCCTGTGTTACCTGTCAAGCCAGTGGCAAGACAGGTGGCCATCCAAAGGCCCCCCTGATACCACTACCTGTGGTGGGGGTTCCCTTTGAAAGGGTAGGTGTGGACATAGTGGGTCCACTGGAACCTCCCACAGCCTCAGGGAACAAATTCATACTGGTGGTAGTGGATCATGCCACTAGGTATCCTGAGGCTATTCCCCTTAGGACTACTACAGCTCCTGCAGTAGCCAAAGCCCTCATTGGTGTCTTCACCAGGGTAGGGTTTCCTAAGGAGGTGGTTTCAGACAGAGGTTCCAACTTCATGTCTGCTTACCTGACCCACATGTGGAAGGAGTGTGGGGTGCAGTACAAGTTTACTACACCCTACCACCCACAAACCAATGGCCTTGTTGAGAGGTTCAACAAGACATTGAAAGGCATGATCATGGGGCTCCCTGAAAAACTCAAAAGGAGATGGGATGTCCTACTACCATGCCTGCTTTTCGCTTACAGAGAAGTGCCACAGAAGGGGGTAGGTTTCTCACCCTTTGAACTTCTGTTTGGCCATCCTGTGAGGGGACCACTCTGTCTTGTAAAGGAGGGCTGGGAGAGACCTCTCCAAGAACCCAAACAAGATATAGTGGACTATGTGCTTGGCCTAAGGTCCAGAATGGCTGAGTACATGGAAAAGGCATCCAAGAACCTTGAGGCCAGCCAGGAGCTTCAGAAGCACTGGTATGACCAAAAAGCTGCACTGGTTGAATTCCAACCTGGGCAACAGGTATGGGTTTTGGAGCCAGTGGCACCAAGGGCCCTCCAGGACAGATGGAGTGGCCCTTACCCTATCCTAGAGAAAAAGAGTGAGGTCACCTACCTGGTTGACCTGGGCACCAGCAGGACACCCAAAAGGGTTATCCATGTGAACCGCCTAAAACTCTACAATGACAGGGCTGACATCACCATGCTGATGGTGACAGATGAGGAACAGGAAGCTGAGAGTGAACCTCTCCCTGATCTCCTCTCCCACAGCCCAAAAGATGGGTCAGTAGATGGAGTTGTCTTTTCAGACACCCTCACTGCCCAACAGCAGACTGACTGCAAGCAAGTCTTGCAGCAGTATGCTGGGCTCTTTCCTTGACCCCTGGTCTGACAAACTGGTGTACCCATGATGTGGACACTGGTGACAGTGCACCTGTCAAAAACAAGATCTATCGTCAGTCAGACCAAGTTAAGGAAAGCATCAGAGCTGAAGTCAGCAAGATGCTGGAGCTAGGGGTTATTGAGCCCTCTGAGAGCCCCTGGGCTAGCCCAGTGGTTCTGGTCCCCAAACCTCATCAAAAGGGTGAAAAGAGAGAGATGAGGTTTTGTGTGGACTATAGGGGTCTCAACTCTGTCACCAAGACAGATGCACACCCTATCCCAAGAGCTGATGAACTGATAGACAGATTGGGTGCAGCCAAATACCTGAGTACCTTTGACTTAACTGCAGGGTACTGGCAGATTGGCATGGCCCCAGGAGCCAAACAGAAAACAGCATTCTCCACACCTGATGGGCATTTTCAGTTCACTGTTATGCCCTTTGGTTTAAAGAATGCCCCTGCCACCTTCCAGAGGTTGGTGAATCAAGTCCTTGCTGGGTTGGAGTCCTTTAGTGCAGCTTATCTTGATGATATTGCTGTCTTCAGTTCCACCTGGCAGGATCACCTGGTCCACCTTGGGAAGGTTTTAAAGGCCCTGCAAACTGCAGGCCTAACTATCAAGGCATCCAAATGCCAGATAGGGCAGGGCACTGTGGTGTACTTGGGCCACCTGGTTGGTGGAGGCCAGGTACAACCCTTACAGCCCAAGATCCAGGCTATCCTGGACTGGGTAGCTCCAACAACTCAGACCCAAGTCAGGGCATTCCTTGGCTTGACTGGGTACTACAGGAGGTTTGTGAAGGGATATGGGTCCATTGTGACTCCCCTCACAGAACTCACCTCCAAGAAGATGCCAAAGAAAGTAAACTGGACAGTTTGTTGCCAAAAGGCTTTTGACACTCTGAAAGAAGCAATGTGCTCAGCACCAATTCTAAAAGCACCAGATTATGCCAAGCAGTTCATTGTGCAGACTGATGCCTCTGAGCTAGGGATAGGAGCGGTCCTATCCCAGACCAATGATGAAGGCCAAGACCAACCTGTTGCTTTTATAAGCAGAAGGCTTCTCCCCAGGGAGCAGCGTTGGAGTGCCATTGAGAGGGAGGCCTTTGCTGTGGTCTGGTCCCTGAAGAAGCTGAGGCCCTACCTGTTTGGAACTCACTTCCTAGTTCAAACTGACCACAGACCTCTCAGGTGGCTAATGCAAATGAAAGGAGAAAACCCAAAACTGTTGAGGTGGTCCATCTCCCTACAGGGAATGGACTTTGAAGTGGAACACAGACCTGGCACTGCCCATGCCAATGCAGATGGCCTTTCCAGGTTCTTCCACTTAGACAATGAAGACTCCATAGGGCAAGGTTAGTCTCATCATCTTTCGTTTGGGGGGAGTTGTGTGAGAAAGTGCCATCTTTCTTACATGGTATGCCCCCACTTTTTGCTGAATGGCTGATGTACTTTGACTGAGTGTGCCCTGGGCTCCTGCCAACCAGGTACCCAGGGCCTGTGTTCCTTCCCTAAAATTGCATTGATACCTACACCCAATTGACATCCCTGGCCACAGGTCAGCCCCTGGTAAATGGTACCATGGGTACCCAGGGCACTGTGACCAGGGAAGGCCCCTAAGGGCTGCAGCACTTGTTGTGCCACCCTTAGGGACCCTGCACCTTTACACACACACACTGCCTTTGCAGGCTGCGTGTCTTGGTGCAGAACAAAAGTGAAGAGTCGACATGGCTCACATCCCTGTGTGCCATGCCTACAAGCCACTGCCCTGGCCTAGGTCAGCCACCCCTCTAGCTGGGTGCACTATGCCAGTGGTGAGGGCATAGAGGCATGAGCCCTGTGCCCCTACAGTGCCCAAGTCCATTCTTGGGCATTGTAAGTGCAGTGCTGCCATTAAGAGTATATGGTGCTGGGAGTCTGTCATTACGAACTCCACAGCACCATAATGGCCCCACTGAAGACTAAGAAGTTTGGTATCAAACTTCTCAGCACATTAAACCCCCACTGATGCCAGTGTGGGATTTAATGTAAAACGCACTCCAGAGGGCATCTTAGAGATGCCCCCTGAAACCAACCCGACCTCCAGTGTCCGGACTGAGTGGCTGCCCAGGCTGCCACCACCAGACATGTTTCTGGACCCCTGGGTCGAGAGCCTCTGCTCTCAGGGGCCTGAAACAATGCACATCCCGGGACGAGGTGCCAAAGCCTCCTCCCCCAGGATGGGCAGGGGGAGCTTCAAAGGCCTGCCGCCTTTGGAGTTTCCCCAGACCATTTGCTGCTTCCAGCAAACTGGTCCCCACTGGTTCTACCCCCACTCCTGGCGGGAGAACCGGCGGGAAAACCAGAAGCAGGAAATGGGTTGTGCCCACCTCTGCCAACTCCACCCCTAAGGTGGGGGAGGCGAGGTGAAGCACAAACTCGAGTCCCCGCCATCTTGAGGATGGGGGGACCTGGCCAACCAGGGACAGGCTCCTGTCCCCCTCCCACTGGAGAGGAACAGAATAGGGGGTGTACCCACCCCAGGGAAGGGACCCATTGGTCCCTGCCCTTACCTACCTGTAACCACCCCTAAATTTAGTATTTAGGGGCTCCCTGAACCTTCCTTCCGGAGTTCCCAAATCCGAAAACAAGAAGAGAAGACGAAGCAAGAAGACCAGCCGTGCAGCTGCTAAAAAGGAGGCGACAACAACTGACTTGGCCCCAGCCCTACCGGCCTGTCGACCTCTGAACCTGCTCCTGCGGAATCCCGGCCTCAGCAACCTCACAAACCCCGGAGGACCTGACTTCTGTGCTACAGCCTTCGACCCAGGGACTCCCACGAGCAGTGGTACTGCTCAAAAGAAAACCTACCAAAGACCCGGCCCTGGCACGGAGCCGCGAAACCTGCACACTCTGCACCCGCCGAGTCCAGCCTGTGCCTGAGTGACCAAAGACCTCGAGGACGACCCCCGGCGATTCTGACCTGGAATCCAGTGGCCAAGGACCCTCCTCGACGACCCAGACGACGCCTGCAGCCTCAGGACAAGAGACCCCTCCAACCGCGACCAGCAGGGGGTAAGATTTCCCGACCTCAAAAGACACCCCTGCACCCGGCGCCCCACGGCCCCCTGTGCCCAACTCCTGGGTGTCTACCTATCCTCCAAGACCCCAACTTACCTCCTGAAGTGTTGGTCGTCCCTGAAGAATCACCGTCCCCGAGCCTGCAGCCTTTCTTCACCTTTCACGACCTCTATTGTTTAACATTGAGCGCCCGACGGCTCAAAAGCACCCTGCACCCAGCCGCCCGAGTGCCCCTGGAAGTGCAACCTCTATCCTAACCTACTTCCCTACTTGCCCTGAGCAAGTGACCAGGAGCCCAGCTCCCACAGTCGCGTGGCCTGCTTGCCAGCAGCCACCAACCCGGGGCCCCCGCCTGCCATAGGATAACATTGGGCCTTCTCACTCTGCACCCGGCCGCCCCTGTGCCGCTGAGGGTGTAAAAACTGTACTTACCTGATCCTGGGGGACCCCTGAGTCTTACCCAGAACCTTAACCCTGCCAGTCAAGTACTTACCCGAAATCCGATAACTCACTTTTCTTCCATAGGGTTCCATTGACTGATTTTCTGCGAAATTTCTTCTAAGTGTGGAGTTCTGAAACTTTAGAATATTCACCAAAAATCAACCGAGTCACGAAAACGAAAATACTCACCTAGTATTAGGAGGGGCCTCAGTGCTGGACCCGAGTGCCCAACACTGGCCCTAAAAAGTAATCGCAACGTTACTTACCGTTAACTCACTTTTCCTTCATAGGGATCCATTGACTGGTTTTCTGTGAAATTTCTTCTAAGTGTCGATTTCTGTATTTTACAAATATTCTTTAAAAATCGAACAAACTACAAAAACGTAATTACTTACCTGTTTTAAGTAAATGTCCCAGTGCTGAACCTAGGAGTCCAGCACTGGATTACAAAAGTAACGTAAACATACTTTGCTTGCACACTGTATTTCCTTTCATAGGATAACATTGGTAATTTTATCCAGAAAAGTTTCTAAGTGTCAGCTTTTGAAATATAGTAATATTCTTCAAAAATCACTACAATAACCAAAACGCTTTTTCTTACCTGTTTACAGGAAGTGTCCCAGGACTGAATCCAGGATCCAGTCCTGTGGTTAGAAAAGTGCTCTGCAAAGTAATCAATTGTAATTAAGCATAATTTTCCATTGAGCTCAATGTTGCATTGAATTTGACCCTGTGTTGCCTCTTGCACCAACTGTGATTACCACTATCTAAAAAGTCTATTGCCTATCTGTAAGGTGAATAACCAAAGCATCTCATACTGAGAAAGTATATTTTGACCCTATTGTTGGTTCTAAAATAAAACAAGCATATATTTTTTTATATACAAACCATTGGCCTAGAGTTCAGTTCTTGAGTGTGTGGCTTCATTTGCTGACTGAGTGTGTACAACAAATGCTTTACACTGTCCTCTGATACTGCCTTACTGCTCGACCAAGCTACCACTTTGGAGAGTAAGGTTATATCTAACTTTAGCCTCTGTCAACCCTCTGGGGGACTGTGGACTCTGTACACCCTGAACCTTACTTGGGTACAGTATATACAGAGCCACTTTCCTACACTTTCTCATATTTTTGTATAATGTTTGTTGCATAATTTACACACCAGACATTATAAGGACTAGGCTCATGCAAAGGCTGTTAGAGCCAAGCAATTTACTTGCCTCAGACCATCCTGTTAATTTGTTGACCCTCGCACCTCTTATACTTCACAGTCAATATCTATGTGTCTCCTTTGATCCAAAAAGTACAAATGTGACTATCACTCTGTGCTCCACAGAATGGCCAAAGATTGCATGAGCATGCTTTCTGAACACCTTAATGACCAGTGAGAGGCACTAGGAGAAACTCACACTGCTTTCAGACACAATTTCGGAGCGCTAAATCTTGCCCCCATTATAATCCCCATCCACGCCCTGAACTCACCCAAACACTTGGAGGAAATTCAGCTTGCATTATGCGCTGTACACGTTTCATAAGCTGAATGAAAAAATACGTTACTGAAACACAACTGGAAAAATAAATGCTCCTAGGAAGCAGGGTTGGATATACCATGCAACGCGAAGTCAAAAAAGTGAAATTGCAACAGGGACTGAATTGCTGATCTGTATTACTTTTAGAGTTCTTGTACAGATTCTTGAGAAAAACTGATTTTACCTGCAACATTAAGGGCAAGAACATAGTAGTTGGGGTGAACCCACTAATATTTTCACTGGAACTACCCCACATAAACCCCTGGCTTCAGCCATTACATCACTGTAGGCTGCTTGAAACCTGAAAGGCTAGTGTCATGCAAAACACGCTCTGATGCCCAAAGAGACTGCTAAGTGTCCAATTATTTTTAGCAAACCCCCGCTCCCCGCCAGCACCAGTCACACAGGACTGCTTTACTCCTCCTTACTAACACCCTGGGTCCGCCCGCCTCCTCCCTATAGCACAAGGCCCAATACACAGTGCTCAATTTATTTCTGGCCTCCTACATCTAAATTATTTACATAAACCAGCTCAGCAGCTGTCCCAAGCTACTGTCTGCAAAATACGCTTGTTCGTGCACAAAATGCCCCTGAGTGCCCACACTCTTCTCTGAGACTTCTTACGGAGCTTGAGTGCCATCCTGCACTTTCAAGTCTCTCATTTAAATGAGCACTTGACAAAGACTCGCTTTGTGCATGTTCAGTGTGCACACTCCACAAGAGAACCTGGGCGCGGTTAAATGGAAAGGTGTGCGCACGCGCAGGCGCACACCCTAAAGGGAACATAGGTTGCAAGACAAAATAACATAGCTCCAGGCACAAAAGAAGTGTCTTTATCCATGCTTGCCCAAGTATTCCTTTGATAATGTTTTGATGGTGATACCAAGCATTGAGCTCTTGGTTATTCTTGGATACCGCCATTTCTGGAGGTTCCAGTTGTAATTCAATATTTTTAGCATTGCAGTGGCTTGAATTAGCTGAAAATGGATAATAAATTCAAAGTTGTTCCTAACAGAGGTCCCTTAATAACTTTTGCCCGGTTCCCCAACAGCCCTTAAGATGTCTAGACTTCGTAATCGAGGTGCACTGGTTGAGTGGGATGGGGAAGGGCATTATGGGTGAAGTTTGAGGGGGAATGGATGGGTCTACAAGGGGTTGTGAACAAAGAGAGTGGTTGCAGGTGGTTCAGCATGTTGGGATTGAGATGCCTTGGTGGTGCTTCGGATAAAGGCACTACTCTGTATCCACACAGGTATTACTGTGAAAAGCCATGATGGTACAAGAATGTGATGCTTCCCACTCTTCACAAAGAGGAATGTCTCAGTCAGAAGCATCGGAGGAGGTCCTATGGTCCTCTAGCGCATCGGGCCACTCTGATTTATTGGCACAGACAGAGCAGGTGATTGGCAGCATGGGGTGGGCGATGAAATTGTCCCTACAGAGCTCTTCCCATTAAAACAGAGAAGGGGATCAAACGGTGAGTGTGTGATGAGCCTGTAGCATAGCACAGGAGTGGAAAGTAAAGGCGAGGTGAGAATGGGGAAAAGGTGGGGGTGGGGGTGGCAGGAAAATGGGTGGCAGAGATAAAGATTCACACTGAAAAAAACCTTTACCTTCCTGTCCCTCATCCTTTAAGTCAGAGTTGCACACGTTTATAGCTTAATTTACGATTGCAATAAGTCTTTTCAAATCCAGATTAGCTAGTTTTGTATTTGTAAATGTATTCATTTGCACAAAGATTTCTAGGTGAGTAAGTCTAGTTGTGTAAGTAGGGACCGAGTGTTCAGTGCCCTCAACATTTAGGCATAGGCACGTGCTTAGACATAATACAGGTATGGAGAACCATTTTATGGCTCATTCCCACCCGGGAAAAGGTTGGAGATTTACTCCTTTAAGGGGGTGAGAAGTGGGGATAGGCGAGGTAAGATTAAGCCTGGGTGGAGTTCGCGGAGTTCCGCTATGCAGAAATCCGCGAAGTGCAAAAAAACTGTGCTCACTACGCAAAGCTCCGCAAGCGGCGTAGTGCGTTAGATAAATGCTGTTTGCCTGATTTTCAGTGCCAGATGCTTTTCGCACTGTGCAATCATCGCGAACGGCACCATGCTCAGCGCAAGCGGGCGCTGCTTCCTTTCTGCCGCTCGAGTAGATTTTTCCTCGAACAGCAGCTTTCTCAACGCGAACGGACAGTTTCTCAACGCGAGCGGTCGCGAGCATGCGCGACCACTCGCAATGAGAAATCTGACCGCCCGCGTTGAGGAATCTCGCCGGTAGGTTGATTTTCCATGCTCGTGATCGCCAACTTGATGTTGACGATCGCGAACGAGGAAATATCTCGCCAGGAGGTGGATTTTCCTCGCTCGCGCTCGCCAACTTGATGTTGACGAACGCGAGCGAGGAAAAAAACTCCGCTCCGCGAAGCAGAGTTTTTCATAACTCCGCGAACTCCACGTAATTCGCAGTGCGGAAAACTCTGCAATCTCTGCGAGCGGAGCGGCGTTCACCACCCAGACTTAGGTGAGATGCAAGGGAATAGACATCACAACTGTAGAGATGCATAGTAAAGACTTTCTCCAGTAGGAAAAATATTTTCTCTTTGGCAGAAAAAAGTTAAGAAGTAAATTTGAACCTTCTGTTATAATTATTGGCTGTGAGAATGCACGTTTGTATATCCGCACATGCAAAAATAGACTTCTCAAAACTTTTCCTGGATGTTGCATGGAAAGCTTTGACTGGGACAGGTTTTCCAGCATAACCTGAAAGAGTTTTGTGAATTCCTGAAATGAGTAAGTCTACACCCGTCGGAGGCTTAAACCTCTGGGTGTCAATAATTACTGTCAAGTCCCACACCTGATATGTGGGAGTCAGACAATTGCCCACTGTGTCAGGCCAACAAGCACCAGACCATCGCTCCATAGTGAGGTGAAATAGCATTGCTTCAGCTTTTGGTGGGTTGAGTGTTCGAATGCTCCTGCTCTTCTGAAGGCCTATTTCCTGCCTGCATCCCTTGAAATGGGCCACAGCCGAATCCAGACGCATGTCTTGATGGACGGACACCTGCAGATCTTTTGCCTAAAGGGCTAAAACAAGGCAACAAGGCCAAGGTTGGTGGTTTGTGAGCTATGTCTGACTTTCATTACACTGTGCAGTTTTTCTCAGACATGCTCCTATCTGTGTGTGTGCAACTTACTCCAAACGTCAACTTAAAAGGTGTGGAGTATCAGGTTGCACAGAAAATCAATGGTGCTAGATTTTCATGGATTTCAGGATGGTTAAAGCATATAAAAGACTTTCTGAGCTCTCACCAGTTTTTTACAGATTTATGTGTATAGAATTTCACAGGCCCCAGTACAAGGTAAATAGGGAGACTTTCCTTTCCTTTAATTATATTATTTTCCCACAGAATAATCGGAACTGTAGGTACGTATTAAGGAAAACAAAAAGATTGCAGGCAGATTTTTATTCCTGCAGACACTTACAATCTGCAAATAGACGCAATCATTTTAAGAGCATCTGCCAAAAGGATTGCTGCCTTTGAATAGTTATACTGTGTCCAAGAACTGGCTTTTTATGACTGCATTATTATTAATAATTCCGCTCACATTTGGAAAGTCGTGGCCTTTCCAAAGCTCAGCGTGAAATGTTGCTTACATACACTGCAGGGCCAGCTTCCCACAAATTCTGTTAAAACATTCCACAGTAATCTATTGTTACCCTTCAGGATCAACAAACATAAAAAGGCTATTGTTAAAATGTAATGAAATGTAATAAAAATGAATTTAAAAAGTAAAAGTCATTAGAAGTCACTAATTGGGTCATTTTCAGTTCAGTGTGCAAATATTTCCTCATCTCCAGATAGTTAAAACTAAAAACGGGGACAGGCCACGGAAATCAAAATAGGACTACAGTTGGGCCTAGATCTTGGGCACTTAAGAAGAGCACAGAAATAGAACCTCCGCTGACATGAGCGCCTGGATTACCACCGACCCACATCAAGGCGGTAATCTACCATTACTTCGCGGCCACTACTACGACTTACCATTACTACGCATTTTTTACTTAGCAGGATCTTTTACTTCGCATGCTTTAAGTTTGCATGCTTCTACTTCGCATATACTGTTACTTCGCAAAGCCAATTACTTTGCTGACTATTCACATCGTTGTTTGGAAAAGGAGGCGCTTCCGTTTCCAAACAACGACGTGCAGCTCTGACGACGCCTGAAGCAGGAGAAGAGAGGACAACGATGTGCAGCTCTGACGACGCCTGAAGCAGGAGAAGAGAAGGAAGCACGGTGAAGTAAGGGACCACGAGGAGAGAGAGGTAAGTGGGGCAGTGTAGTTTTTGGGGTCGTGCAGGGGGTTGTCTTTTATGTTTTAGGGTTGTGTTTATGTAGTGTAGAATAGTGTATTTGGGTTTAGGGTAGTGTTGTGGTGTTTGTGTAGTGTAGGGTAGTCTTTTAGGTTTTAGGGTTGTGTTTATGTAGTGTAGAGTAGTGTATTTGGGTTTAGGGTAGTGTTGTGGTGAAGGGGGAGGGTCGTGCAGGGGGTAGTGATTTAGGGTTTAGGGTACTACTGTGGTGTTTGTGTAGTGTAGGGTAGTGTTTTAGGGTTTAGGGTAGTGTCGGGGGGTCAAGCAGGGTTGTGTTTGAGTGTAGGGACAGGAGTGGGGGAAGGGGAAAGGTCGTGCAGGGGGTAGTGATTTAGGGTTTAGGGTAGTGTTGTGGTGTTTGCTTAGTGTAGGGTAGTGTTTTAGGGTTTAGGGTAGTGGTGTGGTGTTTGTGTAGTGTAGCGTAGTGTTTAAGGGTTAAGGGTAGTGTCGGGGGGTCGTGCAGGGTAGTGTAAGATAGTAGGGACAGGACTGGGGAAAGGGGTAGGACGTGTAGGGGGTAGTGTTTTAGGGTTTAGGGTAGTGTAGTGGTGTTTGGGTAGTGTAGGGTAGTGTAGTGTATGAGGGTAAGGATAGTGTTGTGATTTTATTGGTTATTGAGAATGTGTAGAAATAGTGGAAGGTGGTACAATTTAGTTTGAAAAGAAATTGTATTCTTAACATAAAGACATTTTAAATCGTTTGCATAATGATATATACGTTGTATGTTTGTTTTGGGAATTTAGAATAAATTATTAAATTAATTATAAAAAAAAAATCTTTTTTTAATTTTAAGAAAGGGTGAAGGGCATATTAAATTTGTGTAATGAAACAAATACTTAATTTTTTTATTTAAAAAAAGGGTATTTATTTAAAAAAGGAATATTGATTTAATTGTCGTTTTCTAAAAATATTCCCCCACCCTAAACACATATTACCATGTCATCCCATAACAGTGGATACGTTTCTATTACTGTGTTTATTATAGTTAAAAAGAGTCAAAAATGCGTCAAAGTTGTATACTTAGTAATATACTGCGAAGTAAATGCATATTTAGTACTTTTAAATGTATTTGCGAACTAAAAGCATGCGCAGTTAAATCTTGCGTAGTAATGGTATTTGCAATGTAAAAACATCGTAGTAAAAACTTGCGAAGTAATGGTCTGCTAAGTAACAACATATATTCCATCAAGGCACCTCTGCGTACACTTTGGGCATGATTGAGAGTTTAGTGAACGCAGTATTGTGCCACGAATGTGGCAGAGCACCCTGTCCAGCAAACTAACAGACTGTTCTATTCAGAGTTGGGTGTATTGTGATATTTGTACTGACAGCTCCACAGGCCGTCGGTCTAAGTAAATCCTACCGTCCGCCCAATTTAGAGCAGACAATCGGAAGTATTTTTTGATGGTTGAGAATGCCAGTGAAAGCCTGGATGTCTCAAAGAGAAAAAAATGAAAAATTATCCCACACATCCTGAAAAAGGAACCTCCCAGAGTGTGAAGAACATTAGTTTTTTTTTACAGACAGAAACAAGCTTCCACTTTGGGAGTTTGTTTCTGTAAAACAAAAAACATCTGCTGTGCAGTCATATGAAACATGGCAGCCACTCAGCAAACATTCAGTGACTTCTTCCTCTGAAGTCATAGAGTTCTCTGCCAGGTCGGCAGAGATCTCAAAATACAGAGGGTACACCAGGGCAGCAGCGATAATTACCTATGCTCCCATGGCGAACATCCTACTGTCCGCCAAACTCAAAACCAGGCCCTTTTTAAACAGATCTCTGTTCGACTGCCAACCTATTCGGAGATGTCTTGAAGGACATAACGAATGCAGATAGCACTTTTTTGCTATATCACAGATGCTCCACCACCCTCTCTTATCAAACTGGGGCATTATTTTCAAGAAAATATGAGGGCAGTGGCATTGGCTTCCAAACTGGAGCTGCCAAAGCAGATCAAGAACCTCTGATCAACCTAATTGGTACCCAAGCTGTCAATGAAGCTTTGTTCAATGTCTCTAGTCACAGCAGGAGCCAATATGTGAATGCTTTTTTGCATCATCTCCCACACCCTGCCCAAACTGAAGAAATCAGCTGATCCCTATTTCTAGTGTGCCACCAACAATTTTCTGAAGAGCATATTCACGTATGTACTATAGTAGCACTATAAAGCTCTTGTTTACCATGCAGGCCTTAACATATTAGATTGTTTTATCAGCTCCTTCTCATAAATTGTTCTGAAAGCAACAACTTTTAGACAATATACTAGGAAAATGTAATTTAAAATGAGTTTGTAAGTAGACTTATATTTTCCAAAGAGTCTGAGTCATTAAAAAAGTTTTGGTGTGCAAACAAAGATAACTTGCTTCATAACCTGCAGAAGTTGATGTGTTGATGTGGTCAGTGACATAAGGGAAGTACGTGTCTATCGGGAATGTGTTTGCCATTGACTTTCTCACAGGGGGAGGCTGCTTTGTTTTTGGGATGGGAGGAAAGAAGTGGGAATGTGTTATGAAGCAAGGAACAAAATAAAAACAGGAAAAACTGCTAAAAGCAACCAGAAAATATTGAAAGCTGAGGCAGAGGTAAACAAAAGAGAGCAGAAAGTCAAAATGAGAGAGAAGACCTTAAAGAAAAAATTAAGATAATGGGAGACATAAGGATACTCTAAGACTCACCACCCCACCCCATGACACTCACAGTTCCACAGCCTAATTTATAGATGGAGGATATACTAGGTGTTCAACAACAGAGCCATACCTGGCATGGCTGCTGGAAACCTATGAGTAGTAACACATCTGCCAATGGACTGCTGACATCTATGTATTAAAAAAAAGGACATATATTTTCTCTGCCTATGATTGCCATGCAAGTCAAGATGGAGCCAGCCAGGAAAAAATATTAAATGCCCTCCTGGACGTCAGTTCACCAAAATGCCAAGAGTTATCAACTGTACATTATGCACAAAAGATCCTTCTGCTGCCATCATCAGAAACAACATCATGTGACCCTAGACTTTTAGACATGAAGTGATGTCATAACACATTTGACAAAAGAACAGAATAGGGAGCGCTCTCCAAATAATCACTGGGGCATTGGAATAGTATCCACATTAAGGACAAAAGAGAATTTAAATATATTAAAATCCATCCAGATGGGTACAGAGATTCTTTCATTTAGTTTATAAACACACGACTAGGCGTAACAGATAGAAACAGAAGCGCTTGTTTTACAAATATATCAGTCCCAATTTAGGGATATTAAGGAAGCAGTTATGGTGGTGTATTCTCTTTTCAATGCCAATTTAGTAGAAGAGACATAAACAAGTCATATAGCAACAGAGTCATGCATTCATGTGTAAATTCTTCCTTTATTTTTGTTTAAAGCCTTAGATCAGTTAGCACAGCCAACGAGTATTGTCCAGAAGGACTTGATCAGGGTTCTGGTAATTTCTGTGTGCAGCCCTGAAAATTCACTCTGTCTGTTCTCCCAGTTTAAAATAGTTCTTGTAGAATTTTCGTCATTATATACGTTGGGCATCACCATTTATCTGAGAGTGTCAGTCTAATCAGTCTAGTCAAATATATTACATCCTCACAGAAGGATAAGTTTAGTGGAACATGGAATATTAACTGACCCAACTTACGAAATCAGGTGATGACACGACTAGACGTAGAGGTGAGTCTTCAAAACACTTTATTCTTCACTTATTGAACATCCAGCCCAGCTAACGCGTTTCACACTTCAACAAGGGCATCATCAGGGCTGTGAAACGAATATATAAAAACACTATATTTAAAAACACATAAAATACATAAATACCAACAATCGTATTTGCGACTCCAAATATAATTGTTGGTTTTAATGTATTTTATGTGTTTTTTGGAAGGTTGCCCTTTCAACCTGAGACAACTGTGATTAGTGATATAGATAGCCCCCAAAATGAACTAACTAGTTTTCTAGCTAAAATCCTAGAAGAACAACATAACCTTCCTGTTCCATCTGGTTTCCTTATTAAACTTATGAAACGTATGAAAAATTGTATTACATAATAACATTTTTACAGTTTGATAATGAACATGACACTTTCTTCATTTTAGATGGCATTGAGGAATTTGAAGCTTTCATTGATTGGGTAATATTTGGATTGAAGAAGACAAAGGTAAATTGATTAAAAAACTATTTTCAACACAACAGGTAAAAATACCTGCCTGCTCACTTTGCCACTGGATTCAAGATAGCCTGGCTGATGAGGGTTTTGAACCCGAAACCGGTCCCAGGATGCTTGTTTCCGGTCCAGGGAAGACATGGCTTGGCAGTTCGGGCTGGACTGTTCCCATGAGGCACAGGGTCAGACTGATTTGCATATGGCCATGTCTGAACTGGGGTGGTGGAGTGAGCTAAAGAATGATGATGGATTAAACCCAGATCAGTTGACTGGGGGTGAGTGTTTAATGTGCTCTAATGCTCCGTCCATCATCCCCTTTGGTATCGCTTCACACTTCAACAAGGGCATCATCAGGGCTGTGAAACGAATATATAAAAACACTATATTTAAAAACACATAAAATACATTAAGACCAACAATCGTATTTGCGACTCCAAATATAATTGTTGGTTTTAATGTATTTTATGTGTTTTTTGGAAGGTTGCACTTTCAACCTGAGACAACTGTGATTAATGATATAGATAGCTCCCAAAATGAACTAACTAGTTTTCTAGCTAAAATCCTAGAAGAACAACATAACCTTCCTGTTCCATCTGGTTTCCTTATTAAACTTATGAAACTTATGAAAAATTGTATTACATAATAACATTTTTCCAGTTTGATAATGAACATGACACTTTCTTCATTTTAGATGGCATTGAGGAATTGGAAGCTTTCATTGATTGGGTAATATTTGGATTGAAGAAGACAAAGGTAAATTGAATAAAAAACAATTTTCAACACAACAGGTAAAAATACCTGCCTGCATTATCATGTTAGTCATCCTAAGCATAAGGAGGACCACTTGCCTTTTAGCAAATTTTTAAGACTACTACAAAATTGTGCTAACATAAGTGACTATCTTTCTCATGAGAATAACATCCTTGATGGAAGATGTCCCTATCGAGTAATTAGAAAATCTGTGAAGCAAACCAGATACTTTATAAAAGATGTTATTTGAACCTAAAGTCCCTAAACAAGCCGTTGGGGTCTAAAATAATTTTTTCATTAATGTCAAATGATGTTTAAAAATAAAAATTTGTACCGCTCTCTTGGTTTCTCCGAGATTAAGGATCCCGCCAGGGCATCATATTAAATTTGTTTTATCTGTCGTCACTATTGTGCCCAAACTGACTACATGAAGTCCAAGCATTGCTCAGACAATTTTACCCAACTGAATTATGTAGCAAACCTAATAATGCTCACATAATTACTGTCTGGAAGCCTGCCTATGTGGTTACTTGTAGGGCTCCCTGCGCTAGCTTGTCTCTACTAATAAAATGGCAGACTGCACCACTAATGGGACAGAGTCTATAATGGGGCCCAGATACTCCTGAGCTGCTGACCTTATCTTAATTGCCATAATGCTTTTGAACAATGTTCTAGATACTGCCTAGGCCCCACTGCGTTACTTTATTCAGTTTGGTTGCTTTTATTGCTTTTTACTATTTCACAGAGATCTGGCAACTTATGACAGTTTCTTCTGAATGGAGGAAACAAACATCCCAACTGAGAAATGGCAACTGAAACAAGTAGCCTATTACACTCCTGCTCTAGGGAAGGATAAGATACTTTAGGAATCTAATTATAGGTGTGGATGTAGAGAGATAAGCTATTTCTTATTGCAATGCACTCAGTCTTTATAGTGACCTCAATATGCAGAGGCTTAATTCCTCATTCAAAAGAAATTCCCTTCTAAAATGGCTTCACACTAAAGAAGTTGGTATCACATTACAACAAGAAATGCACTAAGTGAGACAAGTCTAGGCTGAGCTTCCTCAGGTACTCTACCAATTTTCGTTCCTCATTTTCTAATGAAAGAAAGGGGGGGCAATATTGTTGAGAAGGGGGTTACTCTTTTAACTGGATAACAAGCACGTGATTTATTGCTTGATGGACCAGGAGGGACAGGTGATTGGGCAAGTGGGCACATTGGGCTGGATTCCTATAACCTTGTTTTCCATCTATGGCCCACAACAATTGGGGGGGGGACCCGTTCTATTCACATCTCTTTCCAGCAATAGCGCAGCAGGTTGGCCATTTGTTTGTGGGAGGGGACTTTTGAACCACATTATAGCTCTTGCAAGATAGATCAATAGCCTGCCCGGGTGCCTAGCAGCTACCAACATCTGTCTTGCAGGTTGTGACCAACCAAGACTTAATTGACATGAGGATGTTTAATCATTCTTTTGCAATGCACACAGGACTGAGCCTGAGCCTAGACTAGATTTCTCCCTCATAAGCAGGCCCACAACATCTCTAGTGCTACATACAAGTCCTGCCTGTCCCAGTGCCATCCCAGTCAATCAATGCCTTTTTTGTAATCGCTTGATTTCCAATGAGATTGCCTGTAGGGATACAGCCCTATGGGCATCAATTAAAGAAACTCTGTAGCAATATTTCAGGGAAAATTATAATGGAGAAGTGGAATAGGATATTATTTGGGATGCATCAAAAGAGTTAGTTCAAAGGGATTTTATTGTATTTATGTCTAGCTCTGTATGGGCAATAAAACAGAAGAGAACAGAAAAGATCTTGAGGCCCAGAAAAAGCAACTCAAATCTCATTATAAAACCAATTGTTCCCTACAAACCTATAGAGAAGTTAGAGGATGGTTAAGGTTCAAGGAGGTATAAGACAGGGATGTCTACTCTCCCTACCTCCTCTTTGTCATGTCCATGAAACCCTTAAAATAAAATAATCAATGATAATTGTGGCATTACAGGAATTTTGGTAAATTGAAAGGAATACAAGCTAGCACTGTTGGCATATGATGCTTTTACAGCAATCTTCTTTTCTGAATAATAGAGGGCTCTGGCCCATAATCAGCAAGGCTAGGCCAATTTAATACTGTAACAACACCACGAATGCCAGTACTGATGTTTACTTTACTAATTCTTTTAACCAATCACACGTGACACTCATAGTGACTAAAAAAGTAAATTTTTATTTTTCTTCTTTTTTTGTTTCTTAAAAAGGATTTTTAGATAAATTTAATTTTATCAAGGAAGCTTTTTATGCTCATATTATTATTCAAATGAACAATTCTGACAGTTGTACATGAACCACATTAAATAATTCCACACATATACAACATTGTTCCTGAGTCACATATATGACAAAACGTTCAACATCACATTTAACAAAAACAATTAATACATAAACAAGCTCAGGTTCCACATTTTGACAATACAAAAAGAGTTTTAAAAAACAAATATATAGACTAACATCAGTACTGGCATTCTTGGTGTTGTTACATTACTTTACAGGAATCTTGGCATGGCTATCCCAGCAGTAGTATGTGGTAGGGTTTTACGTCTTTTTTGGCTTTAGGGTGATCTATGCTAAGTCCGTGGGTATGGGGTGGTGTGAACCACACACTACTAGAAAGATGCCCATAATAAATCAAGGTCAATGAGTCCTGTCAAATTCTTGGAACTATACCCACCAAATTCAACTAGCAAAACTTTGGAAGCAACATCTCCTCCCTTCTTGACATTCTCTACAAAGACCTACACATATACACAGATCCGGGGTGGAGGGACTGAAAAGCTGGATAGTCTGGATCATGAATATTAAGATGAACGTTTTGCCCCATATCCTATATGTCAAACAGACTATAACACTTACATTCCCGAAACCTACTGTAGCTCAAATCTAAAAAAATGCTTGCTGAGGTAATGGAATGCTAGAGTGCCTGGTGTGCATGAGAGAGTGTCAGTTGAAGTGTGTGGGCTGAGTAGCAATGAGGCTGCTACTGGTGGGGCCGAACTTCCTATCTACTATTTACCATCTGGATATCCTGTAACTAAGGGGGTCATTAGGATGGCGGGCAGATCGCCACCGCCGGCTCGGCGGTGGCGATCCGCCCGTCATCCCAACTAGATTTACCCCCGCCATATTATTATGGCGGGGGGTATCGCGGCAGACGCAAAGTGCGTCCGCTGCTTTTCCGCCGGTCGGCAATCGTTATGTTTGCCGGCCGGGTGGACTTGGCCACTAATATGGTGGCGGTGCCTACCAGGCACCGCCATCCATATTAGGATGGGTGCGGTAACTGGCCTTTCCATGGCATCGATGCCACCATGGAAAGGCTGGCGGGGATGTGCTTTGGGGGCCCGTTGTGGGCCCCCAGAGGAGTGGGGGTTGCACCAGGGGGGTACCCATGGTACCCCCCTGCATACCCATGCACAAGGTGGCAGGCACCGCACGGTGCCTGCCACGTTGTGCATGGGAATGCGCAACATGCCATTTCACCATTGTTGCGGGTGCTGCTTACAGCAGCACCCTCCGCAAGGTTAGAAATGCGGAATGCGACCGCCAGGTTGGCGGTCGCATCCTAATTGGCGGAGCGAGACCGCCGCACGTATGGCGGACGGTCCCAGCACTGCTAGGATGGCGGGCGGACTGAAGTCCGCCCGCCATCCTAATGACCCCCTAAGTCTTAATAAACATACTCATGTAACCTACTCTAAGACTACATATGGACCGCATTTGTTTTACAACAACTGATTGCATTTGTATGGGGTAACAAAGCCCAAGAATGCCCAAGGCTACACTGTTTAAAAGGCCATCTTAGGGTGACCTAAAGTCTCCTACCATGCAAAAATAATTTTTGGTGACCAAATTTTGCCTGGCTTTATTTTGCCATTACTGACCATATATAAAGGTTTGGATAATCCTAGAACAATCTTACTCCCCAGTCCTGCCGAATCACTTTTTGTGGTTGCCTTATACATAGAGACCATTAGATTCAGACCTTTAATTTTCAATGGCAATGCTTTTGGATTGTTGAAGCTACCTCATTTGAAGGAAGGGCACCACAGCTTTCCAGTCCACATTATTGCCTATAATGCACAACCAGGACTTTGCCCCAGGAATGATAGATAAAGGCTTCCTTGTATGGGAATTGGGCAGCCTGCCATTACTAGGCAACTTGTTTAAAGATTGCCCACTGGTGTGTAGAGAGCCTTGTATCAACTAGTTCTGTCTAGCCGGAGGTCATAATTACAACCTGCCACAACTATAGCAGTGTTCGAGCTCGAGAAAGGTAAGGCACCTGGCATGTAAAGGACCCTCCTAAATCAGTGTTCTATACCAAACAAACAAACAAAAAAAGTGTTTAAAGGCTATATTGCCACATAAATAATTACTTGCTGTGGCATAAACACAGATATACGCTTAGTTAGGAAAGAGACCCAAGTGTAGCAATTTCCAATAAGGTTTGGGCAACAATCAGGGTGAGGGCAGCCAACTCATCTATTTGCAGTGCATAATAACGCAAAGAGAACATGGAAAAATAAATTTTTGTGACCAAATTTTGCATGGCTTTATTTTGCCATTACTGACCATATATAAAGGTTTGGATAATCCTAGAACAATCTTACTCCCCAGTCCTGCCGAATCACTTTTTATGGTTGCCTTATACATAGAGACCATTAGATTCAGACCTTTAATCTTCAATAGCAATGCTTTTGGATTGTTGAAGCTACCTCATTTGAAGGAAGGGCACCACAGCTTTCCAGTCCACATTATTGCCTATAATTAGGGCTCCCGGTTTTATGGTATTTATTTTTTGAACATTTCCGTCTGCATTTATCCATATTTATTTTTGGGCCATTTTTTCTTTATTTATCCATATTTATGTTGTGTTTTGCATATAAATGAAGTTGAAAAACTGTACATTTCCATATTTATTTAACTGATAGACGCGCACTCATACTTTGAGGTCTGTCGTGTTTTAGCTATTTAAGCTGTCAAATATTACATAACAATACATCCACTGGTAAATACTAGCATTATACCACAAATGTATGATGACATATGCCATTATTTAAATACATTTCATCCTGTTTTTTAATTTCCCATGCTGTCCACATGCTCAGCTGCTGGCCTATAATTCATCAAAGCATGGAGAGTCACTTGAAAGGAGCACAGTTTTCTGTATTTGTCCACTTTTAAAAATAAATGCAGACAGAAAACACATTGTTTTCTGTCTGTATTTATCTGTAAAAATCCATAAAACGGAAAACAGGGAGCCTTACCTATAATGCACAACCAGGACTTTGCCCCAGGAATGATAGATAAAGGCTTCCTTGGATGGGAATTGGGCAGCCTGCCATTACTAGGCAACTTGTTTAAAGATTGCCCACTGGTGTGTAGAGAGCCTTGTATCAACTAGTTCTGTCTAGCCGGAGGTCATATTTACAACCTGCCACAACTATAGCAGTGTTCGAGCTCGAGACAGGTAAGGCACCTGGCATGCAAAGGACACTCCTAAATCAGTGTTCTATACCAAACAAACAAACAAAAAAGTGTTTAAAGGCTATATTGCCACATAAATAATTACTTGCTGTGGCATAAACACAGATATACGCTTAGTTAGGAAAGAGACCCAAGTGTAGCAATTTCCAATAAGGTTTGGGCAACAATCAGGGTGAGGGCAGCCAACTCATCTATTTGCAGTGCATATAATACAAAGAGAATACTTAGAAAATTCTTACCACATTATACTTTACCCTTTCCTGTTTAAAGACGATGTTTGGCTATACTGATTTTTGCTGGAAGGGATGTGGGAGCCAGGCACAATGGTTTACATGTGGTGGTCATGCACCCACATACAAACCAAGTGGACAGAAATTTCTGATTAAACTAAGGCCAACACAGGGCTGGAACTCCTGCTTGCCCCTACAGATTTTACTGCTCGGAAATCTTAGGGAAGACCACAGGTACCTTCTTAGAACTCCAATGTTGTGTGTTGTGGTGTTACATTAACACATTTTATGATTAGCCTCTAGATTGAGTATTGTTCATTTCTAGAAACAGTAGTAAGCTCCACTCTTAAATGTGTGGTGCACAAAAATATGGGAAATGTTTGCTATGGAAAAGCTGTTGCCATTGCTAATGACTAATAAATTCTAGAAGACTTAGGGGCACATGCATCATTGTAGGCAATTGCGATTCCGTAATTGCGATTATTAAGGAATCGCTATTAAGGAATCGCAATTGCCTATGCATGTAGGTCTTGTAAAAATATTTGCGATTCCTACACATTCCTTAATTGCGAATTGCAAATTGTGATTCGCAATTAAGGAATGCCTTCCCATTCATTCCTATGGGCCTAGAGGCCCATAGGAATGAATGGGAAGCCATTCGCAATTTGCGAGTACCAAATAGGTACTCGCAAACTGCGAATGCAATTTGAAGGGTCCCCGGGGGCCTTAAAGGCCACCCTGCTGCACCCCCAAATTTGGCATGTGTGGTCATGTGGCGCACACATATGCTCTAAGGGCATATGTGTGCGCCAAATTGCACTTTGAAAAATGCACTTTAGTGCATTTTTCAAAGTTTTTTCAAATTACCATCAACTTGCAGTTGATGGTAATTAGCATTTCCTAAATGCGAAGTCGCATTTAGGAAAGGCTTTGATGCATCCCAAATAGGGAATCGCAATTTGCGATTCCCTAAAAGCATTTGCAATTTAGGTAATCGCAAAATTTGCGACTACCTATATTGCGAATCGGTTTTGGGTTGATGCATCCCAATTGCCTAAATACCGGTCGCAAAGGGGCCGATTCTGTGAATTGGCCCGTTTGCGATCGATATTTAGGCTGATGCATGTGCCCCTTAGTATCATTCAAGACTTACATGAAGTTGAATGGGAGAGAAATTACAAAGATGCTAGAAGTTGTATGACACTTCAAACCAGGCGATATGTCTTTCTCCTTTAAAGTTATAGGTCTTTGATGTGTATGAAGCGGCCCACATGAGGCCCTAGACGCTTTAATGTCGTTTTTTTTAGGTCCATATTCAACAGGAGGCACCAGCTAACAGAGAACTGATGAAAGATATGTAGAATTAATAAGTGTTACACTCAAATATTGTTCCTTCCAACATTGTTAAAGAATGCAAAATGCCCTAACTCTGTGACAAAATGTTAAATAAAGTGGTTAAAAAAGTGGAGGAGTACAATGTAAGAAATACAAATTGGCATTCGTTAACTGCAGGTATTGTCCTTAATAATCATTCAAGCACTTTTACTCATGGAAAGGTTACAATTCTAATAATATGATCATTTTCTCCTTTTTATGTTAGGAGTCTACGAGAGATGCCTTTTTTCTTTATTGCAGGCTAGTCATGTATATAAAAGGTAGAGAGTTCAGCTTCGGATCAATGTTTAGCGAAGAATTGGTGATCATTTAGCAGGTGAACAATTGATATGGTAGTACTGTGGTTACATGGATTACTTGAGATTTTAATTTCTCCCCTCACACATGACAGGATGTATGTTATTGAACTAAGGGCCTCATTACGATGGAAGTGGGACCACTACCATCAGGCCATCAGACCCTGGAGGACCGTCCGCCGCTTTATGATGGCGGGCGGATGTAGGGTGGGCGGAGGGACCGACTGCCAGGCATCCGTATGGAGGGACCGCAATACCCACAACAGTGGCGGTGCCTCATCATGCACCCCCGTAGGGATTACAATGTCCCTTTCCGCCGGCCGTTTCATGGCAGTTAACCTGCCATGAAAAGGCAGGCGGAAAGTGACTTGGCGGCCTATAGTGGGCGCCCCTTCTCCCTGGCCCTCTGTTATGGGCCCTGGGGGGCACCTATGGTGCCCCCCTACATATCCCTTACATGTAATGGGGCAACCCTGTATCCCTCAGAACCTGGATATAGTAGATCTGTGCTACAGTAGGTTCTGTTGGGTTTCACAATTGCTTAGTTATAACGATAATAATCCATATTTAGCCTCATCAGAGTAAATGAATCAAAGATACACCACACGGTATACTTAATACAGCATTTATATATTATATGAATATATTAACTTACATATGGCTGCTAACCCCTTCGCTGCGTTCGTCGGCCAACGGCCGTCGTGAGCACTACCTCCGTAGTGCTGCGCACGTCCGTTGGCCGACGCAACCCCGCCCACTCCGCTAAACGGCCGCACCGCCGCGGAATTGCCGCCGCGGTTAAGCGGCTATACAATCATATTCACAACAAAAAATATTGAAAAAACGTTTTTAGGCAAACAAAAATTGCGACATAAATAATGACAGACATATAACATGATTCACATTTCACAACAACATGAAAAAAAAAATTCATGGTATTCTGTGCTTTTAGATTCAGTGTTGTTCAACTACCACCCTATGTTGGTTTCACAATGGTTTAGATAGGGGGCCACGTCCATGCCAATTTATTTAACATTGGGACTGCCATTTCCTGGAATAACTTCAGGCCGTCCGTATGGGTAATTATATCATTCAGATGGAATCACACATGGAGAACAAGCCCATCGCTTGCATTGACAAAGGACCTTATCTGATTAATTGTCTTCAGGCTCTATCCAAGATCCGGAAGAGTCCACCACCTTTATTGGCTGTCTATATGATTTTTCACTAGTCCTGAAGAAGACCCTCTGTGATGTTTTTACAATAAAACATACATCCCGGGTCGAAACGTCGACGCACAGCCACTTCACGTCTTGAGTCACTCCCCCTATCTAAACCATTGTGAAACCAATATAGGGTGGTAGTTTTTTCATGTTGTGGTGAAATGTGAATCATGTTGCGTATGTCTGTCATTATTTATGTCACAATTTTTGTTTGTCTAAAAAAAGTGTTTCAATATTTTTTGTTGTGAATTTGATTGTATATCAGCCATATGTAAGTTAATATATTCATATAACATATAAATGTGGTATTAAGTATACCGTGTAGTGTATCTTTGATTCATTTTCTCTGATGAGACTAAATATGAATTATTATCATTATAACTAAGCAATTGTGAAACCCAACAGAACCTACTGTAGCACGTATCCCCTACATATCCCTTCACCATGGTGCCTGCCACATGGTGCAGGGATATGTCAGATGTGTTTTTTCGTACTGCGGCGTGTGCTGCAGCCCGCAGCACATGCCGCAAAACAAAAAATACACAATGTGACCGCCGTTAAGGAGGTCGCATCGTAATGAGGCCAGCGGGACCCCCGACTCCTAGTCAGGCAGTCCTGCTTCCGCATCAGTGTCGGGCGGACATAAGTCTGCCCAACATCATAATCAGGCCCAAAGTCTCTTCTTAAAATCCAATGTTTAATTTTGTCTAATGCCCATTGCAGTCTGTTGCTGTGAATTTACAGAATAAATACAGAGTTTTACTTTAGTACCCTCTATATTTTTTCTTTATATTGTCATGTTTTTGAGTCCAAATGAAAATAATTATTTTCTTTTTTGTTCACTAATGAGAAAAGTACTATATGTTTTGATTGATTGTATTGATAATAAGGCATAGAATGACGGACATCTCCTTTATACGATAGGCTAGGAAGGTAATATCTGCTGTAACAGGAAGTTAGGGGAGATGACATGTTTGTGGCAGTTAGTACAATTAATTAATATATGGGTTTAAAAATAAAATTGAGTAACATATTCCGAGGCAATAGAAAATAGAAAGGGTAATTTTTCGCACCTGGTCTGCACAACTCAAGGTCATACACTGTAAAAACAAAATGCAATAAAGGTTAGATGGAATATTGATGATTTCAGTAGTAAACAATATGTATATACAGAGTAGTACTGAAGGATTAAGATTGATTTATAAGTAGTAACATACTGTTCCTTTACATATATCTCACATAGACAGGCTGTGTTGTTTAATATTGGAGGAAACAATTTGGCCTTGATGAAGGCTACAATGAGCTGTTAGGGTGGCTGAAACACTGAATCAATAATATTTGAACATTGACTGTACTGTAGACATTTTTATGGACTAAAAATTAAATTAATCAACCATAACCATTTGAAAGCAATAATATTTCAACAAGGGAGACCTAAGGGTCACTGGGGACCTGAGGTAATAACTATAACAAAAAACACACTGGTCCCTAGTAAAAATACTTTAGATGCAAAGAACCAAAGGGTTAATACAAGTTATTCAAAGAGGTTTATGAAAAACAATTTGAAGACACATAGTGACGCAGTAAATATTGGTACAAAATAAACTTTCTTTCAGGACAATAAGGGACCATTTTGAGAACTAATTGTCCCGAATGTTCTCTATGCTGCCAGTCAGCGCTACCAGCAAATTTCCATTTTTGGGCTGATTCAAGCCTAGTGAAGAATCTGACACTCAATCTTGAGACCCAGACCACATGCGTGCTTCCCGCTGTGGGCTGATTGGAGTCCCCTATGTGTATGCAACATATTTCCAGCTCAGGTCATTAACGGCCACCCTGTGCCTGTGGCTTGTCACCAGGGACCCCCTCCTTTTGTAACTTCATTACCTTTCATAATCCCTCTCTCGGGATTGTTGCATCCCCCTGAGTCCTGATGATGATTCTGCCATTTTTATTGGGATCAAAATGCTGTATACTCTAAAAACACAGACCTTATATGATTTGATTGTTGAGAATTTGCTGTAAAGGGCTGTGCTGTTCTTTTGTTTGTTAATACACTTGTTGATCACAATTTATCACTTGTGTATATCACCTATAAAGAGAGAACCAAGCACGTTCATTTTGCACCAATATTCACTGCACTGCAATGCGTCTTGAAATCGTTTTTCATAAACCCCTTTGAATAAATTTGATTTACCGTTTGGTTCTTTGCATCTAAAGTATTGTTACTAGGGAACAGTGTGTTTTTTGTTATATATATTTAAGAGCAAAGCACACATGGGTTTTGTAGTAAATCCGTCTTTTCTGCATGGTGACCCCATATTTTTCCCCTTTTGCTGGACCTTATACTTTTGCTGACTTTGGAACTCAGTGCACTTTACCCCCGATAACCAGTAGTAAAGTGCCTGTGCTTCCCGTTTAAACATGGTTGAATTGGCATACTCCTAATTAGAATATTTAGCTTACTTATAAGTCACTAGTATGTGGTGCAGGTGTACCCAGGGCCTAGAAGTTAAATACCACTAGGGGATTGCAGCACCCATTGTGCCACCCATTACAGTGACAGTGTGAAATATGCGTTCTGGCCTACAAATGTATCCTGACTGTAGTAGTGTAAAAAGGCCAGTTCAGCCTGTCAAAATAAGCCTTTTTAACAGGCTAAAACCTTCCTTTCAAATATTAATAAGTTACTCCTATGTAGGCCTTGTTGCCTAGAAGAAAGGGAACATGGCATTTAAAAGTAGGACATGTAAAAATGTAATGTTATAATGTCCTTACAGTGACTAGTACCAAAAAGTTATTTTTTTACTGTTGAAGGATTAGCTGTCCTGTGTAGTGAAGCCAGAGTAAAGATTCAAATCCTAATACTGTATCTCAGGAATGGATGTAACTAGAAAACAAATGTAAACAATTATTTTTAATAGTTATTAAAATCCAATTCAATGGTGAAGTTGAATTTTTAACAAATATTAAGGAAAACTAACTTTTAGAAAGTTACCTTCTCCCTGCCCGAGGTTCCTGGAGCCTAAATTTGCATTTTCTTTCCCACTGTTCCAACCGGTAAGTAGTATTTGAATAGGTGTGGAAAAGGTGTGAAATGTTTCCGAGGACCAAACAATAGGCTGACCTGATTGGGCAGAGATGACTCTTCTAAACCTGACAGAATAGGCAGGAGAGCTATGATCATCTTTTTTGTCATTACAGTACCAAATCCTGCTTGCTCAATAGGTCTGCTGTGTTTACATATAATACTAGAGGTGCACTTTTATAGAAGGGAAATAGGATGCCAGAGCAATTCTTGTGTATCCACTGTCTGGTTGCTGAAGGACCTACTTTGTCCAGTCAGACTTCTGTCTCTGGAATTTACATATAACACTGGTGGCACACTTGAAGGGAAGAGAAACAGGATGCCAGAACAATTCTTGTGTATCCACTGTATGGTTACTGAACAATCATACTTTTGTTCTAACAGATGTGATGTAATATGTGGGGTAATTAGCAGTGCATGGCGAGGGCGTGAGCTATAGTTACCTTAAGGCACAAATTATAACTATAACTGCTGAATTTCTTTGTGTGCGTAAAATCTGAACCTAACTATAATGTTCCAGTAACTTTTGCTTTTTAGTGAATTTCTAAGGTTTCCAAAATTGTATTTCCTAACTATAACATCCCTGTAACCTTTGTTTTTTTTTATTCTATAGTTTTTTTATTGCTATTTCCTAACTATAATTTCTCTGCAACCTGGGTGTGTGAGGGGTGTGTGGGCATGTAAGTGGATGTGTGAGTGTGTGGTGGGTGTGTGAGTGCATGTGTGCCTGGCTGTGTTGGTCTGTGAGTGAGTGGGGGAGTGGCTGTGTGGGTGTGTGAGTAGGTATGTGAGTGGCTGTGTGTGAGTGGTTTTGTGGGTCTGTGAATAGGTGTGTGAGTGGCTGTGTAAATGGTTGTATGGATGTGTAAGTGGACTTGTGAGTGTGTGAGTGGATGTGTGTAAGCTGTATGAGTCTGTGAGTGGGTGTGTGAGTCATTTTGAGGGTCTGTGAGTGGGTGTGTCAGTGTCCCTATGGGTGTGTGAAGGGTTGTGTGGCTGTATAAGTGGGTGGGTGTGGAAAGCTGTGTGGGTGTGTGAGTGGCATGTGAGTGGATTTGAGAGTCTGTGAGTGACTGCATGGGTGTGTGAGTGGGTATGTGAGTGGTTGTATGAGTGTGTGTGTGAGTAGGTATGTGGATCTGTAAGTTAGTATGTTTTTTTATTGGGGGTCTGGATCCGCAGATCTGCCTGAATCCACCTGAATCTGTGAGGATCCGGGGAGGATCTGTGGCTACTTGTGTGGTTACAAAAAAAGGTTTTTGGATACTTTCTTGCCCATGAGGGGTCCCTCACAGGCCCCTCCATTAGTCCCATGAGTTCAGGGTACCTCTACCCTGACCCCTTCTATCACTTTTTAATTTTATTTTCCCAGCTGGGAACAGAGTCTCGATGAACAAAGTGGCGGCCGCAACTTTCCTCTCAGGTTGCAGCCAGCCAATCATTCCTGATGGCATGTGGATTCGCAAATCCAAGGAGGATCGGAGGAGGATCCAAGGAGGATCCGCGTCCCTGTATATACTCATTTGTTTTTCCCTTAATATTTCAAAAACTACTGAATGGATTTACACCAATTCACAAAAGGCCACTTTATGGACGAAGAGCTACTTTTCTATCAAATTTGATGTAATTCCGTTCCGCAGTTCGGGCTGAAGCTGTGTGTAAAATCTCAATGCAATTAACTTAGGGAAAAACGCGTTTTGGGACACCCCCTTTTTCTCAGCCCACACTTGACGGATCACCCTAAAACTTTCAACACAGCAGTTGATCTGAGCGGCATACTAATTTTGAAAATTTCGGGAAGTGTTGTCAAACGCGCCAAAGTTATTGGCAAAACAAAAATGCTTTTCCTATGGTAACTAGGTCCTAACTATAACTACCAACTGGCGACCACCAGTAGGTTTTATGTATATATACAATTTGCCTATGATATTTTTGTAGCATGTTATTTTCTTCTTGCTTGATATTCTGACATACAGTGAAAATGTGTAACCAAACTAAAGGCTGTAGTAAAATAGTGCATTTAAAGAAATGATAAAATCAAGTTGTGCTTGTTCTGAAAGACAGGGAAGGTTAGTCATTAAGAGAACCCAGTGCATTGAACACTTGCTGCAGTGAGACATTAAGAGGACCCACTACATTGAATACTTGCTGCAGTGAGTCATTACGAGATCCCAGTAATTTGAACACTTGCTTCAGTGTGTCATTAAAAGAACCAGTGCATTGAACATTCCCTGCAGTGATCCTAAAAGGATCTCAATTCCCAGCAAAGCCAACAGGGCCTTCAATGCAACTGCGGTTGAGAATTGATAGAGTTGCATGATGAAGCAATGTATAAAAATTAAGCTTTACGTAGTAGTGCGAATACTGTGATTTCAGCACACACTTGTTTAAAATAGGAGCATCCATAAAAGGCAAGAAGCTAGGGCATGAGCTGTTTGAAAAAATTGACGAAGAAGGTGCAGTCAGAACAGTATCAGGTTTATCCGAGAACACTAAGGTGTGCTCACTCATTAGTAAAGGTATTTCTCCACTTTTGCATATACCAAGAGGGGAAGTGAGGACAGATCTTTTTAAATTTGAAAGTGTGGAAATGTAATCATGAGGAGGACAGGGGTGTTTACATGAGAAACCAATGATCACCAGGCCTTTGTGGATGCATGTGCGTGTGGGTCTAGAAATGGGTAAATGAGAATCTAAGGCAGGAGCGGCTTTGAGAAGAAGTTACTACTGATTGCTTGCCTTTTGGTACTCTGGTATAGTCGTGCCTCCCAACTCCAGAATCGGAGTTCATGAAGGCAGTGGCAGGAACAGGCCTCTTAAACCCCTGTTTACTTTCTTTAGTATCAACTTCTCTTCACCAGGCCGCTGAGCAACAAATATGAAGCTGTTGAAGGGTTAAGGATAGGACTAAGGCTCTGTCCTGTGATTCAATCAGAGATCAACGGGTGCAAGATACCATTTCTACTAACTCTGTCATTTTGGAAAGTTCATCAGCTGTAGAGTGGTGACCCTTACTGTCAATGCTAATAGAGCGATAGGCATGAAGGGCAGCATCTACTTGCTAGTTGTACACTGTCTTCAGAACAGTTCACTGCAGCCCATAAGGGCAACCTAGGTTTTGGGCCGCTGGAAGTATGTGAATCTGTGGCCACGGTGTTTCCATCATAATTATGGATTTACTGCTCTCACATAATCAATCAGCTCATAGTTTGCAGATTGATCAGAATGGTGTTTCTTGTTCATGCAGATCATGCATTACAAAAAAAGTGGCACCAGTGTTAAATTTGAGCCAGTGGTTTCCGGTACTCGGCACTGGCACTTAATTGTCAACATCAGCGCTTGTGAAAGTCTGCCACATGGTGGTGCTGTCTGCCTAATTTAGAGATGACCACAACAACAGTTAATTATTAATTCAATATTCATTAAAAATTACTATTACCTGCCACACAAGCCATTCTTATAGCTTTGGGGGCCTGGAATAGTCCAAATTGTCAAACTTGTAGTAGTGTGATGGTTATTTGTGTTGTTACTATAATTGGCAGCATGGCAGGGGCAATGTGTGGTGCAAGCTGCAGTGGCCTTCTGACGATAGCCTTGGTACTTCTTTTTTTTTTACAAGTTAAGCACTGACATGTAAGATGTTGAGCAGTGACAGACCTTTTTGAAAGGTTAACTGGCCACCTTTCAGTTGCTAATTGTTACATTCAGGTTCTAAACTAGTAATGATGAGGTGTGCAGAAAAAAATGTTAAAGATGACAAAATAGTAAAATAACACTGCCACAGAATGTGCTGCATCATGCTGCATAATTTGCCTTTCTTACCACATAATTTAGTCAACTCTGCTGCATAATTTGGTCCTCATTTGCTACAAAATTCAAGTAGCCCTTCTTATGGTTGATGAAAGAAGAGGAGTTTTAAAGAAATCGGAGAGTGTGGTATGGACTGCACTGTGTCTCCTTCACGTGTCACACCGTCAGACATTCCTGGATTTTTAGTGTAAAGCTCGTTGAGAATTGTAGTTTTGTTTTTCCCATTGTGGGTCTGGGTGCCAAGCCTCAACCATTCAATATGCAGTTGGTTGATTGACCGTGGGCTGACTGAAGGCATCATGCATAACATGGGCCATTTAGCAGGTAGGCAAGGTCTGTTTGGCTGAGAAAAAGTATTCAAAGGCGAAGAAGAGGACGGTGTAGGCTACAAGCCCAAGAGATTATGTTTTATCTAGGAGGGGGTACAATAGTTTGACTAATGTATAAGCTGTCAATAGGTTAGGTTTGTGTTTTGACATGCCAGGGAGTGGCTGTTTGTGGTTTTTAACAAAATTGGGCCTCAAAAGAAAAGCTGCCTTGCCAATTCTCAGTGATGAAATTAAGAAAAAACTTTAAATGCATGTTTCCACAGCATAGGGTCCTGCTAAATGTTTGGTAAATGGCAGAAGTGGTTGCATCCCTGTGTGTATTCATCCCATTATCGGATTTGTATGATGTATGTGAATAGTGGCGGCTGCCTCTGTACGGGGGTGGGGGGACGAGGGGGGCCGGAGCAGGAAAGGCATGATATAAAAATAAAAAATTAACTTGCCTTCTTCGCCGCTGCCGCACATCTCTCCTCAGTCCTCACAAAGCACCGGAAGCACCCAGTCTCCCGTACTCTCCCAGCCAATCACAACGCTGCTCAATTGATCTGAGCGGCAGTAACTGGGAGGCTGGGCATGTTCTCCACTGGGCTGGAACATGCCAAGTGGGCATGACTGTTTGGAAGCCCCAGAGGGACAACCAAGCTGTAATGCGCACTTAGGGAGGGATTGCAAACCACTGCTGCTCCCTCTGACGGTGGGGAGCCTAGCCCTGCCCCGCCCGACCGGGCTAGAGTCAGAGTCCTGCAAAGAAAATTAAAAAGATAATAACTTCTTTTTATTATCATTTTATTTTTCTTAAGCAGTGGGACGACGCTCCTCCCCCTTAACGGAGGAGCCGCCACTGTATGTGAAAAGGAGCCACAGAAGGAATAGTAAAGGACACTCATGCTGCAATTTGACTAGGCCCTGGTAAAAATGTGTTTCTTGTGAAACTTTCAAATTTTGCATTACATGAATTTCGTGAGATTTTTTGGAAGCAGATTTAGTTAAAGACAGAAAATGTCTTGCATAAACCGTAAAATCACAGCCTTAAGCCCTTTTACCCACAACACATTCTCCTAGTGGTATCTACCATAACTTTTGAATCCAAGGTAGGCTGCGGTATTCAATCTTCGTGCAATGTTGCGAAATTTTGCATAATTTTCATAACAGAAAATTTCAACCACCACTGATTTTAGCCATGCCCATGAAGCCATATAGCCCACCCCTCTTTTGCTGATGAACTCAATGGAATAACTGGAGGTAAAGCCTCTATCATGGCACCTCGTCTCATGCCAACAGGGTCAAAAATCCCCTCTTCCCACATCTTTTTAGGAGAAATTAAACAACATTCTTTTTCCATGATGTGCAATTCTTTTCTCTATTGGGCTGATTTGTTCTTATGCGCCAAGAGACCTTCTGGTGAACATTGTGCTGAATAATTTCACCATAACACAACACAACACAACACTACACTATATGACATAACACTACACTACGCGAGCAGAGTCAAGGAGGAAGTTTGCAGGGAAGCAATCATGGGGAGCCTGATGCTGAACTTAGGACACACTAATCCAGCCATGCATCCAACTCAACCTTGATGTTAAATACTGTGGGATAATGGAGCAAGTGCCAAGGAAACGTTGATGCTGGAAGCAGTTAGGGGAGCACTGGTGCTGCAACTTGTCCAAGTTCATCGATTCATGAAGCAATGAACCTACAAAGGTCTAGGATGTTACAATGTGTGCCAAGTTTGAGGTAGGTTCGAGTCTGTTGACTTTATTGATTTTCTGCAGTTTTAGAAAGTTTTATTAATTGCTGAGGTGCGAGGGATCAATCACAAATTCACCAGATTTTCAGTTTATATTTTGTGAAGGGAAAGATAGCTTGCTAGGTAGGGTGGATACCCATGCTCTAGAGCGGACAGGACAGGTTAACCAAAGGCAGACAGTCCGTGGCTGTTAACCACTGGAAGGTGAGGATAGACTCCTGACATTCGAAGTCTAATGCCATCGAGTAGGTTGTGGACTATGAGTGGAGAATATAGAATAGGTAGGCATTGCCCTAGATGATGAGTTGTATGTATTGGTGGAAGGAAGTAGACAGGCAGTGTTTTGGCCAGTGAAGCTATTCGGTTTGTGAGGTGATGGATAAGATGATGCCAGGTGATCGCAGTGTTTTTGTAAACTTGAACTCTGTGAAGTATCTTTTGTCACACAAAGGAGCCCCTCTGCTCTTTTGTGTCTTCCAACCCAAAGATGCATTCTCTGCAGAATCAAAGTTTTCCGCTCCCTTTGCTGCAAAAGAAAGAAACTCACAGAGATTGAGCCGGAAGCTGTCTGATGCGCTGTCAGACATCTGTGTTAAGACATTTTTGCAGTGACAATGTTAGAGAGGTTTCTACCCTTCCAAAACCCTGTCACCTCAATGCCCTCAAGGCGAGCTTAAGATAAGCTTCCCCAGGACATTAAGATACCAAAGGGGTGTCTGAGCCTCAACCTTTGCAATAAGTATCAAAAGAACATACTGAAGGAGGGACATGGGAGCAGCCGCAGCCGCTGAAGGTAAGAGCGGTGGGGTGGTGGGGCCGGTTGGGGGGTGATTTCGAGAGACGACCATAAGGGAAAAATTTAATAAATAAATAATTTCCTCTCGTGGTTGTCTCTCGAAATCCAGCCGGCCCTACCACCCCACAGCACTTACCTGCAGCGGCTGCCTGGGAGGGAGCTC
Organism: Calotriton arnoldi; assembly: GCA_963921515.1. Classification (NCBI taxonomy): domain Eukaryota; kingdom Metazoa; phylum Chordata; class Amphibia; order Caudata; family Salamandridae; genus Calotriton; species Calotriton arnoldi. The sequence continues at coordinate 1,033,387 of CAWUFW010002898.1, forward strand.
TCCGGAGATAATGGGGTTCTGTCTAATGAGGCTTTACCGCCAAATAATGAAGTCCTCTGGATTGGCTAATGAGCTTTTGTGATTATTAAGACTTTGTTGAAAATTAGATATTCTTGATATGTGGAATTTCAATCCAGAAAAACAGAATTAGGAAACAAACAAGCATAAATTACATGGAATGGAAAAGGCAAACTATTTTAGGGTTCCAAACATAGTTGTTAACTGCCTCCCCACCCCCATCATGGAGGTGATCTCCAGTCGGTCCTTTCTTTTTTCAGTCAATAAAATTGCTATGACTTGTAGGTGAATACTAACAACAGAAAAGTGGAATTACAAGTCCCACAATGCACAGTGCTTTATGCAACGACATCAGGACTATCTGAAGATCACAGCCATGACAAGATACAATAAACTGTTCTGTCTAACTGGTTCTAAATCACTATACCACAGAGAGAGATCACTTGACCTAGGAGTAGATCGAAGGTCCCAAGCCCGTAACACACATCTGTGACATCACAAATAGTGTGATAGTAACAGACTGCAACACAGTTTATGAGGAAAACAGAGAAATCAAGAAAGCTAAAAAGCCATTAATACATCAAACAAAGAAGTGTGAATATTACATCAGCTTGTTGCACATGTGGGTGTGGGGAACCCCGCAGTTTTGATACCCCAAAATATACCTCAACTGAACACCCACAATTTGATGAATCATAGACGGTGTTAAATCTCAATTTCATGAGGCAATGTGTTCCCAAGGCAAGGCACTTACAGAAATCAGAAATTCAGACACTTTAGTAAATGGGCCCACTCAGTAACTGAGTTGTAGATCAGTGGAATAGTTTAAGGGATTTATTACAAAACAAGGAATGTGGTACAGTCAATACCATGAAGGCTGTAAGCAAATAGGGTATTACAAAGAAGGGCAAAATCAAAAATATTGTAAGTCCCAAATGGGCAGCAAAATAAGGAGAGGAACAGACAGCATCCCTAGTAGTATAGGAAAGATCTCTGGCTCACCACCAAAATTGAGGGTTTTTATACATTATTTTCACATATGAAATAAGTAAAACTCGAGAATCATCGTGGTATGATCAAATATGCAACATTCATAGCAAATCACAGCACAGTCTCATCATGTGTCATATTGCCGTAACACCTAAGCACTATCCCACTACATGAATACAAATTCTACCTCCTCTGAGCTAATGCCATCTGGAGATTGTGGAACAAACTAGATAAATAAACATCAGCAACCTATTATGAATGAATAGTAGTAGTAATAAAGTTTATTGTATTAATCAAAAGATTACAATAAAAACGTATAAAACATAACGGTCAGCACAAGTATAAAGTGATGGTTAAAAAGTTCTAGACAGGTGAATAAAATCAATGTGTAAACAGTTTGCTTAGATCATATAACATCAGTTAAAATCAAAGTATAAAAACTGTTTGCATAGATCACAATATTAATACTTTATATGCTTGGTCTAAGAATTTCATTGGCAATATTATTGCATTATTGTCACTGACAGTAAAACAGTATCTAACCACCTCCACAGTAGATCCTATTTTTGCCTTATTAAAAATCGATTGCTGATACATCTTCCTTAGATACAATAGTTTGGGGCAAATACACAGAATGTGCAGGAGCGTTTTGTTGTGAGCCACAGAGTCGGAAAAAGGTTTTTCCTTTGCGTAATGGGTTGCATTTCCCCTCAAATTCATAAATGGGGATATAAAGCAGTCTGAATCTTAAAAATGTCATCTTAACATAGCCTGGCAGGTTTAACCCTAGATACTCTTGACTTTGTAAGGAAAAAATGTCAACAACTAAGTTCATGTGATATTTATTGTTTAGATTGAGCCAAGTCGGAATCCCTCTGTCTCAAAGCTAACATCCAATAGAGTAAATTTTTCCTGGCCGGTCGAGTTAACTTTGCCAGTGACTCTAAATTAGGTAACATGTACAATTCTGTGTTTAGGGATAACGCTTGTAACTCTAAGTATTTATATGTTGTTCTTCTTACTTCTTGATGGATTAAGGATTTTAGAGTTGATGGATCCGCTCTTGCGCAGTCACATTATTAATTCAAAGTGCTTCTATGGTGAAGTGATATTAAAGAATTTGGGTTTAGTGCAAGCCTAATAACACAGTGTGGAGTAGCTATGCAGAGATGGAGGAGGTTACGTAGACATTGCAGAAACATTTTGTCGAGACTGGCTATGGCCTTATGGTTCAGCGCAGGAGATGCATAAAGTAGATATGGTATAAGTTTCTTGTTTAATGCTTTCAATGATAGCTTAATTGCTCTGCCGTCATACAGGTTTGCAAAATCTTATAACAGATTTTGTAATCTTGGTTGACTTGAGCTTTCTGATGGCTAGATGATTAGTCCATGATATCTTGCTGTCAAATGTAGCTCCAAGATAATCGTATTGATTATTTTAATCGAAGCATCTACAAGGACCTACATCAAGGACTTAGGCTTCTTTCCAAAGATCATGACTTTCGTTTGTTGTAGGCCTTTTGGAGTTTGTGACAATATCATCAGATCGTCGGCGTAGGCAAGATGTGAAATTCTTGTACCTCCCAACTTTGGTGGAATGCCAAGATCTGAATTCAACCCTTGTTTGAGGCCGTTCTCAGTATGAAATTTCGATGTCAAGACATTGTCGGGGTATAGCTTTAACTGAAACCATGTGTCAGTATGTAGTTCGACAAGGAAATGCAATAAACAGGGGTCAATTTTCTATTTATTAAGCTTTGCCCATAATCTATGCTGATTTACTGTGTCAAACGTGGTGGAATAATCCACAAAGCAGGCATACAACGTTGTTTTGTCTTTTTATGATGTTTTTCAAGAAGGGTCAATCAAGGCCATAATGCTGTCAACTGCTGAACAGCCGGCTCGGAATCCGGTTTGTGTTAGTGATATTAAAAGTTGTTCCACTACCCAACTATTCAATTTGTTTAACAAGTGCTTAGCAAATAGTTTCCATTCGAAGTCTAGGAGGGCTATTAGTCTGTAGCTGAATGGACCTTGCTTGAGGCCCCTTTATAGATCGGATGAGCTACAGTACCTTTCCCTGAAGGCAGGACCTGCCTGGCCATAGTTACACAAGAGAATAGCTGTTCTAGAAGTGTACTCCACAAAGGAACATCTAATTGACCAGGTTTATAGGTATGCCATTTGGGACAGCAGCTTTGAAAGGGTGAGAGCATCTTATTAATTTTGCTAATTCCTCCTCAGTGATGGCAGGATATGATGTAAAGTCCCTTGGGCATTCAAATGAGAAGTTTACCACTCCTCTAGGGCTACTCCTCCAGTACTCCTCTAGTGCAATAATGGCGACAATGGCATCAGAATTGCAAAGAAATTGCAAAGGGAAAGTCGGAGCCATCTGTTATGCTGTGCAGTGAAGCGGGCTACTGAATCCTGAATATGGCCGTGAGAGGCAGTGCGGCCAAATGAAGAATAAGCCGCTGCCGCCGCCTTGGAGCTACTGAGTTTGATGTAGTCAACAAACTGTAAGCATCCCTACGCAGTCTGTTGCAATACAATGTGACTCTGTGCGGGCCGTCAAGCACCCTGTTAAGCGCTAGTGACCATGGCAGCCATTAAAGGAGGGAACCAATTCCCTAATTTTCTCTCTGCGGGCAGCAGGCAGGAAAAGCATGGTGCAGTGGTGCAAGCCCACGCTCCACACTCCGCTCCGCTCCCTGACTCCGCCCAGCATGATTCTGCTTGTTCGCTCACTCTGGCTCTCGCTCTGCACCAATCAAAACAGTTAGCAATAGTAGCTTACGTGATTAGGGACCGTCTGTAAAACACCATGAATGAATAGGGTACTGTGAGCTAGCGGAAAGACCTTAAAGTTATAGTTGCAGTTTTGTGACTGAGCCAGGAAGATTCATTGAGAACAGCATGACCAATGACAATGGAAATAAACAAATATGGCTTTGCTGACTTAACAGAAATAACAAACAGTATGCTGTGCAAGGGGAAAACAAAGGTGACATCCATTTAAAAAATATGTCTGCTAGGCCTAAATTGAGACATATTTAACAATGGGTCAGTAAAACGCACTTCTACACAACATAGGAAATTCATTTTAAAGATAACAGTTCTATATCAGATTGTGTATGTATAATCAAGTGAAAAAATTGTATTCTGCTCATTGTTAGTGATGCACAAATATATAAATGCACAAACATCCTCTACATATAATATCCTTATTATACACTTAACTGAAAGTCAATTAGGGGCACATTGAGTCACAAATGAAAAGTGTGGATATTTTTAAGTTTGTTTTTTAATTGTGTTTGAGGTAGTTATGATAATGAACTAGAAAGTATGAAAATGTGGGATATTTCTGTACATTTGCGCCCATATATACGAAGGCACTTTGCATTTCCTAATAGTGCAAGTCACAATTTCAGGCTGCTAGGAAAAGCAAAATGACGTTCGGAATGCAAGAAAGGTATTTTTCTGTGGTGTAAAATGTGATTTCCATCATGTAGAAATCACATTTTGGGAATCCCTAAATAAGAAATTGCAAACAGGGATTTCCAAATAGCAAATCGCTAACACCATGTACAAAGGATAGTTGTAAAATTGCCATTTTGGAAATGCAATTACCATCAATCTGTATCAGGTGGTAACCAGGTGCAAACTATAAAAAGTCACAGAAAATGTATCTGGCTCTTTCAGAATGGCGGCTCTGTATGTCTTGGCGAGGAGGATGAAGATTTTGTCTGGTAGGCAGAGAAGGAAGAGGAGACAGGAGAGGATATTTAGGGTGAGAGTCACCCTGTTTAAACAGACTGAGGAGGACCTATATGAGAAGTACAGACTCAGTAGTGAGGTAATTGTTGAATTATTTGCTTAGTTACAACCTCAGCTTCAGACCCCAACACTCAGAAACAATGCAATCCTACCACATGTGCAGGTATAGTGTTGTCTACACCTTTTAGCTTCTGCCAGTTACCAGGGGGTCATAGCTGGGGCAGGGAGAGTGTCACAAAGTGCTGTTTCCAGGTTTTTCACAGGTTTCTGAACATCACGGTGAGCAAAGTGAACCAATACATACATTTTCCAAATACCCCCCAATATTTGCAACAGACCAAATTAATGTTTTACCGGGAAGCAGAGTTCCCCAATGTAATTGGCTGTGTTGATGGCATACATATTGCCATATGCCCCCCCCAGCAAACAAATTCATCTATAGAAATAGGAAAAGCCCCCATTCACTCAATGTACGGGGAGTGTTGTCAAGAGGTTAGGATAGGCCCAGTTAGAAACACTATCTTTTTACGTGCTCATGTTCCTAAAGTTGCTTGCGTGTAGCAGGATAATATTCTCTGAAACTGAATTTGCTTACATTCCCACTTCGTAGGAACACTATCACGACACCTTGAACATTCCTTACAAAGAATAAAGTTCATTGCGCAAATTATGTTGCTTATTGTTGTCCGGTAGGTGATGAATCTATCACAATAGGGTAAACAATAGCAGCCTGACTAAGGCTTCAGCATGACAGCATGGGTGTTGTTATTGTATATACCGCGATACAAAAGGGGATGATGGACAGAACGCTTGAGCCAATCAAACACTCACCCCCAGTCAACTGATCTGGGTTTAATCCATCATCATTCTTTAGCTCACTCCACCACCCCAGTTCAGACATGGCCATATGCAAATCAGTCTGACCCTGTGCCTCATGGGAACAGTCCAGCCCGAACTGCCAAGCCATGTCTTCCCTGGACCGGAAACAAGCATCCTAGGACCGGTTTCTGGCATTCCAGCCGTCATCAGCCAGGCTTGCTTGAATCCAGTGGCAAAGTGAGCAAGGGACCCACGTCTGGGCATACCCCGCCAACTTAGGGGCGAACAAGCGATACAAAAGGGGATGATGGACAGAACGCTTGAGCCAATCAAACACTCACCCCCAGTCAACTGATCTGGGTTTAATCCATCATCATTCTTTAGCTCACTCCACCACCCCAGTTCAGACATGGCCATATGCAAATCAGTCTGACCCTGTGCCTCATGGGAACAGTCCAGCCCGAACTGCCAAGCCATGTCTTCCCTGGACCGGAAACAAGCATCCTAGGACCGGTTTCTGGCATTCCAGCCGTCATCAGCCAGGCTTGCTTGAATCCAGTGGCAAAGTGAGCAAGGGACCCACGTCTGGGCATACCCCGCCAACTTAGGGCGAACAAAGCGATACAAAAGGGGATGATGGACAGAACGCTTGAGCCAATCAAACACTCACCCCCAGTCAACTGATCTGGGTTTAATCCATCATCATTCTTTAGCTCACTCCACCACCCCAGTTCAGACATGGCCATATGCAAATCAGTCTGACCCTGTGCCTCATGGGAACAGTCCAGCCCGAACTGCCAAGCCATGTCTTCCCTGGACCGGAAACAAGCATCCTAGGACCGGTTTCTGGCATTCCAGCCGTCATCAGCCAGGCTTGCTTGAATCCAGTGGCAAAGTGAGCAAGGGACCCACGTCTGGGCATACCCCGCCAACTTAGGGCGAACAAGCGATACAAAGGGGATGATGGACAGAACGCTTGAGCCAATCAAACACTCACCCCCAGTCAACTGATCTGGGTTTAATCCATCATCATTCTTTAGCTCACTCCACCACCCCAGTTCAGACATGGCCATATGCAAATCAGTCTGACCCTGTGCCTCATGGGAACAGTCCAGCCCGAACTGCCAAGCCATGTCTTCCCTGGACCGGAAACAAGCATCCTAGGACCGGTTTCTGGCATTCCAGCCGTCATCAGCCAGGCTTGCTTGAATCCAGTGGCAAAGTGAGCAAGGGACCCACGTCTGGGCATACCCCCGCCAACTTAGGGCGAACAAGCGATACAAAGGGGATGATGGACAGAACGGCTTGAGCCAATCAAACACTCACCCCCAGTCAACTGATCTGGGTTTAATCCATCATCATTCTTTAGCTCACTCCACCACCCCAGTTCAGACATGGCCATATGCAAATCAGTCTGACCCTGTGCCTCATGGGAACAGTCCAGCCCGAACTGCCAAGCCATGTCTTCCCTGGACCGGAAACAAGCATCCTAGGACCGGTTTCTGGCATTCCAGCCGTCATCAGCCAGGCTTGCTTGAATCCAGTGGCAAAGTGAGCAAGGGACCCACGTCTGGGCATACCCCGCCAACTTAGGGCGAACAAAGCGATACAAAAGGGGATGATGGACAGAACGCTTGAGCCAATCAAACACTCACCCCCAGTCAACTGATCTGGGTTTAATCCATCATCATTCTTTAGCTCACTCCACCACCCCAGTTCAGACATGGCCATATGCAAATCAGTCTGACCCTGTGCCTCATGGGAACAGTCCAGCCCGAACTGCCAAGCCATGTCTTCCCTGGACCGAAACAAGCATCCTAGGACCGGTTTCTGGCATTCCAGCCGTCATCAGCCAGGCTTGCTTGAATCCAGTGGCAAAGTGAGCAAGGGACCCACGTCTGGGCATACCCCGCCAACTTAGGGCGAACAAAGCGATACAAAAGGGGATGATGGACAGAACGCTTGAGCCAATCAAACACTCACCCCCAGTCAACTGATCTGGGTTTAATCCATCATCATTCTTTAGCTCACTCCACCACCCCAGTTCAGACATGGCCATATGCAAATCAGTCTGACCCTGTGCCTCATGGGAACAGTCCAGCCCGAACTGGGCGTGGGTCCCTTGCTCACTTTGCCACTGGATTCAAGCAAGCCTGGCTGATGACGGCTGGAATGCCAGAAACCGGTCCTAGGATGCTTGTTTCCGGTCCAGGGAAGACATGGCTTGGCAGTTCGTGCTGGACTGTTCCCATGAGGCACAGGGTCAGACTGATTTGCATATGGCCATGTCTGAACTGGGGTGGTGGAGTGAGCTAAAGACTGATGATGGATTAAACCCAGATCAGTTGACTGGGGGTGAGTGTTTGATTGGCTCAAACGTTCCGTCCATCATCCCCTTTGTATCGCTTTGTTCGCCCTAAGTTGGCGGGGTATGCCCAGACGTGGGTCCCTTGCTCACTTTGCCACTGGATTCAAGCAAGCCTGGCTGATGACGGCTGGAATGCCAGAAACCGGTCCTAGGATGCTTGTTTCCGGTCCAGGGAAGACATGGCTTGGCAGTTCGTGCTGGACTGTTCCCATGAGGCACAGGGTCAGACTGATTTGCATATGGCCATGTCTGAACTGGGGTGGTGGAGTGAGCTAAAGAATGATGATGGATTAAACCCAGATCAGTTGACTGGGGTGAGTGTTTGATTGGCTCAAACGTTCCGTCCATCATCCCCTTTGTATCGCTTGTTCGCCCTAGTTGGCGGGGGTATGCCCAGACGTGGGTCCCTTGCTCACTTTGCCACTGGATTCAAGCAAGCCTGGCTGATGACGGCTGGAATGCCAGAAACCGGTCCTAGGATGCTTGTTTCCGGTCCAGGGAAGACATGGCTTGGCAGTTCGTGCTGGACTGTTCCCATGAGGCACAGGGTCAGACTGATTTGCATATGGCCATGTCTGAACTGGGGTGGTGGAGTGAGCTAAAGAATGATGATGGATTAAACCCAGATCAGTTGACTGGGGTGAGTGTTTGATTGGCTCAAACGCTCCGTCCATCATCCCCTTTTGTATCGCTTGTTCGCCCTAAGTTGGCGGGGTATGCACAGACGTGGGTCCCTTGCTCACTTTGCCACTGGATTCAAGCAAGCCTGGCTGATGACGGCTGGAATGCCAGAAACCGGTCCTAGGATGCTTGTTTCCGGTCCAGGGAAGACATGGCTTGGCAGTTCGTGCTGGACTGTTCCCATGAGGCACAGGGTCAGACTGATTTGCATATGGCCATGTCTGAACTGGGGTGGTGGAGTGAGCTAAAGAATGATGATGGATTAAACCCAGATCAGTTGACTGGGGTGAGTGTTTGATTGGCTCAAACGCTCCGTCCATCATCCCCTTTAGTATCGCTTGTTCGCCCTAAGTTGGCGGGGGTATGCCCAGACGTGGGTCCCTTGCTCACTTTGCCACTGGATTCAAGCAAGCCTGGCTGATGACGGCTGGAATGCCAGAAACCGGTCCTAGGATGCTTGTTTCCGGTCCAGGAAGACATGGCTTGGCAGTTCGTGCTGGACTGTTCCCATGAGGCACAGGGTCAGACTGATTTGCATATGGCCATGTCTGAACTGGGGTGGTGGAGTGAGCTAAAGAATGATGATGGATTAAACCCAGATCAGTTGACTGGGGTGAGTGTTTGATTGGCTCAAACGTTCCGTCCATCATCCCCTTTGTATCGCTTGTTCAGCCCTAAGTTGGCGGGGTATGCCCAGGCGTGAGTCCCTTGCTCACTTTGCCACTGGATTCAAGCAAGCCTGGCTGATGACGGCTGGAATGCCAGAAACCGGTCCTAGGATGCTTGTTTCCGGTCCAGGGAAGACATGGCTTGGCAGTTCGTGCTGGACTGTTCCCATGAGGCACAGGGTCAGACTGATTTGCATATGGCCATGTCTGAACTGGGGTGGTGGAGTGAGCTAAAGAATGATGATGGATTAAACCCAGATCAGTTGACTGGGGGTGAGTGTTTGATTGGCTCAAACGTTCCGTCCATCATCCCCTTTGTATCGCTTTGTTCGCCCTAAGTTGGCGGGGGTATGCCCAGACGTGGGTCCCTTGCTCACTTTGCCACTGGATTCAAGCAAGCCTGGCTGATGACGGCTGGAATGCCAGAAACCGGTCCTAGGATGCTTGTTTCCGGTCCAGGGAAGACATGGCTTGGCAGTTCGTGCTGGACTGTTCCCATGAGGCACAGGGTCAGACTGATTTGCATATGGCCATGTCTGAACTGGGGTGGTGGAGTGAGCTAAAGAATGATGATGGATTAAACCCAGATCAGTTGACTGGGGGTGAGTGTTTGATTGGCTCAAACGTTCCGTCCATCATCCCCTTTTGTATCGCGTTATTGTATATACAGCATCGCTTCCTTGTTGTAGTGTTCTTATGCATACAACTTGTAGTATTTCTTTTATGTTTATATTTTATGTACCACAAGAATCATTCTGTAAGTATGTTCTCGTGGATGGCACTCGCCATCAACAACATGTTTGTACTCAAATATGTGCCCGTGTTACAGTTCCTTCTCAACGAGTTCAGAATGCATCTGCAGCCAGATGCAGCCTGATCTTCATTGAGAAAGTACACACTCCTGTGCATGCCACTGATTTACGATAAAGCACGCTTATGTTAAAAGGATTTAATTTGGATTGCTTCATTCAACACTTTACACTTGTTTAAGGGAGAGGAGCATTTTGCTGACACTGAGATTGCTGATTCCTGTTTACCCATGCGAAGAGAGATGTCCAGCTTACGACCAAGACGGACAGCCTGATGACACTTACCCACAGGTAATGGGGAGTTAGACCACCCAACAGGGATTTGGCAGAATAGCCACCCTAGGCAAACTAGGTTAGGAAGCGCTAGCTAGGAAGGAGCACACTATAATACAATACTTATATGCTAGCATATATTCAATGTTATAGCACAATGATGGACTTCACTATTCTCATAATGCTAATTACGCTTTTCTGTTTTATTCTACTGAATTCTATTTTATACAAAAATCACAATGCTTCAATAAATATTGAAACTCCTTGCTGAGTATTTCTTTTGTATTTGGGTATGCATGAGTAACCCAAGCGAAAGAGTCCCAGATATCTTACCACAATTTCCTTGAGGGATCAGGGTTGTCATGTTCTGAGTTTGCACACACATTTGTTACCCTGTAAGGTTAGGGGTGCAGATGGTGCATTGAGGACTATATGCCAACATATCCGGAGGGTGTGCACGGAATCAGTCTGGGACGATCATGATAATTATATTGTCCAACAAACGCACAGTTTTACCAGGAAGGTATAAGCCGTACAACAGTGTGTGATACTTCATGCATAATAACTGACCTTGTAGCCAGATTCCCAGGCAGCACACATAACTCCTTTATGTTCCGCTACATTGGAATACATAACAGACTGTCTGATGGAGAATTTGGCGATGGCTTTTTACCTGGTAAGAGAATTGCTGACTCAATTCATACAGTGTCCAGAACTGTTTTTGTAATATGACCTAATGGTTTCTCCTTCTCATACTCTTAAAGGAGAAAAGTGCATATGCCTTGAACCCTTGGATACTGACACCATACTTGACTCCAAGAACCAGAAGTGAAAGGCAGTACAAAAGGGCACATAACGTGGTCAATCATAGAACATAGTCCATATTCAAATATCTCCACAAAACTGGTGGAGCACTGCTTCACAGACCCGAGACGTTGTAAAATCATTGCCACATCTTCCATTCTACACAACATTGCCATGAGGAAGGGTCTGCACAACATCAACATAGTGCCAGAATCTGCCAGAATCTGACTCAGATAAGGAACTGCCACCACTACAAATTCAGCAGGACAGGACATGTGCGGCAGAGGATCGTGCTCGACGCACAGAGATCACCAACAACTATTTTTGAGGTAAGAACGATGACCACATCTAAGAAATAGACATCACACACAATGGTAATGGTTTGTGCATGATTGAAAGATCACCTTGTATTCAGGTTGCGACAATGTATATCTCCAGTATCAACTGTATCCATCGAGGTTACAATACTGGTTCAACAAAGCAATAAAGTATGAAAACACAACAAAAAACAAAGGGGCATATTTGCAAGCCCCTTTCGCCACAGGAACGTCACTTTTTCTGACGTACCTTGTAAAGAAGGCCCCCTTCACGCTAAACGTTGCATGAAAGGGGTGGGCAATGGGTGTTGCAGTGGGCGTTCTGCCGCAACACCCATTCAGTTTCATGCTGCCCCCAATTTACAAGCAAGGCGTAAATAGGAGGCAGTGCCAAGGAAAACCTTGTCTTAACATGGCGAAATGAGGAGAAATGCTTACTTTCTCCTCGTTTTTGCTGTTTCTATGTGTGCTGCATTGTTAGGCACACATTGAAACAGCAAAACTCCATGAATGATTAAAAAAATTAAAAAATCACGCTTTGCAACTTCTATGTGTGCTGCACAATGCAGGACAGATAGAAGTTACAAATCGCCATTTGTGATTGTTTATGTGCAGTAAGGGACACCTTACTGCACATAAACAATTATTCTCTCAATGCAGTCACCCCTGCACTAAGGTGCAAGGATGCCTGCGTTGGTGCTAGGCAAGTTAATTTAGCGCCAGCGCTAGGGAAAATGCAGGGGTGCACCGTATCATTGTAAATACGGCACATCCCTGTGTTGTCAGAATGGCGAAGTGTTGCGTTAGCATTTTGTGCTTAATACCACGTTCCGTCATTCCCTTGTAAATATGCCCCAAAGTATTCTCATAAACCTGAGTGATCACAAAATGCATTTTTTCCGCCTCTAGGGCTGGTTGCCTTCTCAGCAGGACTTAGCTGTGGAGGTGGGGAAAAGTCTGTTCCAGATGTGTTTTGGCTTGTCCGCCTGGTACAGCATCCTTCTTGCACAAATGTGGTACTGATGCTAGAGCCGTCTTCACTCTCAGGTGGCAGCAAAATGTTAGGGACAGAGAGGTTGTGTGTCTGTATGTTTTCAAGGACTGTGGTTACTTGTACTAGCCCACATACAACATCTTGGTAGCAGTGCCCCATGTCATTTTGTACATTGAAAGTTCTCCATGCAAGAGTGGTCGTGGCTACTGCCAATCGATTGATTGATTGATTGAGTGAGTGAAGGCATCATAGTGTGTCATATGCTGCCTGTGTCTTTGCAGATGTTGCTGCTTCTCCATGGCAGCAAAACAATGGTCCTGTCCTTTCCACAATTGCAGCATTGACCTTGACATGCTTTGCAGATGGCTATTTACAGTTTTAATCTGTTTGGCAGTTTGTTCAGGCTGCTAAACAAAGGAGAACTGTCTGCATTGTCATCAAAAACATTATAATTGTGGGATGCTGCTTGTTGGACTCTAGGGTGTCTGTGTGTCCTGCCCACAGATATAGTTGTGTTCCTACTTTGAGATTGCTCATCATTACCTTCCACAAAGTCTGGCAGTGGTGCCACGTTTGCTCTCTTAGTATTTGGAGTTGGAGTAATGGATGTAGGAGTTGCAATTGTCCTGCCCTCCATTTCCATATGTGTGTCAGTAGCTTCATCAGCCTCAATTGTTTCTGACACGTCCTGGGTGTGATCTGTGGAAATATATGTATATAGTTAATGTAAATAAATGGTTAATGGTTATTCACAATATTGTTGATAACTGTGATTTATGTTTGTGACATATATAATGTACAGATATGTGTAGTGCATTTATCAGCACATAGTACACCAACTCCCATGATGCATTGCCAACATACAGCAAACATCTCAGTGGAGTTTTGTTAGCTAAGATGTTGTACTTCAGGAATTGCAAACGATATGTTATGCTAAGTAATTAAAGAGGAGATGATTTACCCTGGCTTGAGTCTGCAGGATTGGAGGTGTCAATGTCTGACACTCCCACCACACTTTCAGGTTCAAGTTTCCCCTCAATCAGTGATTCCATGGGAGAGGGGTGTTTGGAGGGTCTACCACCTGTGCTACGAGCCTCAGCCATCCTGCTGGCCACCTTCTCTTTGGTGTGGAATCTTAAGTCATACCAGCGTTTCCTGATCTTTGGTATGGTCCTCTGGGTGAAACCAAGAGAGTTGATTTTCTCCAGGATGCTGTTCCATATTTTGTTCTTCTTAACCTCAGGAACAGTAAATGATGCCTACCCAAAGAGCCGGTCCATGTGTACCACACATTCTTCAGTTAGAGGCTTCAACTACTTTTTTTGAAAATGTAACTTTGTGCTTCCTGCTGCCAGAATCCTTGTGATGGAGCAAGGTTTCATAAATGAAACTTGCTTGTATGCAATCCTTCTCATAGTACTAATTTATTAAAATTTGTATTGTTATTACTAACCTTTGCATACACTACACAAAGGGGAGAGACGCTTGCATATGTGTTTTACTAATGAATAACGCTGGTCTGTAATCCAAAATGGCCGCTAAAGCGCGGGAACCTCTCTGCGCATGTCGCAACCTGATCACATGGTGTGACGTCTTTCTTTGCTTGGTGGGAAACTTATGCTTCTGCGCAGTGTGCATAAAATGGCTGCTTGATGTTTTCACATGCTTCAGCTTGCTCTCATGTCATTACTAAATTGTCATTTCTTAACGCTACTAATGCGGGATAGTATATATAATTAAATGGGAATAAAATAGAAATAGTGGGTATACAGTGAAACATTTTATTTGTGATTTTAATATTTCCTTCTTGCACTTTTAGTAATTCGTAAACTTGGGCCTGGGTTGGTGACTTGTAACTCGAGAGACAATGGTTCTGCGCATGTATCCTGTGTGCCTGCCAAGTGAAGTCAACTTGGACGTCTCCCAAGGCCATGACCCATTGGCCGAAGATACTGTACTTGATGTTTCCGGTGGACAAAAATGATACTTTTCCCCTGTAAATTGTATAACATTTGTCGTGAGACGGGTGGGAAATAAAGCAAATGTATTAAATTGAAGGGGTGGGAACGTAAAGGACAATAGGCTTTACAATTTAGGACAAATCAATATGGTGCGACAATCCACCCCCTGTCCAATCAGAAGTAGTGGCCCCATATTTTAGCAACATTAAGGGGAGGTACATGGGCGTAGAAGGGTATAATAGATATAGAATTAGCTAATTAGTTTAGCTTCTAGCTCAGACCGCAGAGAGTGCGCACAGAAGACTAGCACTCTTAGCTCCAGACTGCCAAGCTGATCGATTGCAGACTGAACCGCTGTTCAGAAGAGGTCCTGAGGAGGGGGCGGCGGAGTCCATTAGAAGGAAGACTCGGGAGAATCGAGAGAAGTCGAGTATCAGAGAGGGGAACGACGCAGGCGTCGTTATAGAGAGGTCACCGGTCCTGTCCTGATCCGGAGGAAGAATTTGCTCTTCATCCTTCCTGGGTCCTATCTTTTCAACTCCTTGGCTAAGGGGTTTGGTTCTCGCACTTAGGTAAATATAAGGCAACCTTTAGTTGCGCTGCTGTCTCTATCTTCTTCTCTTCTTTAAACACCGTCATTGATTAGCAATAATCATTTCTATGCTTAATCCTGGGTATTTTCGATTAAGTACCATGTGGCTTTGTAATTTACTCTGCTAAATCTTTAGATAAACATTTTAAAACTTCCTGACTCAGTGGTTATTTCAGGATTTTGTATTATAATGAATGTCACTCATTTTAAACTTCCCAATTAGCAAAGGATTCATTGGTAAGTCATTACTCTTCAATCAGAAGGTAATTGGTAGCAGGGATTTTTGATAAGAGTAACAACTGATAAACCCAGCGTAAGTATTAGCGTAGTGTGTATGTATGGGCCCAAGTGAGTATATGGTGTATGAATGCTGTTTGCTAATATCGCGCTGGATCAGTTTTCTGGTAAGCAGAGGACGGTTATGGTTACTTTTTGTTAATTGGGTAATGAGAATTTTATTTGTATTTTTATGAACTAACATCCGCTTAAATTTTTGAGTTTTTTGTTTTATGTTGTCCAGAATACCCCAGGGTAAAAAGAATAGTGGGTGGCAAGTGGAAGCCATACTGCAGTGAGGTTATCTGTCAGGCAGAAATAGTACTGAAAAGTTAAGCAGGACTTTCAGTACTCGTTAGGGACTCTATGCGTGTGAGTAATAGCAAAAGAATACGCTGGTAAAAATTTGATGTTATATCACCTAGTAAGGGTAACATTGGAGAAGTAACAGGTACTTCTGGAGCTTGTGTGAAGAGTAGACGGAAGTGTTTTACTCGTAGTGTATGTTTAGTAAACAGAAAGGTTTTACTAAAGTGTGGAAGAAACTATATTTTTTCGAATTTAGAAGAAACTGGCACGATAGCGAATGTTTTATGTTGTTACTGAAAATTAAGAATTGTAGAGAAAATAAGTTTGCGTAAGATTTTTGTAAAGGGAGGGTCAGCTGCCGGAGAGGGAGCTGACGTCACAAAACGTCGCGCTGAGATTGGTTGAATCAGCGGGTGTGGAAAAACCCTTGTAAAGGAGGGGTCAGTAGTCAGGAGTAGTACTGATGTCACAGGTGCCGCGCTGGGATTGGTTAAAACCAGCAAGGACAGGAAAGAGCGAATTGTAAAGGAGGGGTTGATAGAGAAACGTCACCAAAAGGCCGCGAAAGGATTGGTTCGGAAATAAAAGTTAGCAGACATTTGATTGGTCAAGAATTTAGAAGCCAAACTCTTAGTGGATAAAGATTGCATGTTAAAACGCGATCCGACTTTAACAGGAACTCGTCCGGATAGGAGATTCCTAGGTTTTGCAGAATATAATTTTGTACATCGAAGATTAGATAGAATGTACGGAGAAAGGAGAAAAAGGTCATTTTTACAAAAGATTAAGAATTATTTTAAAAAGGACAGACCAATCAAAACTAGAGAAGGGATTATTATTCCACCAGCTAAAACGCCCGCTTCATTTATGATGATGGAAAGAGGTTATCATACTTGTGTATGGATGGAGAATTGGATAGAATACACCAAAAATGATGGAGTATTAGCATTTCCTGAGAATGGTACCTTCAATGGAAGAATTCTTCAAAACTTGAGATTGAGGATGAATGACTTAGAACCCAGACCTAGATTAACCCAATACGAAGCTCTAGAAGAATGGGAAACCGAGGCATTTGAGCGTGATCGACCTCGGAGTAATAGGAGTTATCCAGGATTTTTCCCCAGATATCAACGTGAGTCTAGGGATGGTCAGATGAAACAATGGAGAAGGGCAATGATTACAGAAGGATTATATCCATTGTTCTCAGCAGAGGAAAAATTAGGAAATAAGTGCACAGAAAAGACAAAACATTTAATGAGAAATGAGGAGTCTGAAGATGAATTTATGGAGGAAATGTTAAGAAATCCCCCACCATATCAGGAAGGGACAAGTGGATGCACCCCAAGTGCACCACCAAAAACTCCATTAGTGCCACAGGTAATGCATGAATTCACCACGAGTAGAATACTTCATGACAAAGAAAAAGAAGCCCTAGAAAAGACTAGAGCAGAATTAATACAGAAAATAACCCAGATAAAAGTGCATCCTGATTCGTTGACCATACCAGTAACAATTGGTCCAGTAGTACCATTATATGGTACTCAGGGAAGCTGTCCTCCACAGATACTTACACCTACTGCTGTGAATAATCCCAAACCTGAAGCTCCAGTTATAATTGAGGATCAATTTAGTGACTGTGAATCCACAATATCACTCATGGACTTGCCTATTCAAGGTTCTGTAAATAGTACTCCCAGAAAAGAGGTACTTGGAGGTTCAAAAGATGTAAGTTTGGTAACTTCATCGGGAACAAAAAGTGCTACCATAGTAACACCTGAAGATCTGGAAAGATGGGTGCAAGGGTCAGTTAAACAGTGTACGTCTCCAAAAATAATAGACATTCATAAATTGAAAGTTGAATTAGAAGAAATAATAGCAGGAAATATAGGACCAGAACGCTTAAATACCTATGGTGAAGAAGAATTATTATTCCTGTGCAGGAGTATCACCAGAAATGTAAAGATATTCCATGAAAAATTGTCCAATTTAGCACTACAGATGGGCATAGAAATAGGGAGATCAAAAATACTACAGAAACCCTATCGGTCAGAATTTTCAGACAAAGATTTAGAAAATATGAATGCCTCTGGAAGAAGATTACAAATAAGAGAATTAATGTTAGTTTTGCAAAAATGGGGAGACCTAGATAAATGGAAAACTAGGTGGGCCAAGAAAAAGGAAGAAGCACGAACAAGTAGAACAGCATCAGAATATGTGATGAAGGAATCAGGGAAAACAGACCAAATGTATCCAATGCGAGAAGTTGCGGGAGGAGGATATGTACATGTTCCATGAAGCAGACAGGATATTTTGTCATTTACGAATGACTTTCCAAAATTGAGAGAAAAACCAATTGAATGGTACAAGCAGGTTGACAGGTTTGTGAAGGTGTCGAAGGTATTGTTGAAGGATTTGGATGGTTTGTTTGACATAGTGGTACCTGCCGATTTATGGACAGATTGCAAAATCACAGTAGATTGGCCAAGTGATGAATATCCTAGAGATCCGAAAACAGGTGCCCCGTCAAATGATGTGATGAAAAAGTATCACCAAGTGATAACTTACCTGAAAGGGAAAATACCACCGAAAGAAACAGATTGGGTAAAAATAGATCGAACTACCCAAGAAGCTAATGAATCAGTGCATTCCTACTATGAGCGTTTATTGCAGGTATTTAAACAGTATAGTGGATTTGAGGATATTGGAGACAAGAACATGAGTCAGTTCGTGTATCGGTTTGTTTACGGTTTGAAGCCAGAGATTTGCCAGATGATTAAACAACACATGCTGTGTTGGCAGGGAAATCCCATAGATGAGATTTTGAAGTATGCAAAATATTGTGGAGACGATATTGAGGATAGACACAAGAAATTGAAGGAAAAAGTAATGTGGGCTCAGGTGAAAATGGCTGAAAAACAGGGAATCAATTTGGAAAATCCAGGAAAAGATTCTGGAACGAATGGTGATACTGGGAATGGTGGAAACTTTAGAGGACGAATGAGTAGAGAAGAAGCTAAAAAGAAATTTCCTTGTCATGGATGCGGAAAATTGGGGCATTGGAAGGATGAATGTAAAAAGATTCGGAATAATAATGGCCCAAATCAAAATTTAAATCCACAGACGCAGAATGACTCACAGCAGGGTGTAAATCCTCAGAGTCAGTTGCCACCTGCTCCTATTCAGGGTAATGTAAGCAGAGCAAAGCATGGTACCAACATCGGATATCAGGGAGGAAGTGGTAAGAATGATTATATGACATCACAATTTCTTTTGCAGGACGATTTCTGTCAATACAGTCCATGACGGTGCCTAGGAGAGGGGAAGAAGGAGTGCATACTTGGCGCATCCTTACAGGTAGATCAGTCAGGTCCATATGTTGAAGGGAATGTGAAAGGTAATAATATTACTTTCCTTTTGGACACTGGTGCTACCAGGTCTACTGTGAGAACAGCAGACATTCCAGACCTTCCTCTCTCTGGTGAAAATATCCAAGTAGTGGGGGTAGCTAATCAGCGGATTAGGACACCTCTTACCGAACCAATGGAAGTTAAAATTGGAAACTTCAGAGAAATGCATCAATTCGTAGTGTGTGATTCTAGTCCAGTAAACCTATTAGGTAGGGATTTGTTGTGCAAAATGAATTGTACAATTTTTTGCACACCGGATGGTGTGGCAGTTCAGACACCAGACGAAGATCATGTATATAAAATTATGATCGCAAAACAAGGTACAGAAGTGGATGAAATGTTTTCGTTAATAACAAAAGATGAGTTGCCAGAAGAATTAAAAGGTACAGTAAACCCCGTAGTATGGGATTTCACTGGAAAGGAAGTAGGACTTATGGCTAAAATAGATCCAGTTAAAATTACTGTAAAAGAAGGTGCAATTTTCCCAAATACCAGACAGTACAAAATGAGTGCAGAAGTAAAAGCAGGAGTCATTGAAGAAATAAATCGAATGGTAGAACAAAATATCTTAAAAGAAGTAATGAGTAGCCCATGTAATTCACCTATAATGGGGTTAAAGAAACCTAGTGGGAAATATAGGATTGTTCAGGACCTGAGGAAAATAAATAAGATTGTAGAACCATGTTGTCCTATAGTACCAAATCCTGCAGTAATTCTATACCAGATTCCATGGAATGCAGGATGGTTCACAGTAATTGATTTGTGTCAAGCATTCTTTTCAATACCATTACATCCAGACAGCCAGTATCTTTTCTCATTTAAATTTGAGAACAAGGTTTATGTGTGGAATCGTGTTCCTCAGGGGTACACAGAAAGTCCTTCTATTTTTAACCAGATACTGAAAAAGTGCCTTGAAAAACTAGTGATGCCAGGAAGTTCAGTCTTAGTCCAATATATCGACGACTTATTGATGGCATCGAACACCAGAGAGGACTGTGTTGTTGATTCCATAGCATTATGAAATCTTTTGGCAGAAGAAGGGCATAAGGTCTCACCTGAAAAATTGCAATTCTGTACAACAGCTGTTAAGTATCTGGGACACCAAATTGAGAGAGGAAAAAGAAGAGTAACAGCTGAAAGAGTAGCTTTAATAAAGAAAATGCAAATGCCGGTAACACAAAGACAAGTGAGAATGTTCCTAGGAATAGTAGGTTACTGTAGACAATGGATACCAGGATTTTCCATGTTGGCTAAGCCCTTAATTAACATGACAAAAAAGAAAGCAAAGGACCCTGTTGAGTGGGAGGATGAAAGTGTAGAAGCTTTTGTAAAATTGAGAAATGCCTTATGTTCAGCACCTGCCTTAGGCATGCCTGATTATAAAAGAGAATTTGCATTGTTCTGTCATGAGAGAGAAAATTGTGCACTTTCTGTCCTAACTCAAAGACATGGACTGGAAAGACGTCCTATAGCATATTTTTCTGCTACATTGGACCCAGTAGCAGCCGCATTGCCAGGATGCCTAAAAGCAGTAGCGGCTACTTGTTTGAGCATTGAACAAAGTGAGTCAATTGTGATGGGACACCCTGTAAAAGTGTATGTTCCACATGCAGTTGTCATTCTGTTGACAAGAACCCGAACTCAGCATCTTACTCCTAGTCGGCTGACTAAATATGAAAGAATAATAATGGGTGCTGAAAATGTGAAGATGGTAAGGTGTAATATAATATATCCAGCAACCTTACTACCAGACCCATGTCATGAAAGAATTAAAGACGAAGAAGAGGATGAACATGATTGTATACAAATTACAGAATTATGCACAAAACCACGTCCAGATATAGAGGAACAGCCTCTTAAAAAGCCAGACAGGGAGCTATTTGTTGATGGTTCATGTCAAAGACATGAAGATGGCAAACTAACTGCTGCCTATGCGGTATGTGAATTAACTGGAATAGTCGAAGCATCCTATTTACCAGGAGTCAAATCTGAACAAGTAGCTGAATTGATTGCTTTGATAAAAGCATGCAAAATTGGGAGGAATCAGAGAGTGACCATATTTACAGATAGTCAATATGGTTACGGGGTCGTGCATGATTTTGGCCAACTGTGGATGCAGAGGGATTTCATGACTTCTTCAGGATTCCCCATTAAAAATGGACAATTTGTAAGGGAATTGCTAGAAGCAATACAATCACCAAAAGAATTGGCTGTGGTGAAATGTGCCGCACACCAGTCAGGAGATGACTGGGTGGTAGTCGGCAACAGATATGCAGATCTGGTGGCTCAACATTGTGCCAAAACCAGAATGTCAGTCAATAAGAGGGTGGAAAGAATGGGAATCAGCTGCCAACTTATGCTGTATATGCCACCTGAAACTTGGAATGAGGTGAAGAAATTGCAAGATGAGGTTGATGAAAGTGAGAAGAATTTGTGGATCAAAGTGGGTTGTTCTCAAAGAAAAGATGATGAAGTGTGGATCAGTGCTGATGGCAGACCAGTCATGCCAGACTGTTTACTCTCACAAATGGCTAGAATGCATCATGGAGACACACATATAGGGAGAGATGCAATGATTAGGCTGTTCAGACAAAATTGGTACAATCCCAAATTCAGAGCTGTTGCAGAGAGTCTTTGCCAGAGATGTCTAACTTGCCAGATGCATAATCCGGAAAGGAAGACAGTAATTGGATTTGGGAAAATTGGAAAGGCAGAGGGTCCATTTATGAGACTTCAGTTTGATTTCATACAGTTACCACCATGTAGAGGGCTGAAATATGTACTAGTCATAGTGTGTCTGTTTTCAAAGTGGGTGGAGGCTTACCCTACTAGGAGAAATGACAGCATTACAGTTGCAAAACTGTTGTTACGAGAGCTCATTCATAGATTTGGTTTTCCAGTAACTTTGGAATCAGATAGAGGAAAACATTTTAACAGCGAAGTGATTCAAATAATCTGTGAAGCATTCCAAATCAAACAGAAACTGCATTGTGCATATCACCCAGAGGCTTCTGGAGTGGTTGAACAATTGAATGGCACTATAAAGTCAAGACTGGGAAAAATGTGTGCATCAACATCATTAGAGTGGCCAGATGCATTACCACTCGTTTTAATGGGACTCAGAAGTATACCTGACAGAACCACAGGATTGAGCCCTCACGAAATAATGATGGGAAGAGCAATGAGACAAACACATGTTCCCACAAACAAACTGGTGAATATATCTGATGATATGGTTCTGGACTATTGTAAAGGATTGGCTGATCTACTGCGTTCTGTCTCTCATCAGGTTGGAGAAGACGCAGTTTCCAGGCAGCCTGAGCAAGAACATGATCTGAATCCTGGTGACTGGGTGGTAGTGAAGAATCACACCAGAGAAACGTGTCTATCACCTAGATGGGGCAGACCGTGTCAAGTCATACTGACAACGAATACAGCAGTGAAGTGTGCCGGATTTCCTAATTGGATTCACGTAAGCCACACCAAAAGAGTGCCAGATCCTGAAGAAGAAAATCTTCAGACAACGCCAATCACTGAAGAAGCTGAAGGTTGCCCAGCGGAGGAATCTCAAGCTCGAGATTCAAGAGAAGCTGAAGAAGAACAACCGAGCACAAGTCAGGATTGGATACCCGTGGTAGACGTTCCTGAAGTATACCACAGAACAAGAAGTCAAACAAAATTGGAAGAAATTGAAGAAGATCAGATAGGTGAAGAAGAAGCAGTTCAGGAACAAGAAGAAAAGACACTAAGAAATCCTGAACAAGGTCAGATAGAAAAAGAAAACTGGACTCAAAACAGTGAAGACCTAATAGACTTTGATCAGGGACAGACAGGTTTAGAAGAATCCGGTCAGGCTGCAGAAGTTCACTGTGCAATAAGCCCTGATCAGAACAAGTTAGATCAAGAAGAATGCACAGAAGAAGAAAACCTTGAAAAACATGAACTTGAAGAAATAAATAAAGAACAAGGTCAGTTATTGGAAACTCACAGCGGAGCTGTTACAGAGAAACCAATTAGACCTGAAAAAGAGCAAACAAGAAACAGAGTAATTGAAGAACACGAAACAGTGCAAAGCAGTGAAATTAACAAGATCTATGAAGATAAAAACAAGAAAGTAGTGCCAACAAAGAAAACAAGAAAAGGAGATCATTGGCCAAGTGTTATTAAAAGAGTGAAGTACCACATAACAACCAGAAGTGAAGATCCAGATCAAGTGAATGAAGTAACAAGCCAAACTGAACAAGAAAATAAAACTGAGAAAAGAAGAAGTAAAAGACTGAAACTTGTGAATAACAAATTCAAAGGTCCTGATTGGACTTATATCATTCTTGAAGATTTTGAAAGCTCAGAGTCAAGTGACAGTGGTGGCGAAGGAACAAGTACAGAATTAACGTACAAAGAAGAAACAAGACCACCCTGACTAAGCGAAAGAATAAGCTAAAGAAAAGATAAGAAGAGCAATCTTCCTTGTCGAAAAATGCCTGATGATAGAGTTACTGGGAGACCAAAACAGAAGTGTTGTAGGAGATGCTGTGCAATCTGCATATGTAGTCTAGTATTGGTGCTTATAGTATGGTTAGTCCTGATTGTAGCAATTCCTTACCTTATGATAATAGAGAAAAAGATTAATAATGAAACTGAAGAGAGGACAGCAAACATGAAGGGCAATAGAGTAGAACTAATGGTAGAGAATGAACCAGAAATTCATCATGAAATAGCTGATAACGACACTAGTTTGAACGTTTTCACAAAATTATTATTTCAATATGTAGACACAATGGAAGTTAGTAATTGTTACGTCTGTATGAAGTTACCTGAATCAGTAGCAGAAGCATTAACATACCATCACTTACCACTGACATATGGCATATCATGTAGTGTTTTGTCCAGTTTATTTTATAGAACAGGGAAACTTCAGTATTATTATTCAAACTTAGATGTGATATTTTCAGAGGTTCCGATTCGCAAGAGTATGAACCCAGTGCTTAGTAATCAAGTCGCATAGTTTATGGGAGAATTTTTCTTAACAATGAAATCAATAGACATAACAGATGCACATAGACACAATCTAACATGTTCTTTACATGAAGAAGAAAAGATCTTTTTGAATTTAGTAGAAGATAGAAGACAAGATTTTCAAAAAAAGCTACTGAGCATAAGGCTCATTTACCACCTTGGGCAGAGAAAGAAGGGAGTTACACACCTGGGAAGGCTCAAGCTGCTATGGCTCTGGATTTTGTAAAGACAGGAAAAATTTGTCTTCATAGGTTAAAGACTGATTATAACAATGTTTTCATCGGTACCAGTGAATGTGAACACAATTTCTTAATTATTGGAGGTTGGGGACTTAAAGGAGGAACAGATTCAGTTTTTCCTGGAATCTATTATGTATGTGGGAATAAGGCTTACTTTAGGCTTCCTGCACGGTGGTATGGAAGTTGTTATTTTGGAATAGTATTTCCAAAGATATACCACGTAAAAAGAAACACTGGAAGCAATGAAAACAATAATGAATTAATAGGTAGTAAAAGAGCTAGTTTTTCAGAAATTGTAGGTGATATATTTGGTGCATTGATACCTTCAGTGGGAATAATTCTGAACTCAAGAAAAATATGTAAATAGTCTACAGTAGTTGATCGTTTATCAACTGACACTGCTGGAGGATTTCTAATGATTAATGCGGAAATGGTTGCGATTAGATCTATGGTGATGCAAAATCGACTTGCTCTTGATATTATATTGGCAAAAGAGGGCGGAGTCTGTAAATTATTGAAGACGAAACATTGTTGCACTTATATTCCTGATAAGAGTGCAGAGATTGGAACGTATATACAGAATATAACTAAACTTGAGAAAGAACTTAAACCACTGGAAGTTGATAGTGTATGGGAAAGATTGACAAATAGTATCTCGTCAATTGGAACCTGGTTTGCTAATGTAGGAAAAGGACTTATAGGTCAAATATTAGTACCCTTAGCAGGGATAGCAATAATAATATTGGCAATAATGATATGGTGCAAATGCTGTAGAAAGAATGGAACATACAAAGTGACAGAAAAAGGAAAGAAGAGAAAACTAGGTGAAATAGAACTTGAAGAGTGGAGGAGTGAATTATACAAGAAATTAAAAGGAGAATATAAAAAGGGAAAGTGTAAAGACGAGAATGAAGTAATTTGCAAGAAGTTGGCATCTGATTGAGGGTAGTGTTTTGATGGCTCAGAAACGCCATCAGAGAGGGGATTGATGGAGCAAGGTTTCATAAATGAAACTTGCTTGTATGCAATCCTTCTCATAGTACTAATTTATTAAAATTTGTATTGTTATTACTAACCTTTGCATACACTACACAAAGTGGAGAGACGCTTGCAGATGTGTTTTACTAATGAATAACGCTTGTCTGTAATCCAAAATGGCCGCTAAAGCGCGGGAACCTCTCTGCGCATGTCGCAACCTGATCACATGGTGTGACGTCTTTCTTTGCTTGGTGGGAAACTTATGCTTCTGCGCAGTGTGCATAAAATGGCTGCTTGATGTTTTCACATGCTTCAGCTTGCTCTCATGTCATTACTAAATTGTCGTTTCTTAACGCTACTAATGCGGGATAGTATATATAATTAAATGGGAATAAAATAGAAATAGTGGGTATACAGTGAAACATTTTATTTGTGATTTTAATATTTCCTTCTTGCACTTTTAGTAATTCGTAAACTTGGGCCTGGGTTGGTGACTTGTAACTCGAGAGACGATGGTTCTGCGCATGTATCCTGTGTGCCTGCCAAGTGAAGTCAACTTGGACGTCTCCCAAGGCCATGACCCATTGGCCGAAGATACTGTACTTGATGTTTCCGGTGGACAAAAATTATACTTTTCCCCTGTTAATTGTATAACATTTGTCGTGAGACGGGTGGGAAATAAAGCAAATGTATTAAATTGAAGGGGTGGGAACGTAAAGGACAATAGGCTTTACAATTTAGGACAAATCAATATGGTGCGACAATCCACCCCCTGTCCCTGTCCAATCAGAAGTAGTGGTCCCATATTTTAGCAACATTAAGGGGAGGTACATGGGCGTAGAAGGGTATAATAGATATAGAATTAGCTAATTAGTTTAGCTTCTAGCTCAGACCGCAGAGAGTGCGCACAGAAGACTAGCACTCTTAGCTCCAGACTGCCAAGCTGATCGATTGCAGACTGAACCGCTGTTCAGAAGAGGTCCTGAGGAGGGGGCGGCGGAGTCCATTAGAAGGAAGACTCGGGAGAATCGAGAGAAGTCGAGTATCAGAGAGGGGAACGACGCAGGCGTCGTTATAGAGAGGTCACCGGTCCTGTCCTGATCCGGAGGAAGTCTTTGCTCTTCATCCTTCCTGGGTCCTATCTTTTCAACTCCTTGGCTAAGGGGTTTGGTTCTCGCACTTAGGTAAATATAAGGCAACCTTTGGTTGCGCTGCTGTCTCTATCTTCTTCTCTTCTTTAAACACCGTCATTGATTAGCAATAATCATTTCTATGCTTAATCCTGGGTATTATCGATTAAGTACCATGTGGCTTTGTAATTTACTCTGCTAAATCTTTAGATAAACATTTTAAAACTTCCTGACTCAGTGGTTATTTCAGGATTTTGTATTATAATGAATGTCACTCATTTTAAACTTCCCAATTAGCAAAGGATTCATTGGTAAGTCATTACTCTTCAATCAGAAGGTATTTGGTAGCAGGGATTTTTGATAAGAGTAACAACTGATAAACCCAGCGTAAGTATTAGCGTAGTGTGTATGTATGGGCCCAAGTGAGTATATGGTGTATGAATGCTGTTTGCTAATATCGCGCTGGATCACTTGTCCCCATCTTCCTTGGACATGGTGTTCGCCAGGAATTGGAATTCCACTGCTAGTAGTGAGACAGGAGCACGCCTTCCTTCAAACACCTACCTAAGCTTCTGGGTTGTGGCTACATCCTGTATTTCTAAACTTCGTGGTCTGGCATCATCATTCTGCATCCAGAATGTTACTTTTCCTAAATTGCGATTTCTTATTTGGAAATTGCAATTTTGCCTTTCCCAAATTGGTGATTTCCTAATTGCGATTGTGAATTTGTAGAAATCGATATTAGTGGAATAAACTCCTATGTACATCTCATTTTGCGATTCCCTAATAGCGATTTCTATAAATTTGCTATTTGAAAACACAGACTTTCTTTCTTACATATGGCCTGGTTTCTTGAGTATTTCAGCAGATGTCAAGGTGGAGTATCATAAATGAAATTAATGTAATCTTTGAAAATAATAAGGTTTTGAGTAGTATATCCATTTTGACATTCTTGTGAACTAGCACTGAAGTGGAGCTTGCCCAGTGAATGGTCACTATGGTCCTTCATCTAAAGTTCTTCACTAACAGCTTTCCCTTCTATAAAAAAAAAGGAAAAGTACTCCAAAGCCACAATGCTTTGCAGCAGTGCTTCATTTTGTAAACAAAACACTAGGTGCCCGCTCTCACCATTTTTTTCCAAGAGCTTGCTGCCGGTGCAGCTTGAATTCCCAGGTTCCCAAATTACACTGCTGGTATAGTTCTTGCCAGGGCACAAGTCGAGGGTACAAGTGGGCAGACCATGTCTACCCACTTTTTTCACAGGGTGGACGCCGTGGCCCCTTCCAAGAAGTTTGGTCCTACAGATATATGCTTAACTCGTCATGGTGTAATTTTCAGACACCGGAACACATTCAGCAGTTCCTGCACGTTGTCTGCTTTCATTCCGAGTAGCAACGTGCAGGCAACGTGCAAGTGAGGGGGCTTTGTCATTTTAAATTTCAGCTCAGCCCAAAACAAAGACTGAAGTTAATGGGCCATCAGGGCTCATTTAGATTGAGTATCCTGGCTGGAACTTCACCCCTAGCTACAATGCAAAGGAGGGGAAACAAAGGCTCACAGCATATTACTTCACTGGTACATAAAAGAAGCATGCTTTTATCATTGTCTAGTCCTGTATATAAGACATATGCATGCACTGTAAGAATGTCAGATGTGTTGGTCTGTCTCAGCATTTACTCAGATAATTTAAATACCACTATTGTGTTTGATTTTTTGTACAGCGCTGCTATCCCATCCAGGGTGTCAGAGCGCTTTACATCACACATACACATTATACATTGACAATAAATCATATATGTGTATATCAATGTATAGGATGAGTTACATAGCACAGTGAGGGTTAGAAGGTATAGGAGTCACATTTCAGCCTTTATAGCTCACTCTGCTATATTAGGAGTATTGCAATTTATGAATTACAAGTAGCAAAAGGATCTCTGTGTTAAAAGCAGTAACCCACATAGCCATCAACATAAAAGAAAAATCTGTCATCTACGTGTCACATGATGTGCTTTGCAGGATGCTTATTAACCCTCTGTGCTACTTTGATTCAAAACTGGGACTCGACAATACAAAGACTCTCCAGCAAGTGCATTAATCTCCCGAGTTATTTTACCATTATTATTATTCCCTGAAAAAACTATGCAGCAGGTGCCTAACCCCAAAAGAGATTTTAAAATGCAGACTTTGCAACCAACCAAGCAGAACAGATTTACTGCCAGGTTTCTCCTTCTTGTCAATTTCTTTGTGGCAGAGTTTTAAAAAATGTACAAGTTGAGGCCCAGATTTTGCGTCAGGGTTAAGTCACTTTTTGGCACAACTCCGACGCAAAATCTCATTTGTTTAATATTGTACTGTGCTCAAGGTACTCATGATAGACCTGCTAAACATATGTGCAAGTTCTTAACATCTGATGTCTCTTCTTGTGATGCCACTTCCTGTGATACCATGTGCAGTCACTTTCTGTGATGTCACATGCTGTGATGTTGCACGCCATCCTGCCTAATATGTTTAGTCCCTCCAATTCTTTTTTAAGAACTTGTATCCTGGTTCTTGCTTTCACCAGCCTACACTTCAGCCTCTTTATCTCTTTTTTGTACGGCTTTTTTCATCCTGCTTCTTCCCTTTGTCTATGTTTTACTGTCGTTCTTTTACTCCCTTTTCTTAATATCTCTTTCTTCCTTGGAGTCAAAATGAGTACCTACAGTACACCCACAACCTGCGCAAATTAATCTCTTCGTGTCTGCAGTCCGATGCTGACCCCAAGTGGATGTTGACCCCTTGCTTTCTTGGAGAAGCTCACAGGAGTGCACGTGCCTCTCTTTTCACCACGTGCACATGGCTGCTCTCTTTGGCGCAGAAAAAGTGCCGCGTCGCTCCCTTTCCAAGCCGTCTCCTCCGACGACCTGTGTGCAGAAACATCCGAGCTTTATTAGCACCTGCGCACCTCGTCGCCACAACACCTAGTGCGCACCTCGCAGCTACGAGACCTGACACGTTATGAATAAATAGGTGAGCTTTGCACACTCTCCTGGTGTTTAATTGAAAAGGAGGACGGTGCCAAGGTAGAAATATTGGGGGTGGAGGTGTGGGAAGTGGGGAGGGGGCAGGATTAGAAGAATACATTACAGACTCATTATTATCACTCTCCTGTCAGCTCTCGTCACCAAGAGCAGCCATTCTGCCTTTTTCAGGTTATTTTGTTTCTAAAGGAATGTTGATGGATCAACAGACTCCGTTTTTTTAAGGATTTCTGTGCATTCCTTCGAGTTAAGATCTAAGTATGAGTGTCGAGGTAATTTCCCAAGCCCCGTTGCACTGTATTGAGCCATGACGTAAAGCATGTCATCCGCTACCTAGCTTGTATCACGCTTACCAACTCTACCGATTCGGACGGTAGGGTACCACTCTTTGGTGATGCTGACAGTGTGTGCATCACATTCCGATGGCTTTTGCCAGGCCTCCTGCTGGCCTTCAATAGGCTCTGATTACACAGAGCTGAGAGCAGGTGCACACGCTGTGAGCAGTGCTTAATTTGTAAAAGAATGAGTGCCGGTGCCCAAACCTCTACTAAGAAGCCCCTTTCCGCACCAAATACCACGACTGCTTTGTCTGGAATCCACCAAGGGCATCTTTAATCGATCACTAGACACCCCCTGCCCTTTTATCTCACTCTTGCAGGTTCCTGCTTTCTCCCGTAGGGACGGTTTTCCGTCTTTCTCTTTTTCTTTCTTTCCACTTTGTTTTTCCCTCTCTTGCTCTCGGGAAATGTCCGATGAGGAAAAATAGGTGCCAGAACCTTAAAAATGAACGCCGGTGTGCCTCCCCGGCAACCACTGGCTCAAATTAAGCGCTGAGTGCAGCTCCTCTCAGCTGTAAGCACACACACACTTGCTCAGCTGAGATGTATAATGTGATTTGCTGCTATGTGATCCTCAAGGCAAATGTTGTGTGATGTCGTCCACCTAGACATTATCAATATGCTAATGAGTGGTTTTTAAAAGTGAAAAAGTCCTACCTGGTTTTGGTCACAGATTGTTATCAAATATGCTCCTGTGCTACAGCTCTTACTACAAGCTGATTATGATTAGTGCTCCCGGTTTTATGGTATTTATTTTTTGACATTTCCATCTGTATTTATCCATATTTATTTTTTGCTAATTTTATCTGTATTTATCCATATTTATTTTGAGTTTTGTGAAAAAATGAATCGGAAATGAGTATATTTCGACATTTATATGACCGATAAATATGCTCTCATGACTGAACGACTGACAGGTTTCAGGGATATAAACACACCAAGATAATAATATATGCTCTTATAGGAAAACATGCACATTTTAATATCAAGATTGTGCATATCTATTGCTGCTTAAGGCTCTTTACTAAAATTCCTTTATGTTTTTTAACCACCTTACCTTTCGATCGACAGAGCTATTGGCCTGGTAGTCACCATTGACAGCATTTAGAATCACTTAAAAAATAACCCAATTTCCGTTTTTATCCACATTTAAAAATAAATACAGACAGGAAAATGTATGGTTTTCTGTCTGTATTTATCTGTAAAAATCAGTAAAAACAGAAAACAGGGAGCCCTAGTTATGATGCATGTCTGCATGGCACACTTTAATCTTATGTGTGTTCAGGGTGAGGTGTGGCCCAGTTTGCTGCCTGTGAAAGCGAGACAACAATACCACACACATTCAAAAGAATATGAGCACAGAGTGTATTAATCTACCTCAATATCAGCACATTGAACATTGAGTTTGCATCGACATGGCTTAACTTCTGCTAGATTTTAAATTGAAAACATGAGCCTTGATATGTTCTACACATGTTCTCCATATATGTAACATATACATATCCATATCATTTGCAGTAAATGCCTGCTAGGTAACAGCTACTTCTCAGTACGTGGAACACCAAAGTATCAACACAAACAGCAGGTCACCAAGTGACAGCACCAGGACTGTCAGAATGCTGATATGGAATAATACATGCCACCTGAGAAAGATGTCAGAACTTGCATATTCAATTACTCATCTGCCTATGCATTCCTCTCAGTGCTTAAACACCCGCTCCAGAGATCTGTCTGTAACCTACATGTCACTCATGCTTTAATCATGCATGGTCTGTGAGCGATGAAAGCTTGTACTAGTCTGCCCTGCTGAATCTGTCCTCTGCTGAGCAGAAGATTGCTCTAACTGCCTTCTGTGAGAGAGAGAAGCTTGCTCTGCCACTTCTGTGCTGTTTTTGTTCTAAGGGGACGTAAAGTTGCACTGTCGCTTCCTAATTTGTACCTGTCCTGTGATGGCGAAAGCTTGACCTGCTGCTACCTTAGCTACCAATCCAGTGAAGGATGGAAACTCATACTGCTTCTGCCAAAGATGCAGTTGTTCTTTGAGGAAGGGGTGTTTGCACTGCTTTTCCCCCTTCTGATGAAAAAACAACAGTTTTTTTTAATGCACTTGCATAAAATACCCAGGTCAGTCATGAGGGTTTGTGAGAACGATGACAGTTACTGGATTGGGGCTCTGGCCCAGAGAGCCTAGCTTCATCCCCAGCTTGACCAAACTTTGTGACCCAGGGCAATTATTTTTCTTCTCCCTGCCTCCTTTTCTGTGATCATCACATTTGAGAGTACCTTGAAATGATAAAGTTCAGAATGTGCACTGTACAAAACCTTCCTTTTTGTATGGCTTCGTAGGCTATAATTATAACAACGATTAAGTTCATGTATAGAAGGCACAAGACAACTAACTTGCCTCTTGGGTCACTAATAAAATTGTCATCAGGTTAGAAGGGGGAAGAATGCCATATCCTACCAGGATCTCACTGGCACAATGCATAATCAGGAAACCTGGTTTCAATCCTGGCTTTCCAGCTTGACCAAACATTGTGACCCTAGACAATTACTTTTCTTCACTGAGCCTCTTTTTTCCCTGATCATCACATTTGAGACCAACTTGAAGTAATTGAGTTCAGGGTGCTTACTGTAGAAAAATCTATCTGGTATATGGTTCAATAGACCATAACATTGCTCCATCTATACAAATAAAGGTTTAAATAATAGAAACAAGACAACTAGCTTGCCTCGAATCATTAATAAAATTGTCACAGCAGAAAGGGTGCGGTTCACTAATTCTAATAAAGGTCACTCAGTGTAGTGATATAACCTAATGTTCTAAAGTGAAATAATGCAAAATGCATTTTTTTTAAAAAGGTTTGTGCCTCAGTTATAAATAAATTGGCAGGCAGCAACACTTGCAGCAGAGTGGAAGATCCAGGCTGAACTAAGAGCTGTTCTCCTCAGCCTCCACGGTGCTGCTTTCCAGACACAGATCAGGGATAGAAGGTGGGGTCGTGGAGAATTATAGGATCAACTGCCTCCACCTCACTATCACTGCCTTATTGGTGCTGATAGCAAGGCAGGAGATGCACGAGTGTTGGGTTCATTGCTGCAGTCTCAAGACTTTTGCACACTCGGTGCCTCCACCCAATAAGATTCAGGTGTGGCTTGAAAAAATGGGCATGGCCTGTTTCATACTGAAGGGTATGATTACAGTGACTCACCTTGTGAAAGATGCCTCACGTGCCGACAGTCTCGCCAATAACTCATCATGAGGCATCTTCAAGGAGTGGGGCCTGAGGAAATTTGCCCCATCTGCCTCCCTCCCCTTCTGAGGCTGGTGAACATGCCCTATGAGCAGGCCCACTGGAATTATTCAATTTTACAACTGTGGCGTTTTCCGCATATGTATGGATTTGCTGCATTTACCACATAAAATACCATCTGCTGCATATTTTGCAGATTTTCACAAAAAAATGTTTCTAGCTTAAACGGATTGAAAGTTTCCTAAAACATTGGGACATTTGTTGCATCACAGTTGAAGGTCCTTCTCAAAGATACGCTGGTTAATTTTCTGTTGGTTATTGCTGTATTTGGGTGTTAAACTGGTACTAAGTTGGTCACACATTTGCTAAAACAGTGTTAACATGTGCAAAATGGTTAAATTATCAAGTAATACTTCCATAAAATATGTTGCATTATGCTGCATAATTTGCCTTTTGTTGCTGCATAATTTAATCAAACGTGCCGCATAATTTGGTCCTCACCGGCTGTATAATTCCAGAACCAGCGATCATTTCATAATAATTCATGTACGATACCTATATTCCTGTGGAGGACGCCTGAACCCATAGAGGCAATATTTGAGTGCTGAAACATAGATAAAAAAGAGAAGTAGGGTCCAATGCTTGGCCCACCTGTTTTTAATCTCGTGAGAGACACGAGTGAAAAAACATTTTTAGCTCACCCACATACAATTTTAATAGAAATCGGAAAGTTTAACAATGGAAGAACATAATTTTCGACATAAGTGACATAACCACTCCCAATCTAGGGAACCTATTACTAGGGCACCACACAACCAGTGGACACTTTCCAGTTTAAGATGTGGAAGGTACTAATAGCATACCGCACAAGATAGTTGAGGGTTCATCCTCCAATTTGAAAACATGACTGTATAGTATTTCCATAAGTGGTTTGGCTATTTCTTTCAGGAGTTTCTTTACTTCTTGTATGTTTCTGTCAGTTTATGGAAATCATACAAGAGCCCTTTAGTGCCTCTCACTCTTTCTTTAAAGTGTTAGCTACCTGTGTATATTACAGAATCGTGTGATGTTCCTTCTGCTACTGCTACCTATCCATAACTTATTCTTTGTATTATTCAAAGCTGAGTTGCTGCTCTCCATGTTGTACCTTATTTGTAACGTGAAGCTCACGATAAAACTCTCCACTACACATAAGAAAAATGATTTGCATTGTCAAAGCTTGTTTTAATACATGATGTGAACAAAAGCGTGATCCTCGTAAAAATATGTGAACGTAGTTTACTTTTGGTTTAATGTGTGAAACAAGCAGTTTTCTAAACACAATAGACAACATTGTAAAATTATAAAACTTAGCTGACAAGTGTCTCCATGTCATTTATAACACATTCAGCCAATTCTGATGTTTTAGCCAACAGCACTTTGCATGCTGGAGTTTTGAGTCTAATAAAAGTGTTACAATCAAAGCTACGAGCCCCACAATGCAACATACTTTTGGCTGAAAAGTCAGAAATGCATGGCGGTAGACTTGCGAAATGCAAAATAAAATTTGGTTCCTCGCTTTCAGGCCTTTTTTCTTGTAGGCAATCAAGGGTTAAATAGCACAGAGGGAGATGGGGCAGAGTCAGTCTTTCAGATGCAATGTCTCACTGCTAATGAGTTAACATTAATACCTCTTGGAAAACAAAGTAAAAGGAAGAAAACATTATTTACCAGAACAATTTGAGCAGCAGTTAGGCCTGTCCAGAGACACAGTAACATGAAAAACAATGTTCAGGCAAATTCACAGCCCATCAAGTGCTCCCTGATGAGTCTCTACTTAAAACTGAGGTTAAACATCAAAATGCAATACATTTTAATATTGTGAAGAGATCTGCTTCCCTCTTCCTTACAGACACCCCACCGGATCCTTCGAACCAACAGTGGAGGACGCTGTTTCTCGCACTTGGCGGACAAGGCTTGTTCACCTTTCCCTGCATCTCAGGACTACCCCATCGCACCAGCAATTCAGGAAAGAACTCAAGACCTGGATGTTCAAATGAAGAAACCATCTCGCTGCAGCCAGCATCTCCAGCGCCTCGAAACCCTCACGGGTGATTTGCCACGCTTTATAAATGATTGATTGATTAGGCTCCACAAATAAGGCAGCGAGTGGTTAAGTTTCAAACCATAAAGATTTATTAGAGGATTAGCAAAGCTATAAATTCAAATAATCAAATTAGTCATAAATCAGTAATCAATACATGAATGCATTAATCTTTGTATAGTTCAAAGCAATTCAAAATCATAAAAGCAAAGACAACCTATTATAAAGTTGTATCCTAAGGACACTTAGGTACAATCAGTTTTCCCAAAAAGAGAGCACCCTACTCTGGTAAGTTGGGAAAAGGTTTTGCTAGTAAGTCGGAAAATGTTATTTTATTTTATTTGTATAAGCGCAACAAAAGCCCAAAGGCTTCTTGGTGCTGGTGTCCACTGAGGCTGTTATGCCAAGAGCTCCTAATCAGAGGTGTCTATCATGAAAGAGAAGAAAGGCAAGTTTTGAGGTTCTTTCTAAAAATCTGCAGAAGTAGTTGGCATCTTAGGTCCCATGGCATTTGGTTCCATAACTTGGACGTGGCATAAACAAAACGTCTGCCACCCCAGGAGGCTGTATTAATTTTAATAACCAATATTGTCTTGGAGCCTGATGAACGGAGACATCTTCTGGGAGAATACCATGAAAATTCTGTCTTAAGGTATTTTGGGCCAGCAAAGTGAAGAGCTGTGTGTGCAATATAAAGTGCTTTAAAAGCCACTCTCTTTTTAATAGGGAGCCAATGCAGCTCATCCAGCGCTTTTGAGGCTGAATCAAACTTCCCAATATTTTTAAGGAGGCAAACTGC
Source organism: Calotriton arnoldi (assembly GCA_963921515.1). NCBI lineage: Eukaryota > Metazoa > Chordata > Amphibia > Caudata > Salamandridae > Calotriton > Calotriton arnoldi. Next base: position 1,069,312 of record CAWUFW010002898.1, read on the forward strand.
AGCATTCTGTAGCCTCTGAAGTTTTTTTAAAAGGCCTTGCTGCATGCCCAAAAATAGGACATTGCAGTAGTCCAACCTCTACAAAACCAGGGAGACAATGACTGTTTTCTGAAGTTTGTACGAAATATATGGCAGAATTTTCTGAAAAGAAGGGGATCTTGCTAAGAGTCAGACAAGGAAGCTGGCAGAGAATCTTCTGAGTTCTCGACTACATTTCATTAGCTTAAATCACACAATTTTAACACCTACACATGGTTCCCATATAATGGACCAACCAAGTTAAATTACAATTAGATAGCATAACTCATTTTTTTCTCAAGCTACTACACAAGAGGCTTCTCTAAACACCCTTCAAACTTACACTTTTCAGCAGCAAAATGAGATACATTGGACCAGGTTGCACTCTGCTACTACATTGCAACACCTCGTTATCACATTCTAAAAGTGGCATGTAAAAGAAAACATTTGACATGAGAATGGAAAATCACTGGCACATCGAAAAGTACATGTACAGTCAATTTCTCCTGGTAAAAATGAAGCCACATTATAAAAGCAAGATGGCAACCAGACAAATGTTGATCTAGGAGACACTTTTTTCAAGTGACCCAATGCTTCCTCCACTCTTTTATACTGCCTGAGCTTCCGGACAGAAACACTTATCATCCTTCCCCTCATAAAAGACTTAAAGGCATCCCAAACGATTGGTGTCAGAGCAGACCCTACATTCAGACTCAGAAATTCACCTGCCACCACTTTTTGATGATCATCAACCTCTGGGTCCAACAGAAGTGCCCTGTCCATAGTCCATCGTTTAAGTTTCTTCTCCATGAGAAGTGCCAGGTCTAGAAAGATTATTGCATGGTCAGATAAATGTGCTGTGACATGCTTGAGTGTCTAATGTCCCGTAGATGGCCCTGTCCACCAAAAAAAAGTCTATTCTTGAAAAATGGCCACATTTTTTATTATGAAAAGTACAGCCTCGTTGTCTCCCTCCATATATCGCAAAGACCCATCTGCTTCATCATAATATTTAAGCACATCTGCATTTTTGGATATGCTTTAGCTTTACTATTATCATATCTGTCCAGATTATAATCTGCAACATTGTTAATTTCTCCAGCCATAATAATTGGATCGGACAAGAATAATAGTTTCTGGGACACCGCTTTTAGGGATCAGTATCTTCCACATTAGGGCCATAGTATCCCACCAGCATAAGTCTTTTTCCATGGGTTTGAATATTGGCAATAGCCCACCTGTCTTTCCTATCCACTTCACTTCCAATTATAGTTGCCTCAAAATTCCGCTTTATCAGTATTGCTACCCCCTCACGTTACAGGTTGGTCTGTACATATAATGTCCCAGACCCATTTATGCTTGTGGAAGAGGTCTAAACATTCCCCTTTAGTGAGGTGCCTCTCCTGCAATATAATAATTTTGGCAGCTAAATCCCTCAAATACTGTAGCAGCTTATTATGTCGTCTAGCTGTTCTAAGCCCATTAACATTCCATGAAAGAATTTGAGCCCTTAATTCCATCTACTCAGTCCTGGGTTTAGCCTGCCCCTAGCGGTGTCACCTACCGGGTTTTCTCTTACAAAAAAGATCACCAAGGCTTCTGAGGACATTTTATGCTTTTTTAAATCTTTTTCCCCAATTTGCTCCCCACCCAGTGCACCATTCACCCTTAACCTTGCCTTCCACCCTCCCTAGAGTGCCCAAACCTGTGTCTTCATGGCTATCCGAGCCTTTGGGTGCCTGTGATGGAAGTCCACAATCAGAACGTCTCTACAAAATTTAGAAAAGAAATGGGAAAGAGAAAATAACACCTATGCCCTACCTCTACCTCCCAGTCCATCCCAGTCCATCCAAACTCACTGATGCTTATTCTTCCCTTAATTTCAGCTAATAATCTGTCATCTTCCTTAAGGTCCCTTAAGTTATGCATTTTGTTTATGTACATACCTTTCAGCATGGTGGGAAATTTCAATTGTGCGTTAGCTCCAAGGGCCTTAAACTCCTCCATTCTCTTCCCTAGTTCCCATTGCTTATTTAGTGTTGCCCGAGATAAGTCTGACCTAATATCAAAGGAAAAGTCCCTCCCTTTCAATGATTTCTGTTTTAGAGCACTTGCCAAAATCTGCTCTTTTATGGCTCAAGTCATTAAGTTCACCAATATCTTCAAAGGTTTAGAAGTGCCCGGCTGCCTCCTGAATGGGTCTCTGTGTATCCTTTGGATTTCTCTTTCCAAATCTACCTCTGGGATAGATGATAATCCAGTTTCTTTAATTAGCAAAACAAAAAAAACCTCTAATATTCTTGCCTTTCGCCCCCTCCCGGATATTTAGTACTCTTAAGTTATTCCTTCTAGCACTATTTTCTAGAGATTCAAGCTTATTCTGAATTTCTCTCCCCCTGAGCCTCAGGTCCTTAATCTCTTCTCTGGCTTTAGTGGAGGCATTTTTTAACTCTGAGACCGTGCTCTCTAGGACTAAAGTTCTTTTGGTCAGTGAGTCCAACTTTACTGCCAACTTATAACACACACCTTGAATTTCTTTCTGGTTAGTAAGTGAGGTGGCAAATCCATGCTTCACTTCTATAGCCAGGGTTTTCAACATTTTCTCCACTGTGTCCCCTTCAGGGGTTGTTTTTTTACGTCTGTGGAAGTAACTGAGGGGATTACTACTGGTCTCTGATCTTCCTCCTCCACTCGTCCTTCACCTGATCCTTCCCCAGTTCCTATTTCTTCCGCTCCTTCAGTCCTTCAGGGGAGTTTCCCCCCACATTAACCAGGGATTGTAACCTGTTCTTATGGGCTAATTTTTGCATCCAGACTGTAGAGGCGTCCTGCATATCCACTGCAGCTAACCCTTGCAGGAGGACGTAGAAATAAACTTAAGCTTTGTTGGGACCCCCACCAACTCCTTCTCCCTCACTTCAGGGCTAAGAGGACCCATTCCAACTGCTCCCCCCCCTGGTGTCTTTCGGCTGCACTTTGAAAATGGTCCTCAAGGAGGGGGTTACTTTTAGAGGGGGCTTCTTTGGAGTGCTACTCCTAGCTCTCCACCCAGGGTGTGTTATTTTTTCTATGCGTTTGTCCTCCACGTGGAGCTTAGTATTTTTCTGGCTCATCCACTCCCCCAATTTTTCCCCTGGGGCCACTCTTATTATTTTAACGCCTTCTCCCCCTGCCTACTGGGGGACACAGGCAAGCACAGCCTAGACACACTTTTCAGTGAGTACCATCCTCTCTGAATATTCTCATTTTAAGGAGAAGCTTGTCGCCTACCTTCCTCTGCACCACACTCTCCCTTGACTGAAACCTTTTCAGGAACTCTGGATGGCCTCTGACTCTCGGCATCCTGGAAATTGAACTCCACCCAGCAGATCGGCAACCCACCAGTGCTGCCTCTGCCTTTTTTACCCTGGAGGGGAATTCACACTGAAGCGCGCCTGCTCTTCCTGAGTTCCTAGGCTACACGTAGCCAACGCTCTGCGTCGGCTTCCCCCGCTCCTGCCTTTTTGTCTATCGTCGCCGACCCTTGGAAAAACTACTTGAGAGGACTGGGAAAATGCCTCTAGAAACATGGCACGTTAAGGTAAGTGCATCTACTAACTAAAATGACTAGTTCCGGTTCCTAACTGAGCCCTCCATCACGAACCGACCCACAACCTGCTTCCTAGTTGGCCACCATGTTCTCCCTCACCATCACGGTTATTTGAATTTTGATTGATTGTTAACCGCTTCGTCGCGGCGCAAATTCCCCCGCTGTGCGGGCGAATTCCACACGTGCGTGGAACGGACGGCCCCTGGCCGTCCTCCGCACACGCCCACCGTGACGTCGGACGGCCAGGGGCCATCCGACGCATGGAAGAGGTTAATGCTAAAATAAAGGAGAGGTTGAATTAGTGGAGGAAGCATTGGGTCAGTTGGAAAAGCATCTCCTGGATCAGACGTTGTCAGTGGAGGATAGAGGGGCTGTGGTAAAAGAAATGCTATTAAAGAGGAAACAGCTCTCGTTAGATGTGAAGACCCGCATTAAGGCTAGGAGGGAGGCAAGTAAGTTGGTTAATTTTGAGTACGGAGAGAACGCAGGAAAAATGCTGCCTTGGAAAGTCAAATCAGATCATGCTAGAAACGCGGTACATGAAATAAAAGACAAAGTAACTGGTCAAGTCTCGTCAAACACTCTAGATATAGAATCAGCTTTTCTAAGAATTGTCTCTGAGCTTTATGAGGATAGCTTAATGGTATCCGATAAAGAGGTGGAGGACTGGTTAGCGGGGCATCCACTTATAAAATTGTCAGAGGAGTAGAGAGCTCAGTTACACCAAGATATGGAAATAGAAGAGGTGAGGAAAGAAGTGAAATCAAGGAAGAGAGGGAAAGCAGTGGGACCAGACGGCTTCCCAAATGAGTTTTATCCTGTTCTAGGAGAGGTGATTACCCCTTTCTTGACTCAACTGTTAGGTGAAATATTTGGAGAGTAAGTATCAATTCCACCGTCATGGGGAGAAGCGGTCGTCACCTTAATTCTGCAGCTAGGAAAAGACTAAATTGTGTGAATCATATAGACCCATTTCACTTTTAAATAACGACTGCAAGCTGTTTAGTAAAATTATGGTCAAAAGATTAAGTTTGGTGGTGGGGACTTTGATTCACAAGGATCAGAAGGGCTTTATGAAGGGAAGATTTCTCCACAAGCTCAAGCATGAGTTAATTGGCGCTATTGATCTTGCAACTACCTTCGGGGTGCCCCTAGTGGTTGTCACCTTAGACGAAACAAAGGTGTTTGATAGAGTGAACTGGTCCTATTTGAATGCCATTCTAAAAATTAACAACATGGGGGAGAAATTTATAAGGGTGATCCAAAGAATATTTTGCACGCCCTCAGCTAAAATTCTGATTAATGGTGGTACGACAGCATATTTTAAGATCTTGAGGGGGACTGGACTGGGCTGCCCCCTTTTCCCTCTGCTTTGTAATCTATATATTGAACCACCGGCGGGGAAACTCAGAAAGGAAAGGAGTATTGCCCCATTTAGGTGCGAGGGGTGGGGGAAAAAAGATCTCCCTGTACGCGGACGACTTGATGATATTCACTGCCAACTTAAAAGAGTCATTATCAGTAGTAGAGCAACTCGTGCTGGACTTTCGGAAGATATCAGGTTATGCTGTTAACACCTCCAAGACAGATAATGAGCTGAAATATGGGGGACCCTCACCCTGAAATAAAGAAGGAGATGAGATACTTGGGTATTAAAATCATACATGAAGTGGACAAAATAGTAGAGCTCAATTTTAAAAATGCTATAAAGGAGGTACACCTGCCTCTAACTATTTTTGAAAGAGAAAATGTAATAAAAATCATTATTCAGCCACAAAGCACTTTCTTGTTCAACACAACCCCCTTAGTATTTAGGAAAGAGTGGTTAGCCAATCTTCAGGGTAGCATTAGTTTATTTATATGGGCATCCAAGGGCCCGCACATTCCATGGAAGAAACTGAAAGGAGACACGAGAAGGGAGGCATTGTGCTCCAGCACCTTCAGGAATGGATAATTATATATTTTTTAAACTTACCTTCTTCGCAGCCCCAGAGGGCCGGCCAAACAATCATGCGCACTTTGGGAGTGCAAAAACCACTCCTCACTGTGCTCAGCCCCGCCCGACCTGGCTCCAATCCCTCGCAGAAAGATAAAATGATAATAACGGCTTGTTATTATCATTTTCTTTTTCTTTTTTACACTGCTAAAATAGCAGTGGGGCGATGCTCCTCCACCTTAACGGAGAAGCCACCGCTGGTGTATGCATGGGTCTTCCAACTGAAAAATTGTTAACGCCTGCTAAAATAATCGATAGCGAGTGAGAGCCTATATGAAGCAATGCTCAAAGATGTAAAAGGGGACACATCTCACTTTTTGTACAAGTTTGCGGACACAAAGTTCTACAAAAAAGTAAGGTTAAAAGTGCTCCAAGCCATGGCTTACAATTGGGCACAGATTAGGAGAGCCGCTAAAGGGTCAAATTACAGCAAGTATGCACCAATCTGGGACTCCCCGGGAACACCGGAATGTCTGACGGATAAACTAGCAATCTGTATTAAGGAAGCAGGAATAGAGAGATGGGGGCAGTTGATGCAGAAAGGAAAGCTAGTTTTAGACAAAAGCTCTTTTAGTGGTTCCCAGAGGTGCATCTCAGCTTTTAAGATTTGGCAGATCAAGGGGTGGGCCTGTGACCAGAGGCAGGATATAAGGAATTCAACAGTGTTGGAAGATCGCCTTTGGTTAGGAAGAGAAATCAATAGGGAGGTCTCCTGCTGGTACTGGTTGATCATGGATGAGATGAACTGGGTTTTCGACCTTCCGGAGGAACTGTGGTGAAGATGTTTGCCACAGCTTGCCATTGCAGGATTTATGGCAAGTATCTATGTGTTTGCTTTATACTACAGTCAAACCTGCATATCTTAGGAAGATTTGGGCTACCAACTCGCCCCAGCAGGCTTCTTCAGCTGTTGTGACCCTGTGCTCAGAACAGGAGGCCAGCCAACTGACCCTTGAGGTCTCTTGCTTCTGCTGGGCTCTTGAGACGACTTCTCCATGAGCAGGACACAGCAGGCACAGTCCCTTCCCCTTGGCTAGCCACCTGGTTCAGAAGGTGCAATGCACATCGGTGCAGCTTCTCTTTGTCGGGTCCTTGGTGCAGCATGGCAGTCCTTTTTCGGTCCTCTTCTACATTCCAACAATACCTCAGTTCTGTGTACCATGAGCACCCTTTTTATGCCCAGAAAATGCCAGGTCAGTTGCCAATGGGCTACTAGGTTCCCTTCCTCCTGATGACCACTTCCTGCAAAGTGTGGCATTTGGCTATCTCAGAATTCTCTATTCTGCCCACTCTTAAAATGGCAGAGCCCCTCCCTCGGTGTGTAGAGCTCCCTAGCCCAACCCAGAGGTGTGGCTACCAAGGAGGCTGCAAGCCCCTGAACAACCAGTTTAAAAAATAGTTTCTCCCCTCCTTTCTGAGTGCCAGCCTGTCTACCTAAAAAATGGAGCAGCCCCTCTCCCAGGTGTTCACCATTTGCTCTTTAAAGGCAGCTTCTCCTTTAAAGCTCGCCTTTTGGGCTTACACCCATGTGGCTTCATGCCAGTGAGAAGTAACTCTTCTCCCTCATGCAGGCTACTATTGTGTCCTTTCCTGCGAGTTGTTTGTACATCTCCTCAGAAGGGCAGAAAGCTGTCTCAGGAACAAACCCCATGCACAACCTTGGATGGGCAAGGTGGGTTTAGGGCAACATAGTGGCAACTTTATAAAAGTTGCATACTGCAACAAGTTACATTAATTCCAAACTTGGGCATCAAGTGAGGCTTAACCCAGTGAGTTGATAGATACCTTACAGCATCAACTTCAGTAGCCCCAGTAAGAAATTAGTAAAGCTGAGCCTTCAGCTTGTAACTCTGCACTCACCAATGGGGCTTCTAGCCTTTTTCATAGTAGAAATGACAATTTTTACTGTTGGAACATGAAACAGTACATGTTCCACTGTCTAATATACAGCACCCTGCCTTAGGGCCCGTTAGGCCTACCTTAGGGGTTACTTACAAAGATTGAAAGGGAAAATTGGGCTTTGCCATTGCTTTAAATGGCAAAGTCGAGTTAGCAGTTTAAAAACCATGTTTTACCTATTTCACACCCATTGTGGCAGAGCCAGTGCTGCAATCCCTGGGGTGTCTCTGTAATTTATAGGTTTAAGTCAGGGCACAGTTTTAAGGTCAGGGCACAGGCATTGAGGTTTGGTTAGCAGGCCTCAGTGCCCTTTCAGCAGCATCAGTCCTAAACTTTGGGGGGACCATACAAAAGGAGGCATTTTCTTTAAAAAAACATTGCCATTATTACTATAAGCTCAGACTTAATAGCAGTTAAAACGCCAACAGTGTTAGTAGCAAGGCAATCCACCAAAGTAGACAGCTGTCTAATCTTCACTTGTTCAAAACTATACCTACAGAAGGAATCATAGCACCAAAAATATCGCCTATTACTTGTGAAGCACTACATACAGGTCCTCCATGAGTTACTAGTCCCTTACCATCTATCTCATCTACCTGTACACCTTAGGAAACACCAATGGCTTGATCATGAGTACGGCGGTCAGAAGACCGCTATGCTTGTTGTGGCGGTCTAAACGCCTGATTATGACCATGGTGGTTATCCCGCCACCATTGCTAGGATCCTGGATACCGCAGCGGTGGGGAAAGTGGCGGGGACTGGAGGCAGTGACGATGCTGGCACTGTCGTCCCAATCACAACCTGCCTTTCCGCCGACCTTTTCATGGTGAGGATCCCCCCAAACCGGGCCCCAGGGTAATTTTGCCCTTTGGGTAAAAAAGGCATGGCGGCACATATTGTGACCTCCTCTTATTGCACTGTTGTGCTTGCACTGTGTACCATGCATGACATGGTGCATGGTGCACAGTGCACACGATGTGCAAGTCACAATGTTGACCTGTAAAGGGCCTCACCAGCGAGGAACCAGGCAGGATTTCCTGGACAGAACCCGGTCCAGTGGAACTAGGTTGTGGCACTGTTCCTGCCTTGGAGGCAGAGTAGCCAAATCAACCTGGTGAGAGACAGAACACACCACATCAGCCAATCCTTTGCAGTAATAAAGAATCATATCATCCTCTATATTCACAAGTGCAGCAGCTGGCATAGCAGGAAGCCTCATGACTCTCTCCATCAGGATCTTGTCGGGAAGAGTCCAGGCGTCCAATCAGAAGTGCTTTGGGGCTCATCAGAACCAGTGGAATGGCGTTGGGCCATTTCAGGGAAGTGGCCCACATTGGCTATTCTAAACTCCAGCACCCTGTTGACTTGCTTCACAATCCCAGATGCCTCTGGCCTAAAGCTACAAGGAAAACTCTGTTCCACCTGCAGTGCTATGCACAGTAGACTCATGATCTTAGAATGGGACCTGCCATCTGACTCAAAAGAAACCCGAAAGCTAAAACGAGGGATCAACTCCCTCAGTACTGGCCACTGTGAGACTGCCACACCCCCTGGTCAGGTAGGCTTCCATCCAACAAGAAAAGAGACAGACTAGCACCAAGATATAGTGGAGTACATTAAAAATGGGCATCTCCACAAAATCTAATTGCATCCTGTTACATTGGCCACCTGATCGTCCTATAAGAATCTTGGTCACAGCTGTACCCCTGCCTGCATTTTAGTGCTGACAATAATACATCAATGACACAAACTCACTGCAATGACATGGAAATTGGGATTGTACCAGTAGGTCTTAAAAAGAATGATGATAGCGTCTCTCCCTATATGGGTGGGACGATGGAATTGTCTTACCATGGGAGACAACATACCATTTGGTTGAATTGGTCTCCCATCTGTCCTAGCCCAAATCTCATCATGATTTCTCACACATCCTGACCTAACCCACTTCTCTTTTTCTGTTTCTGAGGCTTCATCTTGAATAACTTTTAACTCTTCCCAAGCATCAGTAGTGTTTAACCACATGCTTGAAACAGCATAACTTTTAGAGTCACATGTGCCTTCTTGATTGAATGTACAAGACTCAAGAGTGCGGTACAGTGCCATTTCGTCCTCTTGGCAGTTTTCTGCAGTTACAAAATCACATCCGCTTCGGTGTGCTGCAGATTTCGCAGCTGCTACTTCCTTAGGCATTTGCAGTGCATCCAACAGATCCATAACATCATTTCTATTTATAAAGGGGATCTAAAGGAAGTCATGAAATCTCTCGGGGACCACAAATGTCCAAAATTATAGACCACGTCAAACACATACTGACTATAAGTATATTAGGTCTGAGCGGTAAACTCCATTCCGACAGCAGAGTTTGCAGAGTTTTGCCACTCCACGCTCCACTTGGAGCAAGTCAGAAACCCTGCCAACCGCTGCGTGGCGGAGTTTACCGGCGCCCACCATTAAAGTGCTCCAGTGTTATCTCGATAGAATAATGAAGCATAAGAAGTTCAAATCTTGGAAAGGAACTGCTCTCATTATCACCACTGGGTGTCACCATAAGCCTCTACTTAGCAGTCCATTCAAACCACCGCTGAAGAGAAACCACTGCAGGCAGATATATGACCTTATTATGACTTTGGTCGTCTCGGAGCCAGGCCGCCACACCGTCGCCCCGAGACTGCCAAAGCCATAAAAAAACACCCACCAGAGTATGACTTTTAAAGTCTCTGGCAGGCAGTTATTTGACAGTCCCACCATTATGGGAACATCAAAGGCAGTTCCTGCAGGGCATGGCCTGTTAAGTCCATGCCCTGCAGGAGCTGGGGTGCATGCAGACAGGGTGGCACAACATGTGCCCCCCTGCATCTACCTCTTGGCACAGAGGCACAAGGGGACCCTGTGGGGCCCCTTTGTTTCCTCACCGCACCGCCATGAAAAGTGTGGCGGTGTGGAAACTCCTTAATATGGTTGGCGGCCTGCCAAGCATATTGCGGCCTCAAGACCGCCGCAACACCGCCAGGGATCTCTGATCGCTGGGAGTTGCAGCGGTGCCAATGCGGTCCAACTGCCCCAGTTGTACTGGGGCGGTCGGACCGCCTGTTCTGCGGTGCCCGCACTGCCACCGTAACTACGGCAGTCTGATGGACCACCATAGTCATAATAAGGCCCTTAGACTATTCTGAGGATCACTCTGTCCATTTTAAAACATACTTGCATATACTGTCAGAGTAGGTATCTAATGCATGTTCAAACCATTTAGCATCTAGAGTCATAACAGGTCATGTTTGAAATGTTATTCGAATTTAAACAGCCACCCCATCCTTTCAGGTCAAGCTCTGAATACCCTTTGCACACCTGAACAATAGATGATAAAACTGATTAAATGAGCGATTTTAACTGCAAATTAAATAAAACCAGATAAAAAAATCACAAATAAGTGAAATATTAAAAACTGAAAGGTTACAAGTCATAACAAAATAAACAATCTTCATTTACAGATGCTATTTATATATTTCCAAAAATTAAGTGCATAATGTATAAAAGTGTGTTGTTGGTAATAAGCACCTATGGGACTCATATGTTACATAAAAAGTAGCTGTCAACAACGGAGATGTGTTTCACCTCAGCAGCCTGATTGACACTATAGTCAACTCGAGTTTCTTGCTTGTCTGCTGTCACTCAAAAGGCGTTGTTAACAAGCATCCCTTTTTAGGTCTCGCCCTGAGCCAGCGCTTGCGCTGGTCTGGGCGAGACATTTAGTCAGTGGGCTTTCAGAAATGCGACCACAGCTTTTTGTGTGGCATTCTGCGCGCGATTACGCGCACAGGCACGAGCGCCATCGGGCTTTCCTCTCGCTCTCCCGCGCGCGCCTCGCTCTGCCTCTCTGTCTTGCTCGCCCCTCCCCCTCCCCCACCAGAGCTGCCATCTGGCTTTCTCTGCACGCACCACTCGCGTGCTTGTTTTCTTTCACTTTTGCGGCCCCGTGGCCGCGTCACTTTCGCGGCCGCGTGGCCGTGTCACTTTTGCGGCCGCGCAGCCAATGCTTGTTGTTGCTGCAACTAACGCACACTACACCAGCCACATTGAAAATCCGCCGCACACTGATATATGTCATTCTTTAAGTAATTCTTGAACTTAAATCGAAGACGTTGCTTGTGCGGGTTGGACTGATGAGCCATTACTAGCCATAAAAAGAAAAAAAATGCCAAAGCTGCCACCCCCTTCACGGAGGACCTGTATGAAGTAAGTTCTTAACTATGTTTAATCCTGGTAAGAGCCTCAGTGTTGTAAAACCCGAATGTGTTTGAAGAAGAACTGAGGGGAAGGCAAATGAGGAACGTGCATTCCTGAGGCAATGGGGACCTCTGGTGGCTGTTAACTGTACTTGCCTTTTATCTTACATGTGACTTCATTGAAGGTACCTGGCTTTATAATTTGAAGTTCTAATGGGATTAAGATTCCCGTGAGGTGATGCTCGACATTGGGGTGTGAAAAATAATTAGCAGTGTTTCATCTTGCTGTATTGTTTTGTAGTTGCATTAATAAGACGCTTCATACTCTTCAGAAGGAACGGAAGTACTTGTGCTTTACCTTAATTTATCGTTGTGCCAGGTTAAAACAAGCATTTGCAATGCAATAGGTCTCGCAGTTACGAGAGTTTCAGCTATTGGCATTGTAAATAACAATGCCTTTTATTTATGTTTTTAAAACAAAAACAAAAATAAAAGGCATTATTATTTGCAATGTCAATAGCTCAAACACGCGTAAATGCGAGACCTATTGCATTGCAAATGCTTGTTTCATGAGTGTCACCCATCTACAACTCTGTAGGTCTTAATGGTGCATGGCTTAGTTTTAAAAGGAGAGCCGCAGGTCTGCCTCTCCTACCCATGGAGTACACTCAGCGCTTGGAAGCCCATAGATTCAGCCCCTAACACAGTGAATAATTGTGCTTAATATTGGCTTCTTTAGTACTCTGTAATGAGGCCAATTGCCACAGTTCGAGAATGCAATTCTAGCTTTTTTTTTGCAGTTTTTTATAGCGAATGAGGCATGTGTTTCTCACTTGCTTGGGTTTGTCAGCCAGCATCTTTGACGTTAATCTGCACCTCTAGAAAGCGCTGAATACAAAGATAAATCCGGCGTGCACCCTGATGCCTTTCTCATGCAAGCAAGGCACTCTGTAAAGCAGCAGTAACAGGGAGAGGCCGGCTCTTTCTATTGCAGAAGCATGAAGCACCTCGTTCACTCTCACTGCGTTGACATGGAACGTAGGCACTCTAGTCTTTACTAGGACTGTTTAATTATGTCCATGTACAAGCTAGAAGCTTGTCCCGGATCACTGGCTGCTTCGTTTGCTCTCCACGGCCATATGCTGCTCCTACCGCCCGCTGCGTTACAAGATTTCAATAAAGGGGCTCTTCCCGATCCGTCGCACCTTAACCTATCTGCAGGAGGGCAAGATAGTCTTCAAGAGAACGGTGAAGGACATAATGACCGTCAATTACGGCACTCATGGGGAAATTGGGGAGGGCACCAGGTAAGACTCTACTACCACTAGCATCGGTGGCATAGTAAGACCATCTCGCCAACAAGGAGAGGTGGGCGGTGCTGGAGCATGGGGTAGAAAGTGGCACTGCCAGTTCATCTCAGTGCGCAGCGTTTCCAGTGAAATTGTACCTGGTCATTCATTATGCACGATTACTCCATCCGCTCGCCGAAACTCCGCGGAATCTCACAGAGTCTTTCGGTAACTTTGTGGAATTCCACGGAGTGAAACTCTGTGAGCTTCACCCAGGCCAACAGTATATATGGTGATTCCCAAACAGTTGGAGAGACAGCACGATGTAGTTAGAGCAATCAGTTCAGTCACCTGTGCGGACGTTACATTGCACAAATAGGAGGCTTCTACTACTCCTTCTAAGGTGCACTCAGCATAAACTGCTTTCAGAATTCCTTGTCAATCACTTAAGCAAGAGCGGAGTGGTCCAAAACACAGTAAAATCAGGCTCTTCCAAGGTGATGTTTCGAATGTCAGGTCTTGGCTTGGTGCACAATTCCGTAACATCTAGACAGTCATGATCTTCCCCATTATCATCTGTATCCTTCGCTGGAAGTAGCAAAAGTGTAGCAGGGTTTAAGGTGTTGCACCTCTTTAAAGACGAATTCTCCGCAGCTAAAATCACTTGTTGATATCTGATAAGCCTGCTATTTGTCATGTGTTGTGTGCAAGTGCAGGTCAACAAAATTTTAACTTAGTGTGGAACCGTTATAATAAGTGAATAGCCCATGACAATGCTCTTGCTTCTGAATGCTGACAACCACTGCATCTACCACATTAGGCATCCAGGTAGAGCTGCGGCTACAGAATCAAGTGTGGCAAAAAATAAGCAACCACCAGTGTGCCCTTCATGTTCATAATAATAGAGGATACATTCTTTCTCATAATCAGGCATTCCTAGATTCTTAGGCACTCCTAGGCTCCTAGGACTATTTTGTCCTTGGATCGCTTGGATCTTATATTTCTTCTTTTTTTAGCATGTTCAGCAAGCTCCTATGCATTCAAAGTCTCGCATTGAGTCAGTCTTGGCTGGGAATTAATTTCATACAACACCCACCTTAGGGTTTCGATTATTTATATATCGAATGTGCAATGTGGGGGAAATTACAAGCACCCTTCATTCACTGCAATCTTATGACATTGTTTGATCCAAATACAAGTGGGTAACCTGACCCTAGTAGTCACTTAATGCAGGGGTCTCTTCACCCTCTTGGACAGGTATTCTCAAATAATTTCTTATCATAGCTCTTATTTTTTTTTATAATTTCCTCTTTGCTCCTTACACAGCACAACATGAAATTTATAAACTCCAAATTGAAATAACCTGCAGTTCCCAACTAATCATAATGTAATGCTCAACATCACAAGCATCCAGTTTTAGGGCAGCACCACTAAACAGACCACTCATAGCGCAGCACCCAATGATGTAACAACCAATTCCAGTGCAGCACACAAGCTAAATCCCAGCGCGACACCTAATGACGTAACCTGCAGCAGATCACAGGGGCTCTCATTTTACTCCCATTAGCTTTGCACAACTACAATATCAAAATAAATAAATAAAACAATAAGTCTTGTCTGTTCCACTTAAGAAAACAAATTTAGCAATCACTTTAAGGATATGGGAAATAGTACCTTCCTAGCACTATCAAACATACAAAGTGAATTCTCGAGCAGCAGAAACTCACCCTGACTAGTATGGTCTACTCCTGAGGTTGAAGGATCAACCAAACACCAATCTCAGTTAGTACAATCTCACAATAGAAGTTTAAAAGGTCCCTATCTTAGTGAAGCCGATAGCACTTCACTATTCGACACTTCAACCTTAACAGACAAGTCAAAATACCCAAAACCTCTTAATATAACTCTGTATCTACCCCGGGATCATGGTATGCGACAAATCCGATAACCAAACTTCAACTTTTAGCAGCAAGTGCATAAATCTTCATGAGTACAAGCAATATTTGCGAAAAGGGCACTTCAATTATCAGTCTCAACATAGAGCCCTGTTAAATCCAAAGTTGACACTGCAACTCAAAACACGACAAATCATCAAAACCGCAAACATCACAACTCTTTACAACTCACAATCAAAAATGCATAACTCTACTTATACTTACAGAATACTGCAACAGCTTTTAGGAATGTTGGAATGCCGTCAATGCTCTATGTGGGACCATGGAAGCTCGGGAATTTAGACCAGGTTTTGAGACAAAATGTAACCTTCTAAGCCTCAGATGAAACCATCCTGTGCTTCCAAATTGGTGTGCTTTGCGTGGTGAAAATTCAGGGCCAAACAAGCGCTCACTGATGAATCTTTAGTACTAACTGAGGCTAAGCATCAAAATTCAATTCATTTCAATAATGTGAAGCACATTAGGCTCCACAAGGAAGACAGAGAGAGGTTAAGTTTCAAACCTTGAAGGTGTAATAAAGTATTAGCATAGTTACACATTCAAATGTTCAAATTAGTCATAAATCAATAATCAATATATAAATGTTTTAGTCAATATATAGTTCAAAGCAATTCAAATTCATAAAAGTAAAGGCAACCAATTATATAGTTGTCTCAAAAGGAAAGTTAGGTAAAATCAGTTCTCTCATAAAGAGAGCATCCTACTCTGCTAATTCGAGGAAAGATTCTGGTGGTAAGTCTGAAAAGATGAAGTTCTTCCTAAAAGTCAGGCAAGAAACCTGGCAGAGATTCTTGTGAGCTTTTGTCTACATTGCATTGGCTTAAATCACACAATTCTAACATTTGATACACCTAAACATGATTTCCAAATAATGGACCAGCCAGGGTAAAGCACAAGTAGATAACCTAATGCCATTATTTTCTCAAGCTACTACACAATAAGGCTTCTCTAAAAGTTCTTCAAACTTACAGTCATCCGCAACATAATGAGATACATTGTATCAGGCTATAACCTGCAGTTAGCACATTCCTCAAGTATCACATAAAAGAAAACATTTCACATGATAACAGAAAATCAAGAGCACATCGAAATAGTGCATGAGGTGTCAACTACTCCTTAAAAAAGAAAGACACGTTATGTAAGCAAGATGGCAAACAGACATTAGCCATTTTAAAATACAGTCAACCTAAATGTGTTAAAATGTATTTTAAATTGTAGAAATGTTTTAAAAAACATTTGTTTTAAAGTTGTAATTTTATTTAACAGTATATTGACTTTTTAAAAATATAACACATATTTAAATATTTTTATGTTTTATGATTGTTTATTTTGGATTATTAGTTTATTTGTCATTGATGGCTAAACGTTTAGGAATGGTAGTAACAATTTACAAAAATATATTAAATATTAATGGTAATTGCATTTTAAAAATTTTAAATTTCAAATTATGTATTTATAGGTTTGTAGCTTTAGTTAGTGCGTTTTTAGTTAGCAAAAAAAATGTGTATGAGCACGGAGTATTGATTGTGTTTTTAAAATGTTTAGTTTGTATTACCTTGTTTGAGATTTTTTTTATTGAAGTGGATTTTGTAAATATCACCTAATTTGCGTGCAACACCGTTTTCAAATAGCCTCAGAGCTTTATAATGAGTCTGTCAGTCCATGGACTGCCAGACTCGCGGGGGCGCAGTGGTGGTAGTCTACTGACCGCACCATTACGACCAGGTCAGTCGGGCCACCACCGTAACCACCAGACATCAGAGATAGATCCCTAGCGGCGGCGTGGCAGTATTAAGGCTGCAATATGCTTGGCGGGGCCGCTGCAGCCCCACCAAGCCTATATAACAAGTTTCCTCACTGCCACACATTTCATGGCGGTGCAACCGCCATGAAAAGTGTGGCTGAGCTGAAACAAAGGGGGCCCTATAGGCCTATTGCCTCACACCATGTGGATGCACACAGGGGAGCACAACATGGACTGCAGCAGTCTATGCTGTGCAGGTATTGCCTTTGATGTTCCCATTGTGGTGCCTATTTCATAGGCACTGCCCTGGGAACATCAAAGAACCGCCTGCCACACCGGAGAAAACTCCTGGTGGGGCAGGAGCGTGGCGGTCCTGCACAGCCAAACTCATAATGAGGCCCTAAGATTGGAGTGGAAATAGTAAATGTCACCTCTTTAGTATCCAACACCTTCCCCAAATTGGTGTAGATTGGAGTGGAAGTAGTAAATGTCACCCCTTTAGTGTACAACACCTTCCCCAATTAGTTTAAATTGGAGTGGGAATAGTAAATTTCACCCCTTAGTGTCCAACACCTGCCCCAATATGGTTAGATTGGAGGGGAATAGTACATGTCACCTCTTTAGTGTCCAACACCTCCCCCAACTTGGATTAGATTGAAGTGGGAATAGTAAATGTCACCCCTTTAGTGTCTAACATTTTCTCTAAAATTATTGATGTTGGAGTGTGAGTATTTAAATAAATAATTTTATCTTGAAATATTTTATTTTACCATTATTTGTATGTAGTAGAAATACGTTGTGTTATTCGATTAGTATTGTTGGTGATTAAAAATATAATAACAAAATAGGTAGTTGTATGTTTGGATCCAATAATATTATTAATGACATTTGTGGTATAATAAAGACATGTCACACATTTTTCTCAATTTATTTGTTTTCAAAGTTGATTTATTGTATATTTTTACATTTTTAAACATATATATTTCAGCTTAAAAATAAACATTTATATAAAGGTAAGTAAATAAAAGATTTTTTATTTTTTTATTCTTACAAAACAACATTTAAGTTATATGTATATGCTATTGTATGTTGTACATTTTCAACTTTTATTTTCCATTGTTTAATGTTTTTTAACATTTCTTACATTGTTTTATACACATATTTTCAATATCATTTTAACATACCTTTCTTCAGTCTATATTAAATTATTGACTATATTTTATACTATGATTTAATTAATATATTATAATTTTTTAACATTTTATCACAAAATGTTTAACATGTTTTACATGTTTAATAATTGTTTACAATGTTTAATACAATTATTCAACATGTTTACAACATTTCCCATTCATTTCTATGGAGAGATAGCTTTTTTTTTGTTCCATTTTTTTCTTACCACTGCCTTCTATTTTGTAATCTATTTTATTATTTTTTGTCTATTTTCCAGAAACCAGGTTGGGGTAAGGTGCTGCTTTCATCAGAACAGGTAAGTCCTTTTTTAAGGATTTTGAAAGGGTTTTGAGGGTGGGGGGTTTTAGAGGGGAGGTTTAGAATTTAGTTATAGTGTTGTTTTCAGGTTTGTGGTATATTTAGATGCATTGGTGTTAGTTTATTTCACTAGTTTTGGGATTTTTTACACTATTTTAGTACTGTTATGTTAAATTGTGTTATGTTAGTTTTATTTTGATGATTAACTGTTATGTGTATGTATTTTTGGGAATGTAATGTGTTTTGCGGTGGGTTTTTAAATTTACTTTACAGATTAATGTCTATGAACGTGTCCTATGGGCATTGGGAGTTGACTTTTTTTATTTTTTTAAAGGAAATCATTTTTGGTTTATAATTAGCCAATGTTTTTTACGCTGATTTCCTTTTGTCCAGGTTTCCTAGACCGTTTCTTTTTTTAAAACACTTTTTAGGTTTTTTTTATGGTTCCTAGATACTTTGGATTGCTTCAAGGGATTGCTTTCTGGATTTGTTTGACTTCTGCATTTTTTGTTTGTGCTTTTTTGACAATATTTTTCCCATTTTTGGAGGGTTATTATTTTTTATTGCGTGGTAACAGAGAAACATCTGCAGCTATACACTTTGGGGGAGATTTACAAAAAAGTCATGCGGCTCAGCCCCTCGAGGCTGCGCTGCGTTGCGCGACATGGAGGGACGGGGAGAGCGCCATATCTTCAGAAATATGGCTCTCTCCTCCCCTTACCCTTGCGCCGGCACTGATTTCAGCGGCCGTGCGCCATGCACACACCTTAGCGCCATAGCGCTAGGGTGTATGCATGAGTCTAGCATAGGTTTTGTACAGGAAGGGTACCCTTCTTGTACAAAATACTATGCCTAGACACAATGGAAAACTTATCTCACTTTGTATGCGTGCTGCACAGTGCAGCACGCATGCAAAGTCGGAAAAGCACGGAGAAATGAAAGCATTTCTCCTGTTAGTGCCTACTTTGAAGGGGCGTTAACTTTTGGCGCAAAACCATGTCTACAAATGTTTGTAAATATGGTTTTGCGTAAAAAGGCATGGGTGGTTACATGGGAACACCCATGTTCCACCCATGTAATGCCCCCTCGGAGCTAAGTAACGGAATGCATTGCTTTGCGCTGCTTTGCACTCCTTTGAGGGTAGCTCGGCGCAAAACAAGTTTTGCGCTGGAAAGTAAATGGCAAAAAAAAATTGCACTGATTAGCGTCACTTTGGTGACGCTAACCCAGGTCAAAATGTTTGTAAATCTCCCCCAATAAGTTTTATTTCTTTCATTTTTTGGGGTGGGGAATGTGAATTTATATTGTTTGTGTAAATAATATGTGATTGTAATGTGGAATTGTTTGGTTTATGTGCTGTAATTAATTTATGTAATGGATTGAGTTTGTTTTTTACTTTCTTTGTTGCTGACAGTTACAATTTTTTTCAATGAATTTATATATAGTTTTATTATATCATAGTTTATTAACATTAGAATTTTAAATAATGTTTTGACTCATAATAAAATGTTATATTTATTATTTATACGTTGGTTTAGAATTTGTTATAATTTTGAGAACTTTGGCATGTTACTATTTATTTTATAATATGCTTTTGGCTATCATTTCTAAGAAATGTACCCTTCTGTTACTTATGAAGAGTTTGACTTTAAATTGTAGCAAGTACTACATTCTTTTGGTTTGTTTACTAAGTTTCGGAGCAATTTGACTGACGGATTTCTCCATTTGTAGTTCTTAGTAGCTTTGCCCTTTTTGTAATGCTTTTATAAATTTGTAGAGGGTAAGTTGGGTTTTACCTAGTGTGGATTGGAAGGCATTGTGCCATCAGTTCAGAATAACTTTATTTCAGCACAAGCAATAAAAGTATACAAGAAAGATTAAAGTGCACAGTGCATTAAAACAAATAAAACCATAGTCACCTGAAACCAGCATGCATCGATACAATGTCCAAATTGAACTGAGGCAATACATGGTATCTAAAAGGAAACAAAATGATACAATATATAAGACAACCCTGGTAGCAGTATGGTAATACATCAGTTGACAAGTAACTTATTAAAATCACTATTCGTAAAATAGGACTACGGAGAACTGGGCCGCACTTCATGATGAGGAAGAAGAATTTTCCTTCTAACCGACCACATTAAGCCCAGAATTTAGCAACTGCAAAAGCAAACACAGGGTGAGGATCAGATCTTAATATCTGAAGGGTGGTACAGTGACTGTGTGTGACCAATTGTCTGCAAATAGGTGCTAGCCAAGTAGAACGTGGTTGGATATAGGCAGGGCAAACAAATAAAACATATGCAGGAGTTGCCTTCGAACAATTGCAACATGGGCAAGATGGAGTATCCAGCGTTAGCCATTTGCAAGTGAAGGATTTCAGAGGTAATGAACCGACTCTGAATTGAAAATACAACTTCCTGTCCAACGGGACTGTGATAAGATCCCAGAATTGCTCCAAAACACAAGTGATCTTAAAATCAAGTAATTGCTCTGACAAAGTGGCACTAGTTGCTTTATGGGCCTCAATTTGCATTGTTCATGACCAATACTGTTTTTTTAGGAACTCTTTAGAGGGATTGTAATCACTAGACAGAGGGTGCCAAAGGTCAGACAGACCCAAAGAAAACAAGATCTTCTTGATAGTAGAAAGCCAGATAATTGTATTTGGTTGGCTACCTCTGTCACAGGGACATAGGTTAGTGCTATAATAGTGCTTAATTAATTTCAAAGGCAAATTGGCTGTTTGTAAAATATTCTACACTTTTGAAGGTGTCTGCATTCTGGATGTCTGTAGTATTGTAGTGAGTAGCTTTGTGATCCCAGCATAGAGGGTGTTCCTGTAGTCCAACTTGCTGGTGACTAAGGCGTGAGTACCAGTTTTTTAGCGGTGTTGGGGAGCCATCTGAAGATTTTTCTCAGCATCTTCAGGGTGTGAAAGCAGGATGCAGAGGCGCGTTGACTTGTGCAGTTACATCCAGTTTACTGTTGATGACTATACCGAGGTTCCTGAGTTCTGTGTATGGGTGCCGACCCGAGTTCCGCCAGCCACCAGCTGGAAATCCCAAGGTGAAGTGTTCTTGCTGAAGTACACTACTTCTGTCTTGTCGATGTTGAGCTTGAGACAGTTGGCTTTCATCCAGTTAGCAACTTCAGTCATGCAGGTAGTGAACTTGTTTCTTTTGTTGAGGGTTTTATTTGAGAGGAAGAGTTTGAGTTGTGTGTTTTTGGCGTAGGAGAGGATGTTGATATGGTGTGCACATATAACGTTGGCC
Source organism: Calotriton arnoldi (assembly GCA_963921515.1). Taxonomy (NCBI): domain Eukaryota; kingdom Metazoa; phylum Chordata; class Amphibia; order Caudata; family Salamandridae; genus Calotriton; species Calotriton arnoldi. The sequence goes on from CAWUFW010002898.1 coordinate 1,090,794, forward strand.
AAAGGGATCACGTACACATTGAAGAGGGTAGGGCTGAGCGCTGAACCTTTAAGAACTCCACAGATTACTTTGGGGGCTTCTGAGGAGTAAGCTGCCAGGCTGACAGTTTGTGTTCTATCCGATACGAAGAAGCCGATCCAGCAGAGAGCAAGTCCTTGGATAATAATCTCATGGAAGCGCCTGATGATGATTGGGTGTGAGACTGTACCAAATGCTGCAGAGAGGTCCAAGAGAATGAGGGCTGCTGTGTCTCTGCCAAGGATAATGTGGATGTCGTCCGTGGTGGTGATGAGTGATGTTTCTGTACTGTGGTTGGACATGATTACGGAGTGGCATTGAGGAGCTGGTGGTTGCTGATGTGGTCAGTGAGGCATTGGTTGAATAGTTACTCTAAGACCTTAGCTGGACATGGTAGAAGGGAGATGGGTCTTAGTTGAAAAGCGTGTCTGGTTTCTTGACCGGGGGCATGACAGCAGTATGTTTCCAGTTGTCCGGAAACGTGGCTGAGTCGATGGAGACAATGAGCATGGATGTTAATGCTTTGCTGATTGGTAGGAGTCATGTGGTGATGGCGTGGTGAGGGCAAGGGTTAGAAGGCCCCCCCGAGTGGCTGGTCTTCATGGTAGCAGAGATTCCGACTGTGGAGATGAAGAGCCATAAGGTCAGATATTCGTTCATCAGCCACGATGAGAAATTGAGTTGCGACAGTGTCAGGGTCCTGTTGAAGGTCAAAGATGCTGTGTATGGAGTTGATTTTGTTACAGAAGAATTCTGGGAGCATGTTGCAAAGGTGTTCTGAGGGGGTGATGTTGCTGGAAGTGGCAGGAGTCACAGTAAAATCTTTGATGATGACGAAGATTTCCTTGCTGCTGTTAGTGCCGGCGTCGATGCGATCTGCAAGAACTGCGCACTAGGTTTTCCATATCTGCTGGTGGTAGCGTCTTAGGGCTAATTTGAAAATATCTTTATTTGTGGTGTCTTGACTTGATCTCCATTTGCACTTCAGTTGCTTGCAGTGGCATTTTGTCATCCTGAGTTCCTCTGGGTACAAACTGGCCAGTGGTTGGGCTCTTGCTGTTGGATTGTGCTTGAGTGGAGCCAGGATGTTGGCGCATGTGTTGCATGTGGTGATCCATCTGTTGAGGTTCTTGAAGGCTTTTGGCAAGTTGCTTGTGTACATGGGCCGGTGCGCAGAGAGGGCGGAAGCACACTACTTTTCTGTCATGCTTTTCCTGCTGCGGTGGGCAGTTCGATGGTTGTAGGCCTGTGGTGGTGAGGGGTGGGTATGCTAAAACTGACGAGAGCGTGGTCTGTCCACGTCATAGTTTCTGGCTTGCTGACTGTAATGTTGCTGACTACGGAGAAAATCGGATTCAATATGTGTCCGGCGGTGTGGGTGGGTTCAGTAACGTTCTGGGTGAGGCCAAGGTTTGCAAGGTTTTCCAGAAGGGCCGTTGAGTTTGGGCCGTGCAGTCTTCTAGATGAAAGTCAAGGTCTCTGAGGAGGATGAAGGTGCTGGTGTTGATGAGGGGTGAAATGAAGTCCTTGATGTTGCTGGTAAAATTGGTGCTGGGCCAAGGTGGTCGGTATATGAGGCGTCTACCAAGGAAGAAATCGGCTGTGATGCATATCTTGAATGTGAGGAGTTTATGTAGGTGGTGCAGCTGATGTATCTTTGAATATGATGGCGACCCCACCTCCAGGCTTGTGGGGACAGTCTTGCCTAGTAATCTTGAAGCTGGTGTGGATGGCTGTAGCGATGTCTGGTGCAGAAGTGGGGTTTAGGCATGTTTTCATGAGGAAGACCAGGTCTGGAGTGTGGACTTGTAGTAGGTCCCATATCTCTGTGACATGTTTGGAGAATGAGCAGGTTTTGGGGAGAATGCATGAGACTTTGGCATATTGTGTGGGCAGTGTTTGGTCTGTGTGAGCATGAGTGGGTGGCTGGGTTGTGTGAGGTCGAGCTAGTGGGGTGCTTGGTGTTTTTGACACAGGAGTGGTGAGTCTTGGGTGTAAGAGAGTGCATGAGAACTTGCAGGAGGCGCATGTGAATGCTTCTTCCGTGTTGCGTGGTGCAGTGTGGCAGCAGTGAAGTGAGCGGGGGCTCTGCACTCTACAATCAGTAGCTCGTGAGAAGGCCCTGCCCTAGAACGCAAGCTCTGGAAGGCAATAAACCTCCAGACAGGAATGAACCTGAAGAAGATCAAAGAAGTTGTACAGTTGGGTGTCATTTCAAACCTGGACCACTAACTGGTTATTTCTTTGGTGGTATGACCCTCTTCACTTTCCATGAGGATGGTACGATCTCAGACCCTGCAGATTAAGGGACTGTAGGAAAGTAGGATCTGCTTCTTATGGTTACCCCCACTTTTTGCTTTTTGCACCCACTGTTTTGACTAGTCTGGCTGGGATCCTGCTATTCAGGACCCCAGCCTATCTGCTTTCTCCCTTAAATTGCCATGTATGTACTTTGGTACAACTCCAGATTGGATACTGGGGTACCTTTATCAGTCCCTAGTATATGGTACACATGTACCCAGGGCATAGGTACCCCAGAGGCCTCCCATGGGCTGAAGCATGTATTATGCCACCCATGAGAGGCCATGCAAAATGGAACCTCAGGTCTGCTACTGCAGCCTGTGTAAGCTGGTGATTGCACCACTTACTTTAGATATAGGTTCACTATATCTATATATATCACTACACGTAAAACCTTGTAAGTCACCCCTATAGCAGGCCTTAACAATCCTGAAGGCAGGGTGCTGGGTTTTGCGTGAGAGGGTGCTCCTGCATGAGCAGGGCCCCTCTGCAGTCTTCGGAGACCATTCTCCCTGGCTGTACATGATACTACCAGACATATAGGTAGAGGTGCATTATAACCACGCGGTAAATGCTATCCCGAAAACGACTGCAACAAAGTATGTTGTGTTTGGTGTCAAACACCTTGGAATCATACCTCCACACCAGTAACTGGTGTGGGAGGTATGATTCCTCCCCTCAGAACCGAGGTTCTGAGGGTACCTAAGTCTACCGGTACCAACTTCCTCGAGCCTTACAGCACAAAATGGATGCTGCCAGCCACAGACACGAGTCTGCCCTCCTGCTGCTGAGCCAAGCTCGAGCAGGGGAAGGCAGCACAATAGGCATCCTGTCACAGGGAGGTGTTACCACCTTCCAGACAGGATTTAGTGTATTGGGGGCTGGGTGGGTGCACTGTCTCAGTGCCAGAAAGTCTGCATGAGGGGCACACTTGGTGTCCCTATGCATAGTCCAGCTCAAACCAGTTCTAGGAGCCATTTGCTCCTGCTCTGGCGCGAAACTGGACAAAGGACATGGGAGTAGCCTCCCCCCTGTCCTGTCCCTCCCCTAGGAGGGTCCCTAGAATCTGTCCAACCCTCTCCCCTGGGTATAAAATGGGTTACCTGGCTACAGGACATTAGATTTTACGTGGACAAGATTCTGCAAGAAGATACCACTACACTTCGACCGTCTGGACACGCTGGACTTCGCTGGACCTCCCTTGGGCTCGACTTCGTCTTCCCTTGCCTTCCCCAGTCTCGCCGGTGTCTGTGATCCATACAGGCTCCGTGCAGGACCCTGTGGACCTCCAAGACAACAGAAGAATCTCCCTTGGGGTGAAGGAGTCACTCCCCTGCAAACGCAGGCACCGTAACGCATCTGACTGGTCTGCTGATCCTGAGCTCCTGCAGACTCTGAAGGCTCCAGCAACACAGGAGGTAGGTTTCTGATGGTCTCCGAGGTCGAGCTGCCCTCTTACTGAGTTTGAAGCAGATATCCCTCATGGGAACCGCATAACCCATTCCCCTGTGCACCGCGTACATTTGCCACTGCACAGGCTTGTTGTCATGCAACAATTCTGTGCATTAGGCCATTTGTAGCCCTAATCCCAGCGCATCGTTTCTGAGAAGGACTCTAGCATCCTCACACTCTGTGCCCTGCTAGCTGGTATCCTGTGAAACCGCCTGAGGTCCCCTCGCGACACCTGTGCCTCCGGCCTGTGAGTCCACTTGATGGTCAACTTTGTTTTATTTGGGCTTCCCTGGTTGCTCCAGGCCTGCCCTGACTCCCCTTGCTGTGGTGAGTCTCCTGGTCCTTGCTGGGCCAGATCGACACCGAATTTGACCATCTATGTTGCTTGCCACTGCCAAGGCTTGTTGGCGCTCCCGTCAGACATGACCTCTCAGCACTCGACATCCTTTGTGGGACAGCTCATACCCAGCTCCTAGTCATCCTAGACATCTCCTGGTCCGCACAGCTGAAGAGTCAAGATCACCATCGAAACACCTGAAGCACCCGACATCGGTAGGCATTCGTCTGCTGAGCCCCTGGTCACTCCAAAGTGACCCAGACTCTGTTTCCTCTGCTTTCAGGTTCTTCTCATCTAGAATCCACGTTTGGATTCCCCCGGACACTTTTCTTACTTCCAGCAGCAGCATTTCTTTGTCGACATCCATAGAGAACGATGAGGGTTTCCGACGCCACTTCGTAACTATGCACCCGGCTCCTCTGGGATAGGTAACTCTGGTACAAGGGTATCCACGGGTGGGGTGGCTCTCCAAACTCTTAAGTTCCAAGGCTTGTCTTCAAATCTGCTGAGAAGGGTCCTTAATCTCTAATTTTCCAACCGCGACTTTCCCATTGAATTGTACGGTGCACGCGGTCGTGTTCTCACTCTGCACCCATCCTCCGTGGGGTCCCTACTTACTCACCTTGGGTGGTTCCTTGGGGTCCCAGCAATTCTACACCTTCTAGACTAGGTCTAGTCCCGAGGCGTGGTTCTTATACCACTTATTTAGTATATGGTTTCATCTCCCCCGGGAGCCCACTGTGTATTGTGCTACTTACGTTTGATTCTTTGCAATTGTATTATTTGATTGGTGTTCAATCCTCGTGTAGAGGATACTAGAGAGTGTTATATGTAATAAATACATATTTTTTATAACTACTGTGTGGTTTCCCTTTCATTTAACCAATACTATAAGGTTGCATTCTGGTAAAACAAGCTGCTTGACATTCCTTCAAGACTTAGCCTGAAGGCTGCTCTCCATAGCTACCACCAGGATAGCTTTCTATAAAGGTTATCTTTAACCTAATCACCATAAGGGTTGTTTGGACTGGTGCAAGGTGCTTACTTTTATTAGTGGACAGCATATACCAGGCCAAATTCTCACAGGGACACAGCACTCCTGCCGGTAGGTCAGGCTTCAATTTAGTCTCCCACCCTTTAACCTGGGTTTGATGTTGTCTACAGTAATGGAAGTCTGCTGGGTGCATGAACAGGTATTCTTGAGTGATGCATCACAGATATCTCAGGTGGGTGAACAGGCATGGGGTTTACTCTTGTAGTGATTTGCAGACCAGCTCTGCATCATTGTACCATTTTCTACAGCTGCTGGTTGTGCCAAGAATTAGGCATGTCACTTGGAGCAGGAGACCGAGCAGCTTACGAAGCCCATTGAGAAAAATAGGAAGGGTTTAAATGATATCCTGACCATGCAACCCTGTGTCTTGTATTTTGGAGCCACAATGGGTTAGGTTGTGTTTTCCTGAGTGATTGGTGTGTGACTCAAGACCATTGCCTGGAAGGTCCTGATGGTCTTAATCTTTCTGATCTTGATCTGGATGCCACTTTATTTTCCCCAGTAGAAATGCAGTCTTCCCAAAAATCATGTAAACCTCCCTGAATAAAGGTGTGCTTACCACTCTGATCGAATGTCTGTGGTTCTTCCGCGAGAGGGACATTGTTGTTTATTGTTGGGATGAATGGTGATGTGCATAAGGATCACTGCACAGCACTCTCCCATGTTTAGACCTTATATCACACTTCTATTAAACTATCACAAGTTATGGCTGTCCACATCCCAGTTTAGAGGGGACAGGGAACTATGCCCTGTGCTGCGGCTCTTATTTCACAGAGAGGGACTGGGACATACCTGTGGCTGTAGTGTATTTGTGCCAGGTACTTGCACTATTAAAGCACACAGTAATCCTGGGTACTGAGAAGGGAAGAGAAGATTTCAAAGTAGGAATCATACCCGTATTTAATATATACACTGACGCAGAATTACACCGCTAGCATGAGCAGAGCGGGCTTCTAATTGATCCAGACTACAAGTGTAGTTCGAAAATTAATTTCATTGTAGTTGAGAAGCTACCCATTTCCAGAATTTTAAATTACAGGTGTGTTTTATGAGATAAAGTAAGCCATCTATTTCCATTCTGGCCATTAGGGAATTTCACTTGATATAAAAGTTATGTTAATTTTATTTTCAGCAAATTTACCCCCAGGAATTTCTGGCACTATGGAACAGACAGCACAATAGCCTGAGTATGTTCTGTACCTACTAAATAAGACATATCATCAGTTGTTTACTGAATATTAAAGGGTTTTGTGCAAGTCTTGACACTATTGGCCTGATTCACAAAGATAAACTTACACTTTTGTGTAAGTTTACTACTTTCTGGTATTCACAAACTGCATGCAGAGTTTTACAACTCCACACTCCCTACACTTATATGAGTGGAGTTCTCCACTTACGGAGACTCCCCAGTAGAGGCGGAGAACTCCAAACACAAAGAGTAAGTTTACCTTTGTGAATCAGGTCTTATGTCTTGATCTTATTTTAGGCAAAAAAGTTGATATCATAAATCTAAATACATATCCGCCTTGTTGGTGTAATCATTCTATCTGAGGATTCACACTTACTGGGTTTGGTGCCTTCAGTGGGATACTCATATAGTGGCAGAAAAAAAGGTCCTGTCAGCTGACATGGAGCACAGGCTGTCTGATGCGAACGATGACCACTATCTAATACCCTTATTATTAATTTCATCAATGAATGCTTACCATTTACATTCCTTAATTTCTTTAATTGCAATTCTTCATAATGCTGAGGATTTTTTTTTTGATTTGATGACTTGAAAAGAGGCAGAGGCAGTCCTTTAATCATGCCTGCATACTTAATTCTTCTATAAACAATGGTTTTGGGGAAACAAATGCAGTGGCTGCTGCAACTGAACGGGGGTGGTAGGGCGGGGTGGATAATGGCAGGATTGGGGGAAGGAATAAAAAAAATCCACTTACCTGGGTACAGTCACCGGAACGCCACCTCTCCTCGTCGCTTCTGATTCCCGGAATGGAAACAGGAAGCACACAGGCTTCCCTTAAGCCAATCACAACATTGCTGTCACCATGACAGCAGCGTCGTGATTGGTCTGGATGGGGACTATGAGTCTGTGCATGTTCTCCACCCAGGCTGTGCATTACAGCAGTGTGAAAAACATGCAAAGTGCGCATGACTGTTTGGCTGACCCAAGACGGGCGGCAAAACTGTCATGCGCACTTAGGTGCTCACCACTCCTCCCCCTGCTTCGCAGAGGCCAGCCCCGCCCTGAGAACTGAGTAAGTATGGAAAAACAAAATGATAACAATGCATTATTATCATTAAATTTTTCCTTTTTTAACTGCTCAGAGGACAGTGAGGCGACGCTGGTGGTGCGAGGCTCCTCCGCCTTAGCAGAGGAGCCGCCACTGCACAAATGCATCAATCCATGAAAAAATCATACAAAGTAAGTAAGTAAGTATTGGTAAAGCCAATCGGTCAGGCTCTACTGCTGTAAAAAATGCTTACAAAGTAATGCACAAATCATGATTTCTTGCAAGAGTAAATTAAAGCAATACCTATTGGATTTGTCAATGCTTGTTTTTTTGCTGATGCTTTCCAGCATTTTCAGCAAACACTGGCAAAGCCAAAAGATCATCTAACGCCTTCTAAAGGCAAACATATTGACTTTGCCATTGGTTATTCCCTTTGTCACTGTTTTCCGATTTGTCTCTGCTCCCTTCTTTCTCCTTTTTCTACTTTTCCCTCTCTTGATCTGGGTCTAAGGGCCTGATTTAGATCTTGGTGGATTGGGTCCCGCCATGGCTTTTTCGGCGGTCTTCCCGCTCCCCGGCTCGGTGGTCCCCCTGCCCTATTTACTGGTTGGCAATTGGGTAGATGAAAGACCACTGTGTTCCCACTGTCACCGCCAGGAAATCCCGACCACGTTGACGGCAGGATAGGCAAAAGCGGCTGTTGGAGGCGGTACAGTCATTTTGTCCTCTGGCCCAATCACGATGTGCCTTCCCACTGATGCAAACCTCCACACCTGAGTTGGCGGAATGGAACGCATATAAAGCACACACTCACCTTTACTCATCTTCCTACTTCCTGTACTGCCATGGACCCTATCCTACACATCCTGCCTCTTCTGCTGCTGGCTGATCACGATGCAAAACATTACTGTCATCGCCGGAACCGAAGGTAACCTCCCCCATTACCTGTTACCTTTCAGCTTGGCTGTTCACATTTGCTCAGGACTCATGCATTTTTAAATTACTCACACAAGCAAAGGCATACCAATGTGCAATGCATATGTCTCTAATGTTGACGTTTAAGAAATTTAAGGTAACACACCTGTAGAACCACATTGTGTTTATAAATTTGGACCAGCTGCCTTCCAAAAAAAAGGACACCTGCATAAAAAAGGATATCAAAACAAAACTCAAAAACTCACCATATAGGCGTGTATAAATAAAGTACGAAAATTGTCACAATATAAACAGAGGCATCACACATCATTGGGATAAGTGCAATTTAACATCATGTAGAAATTGCACTACGTTTTTTCTATTTTTACACTATTCGATTGTTTGCCTATGCAATTAATCTAAATTCTTTATTTCCTTTTTTGGTACTCGCTTTGCTTATTTTACAGACAATACAATATTTGCGATTTCTGTATATATGCATATATCTGGCCACCGGTTAGTTGGTGGAAACTTATTTTGACAAGAATGGTATTCTTTTCCTTCATGTCTTGCTGATGATACACTCAGTGTAATATGTATAATACCGATTTAAAAACTCAATAAAATTATGTTTGAAAAGAAATGTAGAAATTGCACTAGACAAGTTGTAACCCTCACTTCATAGATTACCTGGAAAATCCATGGCAGTCCCAAATTTGAGCACTCAACATAATCATCCATGTAACATTTCCCCTTGTCTGGTGCAAGTCCTGTATTTATTACAATTTCAATTTGCACAATATATTACGAGGTACAATGCATATGTGTACATACTTATCAGTAATCAAGGTGAAACAAACACACCTATAGGAAAATATCCTTAAATAATGTCTCAACATCTATTAAATGGTGCAAGTGTCCACTACTGTGTTGAATGGCTGTACCTAAATTCAAATGACCATCACACACCATGTGAACCAGTGCATGCACTTAGAATAGTAGACATTTAAAAAGTATGTAGTAGTTCCTGTGATCTTGCTAAAGAAAAATTGTACTACACATTTTACACTGAAACATTGCTAGGAATAAAACAAATTAAAAAAGAAAATCAATGCCAGGACAAAATTGGTGAAAAGAAAAATTGTGATTTATTCACAATGAGATAAGTCTCTCAACTTCTTTTAAACAAGGCAAATGCCAGTCCAAATGGTGTGCAGAAAGTCCTGTGCACAGGTGTGTTGTGGCATTCAGCTTGCCAATTGCACTGCCAGGGGAAGGGGCATCTAGTGAGCAGAGCATGCACCTCCTAGATGTTACATGGGGGAAGTTTGGGTTTGGGAGGGGTGCACTTGGGTTTAGGAGGGGGTGTGGTTTTGGGAAGGGTGGTCTTGGTTTTGGTATGGGGCCTTTGCCTTTTTTAAGGGTCCCTTGATGGGTAGTAAGGGTGGTTCATGTCTTTTGAGGGATGGGTTGGGATGTGGAAGGGATGATTTGGGGGTGGAAGGGATGGTTTGGGGGTGGAAGGGGTAGATGTGCAGTTGGGGGGGTTGGGGATGGGTGTGGCAGGGCTCAGGCCAAGGGCAAACATAAGACTCTCATGGGGAAAATGGGTAGGATGGTCGGGAGGGAGTTGGGGTTAGGAGGTAGAGGGTGTGAAAGTGTCTGTTGTGCATGTGTCTGTTGAGGGTGCACGTATTTGTGGGTCTGGTGTAGGTTGTGCACATTTGGGTGTATTGCTTTGTTGGTGTGTGTTGTGTGGGTGAGTGTGGGCGATTCTGTTTTGTGGGTGTGTGTGCTGTGGAGGTGCTGTGTGTGGTCGTGGTGCATGTGGCTGTGTTGGGGTGCAGTGCCTGGGGGTGTGCTTGTGGTGCTGGGTGACGCTGTGGTGGCAGGTGCGGTGTCTGGGGTTGTGCTTGTTGTGTTTGATGAGGCTGTGGTGGTGGATGTTATGTCTGGGGTGTGCTTGTGGTGGTGGGTGCAGTGTCTGGGGGTGTGCCGGTGGGGGTAGTAGTAGTGCATTTTAGGGTGGTGGTGGCTGCGGTGTCTGAGGGTGTGCTTGTGGTGGTTGATGTGGCTGTGGTTGTGGGTGCAGTGTCTGGGGGTGTGCCTGCTGGTGTTGGTGGCAGTGCTGGTGGTGGGGGTCGTGTCTGTCTGGAAGTGCACCTGTGTTTTTTGTGTTGTTTGTTTTTGTGTGTGGGTGTGCTGCATGTGTCTGTGTCAGTGAGTGCATGCAAAGGTGTGAGTGCGTTTGAGACATGTCTGGGAATAGGAAATTTGGATGGAGATGGGGATGGGGCGGGAGGTGGGGCACAAGGTTGGGATGGTTGAGAGGCTGCTGTCAGTGAGGAGGCTAGACCTTGAAAAGACCTCTGTTGGCCAGACATAGCACTGTGGATGCCTTCCAGGTAGGCTACCATTTGTTGCAATTGGCAGCCAAGTCCCTGGATGGCATTTAGTAGTGCAGTCTGGCCTACAGAGATATTTCTGAGGAGGTCTATATCCTCCTCACTCAACGCAACCGGGGGAAAGGGGCGAGGGTGAGGTGCCTGGAGACGCCATCCCTTTAGGGGGGGAGGGTGTGGCCAACTGGGGGGAGGAAGAGGGAGGGTGGAGATGGTACTCAGAGTGGCAGATACGGATGCAGGTGAGACAGGAGCAGTTGGGTCTGCCACCAATAGGGAGTGCTCACCAGAGGAGGCCTCCAAAGAAGATGTTGAGTCACTGGTGGCCTCCGTTGCACTACCCTCATCTTCCATGCCACTGGCTCCCTCGGTTTCAGTGGTGTCCGCAATGGAAACACAGTGGCCAGCTGCTTCCCCACCTACATTGGCAACTTCTCCTTCACCTCCCCCGGATGATACTGAAATGACTTATACAATAGTGTTATTGGATCTATGCAAACAGAACTGATCATGAACTTTGATCACAAAACAGTTCCCAAGTTTTCAGATTTCACCTGCTTCAAGCCTCTCAAACTTTGGTTCTACATTAGCATAAGCTCATACATGTAGGCAATATTTTCAGATAACATTTGGTCACAGTTACGTCATTCCCCATAAAAGCTCCTATATCATGTATGATCTTGTCTCTTATCCATTATTATGTCTGTCCAGGAACTGTTTCACCCTTCTGAATTGTTGGCCTTTGTTGTTTAGAAGAGTGAACTGATGTCACCAAAAAGGATATACACCAAAAAGACCTTTGTACAGTGTGTTCACTAGGCCCTAAAATCTGCACACATTTCATTCTCAATAAGTAAAATATGAATAAATGTGTGTCAACAAATACTGCAATGTTGTACCAATATTAGAATAAACTGAAAGCAGGTTATCTTTGTTTGAGCATTTCACAATTATAACACTTACTTCAAGTCACTAACGTATATGCCACTTGTCAAAAATCATACATGAATTCTGTACTGAAGTAGCTTAGCAATGTTTCACATACTATGTAGATACCTTTGCAGTACAGTCTGAAAAAATATTTGTGTGGATTGACAAATGACTTCTACAGCATAAGTAAATACATAGGACTTGAAACATTTCTACTAATACACTTATTTTTTATTTTTTTTGTCCTCATATCACCAAACCTGTTTCAATCTCAGGTGAAATCGTGGAGCCGGCCTCACACCTGATGCACAAGCAATGGCCCTGCCACACCAAGCTGGGCAAGAGCCCCCATCTTGCTTTGGTGCTTGGGTGCAATCATAGGACTGTTCAGCTTTTTGGTTCTGGCATACCACTCCACCTCATAAAGTTGGCCCTATTGGCTTCCGCCCTACCTGGGATACACCCCAAGTCCATCCTACAAGTCCAATACAGGGCCTTAAGCCAGTCCTCTGGGAGGGGAGCTGCTGGATCTAACCAATGTGGAAATATCTCCCTTCTAGCAAGGAGGACTAAATAAAAAAGTAGGCACCTCTGTGCCCTACCCAGGAGGCTGTGTGACTCTGTATCTGTTCCCAACAACACCAATACAGGACTCGGCTTGATTCTGAAACCAAGAATATCATCTATAATATTACTCACACTGTTCCGGAACTCGCTAATCGAGGGACAGGTGGCAAACATTTGCTCATGGTTTGCTTCGGGATGGCCATATCTTTTGCATCTAGGAATCAGAAACCGTACAAATCTTGCTATCCTTTGGAGGTTCCAATATATTCTGTTAATAGTAAAAAAGTTCTTTTTTAAATTAAATGGCTTGACCGTGGAATACAACAATTTCAAAGATGTTTGCCATAAATGTGGACGCCCAGATTCAGGGATCGTCCCCTCCCAGACACTGTATGGTGCCCCCATGATTTTATTTGCCACTTCCAAACGCTTCCAATACCATATGGAAACCTCCTTGCTAATAGGAAGTACATCTTGCAGGAGTGATTCAATTTCCCAGGCACCACCAATCTCCTGATTAGCACTGGCGTACCAAGAGGAGAGCTGCAAAAATGTGAATCTAGATAGAGAGCACCCAGTTTTTGCCTTAAGTATTTCCACATGGTAAAAGCCCTTGAATTGTAAAGAGATCCCCCCTGTTTGTTATCTCAGCCTTCCTCAAGGGGAAACTCTATCCTTCCAACAAGCACTCTGGGGTGCCGGGGGAATAACAAACTGGGGAGAAATCAGATTAGTAGTGGATACCCAGGATCTTCCTACCTCTGTACCAAAGGCCAAGTTCAGCCCTTAAAACTTTCAGCCCAGCTTTCTTAAAACACTTCGGGCCGCAAACTTGTAAAGAAAACCCATGGGCCTCGTCCCCAATGTCATTTCTGATAGAATCCCTCACCAGGTTGAGCTGTCCGGTGTCCAAAGAAGCATCCTACAGTTCCTAAATTGAAAAGTTTTAAGTCCGGTAGTGCCAGTCCCCTTTCTTCAGCCTCCTACTCAGTATTTTCCAAGTAGCCCAACTAACCTCTTCCGCACTTGATGCCTAGCTTGGGAGGAACTTTGCACCTGCAGGGTGGCCCCCAATGTCCCGATTTCATGTGCCAGGGCAATACACTCCGGTTTCTCTAGTCTGTTCTTGGCATACGCCTGAGTTCACAAAACCCAGCGTATAGAGGCTTTAAATGTGTCCCAGGCTACAGCAGGAGAGGCAGGCCCAATATTGTCATTAAAGAAGTCACAACTAGCTTTTCCCAGGGACAAAACAACTCAAGCATCAAGAAGGAGGGCATGATTAACCATCCACCTCGGGTTCTGCCTACAGGCAGAGCACTGAAAAACCATTATCACAGCTGAGTGATTGGAAGTATGTCCAGGGAGGTGGTGGATTTCTTTGATCATATCCAATATAGTATTATCTACGAAGAAATAATCAATCCTGGAAACATTTCTTATTTCTTACTATGGAACATATATCCCCTTGTCTGGCCCATTTGGTGATGCCACACATCCACCAAACCCAGGTCCTGGAGCATACTTCTTAATGCCTGCCTAGATTAAGGTGTAGAAATACAGTCTCTCCTAGTGGACCTATCAAGAGTGGGATCAAGCAGAGTGTTAAAATCGCACCCTAAGACCACTGGTAATATGAACTCCATCAAGTTCCACTACAGGGTCGCAAGATGGGAGGGGTCATCAGCGTTGGGGTCATAAAACCCTGCGTATATAAATTCATAGTTGGAACGTATCATACCAACCAAAACCCATCTACCTGTGCTGTCCATTTTAGAAGACAGAATCTCCACCCTACTCCTTTCCTCAAGAGGATAGCAATTCCTTTACAAAACTCTGCCTGATCAGTGACTGTATAACTTTCGATCTACCTATATTTTTAGTAATGGGCTCTGCTCTCCATTGCTGTTAAATGAGTCTCCTGCAAGATCATTACGTGTGCCCTACTGTCCACGAGACCAAAGTACCTATCTTTGCTTTCCCCTTTGATCTAAGGCCATTAACATTCCAAGTTAAAAAACATATTTTAGATATTCGATTTTAGGAGTCTCCACCCCTTCTTCCTGTAATTTAAGTGTGTACGTGTGCAGGCAGTGAAAACAGCAAGTCTGGTGATCTTGAGGGCTTATTTGTTTTGTTTTTTACCCACTGATCCCTACCCAGTGCCTCTACCCCCACTCAGCAGAGAAATTCCACTTGCATTGTTCTGTATGTTTTGCTCGACCAAAACCACCTCCTTCTCCAATACTTTGGTCTGTGCAGCCACTTCATCGAATTTCTTATTTAAGGCTAGGCAGTAGGCTTGGATCCTGGATTGAGCCTAAGAAACCTAGAATCTGCTCTTAATCTCAGTCCTTGAACTCAGTAATATGGTGGCTGGCGACTCCTCCTCATGTACTTTCATTGCCTTACCCCATCTAATCTGCCCATTTCACCAGAAGACTCCTGGGGGTCAGTATTCTCCAATGATGCTCTCTGGGATAACTCACCTGCCTGTTCTAGGCCCTCTGGGGGTGTTAGCACCTCTAACCTGTTTCTAGTAAATATCTGCATAGAATACTGAATAACATAATTTATGCCTGAACCCGCTGCTGCAACCGGTGTATCCATACTATTTGCACAGGTCCCTTGAGTGCTTGGGTTTGGGGCTGTTGCAGCCATAACTCTGAAGAAAGAATTAAGGGATGGAGTCCCTTTAATCTGAGCAGGAGGTATTTTTCTAACCCTAGTTCCAGGTGACTTATTAGTCTGCCTAGCGGTTTTCCCAAGCTTCAGTTTTGGACCCCCCAGGCCCTCCTGGCAGTACTGTGACAGGGTTTAACAGTGATCTCAGGAACCACCAAGGAGGAATCTTCATCTGGACTTACCACAGGAATGTTGGAGGTATGAGTGCGGAGCGCATACCTTGACTTTCCACCCGGCCTGTGCCCACTCTTATCCATTGATACAGGGTGCTCGTGCTGGTGCTGCTGTCGGTGCTGGTTCTTATGCCTCACTGCCGTCCCTGCCAACTCACCCCCTCCTCAGCCCCTTCCTTACACTCCAGGGAAACTGAGGTTGATTATAGTGTGGAAATCCGCCTCAGCACTCTTCCCCGAGTCCTCTGCTGTAGCTGTAGCTTGTCTCTCCAACTCAGCCTACTTCCCCATGCTTGTGCTGACTCTTCCCCTTGAACACGAGAGAGGGCTGTCCTACAAAGCTGGAGCTCCCAAGCAGCTAGCTCCCAGTGGGTAATTCCAATGTAAGGCACCAGAAAATATGTAGGAGGTACCCCTAACATCAGGGGAGGCGAAGGCAGGCCAAAACAGAAGCAAGATGGACCTCAGCAAATGCAGGGACAAAAAAGAGCTGGGAGGCAGGGGGCACGCACCGCGACCAAAACTCCTTCTGCTTCCCTTAACTTTTACATGCAAAAATTGTGCCCATCTAATAAATTACCTCAAGGCTTTTTGCTACTTTGAAGGGGTCTGGGAGCTACTGGTAGCTCCCATACAACCTTTTGGAGAGCCCTGATAGTGATTTGTGAGATACATACACATAGCTAACATCATTTTCATTTTGTTTTTTTCAGAAAACAAAATGTTGTACAGTTGTAAAGAGTATATAATGTGTTTCCTAATTTCCATCATGTGAGTTTTCAACGTAGCACATGTAATTCAAACATATAAATAGATACATCTCTCCATACACAACTATTGGAATCTAGGGCATTAAACACACAACACATACTAATGTTGTTGTTGTTTTTAACATTGTAAAGTGCTTAGAAATCCCCATCATTGTCCTCTGTAAGGAACAAAATATATGACAGTTCACATCACTAACTACACTGCACTCAGGAACTCAAGGGATATTGTAGCCTATGTTAATGGAAAAAAACAGACGGATTTCCATATGCATTTCAGGCAAGTAGTTGTTCCTCTGGTGAGCCATAAAGCTGGCCATATAGGTTGAGCACCTCTTTTGCCAGCTCCCCTTGGAAGAAGGCTATGGCCCTCTCACCTGCTCAACCTGGCATTGTTGCACCCAGAGGCAACAAACAGCAGCAAAAGTAGAGGAGATCTCGATGGCAGCAGTGTTAGGAGGCAAGTGAGCTTTTTTTTCATCCACTGCGTATATCTACGTGATATACGCGATCGTCAGCGGACACAGCCATTGGCCTTCATATGTTACTTTCAACAGCGGTAGCCTATGGCTGTGTCTGTCGTGGAGTTTACCGCCCACTATGCGGTGAACTTCCGCCATGCCCGCCCGATTCCAAATTTCCTATCGGCGAGGTCAGGCGCCCGCCATTTTAGAAGTTCAAAATAGTGTGTGACTGTTAAATGCATCACCACGACTCAAAATGGGGGCTAGTATGTTTACATGTTCAGTCTTTGACATTCATTCTTTAAAAAAAAAAACATTTATATGTAGTGCGTTACTGTGCTGGAAAGCAATATGAGTGCGGTGTTGTTTATTTTTGGAGGGAAAAGAATGTGTAAAGAATACATTTGAAATGTATTATTTACAATTTTTTTAAATTTTATATTGCGCTATAAATGTGATTTGTAAAGAATAAAGAACAAAAAGCAAGTGTTGTATTAAAAATGTAGTTAGACCATATATATTTTATAGTACTACATGGCTTTTGTGTTAATTACCAAATATGTTGCTGTGGATTGTGCCAAATGTTCAAATGTATTTTCCAGTGCAGACATATGAATCCTGGGAGAGTGAGGAGACGACAGCCTCAGGTGTACTGCCCATTTCCAGACCTTGCCACCTTGGAAGAAAGGGATATATTCAAGAAGTTCAGGTTGAATAGGGAAACTATACTCATTTTATGTCATCATCTGGAGCCAGATCTTCAGCCTCACAACAGAAATCTCGCATCTATAACACCAGTTGTCAAACTCATGGCAGTACTTCATTTTGTGGCCACAGGATCGTTCCAATACACTGTGGCAGTATCAGGTGGAATTTCACAACCAACTTTCAGTGGTGTGCTACTAGAAGTTCTATCTTCAATGATGACACACATCAACAGCTTCATCCAGTTTCCATTTAGGATTTAGCCAATGTGGAGGGGAACTTTTAAGGTTGGGCCGCCTACCACATGTGGTTGGAGCAATTGATGGCACACATATTGCCTTAGTGCCACCACATACCAGAGAACAGGTCTACCGGAATTGGAATCACTTCCATTCAGTCAACGTGCAAGTTGTCTGCTTACAGGATTTGTACATCACAAGGGTCTGTGCACATTTCCCTGGCTCTGGCCATGATTCTTTTGTACTATGGAATAGCTCCATTGACCTGCAAATGTCACAGCATGAACCTGAGAGGGCCTGGCTTGTGGGTTGGTACAATCTTTCATAATACTGATTGGGAAATGTCAATTTGAATGATCTGTAACTATGCAACATTTTTGGACACCTGTTTTGTCTTCCATCTAGGAGACTCAGCTTATCCCAACCGACCATGGTTGTTGGCACCGCTGAGGAATACAACTACGCCAGGGGAAGTCTGCTTCAATGAGGCCCATGGAAAGACACAGGCCAGTGAAGCAGGCTTTCGGGCTCCTAAAGGCAAGATTTCATTGTCTGGAGAAAACTGATGGAGCCCTCCTCTACTCACCCAATAAGTGTGCAATAAGTGTGCAAAATCACTGTGGCCTGCTGCATGCTCCACAGCATCACCCTGTGACAAAACATCCCTTACATCGCAGAGAATGGAGACCACGATGAGCCACCGGGTGAGGATCCTGAAATGCTAAATGAAGATGATGTAGTGAAGAGGAAGGAGGCTTGCATCCAGATGTCATTGACAACTTCTTCTCATGAGTATAAGTGAATCTTTACATACTATTACTTTCACCGTTACACCAAATATTGATGTGATGATGAGAGAAGTATGTGGTGGTAATTTGTTAGTAAGGGGAAATTCAGGTAAAATCAGACCAAAGGTGTTTGTTAATCAATGTTGTGACACATTGACCACTGTGTTCAGTTACATTTTTTTATCTCTGATTGTTTTGTGAAACTGTGTCCTCCAAAAGTGGACTTTGTAATCTGTTGATCATGTTAAGTTTGATAGGTAATCTTTTTGTTTTGATCTGTTTTAAGTTCCTTCACCATGTCATCTTCATTTGGACGATTCAGAGTTGTAACATTTGGAGGTATATGGTGCTGTTTCGAAATCCAAAGGGAACATGGGTTGATCCTGGGAAGGACAGACACAGACTTTGGGTGTACAAATCTTGTACCAAGGCAACTTGCACTATGATTGAATGGAAGATTTGAAGAATACATTGGACTTGTAACTATGTGTTTACCCTCCATAGCTCAAACCACATATGGTAGTGGAACCAATTCATGCTACTCTCTCTTCACATTTGCAAAATCCTCATTGTATGTAAAGTAGATGTAGCTGTTAATGTGTCTCATCATTGTAGGACATACTTCTTGTGACACCACTCAACTTGGTTGTGACATTCCATTACATACTGGGACAGTGGAATGGAATGATCTTGTGTCTTCAAAATGTAGTACTGTCATGATTTTGTCTATTGGTGTTATTGATGTGGGATTCCTTATGTAAGCCAGGAAATCTGGCTCCAGCTGATGACAAGAGTCAATGATCATTTGCCTATTCAATATGATTGTTTTGGATATATCCCCTTCTTTCATGTTGGCAAGGTCTGGGACTGGAAATGTTAAAACTGGCACTGAGTATCAGTGACATGTATGGATTGTTATGTTAGTGCAAATGTTGACAGACAATTATTGCTCAAATGGAAATAAACATAGTAGTAGATGACTGAATGGCATGACATTTTGGGGAGTCATGGTTGGGAACTTGAGATAGACATTACCTACTTGCAAATTATCTATGTTTGCACAATCTTTTGTTTTTTGCCATTGTCGAGTTATGATGGGAGAAAACAAATGCATTGACAAAGTTGAGATATATAACACCAGGCTATGAGTTTTTGAGTTGTAAATTTATTGAATTAAACGTGAAAAAATGAAAAAGGGTGAAAATGAAAAAAGCAAACCAAAAGAGTGAAGAAGTCAGTCATGGTGAATGAAACCATAGTTGAAGAGCGAAAATTGTTTGAAGTCCAATGTTCAAAATACTACTGGCTTCAGAAAGGCAAACATGTCCAGAAATAGTCCACAGAGTGAATGTTAGGCACACTGGAAGAAATTAAGGTTGGGGGTTTCTTGCTGGTGGTGGCAGAGGTATTGCCATCCTCACCTCCTGGTAAAATGCATGGACATCCCCTCCTGCGGGGAGGGGGAATCGACAGTTGCAGGACCTGGGGTGGCAGCAGGTGGTTCTTCCAGTGGCAGGGCCTCCCTTCCTGTGGCAGATGTAGATGAGCCAGATGTAGTACCACAGGCAGGGGTAGATGGTGTTGGGAAAGCCCTGCACAGATGGGTGTAAGTGTCTTGCAGCACCCCAGTCAGGGAGCCCATATTGGAATTGGGAGCTTCCATTTGACAATTGAGCTCCCTCTGCAACTGATTCATCTCCTGGAGCTAGGTTAGTACCTGGCCCATCATGACTTGGGACTGATGATAGGCTTTCAAGACTTGGCCAATGGTGGTCTGGGTGAGAGTGACCCCAGTGGCCTCACTATGCTGGCCCACATTATCCCTCCCATGACCCCTAACCCCACTCCCATGTGCCCTTGGCCCAGTGTGCCCCATTGGACTTGTTCCTGGGTGAGCTGGAGCTGGCGGTGCTGAGATCCCAACATTAGCCAGGACTGGGGGGCACACCATAGGTGTCACAGTGCTAGGAACACTGGAAGTGTAGTCTACAGTTAGCTCAGGTGTTACAGCTGGGGTGGTAGGTGTCGGTGTGGGCGCAGTGGGTCTCACTGGAGCCGTCTGCCCAAGCTGACCAGATGGATCAGGCTCCTCATCGTCATCCAGATTATCAGGAGTGTTGTCTTCACTGATGGCTTGAGCCTTGCCTGGAGTGGAGGTGTTTTCTGTGGAAGATTCCTGGCCACGTGCTCTGCCTGTTGGACCTATTGAGAAATTGAGAATATTTTTATTAGTAAAAGTGTGCATTGTACATTCAAATCTTTTGAGACAAACAATGTAGATATCTAGTAGAAAAAAAAGGTAGAGATTACTGCGATGATAGCTTTCAGTGGTATTGCACATATTACCCTGACTTGTAGCAATTTCATACAGTACAATTTCAAATAAACAGGTAATAAGATGTCCTGAAATGTTCATGAAGTGATTAGGAAGTATACCCAACATCTCCCAACCATTCAGCCCAGCAAAATGGAGAGGTGTAATTTGTAACTGAAAAATCCACGGCCTAGCTGACCTCAAAACAGACATTTCAACAACTTGAATGGATGTTTGGCGTTAGTCATCATGTGAAAAGTGAAGTAGAATTTTTGCAAGTAGCACTTATATTCAGCCTAGTAAATTACATACCTTATAATATTTGTGTCAGCACAGTTTGATTTGTGAAACTCATGACGTCAATTCAATTGGCTGAGAAGAACAGGAAAACATTCAGAAAACAACACAAACCATTTTTAGAAGAGAGCATTGAATAGGGATTGATCACTACATGACACTTTACCATGTGTTGAAATCTGTTAGACAAGAGAGAATGAGCAATATGACATAGCAATATTCTTTGACAAAACAGAAACAGGGCATCATGGTAGTTGTAGTCATTTCAAAGACAACATACCAACACTTGAAAATTGGTTAGTGGAACATGTCTGTGGACAATATGCAGTGGAAATGGAGTAGACACTTACAATATGTCACACATATGTGTAATGAGTTATTTGGTGTTTTAACACTTACAGTCACCATACCATCATGTGACATGTAATGGAGACTGACACCTGGAATCTTAGATACAACACAATACATTCACACAAACAATCTAAATTATCTGAAACAGATAGTTTGAGGTGTGTATGTAATGAAAATATGTGCAGAACACATTAGCAACAGCTAACTTCAAATCTAACTTCAAAGCAAACAGGACATTGAGATTTAGTGAGAGTTTGTAAAGGGTGACCTACCAGACTCCACTCCACCAGGTATTCCTGTCAAGCCATCAGGATGTAGGAGCTAGGATCTGCAAGACCTTCTCCTCCCATGGCATGAGTTGTAAGGAGGGCCCGGGAGAACCACCACCAGTCCTCTGGGCCTCCAGGTAAAGCTTGGAGGCTAGGGTATGCACCCTTCCCTGCAGGTGACGGTGCATTGTTGAGCGCGTACCTCGACAGACTCCCTCCATCACGGAAGCGCCACTAGGAGACCGCTAGCACAACCGTGAAATCTAAATAGGCTTGGTGGGAACACGCCACCCTAAAGCGACGGAGTTCTATTCGCCAGCATTGGAGTCTGCCGCATCGGCAGCGGTGTACTACGACCGCAGCAGAAAACACTCAGTCGACACGGACGACGAGTCAGCCTGCATGCATTGAAATACAGTGGGCGAAAGACCGTCGACTTGGCAGAGTACTTGGGACCACCGCTGCGGTGGGGCAGCGGTAAGACCATCAAGATCTAAATCAGGCCCAAAGTCTAATGATGAAAAATAAGTCTCAGCCCCCGAAAAGGGCTGCCAGTGACCACCTCCTGCATAAATGAAGCAGAGGAGCTAGTATTGTTAGTGAAGCTTCCTAGGTCCCAATACGGTGAGAGGTCTCATTTCAACAGCGAGGCAGAGGGGACACAGAAGAGAGAAACAGCTGCACATTATTGAGTAAAGGTGTAAAGCCCAAGAATCCATAATATGAAGCTATGTCCTGCTTTGGCTCTTCTCTTCTCTTTCAAGTCGCTCTCTAGAGCCGTCCTTCCCATGAAGCTCTTTCAGGCTATGCACATCTAGGAGATTATAGCAAGTCGATGGTCCTCTGACTAGGAGCTAAAGAGACATGGAACTTGGAAATCTACTCCCATAATTATATTACTGTGTTTAGAGTAAACTTCTGATATTTTTGTATTTTAGAGGGGATTCCATATTTACTCCTGTTAGGACCTCAGAGTTTCAGTTTTCTAGCTCTAATTATGAAATTATTTTGTAAATTGCAAGTTCCTCTCAAACAAAAGCATTTGCACATTTGTGTAAATAAGGTGAAGTAGTGCAACTTCACTTTAAAACTTTCCGGGCCTTAGTATGACTACAGCATGGACGCCGTAGCCATGGTGGTGGTGTGGGCATCGCCACACCGGCGGTCCGACCGCCCCATTACAACTTGGGCATTTGGACCGCATTGGCACCGCAGCAACCGACAGGGATCTCTGCAGCGGTCTTGAGGCCGCAATATTCTTGGTGGGACCGCTGCGGCCCCACCAAGCAGATTATGATTTTGCTCACCGTTGCACTTTTCATGGCGGGACATGAAAAGTGTGGCGGTGAGGTGCCTTTGTGCCTCTGCGCCATGGGGTGCATGCAGTGGGCAAATGCTGTGCCCCTCTGTCTGCATGCACCCCCAGTTCCTGCAGGAACTGCCTCTGACGCTCCCATTGCGGTGCCTTTTTCAAAGGCATCACAGTGGGACCGCCAAAGAACCGCCCACCAGAGACTTTGAAAGTCATACTCTGACGGGCGTTTTTTATGGCTTTGGCGGTCTCGGAGCGTGGCGGCAGCGTGGCAGCCTGCTCCAATAAAGCTAAAGTCATAATAAGGCCCTTACTCGTTTTTGGGTGTGTGCCCACCCCATTCCCACCTTGGATACAGATTTACTCCTGACCCTTGGATAGTAGTAAATTCCTGACCCTCTATATAGTGTAAGCCACTTTACAGAATAGTCTATCAACTTCTCTTCTGATCAGCCTCATGTGTATCTATTCAGGCTCTGTGAGCTATTCAATTGGTACTGGGCTACATATGAAGTAACCAAGATCACACAGTATTGATGAAGAAATGTGAGATAAGATAGTTTTGACTCCATCTTCCGGCATCTCAGTTGCCTTCTGCTCTGGTTTGAGACTAGACTAGCCCAGCCCCAGTCCCTAAATTCCACCTGTACAAAGATGAGATGAAGGTCAGGTTGTCAAGTACCACTTACATGAGTTAACTCTTACTTTTGCATTCATTAAACTTACACATTATGTGGGATAGAAATATAATTGTAACTAAATCTGACCAAAATGATGGTCAGACTTTCATGTCAAGGGCTCTTTGTCCATTGACCTCTATGACCAACCCTGGCCTCCAGGGTCGCATTTAGTAAAAATGTGTGCAACACAGCGAAACAATCAAAGTTGCTGTGAGGCATGGCACAAGGGGGATAATACAGTACAGAGTTATATCTACAAAGATATGCTGCTGCTGCTGTCAGCCGCCATACTGGCACTCAGACAAGCTGCCTACTGCCACGCATTCACCATAGTTTGAAAAGTTGGGAGAAATAAAAACATTTCTCCAAGTTAACACCTTCCTCGATGTGGCATTAGTTTTTGGCACAGAGCCCTGTCTACCAATTTTAGTAGCTCAGGCCTTACATCAGAAGCCATGGGTAGTAGAGGGGGAACAGTATTAAAACAAAATATTGAGTTTTGAATTTCGTAATACAAAAATATTGTTAAAACAATATTATTACTATAAAAATATCGAAGGACAGAATATCATTGTCAATAGTATAGTTTGTTTGGTAGAAAATATTGCTTTAAATAATTGTTGTTTTGAATATTATTTTCATTAATATAAATGTAAAAAATATAATTTTTTAATTCATTTGATATGTTTTAGTTATAATATTAGTTTTGGGTGGTAATGTTGTTAGTATAATTGTTATTTATTTTTAAAAAATATGGTTTGCAATTTTAAGTGTGTTAGTAATACATTTTTAGATTTAATTAGAAATTTAAAATGTAGTCGATGATTGTTGGGTATGTAGGGGTATAGGGTTGGGGTGTTAAATACATTATAATTATTTAAATGTAATGGTAATATTTTAATAATAATTTAATGGTAGTATTTTTAAATTATTTAATGGCATATTAGTTTTGGTTATTCTTTAATTGTTACATTATCATTTCGTTTAATGTGTATTTTAATTTTATCATTCATATTGGTATGTTATATTTTAGTGCTGGGTTGTGTTTTTAGGGGAATTGGGTGGAAAGTTAATTTAATTCAAATATATTTTAAAATTAATATTATTTTTTATGCTCATCAAATATCGAATTGAATAGTAATTATTTATTTTGTATTTACTTTTTCATAAAATTTTGAAGTTCTTAATTTTTTATGTGTATTTTAATTTTAATATATTTATTATGTATCCTTTTTTTATGTTTTATTTTTTAGCGTGAGAAGATGTTAGAGTTATATTATGCTAAATAATGTGATTGCTTAATAGATAATTGATTATGTTTAATGTTACAGCTATAATTATTGTTAAATCTTGTCTAGTTTTTGATTTATTAACTATTTCATTTCTAAGTGATTTTGAAATGTTGTCCATGGAATAACTTTTGTTGTAATACTTATTTTTGTTTTTCACTATTAATTAAACTAAAATGCATTTGGATTTATTTTAAAATAATATAATCTCTTTGATAAATTTTAAGTAGTTTAATCTTTTGTATTTTTCAAATTTTAAATTATATTTTATTTCTTTTTCATAGTTTCCTTAAAAATATATTATTAATGATTTATTATATTTTATTATGTTTTCAAATAGTTTAAATAAATAATTTGAACATTTATTGTTATATGTAATTCTTTCAAAGTTCAACACTTTCTCTACTGTTAGTTAGACTGAAGTGGAGTTACGCTTTGAAATCCAATGCTTTCCCTACTGTCGCTTCGACTGGAGTGCAAAGTGTAAATCTAACCTCTCCAAAGTCCAACACTTTCTCTACTGTTGCTTAGAATAGAGTAGGAAGAGTAATTCTAACCCCTCCGAAGACCAACACTTTCCCAACTGTTGGTTAGACTGGAGTCGGAATAGTAAATTTAATCAATCAATCAATCAATCAATCAATCAATCAGGGGGTTTAAAGCGCGCTACTCACCTGTGAGGGTCTCAAGGTTCTGGGGGGGAAGGGGGTGCAGGTCCGATTAGCCAAAGAGCCAGATCTTGAGGCTCCTCCTGAAGGTGTGCAGAGGAGGGGAGCGTCTGTTGTTGACTGGGAGCTCGTTCCAGGTTGTTGCGCACTCTGCAACACATTACTGACGGCGTCCGTGAATGAGGACTACACAATTACGTGTTACACCAGAGCTTTATGAAATTACTGGATCAATAGGAATTTTACTTGGGACGCTGCAGAATACAGACACCCTCTGTGGGTTGGAATTATCACCATAGAAATAGAGTTCGTACTGAGAAGACTTAGGGGCCCATTACGATACCCGGCGTAAATAAATCCGCCAGGCATGGAAGCGGCAAAAATCCGCCCGCACACACCGCCTGAACACCGACCACGCCATTACGATTACACAAACCGAAAACCGCCATCGGCGGAAAAATCACACAAAATACCGCCCGCCATCGTCCGAGTCGGAGTCAAACTGCCCGCCACGGACGGAAACACGCACGACAACACAAAACCGCCCGCCCACACGGCCGACACACCGCACGTGAAATTACGATCGCACCGCCATGAGCGCGGAAAACCACAAATATACCGCCCGCCAGCGCAAACAACGCCGATGAGAATCGACACGGCAGAAGCCATGGCGCCAACGTACCTGCACAGAAACCATCCGCACACAAAACCAATAGCACACAACATGGCCAACAAGTCCACACAGCAAGGCACGCACAAATACACAAGCACAGTACACATCCCGAAAACACCCCCGGACAAACAAAAAATACAAAGGCCAGAACCCCAGACACAACACACCTGAAAACAACAGACCATGAGGACACACCCACATAGGTGAGTACAAAAGCAGCACTCCCACAGACCACAACCCCTTGCTACATTGCAAACCAGAGAGGAGAGGAGAGGACACAGTGACACAGCAAGGACAGCAGCACACCACAGAAACGCACACATCACTACCACCACCACCACCACCACCACCACCAAACACCACCACCACCACCACCACCACCACCACACCCCGGCACCACAAACCCCCTGCATATTACACAACACACACCGCACCAGCACCACAAACACCATGGCACCACAAAGGATGCCCAAGTTCACGCCCATGGAGCTGACGGTCATGGTCGACGAGATCATCAAGGTGTACCCACAAATCTATGGGAACATGGTCCAGCACACACCACTAGCCACCAGAAACAGAATGTGGAACCGGATCGTAGACCAGGTCAATGCAGTCGGGACCCTGCCCAGGAACAGAGTCGAAATTAACAAACGTTGGAATGACGTAAAGAGCCTGGTCAAGAAGAAGGAGGGCAAAAACAGAGAGCTGGCTGCCGTCACTGGCGGAGGGAATCCCGCGCTCTTTAAGACCTTCAAAGCGTGGGAGGAGAAGGTGCGAGTCGTAATCCATCCGGAGATCCTCGCCGGATTAGCAGGGGGAGTGGAGGCTGGTAAGTACAAACTAATGTATACCAGCACACCGCTATGTACTCACATGCGCAACTACCATGCCACAGCTCCCAGGGACAAACACCCCCATGTCCAGCACACAATACACAACACATCACACACACATGCAACAGACACTACCACACACAGCCCAAACCGAACAACTGTAAGATGCGTGGGGACATGTGTACACTAAGCCAGCCACGTAACCACCAACAGGTCCCCAAATATGCCAGAAGCGCCACAACGAGCACCCACCACACCCATGTGTCCGCCACAGCTGCACTAACCGACAAGTAACAGGTAAGTGGCAGGAACACAAAGTGCAGTGGGTGGGACGGTGGACAGCCCAAGTACAACACACACCAGGCCCCAGTCCCACAGCACAGCAAGGAGGAGCATCCCCACACCCCACAGCCACGTGTCAGCCACCGCAGTGTACAACGACAGCCGAAAGGCAGACATCACGGTCCACAGCAATCGGTGTCAGTGGGTGTCCAGCCACCCCCACGACCCACAACACCCCCCCACCCCCACAGACCTGCAACATGGAGCACCCCCGCTTAGAGCTATGTGGCATCCAGTACAGTGCACGCACGAACAACTTGCAGGTGGGAAACTGGACAGGGCTGGATTACTGGAGGCATGAGGACCATAACACGACCAACACATGGGACATGTCACGTAGCAGACGAACACGCAGCACCGCCCACCGTCACGAACAAGTGAACAATGTGCACACGGACATGAACAACAGACTCACACCCCACATGACCCATCACAGACATAGCAACACCCAAGGAGCCACGTCTGCATGCACAAGCCACACTGAATATAGTCCCACACGGCAGCCACTGTGCAACTCATCACACACAACCGAAACACCATTGAAGTCCTGTCCATGTAGCCCCTACTGCCTGTCAACCACACACCCCACAACTACGCCTATGTAAGACAAACAACACTAGACGCAACAGAGCGGAACAACAGAAATGCACACGAACACCATTGAACCCATCAAACTCACAGACACACCATGCACATACAACATACCATCCATCCCATCCGTCAGCCCCAGTCTCATGAAAGGCATGTCATCCGCACAGCTGCCACACATACAGCAGTCACGCTAAGACACATGCCCATGACCAACCATGTGCCAGAAGTCAATTAAGCGCACAACACACTGTGAGCAACAACACACAACATGGGCCACACCCCCCGAGCACTGCAGTGATGCACATGGCACAGGGCAGCACGCACACCAAGGAGATGGGACAACTGCAATACGTTGGCTGGCACACAACTATCACTCACTCATAACGATGCGTCCAATGCCATGTCCAGTAATCACAACAGACAGCAAATATGCAGGCCATGTCAAGCATGCACACACCTCAAACCATGCACTGTCATGCTGCCACAACACATGTCACGTTAGGCACCCATGGCTCACAGCATGTACCCCAAAAGCATATCCCTCCCAAATGCGAATCTGGGGCATGGCCCCCATGTTGCCATATGCGTTCCTAAGAGTTCCATTTGAACCCCAAAAGCATATCCCTCCCAAATGCGAATCTGGGGCATGGCCCCCATGTTGCCATATGCGTTCCTAAGCGTTCCATTTGAACCCCAAAAGCATATCCCCTCCCAAATGCGAATCTGGGGCATGGCCCCCATGTTGCCATATGCGTTCCTAAGCGTTCCATTTGAACCCCAAAAGCATATCCCCTCCCAAATGCGAATCTGGGGCATGGCCCCCATGTTGCCATATGCGTTCCTAAGCGTTCCATATGAACCCCAAAAGCAAAGTACAAACCAGACCCAGGATGGGCCAGGAGCCCGCATACACCAGAGTCACAATGAGTAGGGGCACAGCAACACACCCATCGGCATGGCCAATCCGTCCCATGCCACATGTGCACAGCACACAGTCCCATTGCCTAGCACACACAACTACAGATGCCACAGCCACACACTCGCCTCCGGGAAACCCATGTACGAGATTGCACGAACTGCCAATGTCAGACGACAAATACATACTTCGCCAGGTGCAACACAATAACAAATCTCATTCTCTCCACAGGTGACGAACTGCCGGATGCTGGGGATGGAGACAGCAGCCAGCACAGCCAGCCCACAAGCCCCCAACGAGGACACACGGATCTGGAGGATCTGTCCTCCTCTTCGGACACGGACCACCAAGCAGGCCCATCTGGTGTGGCAGGGCCCAGCCGCTCCCCAGGACCCCTCCTACCCACCAACCCATCATCCAGGGATGCTGAACAGTCCCAGCCCCCTGCTGCCACTGTCGTTGCGGCCACACCCACGGTCATTGCGGCCACTACCACTGCCGCAACCGCCACCATCGCTGCACCGACCACCACCGCCACCACCACCACCACGTCTTCGCTGGCACCAGCCCCAGCGCAGGTGGTGGCCCGGCCGACTGGATCCACCCTGGGAGCCACAGCGAGGACCGTGGTGTGCAATGTGGCTAGTGGGCAGGGCCGGTGGCAGCAGGACTGGTAGGAGGAGCAGGGTCAGGGAAACGCCAGCCTCCCTGGGAGCCATGCCCTGCCTCAAATGGCCAGAGTCCTTGGGGCCTATGAGGAGGCCCAAGAACAATGGGTCAGGTCTGCTACAGACACGCGGGAGGTGCTGGGGGTGCTGAGGTCCATGGACGCCCATATGGGCCAATTCGTGTCCCGTATGGACCAACTCGTGGACCTCATGGGCCAGCTGGTGGTGGCGGTGGGGTCACAGGCAAGGCCAGCAACACCACCTCCGCCACCACCTGCTAGGGCGCAGGGTCGGGCAGCAGTGTCCACTTCCCCTGCGTCCACAGCCAGTGAGCACACCTCACCCACCACCAGCAGGTCGCCACCACACACCCCCTCCCAAACGTGGAAGGGGCCGTCCGAAGAGGAAACAGATCTCCCGGGAGGACTTCGCACACTCCAGTCGCAAGTGAGGCAGCCAGCCAGCCTTCCGCCAGCCTTCCTTGACCAGCCACTGCATTGACTTGCTCTACGATCCCACTCCACACAGCCAGCTGGATGGCATGTGTGTGTTGGACTATGGACATAGAACCAGTGGGTACACCCTGAGCTTCACGCAGCCATGACCGACAGCTCACTGTCACTGCACGCACCACTTTTGTCATCACCTTACACACAATCACATGTCACAGTTTGTAATAAATGCACCTTTTTCACTAACTGCTGTTTGTGCCCTGTGTTTTATTTGTACGGAATACAACGGCCACCTTGGGCGGAAAGGCACCTGATGCGTGGCATGGCAATGGAATCCGGAGGGCCTGTAGGGACCTAGGGGTGGGAGACAGAACAGGAGCACATTCAATGAGTGTGTCACACACCCATCACACAGTACATGTCAACAACTACAAGCAATGTACACACATCGCACAGAGCAATAGGGCACAATGCCACAGTCACCAACAGTGGCATACTACCCTGGCCATGGAGCGTTGACACACTGCACGCAGTGAACATACGGCCACCCTGACACAGCACACACACACCTGCACAGATACAGACACATCATCCGTCGTACATGGACACTCACCGTCAAGTGAAGTAGCGGGCGATGAGCTGCTGGCGCACATTCCCAGCTTCCTCCTCTCCGCTGTCCACCTCACTCGAGCTGTCCTGGTCTGCGGGCTGGGGCCCTGGTTGATCTCCGTCATCCACAATGAGGGGGATCTGCTTCCGAATGGCCAGATTGTGCAGCATGCAGCACGCCACCACTATCTGGCACACCTTCTGTGGGGAGTACGCCAGTGCACCTCGGTGCGGTCCAGGCACCTGAACCTGGACTTGAGGAGGCCAAAGGTACGCTCGACCACACGTCTGGTCCTCCCATGTGCCTCATTGTATCGATCGTCTGCTGGGGTGCGAGGATTCCTCAATGGACTGAGCAGCCATGCCCCATTCGGATACGCAGAGTCACCTGGGTGTGAGGGACACAGAGAACCGTTGCTATTCCAACTGGACAGGGGACAGCATCGCACAACCAGCACGCTACACCACTCCACATACTCACCGACAATACAGGCACGATCCTGTTGCATATTGGCCATCAGTCGTGGCAAGATGCTGTTGCGCATTATGTGTGCGTCATGTGCCGAGCCTGGAAACTTGGCACACACGTGGGTGATCACCATGTCCGCAAGGCACACCACTTGCACATTCAGGGAGTGCGTGTGCTTCCTGTTGCGGTACAGGTGCTCAGTGGCCTGTGGTGGAACAAGGCCAACATGTGTGCAGTCAATGGCTCCCACGACGTGTGGGATTCTGCCAAGGGCATAGAATGCACCCTTCACTGCCGCCAATTCACGAGCCCTGGGGAATCGGATGTACCTGTTTCGGCACAGCATCATGGCTGCCAGTACATCCCTCAGCACCTTGCTGAACATGGGCTGGGACATCCCTCCTCCACTGCCCACTGTGTGCTGGAATGACCCAGTGGCGAAGAAATGCATGGCGGCCATCACCTTAGCCGTGGGGGTGACAGCAGTCGGATACACCCTGCGGGGACGGAGATGGGGCTCTAACATGGCACACAGTCGATGCAGGGTTGGCCTGTCCAGCCGAAACTTCCTGATAACCTCTGTATCGTCCATGTCCGCCAGCAATTGGTATGGGCGGTCAATGTTCGGTCTCCGCCTGGGTTAAATGGCAGAGGACACATGTCAAAGCAACACGGCACATAGCAATTTCGCATACACATCACTGACATGACTGAGCAAGCACATGAGCCACAGCCCAGCTGTCAAGCTGGGACGGCACGGCCACAATACACTTACACAGGTCTCCCAACAATGGCAATGGCAAGTGAGACATACCACTGCCATGTGCATGCACATGGGGATCTAGGCCCCAATGACTTGCGGGGCGTGCTGATGGGGACTGACTGCATATTCGTCAAGCGGCAACGCCACGGCAACATGAGTGTCTGCTGAGCATGGAACTGCTTCCGAGGCTGGATGAGTATGGCACACGACGACGACGATGTGGGCACGGGCTGAGCGGCCAATACAAGTGGGACCTGTGGCACGAGGGGATATGAGACAGTAGTAGGTGTCAGCACTGCACCCTATGTACAGCACTGTACGGATCACAGCTCCCGAAACATTGACTGGTGTCCACATTGCCAGCCCCATGCCAAGACGGCTGTGTGCTTGCAGTCACACGTCACAGGTGAGAGGTTACATTGCACGTGCCAGGTGGCAGACGTACATAGTGGGAGCTGGCATGTGTGTGCATGTGTCTCCTGTTCAGGATCCACCAGATGGGCGCTGACTCTGTACTGAGCATTGGACACAGCATGTTCCGTGGAAGGCTTGTGTGTGTGGGATGGTGGCACTGGATGTGCCTCCGTTGGGTGGGGGGCCATGCACAGGGCGGGTACGTCGATGATTGCGCATTGTTGGTCACGGTGGGTGCACCAACTAAGATGTGTTGCCCTGTGTTCAATTCCTATGTCCGCATGATGATGGACTGTGGATGTGGGCAGACTACACATTGGTCGATGTGCTGTCTATATGCATGTGCCTTCACACCAGGCACAGCTGCCCCTGCACATGTGACCCCTGCTGGACTCGCTGCTGGGTCTGTGGAGCTGATGCACCTTCTGCGAGTGGGCGGACAGCTCTCCTCACTTCCCTCATTGCGCATGTCATGTCTTTGCCGCAGGTGACATGGATCATGGAGGGCCCACATGTACGCGTGGGTAGGCTACACATGATTGTTCACTGGTCGCCACCCCCAGTCAGTGTTTCGAATGGGACGGTTGTCGTGCTGGTGGTATGTTCGATGTGGCGGATGGGCGGGCCTAGGTGCGGGCTTACATTCCGGACATGGGGGGTAGTTGGATTGGCGACTAGTTGCAGTACACACGGGACACGTCTCTTCCTTTCCACATCTGGGTCATCCCTTGTACTAACTGACAGTGATACAGTCATCTTCGCCCCAGCCCTCATGTCCTCCCCTCGCCCCCCAATATGCATGCTCACCTGCGAGGCTAGCGCTTGCACAGGCAGCCCCAAGCTCGCACCAGAGAGGGCAAGGAGTGTATGTGTGGGTCCAGTTGCACGAGTGGGCTGTCTCAGGGTATGATGTGTGGCGGGACGCCGTCCACCTGCGTGGTGCCCCAAATGGAGACCCGGCCTGCATGGACTATGCATCACAGTCTTCGCCTTCCGGATCCGCCACCTGCGACACCCAGTGGCTGTGGCTGCCCTTGCGGCCAGGCCGCGTCCGTCTGTGGCTGATGGCCCACACATTCACTCTTTGGCCTCTCTGGGGAGGGCTCAGGGGTGGTGGCGCACGCGCTTGCACTTAGTCGCAATGGCATGTGGCGTGGTTGGTATGATGGGCAATGGATGGGATGGTGCGAGCCACCTCCCGTGACGTCAGTGCTGCTCGTGCTGTGGTGCGTCCCCCTACACTTCCATTTGACTTTTTGCCATGCTGGACGTTGAGGTTCTATTGCCTGCGTGATATGACCAGGAGGAGCGCGAGGAGACCTCTCACACACCATGCTCCACTGCCATCCCGTGCCCTGTATCGCCTGTGCGGATTGACTATGTTGGGGTTACACCTGGTCGACTGGGGCTGTGTGTGCCTTGTCAAGGGGCATGGCGGGCGCACAACAGGATCCAGCTTGTCCACAGAGGGTGGGCTGAGGTGCGCCTGGTACCGCTTTGTACGTGTGCCCGGCTGCTGTGCACACACGTGTTCACTCCCCCGACAGGTGTCCTCTCACAATGCCCAGGGAAGCGGTGGTGTACTGTTCATGACCCCTCCCACCACGGCGTGCTCCAACTTGGCATGTGCGCATCTACCCGTCGCACCCACCCACCTGAGCACTGCGTCCATACGACTTCACACGACACATGTGTGTCTTCCACAGTAGTGCTACTCATTTGCGTTGACATCCAATACCAGTGGACTACATGGTCATGTCACGACTGCCGTGTACTTCACATACTCTCATCCTCTCTCATTCGTACTTGTGAAATGAGTCAGCGGAGACAGTTTTGGTTTCAAACATTATATTGAGTCTTCTGTCCTCTGTGATGCAGTATAGTGGACACTACTGGCAGCGGGATACATGTTGAGGATATACTGAGCATGATTACAAATTGGATAGGGTGTGGGGTTACATGTGATTGGCTGTTGCATGTGGGATGTGGGCTTCAGAGTGACATCTGCTTGGCCAAGGCTGTGCTAATGTACATTTACGTATAGCTGCGGAGCTGCGGACTTTGACACAGACGGTATACATGTAGCCTACCAGACCGCTCGGCATCATGGGCACAGTCCATCTCAGTTCCATGTGACAGGTTTGCTGCGGTTGTTCCTCATGCACGTGTGCATGTGAGATGACATCAGGGCATGTGCTTGCGTGCATGCAGCGGCGTGCCACTTGTTGTTGCACTGTGGTGGTTACTGGATATGTCACAGTCACTGGGGTCGTGTTGTTGTTGTATGCACTTGTCGTCCATGCAAAGGTCCTGGTATGGGATTCCCGGGCGGGGGTGGGAGGGGTGCAGCACCCACAGACTCCAGGCGACCTATTCATGTCCACTGAGCGGTGTGTGTGTCCATGTGCGCTGGATCCATGTCGTGTCCTGGTTGTTCGTGCAGTTCCGTCCATGTGGGTGCGATACACAGAGCCCATGCCACTGCCTCCCACGATGCATGCGGTGTTCCTGGATGTGATGGGGAACAGTGTGCATGTCCCGGTCATATCCGATGTCATGGCGATGTCGTTGATGGTGTGGTTACAGTTGCCGGTCGTTTGGTATGGCTGTTGTGGTGGTGACTGGCCAGTCCGTGCGGAAGCTGAGCATGGGTGCGGGGTTGGACTTCATAGGTCACTCGGGGAACCTGCGTTGTGGTCCGACGTATTTACAGGTTGTCAGGTATGCGATGCCGTCCAGCAGGGCTTCCATGTCATTGGTGGTGTACATGTTTGCCAGCCAATGAAGCGGATGGTGGCTCTCAAGGTGTTGTTCGTAAGTTGTCCCTTGGAGGACCATGATGGGGCATGCTGGGTGACATTCGATGTAGCTGTTCTCGATGATCCGTCGTGTGGAGGCACAGTGGTCCCATTTCAGTGCGGGTGCGATGTTGGCCACATACGCCATGCCCCCATAGGCAGAGCAGGCCCTGTCGTGTGCGTCCAGAGGGAGGAGTAGTGGTAGCAGGTCCGCCTTCAGACATGCCGGGTTGGAGAGGCATATCTCGACGGGATGCTGGTAGGGACACCTCCGACAGTAGAAGACGGGCATGACGCAGCTGAACAATGTGATGCGGTAAGTCAGTCGGTAACTTACGTTCAGCAGGGACAGGAGATCGCATCCCAATGTATGTATCGTGTTGGTTTTGTACAGCTTGAGCTGTTCGGCGTAGTTGGGTAGGTGTGTTGCGGTTGCCATTTCGCAGCGGTTCGTTGAGATGGCGTGCTCCGGCTGTGTGTGCAGTCTGCAATGTGCACGCTCCGGGGTTGCTGTGAGCTCTGTGTAGTCGTAGGGAGACAGGACTTGTGTTCTGTTGGCTTGTTTGGAGGACACGGGCCCTCTTCCCACATGCTTCTCAGACAGTTCAAGGTCAGTGCTGTGTGACTCCTTCCAATTAACTTGCATGTGGCCGACATGGGGGAGTGTTTTCTTCTTTCTTCCCCGTCCGTTGTGTGCTTCTGTGATATGCGCTATCTGCCCTGTGGTCGGTCTCCTCGGCATGCCTGTGTTGGTCTATTCTTGGACAATGGCTGTATTCACCGGCTTCTGTCGTAGGGCTGTGGTTTCGGAGTTGGAATGGAAGGTCATTCAGTGCTGTCTGCTCTCCCTTGTGTGGGCGGCAGGCTGCCTTTCCGCTCTGCGTTGGGCCTTGTGTGTGGATGTTATTCTTGGGCCACCTGTTGTCGGTCCCCGGGCTCTTTGGTGTTCCGTTTCATATGTCTTGTTCATATGTGCAGGGTGGTATGGGTTTTTCAGTGTGGTACTGGCGTTCCTCTTCCCGAAGGGGCCCTGCTTCTCCTAGTTGGTGTTGCCGCCGCTGTGTGCTACGCCATGTTTGTTACACTGGGGTGTGTCCTGCTGTTGCGTGACTTCACTGACATGTGTGCGTCGGTTGTGTGGCGTTGGGTGTTGTCCGTGAATTGGGCGTTGGGGACATGTCTGTGGCAGGCCTGTCACGTGTCATGTGCGTTCGGGGTGGGGCTGATGTGTGTGCTGCTTGGTTGTGTCCCTGTGTCTGTGTGCAACGCATGCATGGCGCTGCGGTTGGCCTCTGCGTTGTGCGCATGTGTGGCGGCGTCATCGGCGCTTTGGGGCCGTGACGGGGTGGTTGGTTCCTAGTCCCAGGTGGTGTGTACACATGTGTTCCGCGATGTTAGGATTTGGCCTGTGTGTCATATGTGGATGCAATGGTGGATGTGTAGTGTACACGCGCTGGTGGGGGTTGTCCGCTTTTTCCGCCCTTGCGCTGTGTGCGCTGTTTGCGTGCACTTGTTGTGTGTGTGCCTACCTGCGTCTCCGCGGTACGTTGCGTCCTTGGTGGTGCATCAGCAGAAGCATGGGAAGGGCCTGCAGTGCTGGATTCATGCCCGGGTGCCGCTTCTTCGTTGTCCGTGCTCTGCGTCCGTGTTACCGCCTCTCTTTCACGTGCGGTGTCTCTTAGCCGTGGGAGCCGTTTGTTTGCGGCATCGTAATTTATGCGCCGGGCGGGACGTGTTTCGTCGGACGGTGTGTGTCAGTTGAGCTGCGCCGCTACGTGTACGGGCGCACTTTGATGGCGGACGGTGTTGCTGGCTTGCCGGCGGTGTTTGGCCTGCTTTTCGCATCGTAATTGGGCGGGCGTGTGGACTGCTGCGTGCCGGCGGTAACTGGTGGTTTTTGCATCCGCCAGCACGGTGGTTGTGCTTCCGCCCGCCATCGTAATGGGCCCCTTAGCCTTGAAAAAGTCGCGGGACTAATTCCCATGTACGCGACGAAACACGTGTCGGCTGTGTCATTTTGCGAAGACCTACTGAATTAATAAAAAATAAAAGAGAACAAAAAGAAGAAACAGAGTATCTGTAATCTTTGTGGAAATTATGCTTACTGTTTATGCATTACTCATCGTTTTTATCACAGATCTATGACGTGTGCTGGGGAGTGTTAGTACATTTATGGGCTTAGGCTTCAAATTAGGGGAGGTTTGTGGTTCTCCTTACCCTGCAGCACCGCCACTTTAATAGAGAACTTTAGATTAATTCTCATGTGGATTTCTCCTGAGAGGCGCCAAAAGACCTAAAAAATACCACTACACGATTATTCGTTCCAGGCTTTGGCCGTGATGTAGGAGAAGGCTCTTCCGCCCGTTCTGCAGATGCGCGGGGTTTCTGCCAGGGCGAGGTCAGTGGAGCAGAGGTTCCTTTTGGGTACGTGGAAGGAGACTCTTTCATTGAGGTATTTTGGTCCGGTGTTGTGGAGGGATTTGTAGGTGTGGGTGAGTAGCTTGAAGGTTACTCTCTTCTCGACGGGGAGCCAGTGGAGGTCTCGCAGGTGTTGGGTGATGTGCTCATGTCGTGGGATGCCGAGGACGAGTCTGGCCGCGGTGTTATGGATGGTCTGGAGTTTGTGTAGCAGGGTTTTGTTGATTCCAGCGTACAGGGCGTTTCTGTAGTCCAGTCTGCTTGTTATGAGTGCGTGGGTGATGGTCTTTCTGGCTTCGGGGGGATCCACTTGAAGGTCTTGCAGAGGATGCGGAGGGTGTTGAAGCAGGTGGAGGCGAGGGCGTTGATCTGTCGGTCATGGTGAGGGAGGAGTTCAGTATGATGCTGAGGTTCTGGGCGTGGTCGGTGGGGGTGGATGAGTGCCGAGGGCCACCAGGAGTTATCCCACGCCGAGGGGGAGGATCCGAGGACAAGGACTTCTGTCTTCTCCGAGTTGAGTTTCAGACATCTGCTGCTCATCCGGGCTGCAACGTCTTTCATTCCTTCTTGGAAGCTGAGTCTGGTGGTTTCGGGGTCCTTCGTGAGGGAGAGGATGAGTTGGGTGTCATTGGCGTAGGATACAATGCTGAGTCCATGCTGTCTGACGATGGCCGCAAGGGGGGCCATGTAGATGTTGAAGAGCGTGGGACTGAGCGATGATCCTTGTGGTACTCCGCAGTTGATTGAGAGAATTGGAGAGGAAGGGTGGGAGTCTGAGCCTTTGAGTTCTGCCAGCAAGGAAGGAGCGAAGCCATTTGAGGGCAGTTCTCTGTATTCCTGCATTGTGGAGTCTGGCTGCAAGGGTGCGGTGGGAGACGGTGTCGAAGGCTGCGGAGAGGTCGAATAGGATGAGGGCTGTGGTGTGGCCTTGGTCGAGGAGCGTGCGGATGTCGTCTGTGGTGGCGAGGAGGGTGGTCTTGGTGCTGTGGTTGCTGCGGAATCTGGATTGGGAGGGGTCGAGGATGGAGTTCTCTTCAATGAAGTTTGTCAGCTGGGCGTTGACGATCTTCTCGGTGACTTTGGCTGCAAAGGGGAGGAGCGAGATGGGTCGGTAGTTCTTCAGGTCTGTTAGGTCTGCAGAGGGCTTCTTGAGAAGGCGCTTGACTTCTGCGTGTTTCCAGTTTTCTGGGAAGGTGCCGGATTCGAAGGTGGCGTTGATGGTGCAACTTAGCTGGGGTGCTATGGTGGAGGCGGCTCTGTGGAAGATGTGTGGAGGGCAGGGGTCCGTGGGGTCTCCCGAGTGGGTGCTCTTCATGGTCGTGGTGGTATCTTCAGTGGTGACCGGGGTCCAGGCAGTGATGGTGGGCCGGCTGTCGTCGTTGGAGGAGAGGGTAGTTTCTGGAGTCTGCTTGCAGAAGTTGTCGTAGAGGGCTTTGATTTTCAGGTGGAAGTAGAAGCTGAGCTTGTTGCAGAGGTCTTGGGAGGGAGTGATGTCTGTGGCTTCGCTGTGGGGCTTATTCAATTGCTGGATGATGTTGAAGAGTTCCTTTGAGTTGCTGGAGTTGGTGAGGATTTTGTTCCGGAGGAAGGTCTTCTTTGTGGATCTTATGTGTTTGTGGTAGTCTGTCATGGTGTTCTTGTAGGTGGTCAGGTTTTCCGTGGTTTTGCTGTTTCTCCATTGTTTTTCGAGACGTCTGCAGGAGCGTCCGGCTTCTTGGAGGTCGGTGGTGAACCAGGTGGCCTTCAGGGGGCATTGTCTGTCGGTGGTGCGGAGGGGGGCGAGTTTGTCTGCGCAGTTGGTGATCCAGTGGTGTAGTTCCTTAGCTGCAGAGTTGGTGTTGGTCGAGGCAGGGGGGGGTCGCGGCTGAGGGTGGAGTTGAGGTGCTCCTCTGTGACCTTGCTCCAGTTCCTTTGCGGAGGGTGAGGTGTGGGTGTGAGAGCAGTGGCGGTGTTGAAAGAGAAGTGTACGCAGTGGTGGTCTGTCCAGAGGGGCTGCGTTGTGTGGCTGAAGCGGATGTTGTTCCCACCTGCGAAGATGGGGCCGAGGGTGTGTCCTGCCTTGTGGGTAGGGGTGGTGATGAGCTGTTTCAGTCTGATGTTGGCTAACCCCGGGCGGAGACCTCCGCTCCGCCCGCGGAATGTGCGGAGATTTGCCTACTCCGTGTTCCGCGGAGAACGCGGAGTAGGCAACTCTCCGCACACTCCGCGGCGGAGCGGAGATGGCCAGCCCCCGCCTCCCACCCGCCCTATTAACATTTACTTACAAGTTAAATAAAATGACTTTAAAGTAAATAAAAACACCTTACCTTAGCTGCGGCAGCCTCGTGCTGCACTCCTCCCCTTCATCGCGTTCTCTGGAAAAACTGCGCATGCGCGCGCGCCCGCGCATTTCTTGCAAAAAGTGCGCGGGCGCGCGCGCATGCGCAGTTTTTCCAGAGAACGCGATAAAGAGGAGGAGGACAGCCCGGGGACGCCGCAGCTAAGGTAAGGTGTTTTTATTTACTTTAAAGTCGTTTTATTTAACTTGTAAGCAATTGTTAATAGGGCGGGTGGGAGGCGGGTGGCGTAGCGGTGCTCCACGGAGTTCCACAGAGTTTGTTTCAACTCTGTGGCCCTCCGCGTAGCCCCGCTATGCCCACTACGCCCGGGGTTAATGTTGGCGAGATTGTCCAGGAGGGTGGTGGAGTTGGGGTAGCTGAGGTTGTCGAGGTGGAAGTTCAGGTCTCCGATGAGTACGTAGTCCAAGGAGGTTATGGCGTGGGGTCTGACGATGTCAGCAATGGTAGTGGCGAAAGAGGTGCGTGGTCCGATGGGTCTTTAGGCAAGGGTGCCGCGGAGAGTGGTTCTGGAGCTGGTCTGGATCTGGAAGTGAAGGTGTTCGGTGGTGGCAAAGGAGTCACTCATGGTGGAGGTGGAGAGTCGGAGGGAGCTCTTGTGTGCGATGGCGAGTCCTCCTCCTGGGTGGTTGGGGCAGTCCTTCCTCTGGATCTTG
Organism: Calotriton arnoldi; assembly: GCA_963921515.1. Classification (NCBI taxonomy): domain Eukaryota; kingdom Metazoa; phylum Chordata; class Amphibia; order Caudata; family Salamandridae; genus Calotriton; species Calotriton arnoldi. The sequence continues at coordinate 1,130,946 of CAWUFW010002898.1, forward strand.
TAGCCGTTGGGAATGGCGGTGGCGATGTCGGGGGAGAAGGAGGCGTTGGACCAGGTTTCCGTGAAGAAGGCGACGTCTGGCGAGAGGGTGTTGAGGAGAACCCAGATCTCTACGGCATGTCTGTGCAGGGAGCGCACATTGAGGAGGATGCACTTCAGGGCTTTGGTGGTGTTGGCGTTTGTCATGGGGGCAGCAGCCGTGGCGGTGCGGACCGTGGTGAAGGTCTGGCGGCAGTGACGGCAGGAGAACTGGCCATGGGTGGTGCTCAGCGTGGACAGCTGGCAGTTGTTGTTCCTTCCTGGGTTGAGTGCAAGGAGCGCCTCTGAGTCATAGCGGTGGGTGGTCAGAGGCCCAGGGTTCCTGGCGCTGGTTGTGGTCGGGTCGTGGACGGGCTTACCTTTGGCGCGCCTTCGGCGCGCCCGCTGCGTGCGGCCGCCATTAAATAGGGAAGGGGGAGGGAAGAGGAGCTGGGAGGCGGGAGCGGGAACCGGCAGGGGGGAGGGGCCGCGGGGGCAGCAGCGGCCGGGAAGGGAAAATGGGCAGAGTAACAGAGCAAGCAGCGAGAGACAAGGCACAAAATAAAAATACAGAGGCACAATACAGAAAACAGGCACAATAACAAAGAGAGAAATGAACGAAAAACGGGTAAAAAGCAGAGACCGAAAACGATAGAAAACCAGGCACAAAACAGCCCAGACAGTAGAGGGGCCAGCAGAAGAGCACCCTCGAACACCTACCTGCACAGAGGACTGCACAGATCAGTGGCAGCGGCCCTACTAGCAGAGCTGCAGGGGGAGAGAGTAGGTCTCTGACCAGGAGGAATTTAACCCCTCTGATTTCCAAAAACTTTTCCTTCTATTGTTTAGACTGGAGTGGGAATAGTAAATGTAACCTCTCTGAAGCCCAACTCTTCAGTACTGTTGCTTAGACTGGAGTGGGAATAGTAAATCTAACCCCTCCTGAGTCGAATGCTTTCCCTACTGTTGCTTAGATTGGAGTGGTGATAGTAAATCTAACCCCTCCCAAGTCCAACCAACTCTTTCCCTACTGTTGCCTACACTGGAGTGGGAACAGTAAATCTAACCTCTGCGAAGCCCAACGCTTCCATACTGTTACTTAGACAGCAGTGGGAATAGTAAATGTAACCCCTCCAAAGTCCAATGCTTTCCCTGCTGTTGCTTAGACTATAGTGGGAATAGTAAACTAACCCCTCCGAAGTCCAATTATTTCCCTACTAGTGGGAATAGTAAATCTAACCCTTCAAACTTTTTTCCTTATTGTTTTGTTGTTTATTGTAAATTATATATATATATACATATACATATATATATATATATATATATATATATATATATATATATATATATATATATATATATACGTTTTCGGCGTTCTGTCTCACCAACACCTCACACAGCGGCACCATCCGGGAAGGACAACGTGCAAACTGTAAGCTTTCTATTCTATTCTTTATTCCGTTAATTCATGTGCAAGGAGTGATAGACAGTATCCTACTACATAGTTTCTCTTAGACCAACGCGTTTCGGCTGACGCCTTCTACTGGGTCTCACCGGGTTACGCGGTGTGAATAGTTTTATTCTTGGTCCTTTCTCTATACCATTGACCCTTGAACAACTAGTCCAACACTTTCCACATACACTGGAGGATTTATCCTTCCACCATATTGATATTCACCAATTCCTTTGTTCATAATACTTTGCTATATTTTTCTACATTGTTTTACATTTTTTTATGTTTTTTTTACACCGAGACATACATTTCAAAGTTCAGTTTGTGTTTAATTTGGATCTTTTCTTTTCTTCTCATGTTCCCTCAATGCACCTAATATAACTTAAAGGTTGTCCCCCTAAATCCAACGAGGTACAAGTATATTATCTTTTTGTGGTTATATTGTCCTCCAGGACCATGCTCACTAACATGTTTTCAAGTTTTTAATCCAGTGGAGTGTAATATATTATATAAAGTGCAAAGTGCAGTATAAACAATACAACCTCCACTGTCTCACCAAATAAATTCTTTTTCCTCAATTCATAGCATAATACCAACTTATTTACATAAGGTGCTTGATCATACTTTTTGTAAAGGACAATATCTGTTCACTGCATTTAAAGTACCTGGTCATTCTTTTTATAGAAGACAATATCTCTTCACTGCATTTAAAGTGCATAATGCTTTGTGCATTGTATGACTACCTCCCGGTGGAGTCCTACCTTTTTATATTCAATACTTTCTATTCAAATAAAGTGCATCATGGTCTACATAAAGTGCAAAGTGCAGTGCAATCTCCGTTGTATCTTTTAAGACCTAACCAGCTCTTAAAGTGTCACCTGTGTTAAATACCATGCCCTGTGACTGATTAAGATGTCCTTTGGACCTGTTTCTCCCAATTATCTATCTATAGTGAGAACACATCAACAATTATTTCAACACTTTAGAGATTTGTTTGTTAGACCCAAGGTAAAAGTAATAAGGAGAAAAGTAGTAAAGAAAAAAAGTAATAAAGAAAAAACCTTTTTCCTCTCAGCTATTAAAGATTGTAAGAGTTCTAAAAACAGCCCATATTCATTCCTTCTGAATACAAATGCCATGATTCCACCATTATAAGTGAACAAATAGTTCTGCATCCATATTATGGCCCCAGGGTATCTCTGTTCCAATGGAGAGTATCAACCGTGAATCTTGCCTCCTTAGTTCTTTTTCTAGATCACCTCCTCTAGGGTGGGCCCTCACATGTTTAATACCCCAGTAGTTGAATGTCATTAAGGATCGATTATGTACTTGGTCAAAATGACAGGCCATTGGGTAAATCTTATCGACATTTTTTATGGCTCTCATGTGTTGCAGAATTCTTAGTTTCAACTTATTTTTTGTGCTGCCAATATATAACTTTTCACAGCCACATTTTAAAACATAGATAACGTACTCTGTGTTACACGTAATCCTTTCCTTAATCAATACCTCATGGCCTTCAAATGTTCGGTAGCTCTTACAATTTAATCCATGTTTTCAAGCTGTGCAGGAAATACATTTCGAAAAGCCTTCCATGTTTCTTGTTAACCAGTTCCCCTGCCTTGCTGTTCTTGCTTATGTCCATAATGACTTGATGTTAGGATGTCTCCCACGGATCTGACTTTTTCAGATGTTACTTGTGGTCCATGCTCAAAAATCTCTCCAAGATGTTCATCATTCTTTAAAACGTGCCAATTTTTCATGAACATTTTCTTTATACTGGACTGGGCCATATTGTATTCCAAGAATAGTCTCTTCATTGTTTAACTATTCCCATCTTTGATATTGTTTGGATACAATGATTGTCCTCTCGTCTTTTCCTTGGCCTTTTTTCTGGCATTTTCCAGTACTCCAATTGGGTATCCCCGTTCCCTAAAGTTCCTGATCATCTTGAAGACCTCCTGTTCATACAACTCTTCTGTGGAGCAGATCTTCCTGGCTCTCAGCATCTGGCTGTAAGGGATGCTCCATTTGAGAGCATCTGGGTGGCCACTGTTTGCATGTAAAATGGAGTTAATTGCTGTTGGCTTTCTATGGATCCTTGTTGTTAATGTTAATGTTGTTAATGTTGTTAAATATGTTTATGGAGAGAGATGGATATATATATATATTCACTGAAAAAACCATAGGTTTCAGGGACGTTATAGTTAGAAATTAGCATTTAAAAAACCTTTGAAATTCACTGAAAAAAACATAGGTTTCAGGGACATTATAGTTAGTTGGACATTTCACTCGTACAAAACCAGTGAAATTCGTCCGGTATAGTTAGTTCAGCTAACTATAACTCGCGCCCCCGCAATGCACTGCTGATGACGTCACATATTACATCATTCATGACATGGTCAGTGACATCACTGATGACATCACTGATGACATCTCAAATGACATTACTGATGACATCATCCAGTCACTGTGTGTTTCTGTAAAGTTTAAATATGTTTTATATATATGCCAAGGTGTATTGAAGAATGAGTGGGTGTATAAGTGTCTGAATATATCATTTAGTAGGTGCATGACTGTCTGTATAAGTGAGTGATTAAACGTGTCTTAGTGAATGCATGGGTTAGTGACTAAACTGTGTAAATATCTGTATCAGTCTGTCAGTTGGTGTGTAAGCGGCTCCATGGGTTGGTGAGCAGCTACATGAGTGTCTATATGGGTTATTGATTGGTTGTCTGAGTATCTGTATGGGTGCCTGAGTGTCTGTGTGGGTGGGTGGGGGTGTATGACTCCCTGCATGGATGTGTGAGTGGGTGATTCACTGGGTGTATGGGTTCAAGAGTGCGTCTGTGAGGGGCTGTATGGGTGGGTGAGTGTGTGCATGACTGTGTTGGTGAGTGAATGGATGTCTCAGTGGTACATGTGTGGGTATCTACATATGTGAAAGGCAGTATATGTGAATGTTGGAGTATATAAATGACTATATGTGAGAGTGAGTGATTGTGAGAGTGGCTGAATGGATGAGTGTGTCCTTGTATCACTGATTGTATAAGAGAGTAACTATGTGTTAGTATATTTATGAATAAGTGAGGTGGTGTGTGTATAACTGTATAGGTGAGTAAATGGGAGTGTGATTGATTCTTTGCATGACTGACTAGGTGTGTGAGTAACTCTATGGGTGAGTGGCGGTGTGTGAGTGTCTCTATAGGTGTATAAGTGCATATGATAGTGCTGTATTGATGAGTGACTGCATGTATGAGTGACTGTATAGGTGAATAAGTGGATGTATGTGTAGACCTAGGAATCAGTGAGTGGGTATGTAGTAACTGGTATTGGTGTGTGTATGGTCTGAAAATGGTAGTCTGTATTTTAGAGTGGGTGTATCAAAAGTTATATTAGGTTGTGAGGAGGTGCATCTGATTATCACATGGATGATGCCATCAGTGATGTCATCAGTGATGTCATTTGAGATGTCATCAATGATGTCATCAGTGATGTCACTGACCATGTCATGAATGATGTAATATGTGACGTCATCAGGAGGGCATTGCGGGGGCGCTAGTTATAGTTAGCTGAACTAACTATAACAGCCGAATTTCACTGGTTTTGTACGAGTGAAATGTCCAACTAACTATAATGTCCCTGAAACCTATGTTTTTTTCAGTGAATTTCAAAGGTTTTTTAAATGCTAATTTCTAACTATAACGTCCCTGAAACCTATGGTTTTTTCAGTGAATTTCTAAGATTTTGTAAATGCTAATTACTAACTATAACGTCCCTGAAACCTATGGTTTTTTCAGTGAATTTCAAAGGTTTTGTAAATGCTAATTTCCAACTATAATGTCCCTGAAACCTGTGGTTTTTTTCAGTGAATTTCTAAGGTTTTTTAAATGCTAATTTCTAACTATGCCTACAGAGGTAGGACATGTGCAGAAAGAGGAAGAAAGGCGCAGAAAGAAGCAAGAGAAATGCAGAAAGAGGCAACAGAAGTCCAGAAAGATAAAGAAAGGTACAGAAAGAAGCAAAAGATATGCAGAAAGAACCAACAGAGGTGCAGAAAGAGGCCTTGTTGCAAAGTCATCCTGTGCCCCCAACTTTTTGCTGACGGGTACTGGTGGTAACTGACTCTGACTAACCAGGCCTAGAGCCAGTGCTATGCTAAAAGACACTTAGAATACAGTGAAAACACCTACATACACTAGGGTACACTATGGGTTGGGGTACCCCTGTGATTGGCATGACCTCCCCTGTAAGGCCCTAGTATATAATAGGGCAGGGGGATTAAAACTACCTCTAAGTCAGAGGTACAGAAACATGCTACTTTAACTAGTAGTCGCATTTGCAGAGTGGTAGAGGAAGGGTGAGGGCCTCCGACCAGCGCTCAAGAATTCTGCTGCGTAGGACTTACAGGAGGTACCAGGAGGGCTTCTTGGCCCCCAAAGTCCATCAGGAGTAAAGTGGACTTCATCCCCCATCCCGTAGTCTGCCAGGAAGCGTGTTTGCAGAGTGGTGGAGAAAGGGGGCATGGCCTCCGAAGACGTCTTAGCAATCCTACTGTGTGGACTTACTGGAGGTAACAAGAGGGTACTTGGCCCCCAAGGACATCCTTGGGGGCCAACTACCCCTCCTATTACCTCCAGTGAGTACCACACAGCAGGATTGCTAAGTTCTCATAACAGGCCACGCCCCCTTTGCCCATCACTCTGCAAATGTGCTCCCTGGCGCGCTCTTCGATGGGGATTGAAGTCCCCTTCACTGCTGGGGGTCCTTAGGGGCCAACTAGCTTACCTCTTACCTCCAGTAAACCCCATACAGTGGGATTGCTGAGAGGTGGACACAGGCCACGCCCCCTTTCTCCACCACTCTGCAAACACGCCTCCTAGCGCGCTCTTGGTTGGGGGATAAAGTCCCCTTTCCTCATGAGGGTCCCTGGGGGCCAACTAGCCCACTAGGTACCTCCAGTAAGCCCCACACAGCCGGATTGCTGAGAGTGGTCCGAGGCCATGCCCCCTTTTTACACCACTCTGCAAATGCGGCTTCTGGTGCACTGCTGCTCGGGGGATGAAGTCCACTTGTGTCCTGAGGTCCTCAAGACACAAGAGGACCTCATCGCCCCACCAGCAGTGTGCCAAGAGGTGCGTTTGCAGAGTGATGTAAAAAGGGGTGTGGCCTCAGACCACCTCTCTGCAATCCAGCTGTGTGGTGCTTACTGGAGGTACCTGGTGGGCTAGTTGGCCCCTAGGGACCCTCAGGAATAAAGGGGACTTCATCCCCCAACTTAGAGCATGCCAGGGGGCGCATTTGCAGAGTGGTGCAGGGAGGGGGCAGAGCCTCCGGCGAGATGCCGGCTTTTCTTTTTTTTTGCATTTTTAGAAGGGGGGCTGTGTGGCCCCCTTCTTTTTGTATTTTTTGGGCCCTGGGGACCCCATCCCCCAGGGCCTGAACCATTTTTTTTTTTTTTTTTTTACAAAAACGGGAAGGGGGCCGCGTGGCCCCCCTCCCATGGCCGATTTCGGCCCCAGGGACCCCATCCCCCGGGGCATAGCAGCATATTTATTACATTTTTTAAAATCATTTTTAAGGAGGGGGGCTGCGCGGCCCCCCTCCTGAGGCCATTCTTGGCCCCGGCGACCCCATCCCCCAGGGCCTTCCCTCCTTTGTATTTTTAAAAAAAAAAATTGCGGGAGGGGGCCACGTGGCCCCCTCCCCATGGCCACTTCTGGCCCCGGGGACCCCATCGCCCGGGGCTGGCCCTTAGCATTGGTGACCGTGGGGGGAGCCCCAATGCCCCCACGGTCCCAGCCTGCTCCCCACCTCCTGCGGGAGCCGGCATTGCTTTTGGGCAAGGGGAGCTGCTGACATGCAGCTCCCTTTGCCCAAAAGCAATTCTGCTTTGCTTGTTGGAAGCGAGAGCAGGTTTCTTGCTCTCGCTTCCAACAAGCAAAGCAGTGTTTGCAATGACAGGGCGGGAGCCGCACGGCTACCGCCCTGTCATTTCAAACAGCAATGTCCCGGGGGTGGGCACCCCGGGACATTGCAGGAGCCAGCCCTGGGGGGTGGTGGTCCCCAGGGCCATCGAGGGCTCCAGGAGGGGGGCCACGCAGCCCCCCTCCCTGCATTTAACATAGCCCCAGGGAGGTGGTGGTCCCTGGGGCTTGGGGGGGCCCGCAAGGGCCCCCCCTCTTTTAAGAAGAAAGCCCCGGGGAGGTGGTGGTATCGAGGCTTGGGGGGGCCCGCAAGGCCCCCCATTAATTAAAAAGCCCCGGGGAGGTGGTGGTCCCCAAGGCTTGGGGGGGCCCATGAGGCCCCCCCACCCCATTTTAATAAAGCCCTGGGGAGGTGGCGGTCCCCGGGGCTTGGGGGGCCCGTGAGGCCCCCTGATTAGAATAAAGCCCCTGGGAGATGTCGGTCCCCCGGGCTTGGGGGGGCCTGCGAGGCCCCCCGCACATAAATCAAGATTGCCCCGGGGAGGTGGCGGTCCCCGGGGCAGCATGGGGGGGCAGCAGCCCCCCACACATTTTTACAATGAAGCCCCAGGGAAGTGGCGGTCCCCGGGGCTGCGGGGGGGCCGTGTGCCCCCTGCGCATAAATAATGAAGCCCCGGGGAGGTGGCGGTCCCCGGGGCTGCGGGGGCCCCCATGGGCCCACGCTACATAAAACAGCATTGCCCCTGGGACCTCGCCCACTCGGGGGCTTTCAAAAACGAAGCACGGGAGCCCGCGCTTCGTTTTTTTTTCTTTTTTCTCGGCCGGATTCGCGCACCCAGTGCGAATTCAGCCAATTTTTTTTTTTTTTTATGCTTTTTTGGGCACTGGTGGTCCCTGTGGGACCCCCTGAGCAGGCCTAGGGGGTCAGGGTGTTTCTACCCTGCCCCCTTTTCTTGTTTTTTAACCTTTTTTCACTGTTTTCTCGTGACTCGGTTACCGAGTCACAAGATGGATGCCAACACATTCTGGTTTGGAGTGTTGGCAGCCAATCAGAATTGAGCTCGTGCTCGGGAGGGTTCGCGAACCCTCCTCGGTGCTCCGATATCGATATTTTTATTTTTTGAATTTCTCAGCAACTACTGAACGGATTTATACCATTTAAAACAAGCATTTGCAATGCAATAGGTCTCGCATTTGCAAGAGCTTGAGTTATTGACATTGTAAATGACAATGCCTTTTATTTATGTGTTTTGAAAATCTGCAAGCAGTGCGTAAACATAATTTTGTACTTATAGTGGTTGCTTACCAGAAGCGCCTCTTTTACTGACAGCTTTGCTTCTTGTAAGCAAGGACTATAAGTACAAAGTGCGTTTTACGCACCACTTACAGGTTTTCAAAACGTATAAATAAAAGGAATTGTCATTTATAATGCCAATAGCGCCAAACTTGCAATTACGAGACCTATTGCATTGCAAATGCTTTTTTTGTGAAGCACGCAACTCCAGTTGCATCAAAACGTACTCTTGGCTCCAAAAAATGGCAGAGGCAAAACCCCTCTTCAAGTAATACTCATTAGCATGTGGCTGATGAAGGAGCAACTTCAGGGGCCAGCTGAAAAACGTGAACTCCTGAGTGCTTACATAAAAAGAGTAGTTTCTTAAAAGCGAACAGTTGAAAGATACAAATCTGCCAATTAAGGAAAAATAATGTTAGGGAGGCTATGGTTTAGGGGGAAGGACAAACACGAGAAACTAAAACAAATTATCAAAGAAGTAAACAAATTAGTGATAATCCAACCAAAAGTAGGGAATGGGTAGGCTGTAAATTCATAGGTCACTGTCAACTATACAGCTTTCACTATCTAGTATGCACGACATAAAAAATAAGAAAACAGTATCATTGAAGTGGTGAAAGCATCCCCATCTGCACCAAGGGTGAATTGTAACTGATCAATTTTTAAAATATTAAAAAGGAAAGTACACATTTTGGCCTATTATATAACTTGCTTTACTAATGCCATACGAACTTATACTTTTATTATGGATTTTAGAAACATGGACCAATGAAGTAGAAATCCTCATTCAGAGAAGCTGCAATATTGAAAATCCATTTTCTAGTTGAAGTGACCAACAATTGCCTATTGTGCGCACACGAACACATTCTGAAATTAACTGGCACGACCACCACAATCACAAATTACGAAAATAATACAAGCAGAAAAAGCTTCATACCTGCTAATTCACTGACTGCATAGGGTTGTCTGTTGTTCATCCGCAAGTTAGTGTGACCAAAGTTCACAATATATGTGCGATTAGGAGCCTTAAACACAGTAGGCAAAGTGGCATTTCTTCTCGATACCTTACCCTTTTAAAAGTTCACAAATATCAAGGGACGGGCGCAGGCCTGAAGAATAACGAATTGCAGCATTCATCGAGCTCAATGTATTACGGATCCACACAAACACTTTACAAATTCTTGATATTCAGTTTGAATATAAAATAGCCATTTATTAGCATATTATTGGTTTCAGAGATGGAGTTACGTTTTGCCATTTCAAACATGCAGATTACAGTGTAATGGCAAGGAGTGAATGTAAAGGCAAGGATAGAACGGGCTGCGGATCTCATATAACACTAACAATGGCATAAACAAAAGATTAAATAACAACCAATGCTTGCACTTACTCTAATCGGGTTCCAAGAGCGGAGCATGCTGGGAGATGAGAGCTACTGGTTCTGCCATAGACAGAAGCAAAGGACTAAAACAAAACGATTTTATGTGGCAGCCATCTTGGACTTATGAGCTTCTTAAGGAGAATAATATGTTTATTTTTAAACGAATAAAGTGCAATCAATAAGGAAACAAGTATAGATATCAAAGAAAGCAGCTAGGCTGGAATTACATACGTTTATGAAATGGTTGTAAAGTTGACAGGAAATTAGATGTCTGGCTAATGTTGCAGTTAGCCACGCGGAACATCGCAGCTCTCAACGTCCGAAATTGGATACTGCAGCAGCATTAACCTCCGAAACTGGATACTGCAGCAGCATTGTTTGGTGGTGATTATATGTCAAAGGAAAGAGAGCAGTGAGTGGAAAACTGTAATAAAACAAGGAGGATGTGAGGTGGGGGTGGAGGGGGGTGGCAGGGCAGGGAAGAGCGGCAGCAACTGCAGGAAACTTTAATAATTTAAAAAAGTCAGTCGCTGAATGCGTATGGCAACGAAGACACGAGCAAGGCTTGATGTTTATAGTTATGTTAAAAAGACTAATAATTTTTAAAAAAAAGACAGTCGCTGAATGCGTATGGCAACGAAGACACGAGCAGGGCTTGATGTTTATAGTTATGTTAAAAAGATGGTAAACAAGCGCGCGCCTCGCGCTGCAAGTTTAAAAAAAAAAAAAAGGAGGCACGTCTGGCGAGTGGTGTGCGCGCACCATGACGAGAGAGGAAAGCCAGATGGCGCCTCTGCTCGTAATTGTGCGCGTAACCGCACGCTCTAGGCCACACAAAAAGCTGTGGTCGGCTTTTTAAAGCCCACTCTCTAAATGTCTCGCCAGCGCAGCGCATGCGCTGGCTCAGGCGAGACCTAAAAAAGGGTGCTTCGTGAACCAAGAGCTACCTTTTTGCCAAATTTGGTGTAATTCCGTTCAGCAGTTCGGGCTGTAGCCGTCTCTAAAGTTTCCTATGGAAATTAACATGGCGAAAACGCGTTTTGGGACCCCCCTTTTTTCTCAGCCCCCTCTTGACGAATCACCCCGAAACTTTCAAGACAGGACCTGACCTGAGTGAACCTTTTTTTGGGGAAATTTCACGAAGATTCGTCAAACGGCGCCAAAGATATTGGCAAATCAAAAAACACTTTTCCTATGGAAACTAGGTCCTAACTATAACTACCTACTGGCGACCGCCAGTAGGTTATATATATATACCGTGATCAAGTTCTCAGCAGAGAACGAAACGCGTCGGTGTAGCCTTGACATCTGATGAATTGAAAAATAAAAGAACGTGAATTACTAAACCTGGGAGTGCGACCCTGTTTTTCCCCCGAGCAGAGGGATGTGGATGGAATATATATATATATATTATCTACTGGCGGTCGCCAGTAGATAGTTATAGTTAGGACCTATTTTCCATAGGAAATCCGCGACATTCTATTTGAAATAACTCTTGCGTCGGTTGACGAATCTTCACGATTTTTCAAACTTTATGGCCCGCTCCGGTCCGCTCCTACCCTGAAAGTCTCAGGGTGATTCATCAAGCGGGGCCGAGAAAAGGGGGTCCCAAAACGTGTTTTCCCCATTCATTTTCCCATAGGAAACTTTAGACACGGCTACAGCCCGAACTGCTGAACGGAATTACACCAAATTTGGCAAAGAGGTAGTTCTTGGTTCAGAAAGAACCCTTTTGTTAAATGGTGTAAATCCGTTCAGTAGTTGCTGAGAAAATCAAAAGTAAAAGTACATATATATCTATGGCCGCGTAGGATTCGCGCACCCTCCCGATCACGAGCTGCATGCTAATTGGCTGTCAACACTCCAAAACAGGAAGTGTTGGCAGCCATTTTGTCCTCGGTAGAACCGAGGGACAGAAACAAGTGCGCAAAGCGCAAAAAGGGAGCAGGGTAGAAACACCCTGACCCCTAGGTCTGCTCAGGGGTCCCACAAGGACCCCTGGCCCAAAAATTTTCTTTTTTTTTTAAATCGGCAGGATGCGCCCATGGTGCGCGGATCCTGCCGAAAAAAATTGAGCGCTGGTCTCCGCGCTCGATGTAAATTTGCCCCGGGTGGCCCAAGTCCCGGGGGCATGCGGGGGAGGGGGTGTGTAAATTGTTTATATGGGGGCCTCTAAGGCCCCCAAGCCCCGGGACTGCCACCCCCGGGGCTTAATTAAAAATGGTGCGGGAGGGCTCTCCTGCCCTCCCGCAGCCCCGGGGACCGCCACCCCCGGGGCTTCTTTTAAATTTAAAATAATGTGTGGGGGCTCCAGCCCCCACATGCCCCGGGACCACCACCTCCCGGGGCACATAGAAAATAAATGTGGGGTCCGTTACGGACCCCGAGCCCAGGGACCACCACCTCCCGGGGCTGTGCAATTCAAGGAGGGGGCCGCGCGGCCCCTCCTGGAGCCCTTGATGGCCCTGGGGACCGCCACCCCCAGGGCCGGCTCCTGCAGTGTCCCGGGGTGCCTACCCCCGGACACTGTAGTTTGCAATGACAGGACGGAGCCTCGCGGCTCCCGTCCTGTCATTACAAACTGCTTTGGATATTGGAAGCGAGAGCAGAGAACCTGCTCTCGCCTAATATCCAAAGACAATTGCTTTCCACATGGGGAGCAGCATGTTAGCTGCTCCCCATGTGGAAAGCAATGCCGGCTCGCGCAGGAGGCGGGGAGCCGGCTGGGACTGTGGGGGATTGGGGCCCCCACAGTCCCCAACCAGAGGCCAGGCCCCGGGGATGGGGTCCCGGGGCCATAGTGGCCAGGGAGGGGGCCACGCAGCCCCCTCCCCAAATTAGTAAAAAATTTAAAAAAAATAAAAGTGCAAGGCCGGCTTCGGGGATGGGGTCCCGGGGCCTTAAATGGCCTGAGGGGGCCACGCAGCCCCCTCCAAATAAAAAAATTGAGGGCATGCCCCGGGGATGGGGTCCCCGGGGCCAATACAGGCCCAGGGAAGGGGGCCACGCGGCCCCCTTCCCGTTTTTTTTTCATTTAAAAAAATAAATAAATGCTCAGGCCCCGGGGATGGGGTCCCCGGGGCCAAAGTGGGCAAGGGAAGGGGGCCACGCAGCCCCCTCCCTTTAAAATTTTTTTAAAAAACAACCGGCATCGTGCCGGAGGCCCCGCCCCTCCCTGCAGTACTCTGCAAACGCACCCCTGGCGCGTTTTAAGAAGGAAGTAATTCCCCTTGAATACTGGGGGTCCCTGGGGCCAACTAGCCCACCAGGAACCTCCAGTATGCGCCAGGGGCTGCGTAGCAGAGAGGTGTACAGAGGCCACGCCCTTTTTACACCTCTCTGCAACGCAGCTCTGTGGCGCTTTTAGAAGTATATGGTGGCCTAGTTGGACTCCAGGGACCCTCAGGATTCAAGGGAACTTAATCCCCCAACTTAAAACGCGCCACGGGCGCGTTTGCACAGTGGTGAAGGGAGGGCGGGGCTTCAGGTGACATGTGTGCAAACAGGCCCCGTGGCGCGTTTTAAGATGGGAATTAAATCCCCTTCAATCCTGAGGGTCCCTGAGGCCAACTAGCCCAACAGGTACATCCAGAAAGCGCCACAGAGCTGCGTTGCAGAGAGGTGTAAAAGGGTGTAGCCTCTCTACACGTCTCTGCAACGCAGCCCCTGGCGCATACTGGAGGTTCCTGGTGGGCTAGTTGGCCCCTAGGGACCCTCATGATGCAAGGGGACTTAATCCCCCAACTTAAAACGCGCCACGGGCGCGTTTGCACAGATGTCACCTCAGGCCCCGCCCCTCCCTTCACCATTGTGCAAATATTCCTCTAAAATCTGCCGAACTACGAATTCCGATTTACTCACCTGTTATCAGGAGAGACCTCAGTGCTGCATCTTTCAGCCCAGTACTAATCCTGAAAAGTAATTTTAACCGTACTTACCAGTAACTTGAATTTCCTTCCATAGGATATCATTGCCTGCTTTTGCTGAAAAAGTTTCTAAGTGTTGATTTTTGAAACATACAAATATTCCTCTAAAATCAGCCGAAATACGAATTCCGATTTACTCACCTGTTATAAGGAGAGACCTCAGTGCTGTATCTTTCAGCCCAGTACTGGTCCTGAAAAGTAATTTTAACCGTACTTACCAGTAACTTGAATTTCCTTCCATAGGCTAACATTGACTGGTTTCACTAGGAAATTCTTCTAAGTGTGGAGTTTTGGAACTTTAAAATATTCCTCTAAAATCAGCCGAAATACCAATTCCGATTTACTCACCTGTTATCAGGAGAGACCTCAGTGCTGCATCTTTCAGCCCAGTACTGATCCTGAAAAGTAATTTTAACCGTACTTACCAGTAACTTGAATTTCCTTCCATAGGATATCATTGCCTGCTTTTTGCTGAAAAAGTTTCTAAGTGTCAATTTTTGAAACATACAAATATTCCTCTAAAATCAGCCGAAATCCGAATTCTGATTTACTCACCTGTTATCAGGAGAGACCTCAGTGCTGCATCTTTCAGCCCAGTACTGGTCCTGAAAAGTAATTTTAACCGTACTTACCGGTAACTTGAATTTCCTTCATAGGCTAACATTGACTGGTTTCACTTGGAAATTCTTCTAAGTGTGGAGTTTTGGAACTTTATAATATTCCTCTAAAATCAACCAAAGTACGAATTCCAATTTACTCACCTGTTATCAGGAGAGAACCCAGTGCTGCATCTTTTAGCCCAGCACTGACCCTGAAAAGTAATTTTAACCGTACTTACCAGTAACTTATATTTTCTTCCATAGGAATCCATTGTCTGGTTTTCAGCAGAAAAGTTTCAAAGTGTCGATTTTCACAAACTACAAATATTCCTTAAAAATCGCCTGTATGACTTAAACGCATTCTTTCAACTGTTTACAGGAGATGCACCAGTGCTGGATCCAGGATCCAACACTGAGTAAGAAAAAGTAACGATAACAGTTTTTACCTGCTAAGTGAATTTCCTTCCATAGGATAACATTGGTGATTCTATGTGAAAAAGTTTCTAAGTGTCAACTTTTAAAATACAATAATATTCCTTAAAAATCACTACTGTAACCAAAACGCTTTTACTCAACTGTTTACAGGAGATGTCCCAGGACTGAATCTAGGATCCAGTTCTGTGGTTAGAAAAGTAATCCATAAAGTAACTAACTGCATTTAACTAGAAATTCACATTGAGCTGAATGTTGCATGGTGTTTGAAAATGTGTTGCCCATTGCAACAACTGTAACTACTGTACTTAAAAGTCTATTGCCTATGTGCAAAGTATTTAAACTAAAGTAATTCATTCTCAGAAAGTATTTTTGTAATGTAATGTATAATGTAATTACAATGTAATTTAAAAAATAAAATATGTAAAAAAAAATTGTTTCTAAAAATGTAGTAAATCAGTATGACAAAAATTAATATAACAATTAATAGATTTAAAAATTGTCATTTACAAAACCTTTGAAATTCACTGAAAAAACCGTAGGTTTCAGACATGTTATAGTTAGGAATTAGCATTTAAAAACCTTTGAAATTCACTGAAAAAACCATAGGTTTCAGATATGTTATAGTTAGAAATTAGCATTTAAAAACCTTTGAAATTCACTGAAAAAACCATAGGTTTTAGGGACAGTTATAGTTACTTGGACATTGCACTCGTACAAAACCCGTGAAATTTCCCCGTTATAGTTAGTTCAGCTAACTATAACTCGCGCCCCGCAATGCACTGCTGATGACGTCACATATTACATCACTCATGACATGGTCAGTGACATCACTGATGACATCACTGATGACATCTCAAATGACATCACTGATGACATCATCCACGTGATAATCTGATGCACCTCCTCACACCCTAATATAACCTTTGATACACCCACTCTAAATTACAGACTGCCATTCGCAAAACCATAGACACTCCAACACCAATAACTACATACCCACTCACTGATTCATAGGTCTACGCACACATCCACTCACTCACCCGTACAGTCACTCATACTTACGGTCACTCAGTACAGGACTATCATATGCACTCATACTCCTATATAGACACTCAAACACCGCCACTCATCCATAGAGGTACTCACACACCTAGTCAGTCATGCAAATAATTAAACACACTGCCATTTACTCACCTATACAGTTATACACACACCAGCTCACTTACTCATACAAATACTAGCACATTCTTACGCTCTTATACAATCACTGATACAAGCACACACTCATCCATACAGCCACTATCACAATCACTCACTCTCGCTTATAGCTATTTATATACTCCAACACACATATATACTGCCTTTCACATATGTAGTTACTCACACATGTACCACTGGGACATACATTCACTCACTAACACACTCTTACACACACTTACCCACCCATACAGTCTATCACAGATGCACTCTTGAAACCATCCACCCAGTGAATCACCCACTCACACATCTATGCACAGAGTCGCACACACCCTCCCACACAAACACTCAGGCACCCATACAGATACTCAGACAACCATTCAATAACTCATATAGACACTCATGTAGCTATTCACAAACACATGCAGCCACTTACACAGCAACAGACAAACGGATACAGACATTCACCCAGTTTAGTCACTAACCCATGCATTCAGTAAGATACGTTAAATCACTCACTTATAGAGTCAGTCACGCACCTACTAAATCATCCATACTAACACTTACACACCCACTCATTCTTCAATACGTCTTTTCCTATATATATTAAAAATATTTAAACTTTACAGAAACACACAGTCACTGGATGATGTCATCAGTGATGTAATTTGAGATGTCATCAGTGATGTCATCAGTGATGTCACTGACCATGTGATGAGTGATGTAATATGTGACGTCATCAGCAGTGCATTGTGGGCGCGAGTTATAGTTAGCTGAACTAACTATAACGGGGGAATTTCACGGGTTTTGTACGAGTGCAATGTCCAAGTAACTATAACTGTCCCTAAAACCTATGGTTTTTCCAGTGAATATATATATATATATATATATATATATATATGTAGTGTTTTAATTTTTTTCTTTATATTATTATTTTTAAAATGTGTACAATTATTACAATATTAATAAATGGTAAATAAATTGGCTTTATTTTTAGGTTTAGTGTACAGTATAAGTAAATACATTTTATTTTAATATTTTATTTAAATATTTTATTCAGGTTAAATATTTTAGTTGGTTGTATATATGTTTGTTAATTTTTAATTTATGTCACTGCTAATAGTGAAAATTAAATATTTAAAAAACTATTTGTTTATTGGTCACCAGTAGGTAGTTATAATTGGGACCTAGTTTCCATAGGAAAAGCATTTTTTGACTTGCCTATAACTTTGGGGTCGTTTGACCAATCTGCATGAAATTTTCAAAAGAAAGTGTCAAAGTAGGTTCTGTGTGTCATGGAAAGTTTGAGGGTGATCCTTGCAGTGGGGACCAAGAAATAGGGGTGCAAAATAAGGGTGAGTTTGTAATGTTAATTCCCATAGGAACACGTTGCCCAACCTACAGCCCAAACCACTGTACGGTATTACACCAATTTTGGCAGAAAGGTAGATGTTGTTAAGCAAATTGTGCTTTTTGTTATTTGGTGCAAATCCATTCTGTAGTTTTTGAGAAATGAAAACCGAACAATATAGTGATATCTCTGGTCGCAAATATTTTGTGGCGGTTTCGTGGTGGTGGCGGATATTTCGCAATGATTTCGTGGTAAATTGTGAATGCCTGCAGCAGCAGGAATGCTCTGATTGGCTGGACGCAACCTGAACAGAGAGTTGCTGCCACCATTTTATGGATCGGGAATGGTTCCCGGGGCTGAAAATTTCTATGAAAGCTAACATAAGGGGTCAGGTTGGATGAACTCTGACCCTATGTTTGAGAAATGGTGGTGTTAGTGACTCAAGTTATGTGTCCAAAATTGATTTTTTTGATCGCATGCGATATTTGCGATGACGCCGCGACCACCAGTGCGGCCCCTCCATGTACCGTCGCTGGGACATCGCAGCGTCTTCACGAACATTGGTGGAAATATAAACATATATATATTTGTACACACTTGCCTGTCACTGACACAGACTCATTTTCTCACTCTCAAACTCACTCAGACACTTATTCACCCATTCACATACCCACTCACACAGTTATACATCCAGTCAGATACTTATGCACCCACTCACATACCCATTCAGATACTCATGCATCCACTTAGGAGAGTGATGCACCCATGTACAGACCCACTCAGAGTCTCACACACCTACTTAGAGACCCACTCATAGACTCATGCACACAGTCTCATACCCACTTAGAGACTCTCACACCCACTGACAGACCCACCTGGGCACCCATGCACCCACTTACAGATCCACTCAGATACTCATGCACGCCCTTACAGACTCACTTGGAGAGTCACACACCCATGTACAGACCTGCTCAGAGACACACACACCCACTTACAGACCCACTCACACACTCACGTATGTACTCACAGACCCACTCACACACCCACTGACAGACCCACTGAGACACTCATACACCCAGTCATAGGTCCACTGAGACACTCATACACCCACTCACACCCTCATACACTCACTCACACACTCAGTCACAGACCCTCTTAGAGACGTCTACACTTAGTCACTCACTCATACATTCAGGGACTCACACACCCACTCACATACTCACTCAGATATACATGCACCCACTCACAGACCCACCCAGACACTCACCCTCCCAGTCACAGACCCACTCAGACATTCATGCATGCACCCATTCACTCACCCACTCAGAGACTTATGCTCTCACTCACAGACCCATTGAGACACTCATACACCCACTCATAGATCCACTCAGACACTCATACGCCCACTAACAGACCCACTCAGACACTCACAGACCCATACAGTCACTCAGACACCCACTCACAGACCCACTTGGAGAATTATGCACCAAGCCACTCATGCACTCAGATACTGACACACCCACTCAGTCCCACTCAGAGACCCATGCACCCATTCACAGAACCACTCAGACACTCATGCTCCCAGTCATTGACCCACTGAGAGACTCATGCACTCACTCACAGACCCACTCAGACAGTCATGCACCCACTCACTCACCCTCTCAGACACCCACTTAGACACTCATGTATCAACTCACAGATCTAGTCAGACAGTCATATATTTACTTTCAAATGCACAAAGGCACTCATGCGCCTACTCACAGATGGACTGAGAGACTCATGCAACCAATCACAGACCCATTGAAACACTGATGCACCCACTCATAGATGCACTGAGACAGTTACGCAGTTCGTTACAGAACCATTGATAGACTGATGCACCATGTCACAGATCCACTCAAACACTTATACAGTGAATAAGAGACCTACTGATACAGTGATGTATGCAGTCACAGATTCCACGGAAAGAGTTATACACTGTGTTATAGAGATATTAAGGAAGTTATACATGCTATTATAGAATCATTTAGATAGTAATGTGTTTAGTGTGTTGGTTATCATCAATTTTACAGTTATAAGTTTTGAATGTGGTGGTGGCTCAAATCCACTTAAAAAACACTAAGGTTACAGGGACATTAAGGTAAGGAATTAGCATTTAAAAAACCTTAGAAAGTCACTGAAAAAAACAAAGGTTACAGGGATGTTATAGTTAGGAAATAGAGTTAAAAAAACCTTAGAAATTCACTGAAAAAACAGAGGTTACAGGAACGTTATAGTTAGGCTGACATTTCACTCGTACAAACCAGAGAAATTCAGCAGTTATAGTTACATGAGCTAACTATAACTCAAACCCTGTAATGCACTGCTTATGACCTCAAATATTACATCTCTCATGACATGGTCAGTGACATCACTCATGACATCACTGAAAACATTATTTTAATGAAAACTGGGGTGGTGCTAGCACCAGAGCCTTGGACTGGAAGGCGATGAAAGTAGTGCTTCTTGGAATATGTTTAAAAATGACATATGGGTGCGGCAACAGCTTGGAAGAGATATCCGGAAGAACGAGGGTGAATTGGCTGTCATTGAGAGGGAAATGCATCTACACCCAGACAGACTAGAAGCCTGGAGGGAGGGCCGCAAGGTGGTACTTGATGATTGGCGCTGCCTAGAGAAACATAACTATACGGCATATCATCAGTGGCTCCATGCGGATGGAGAAAAGACTGGGGTGATGCTTGTCAAACTGACTAGACAAGAAAAACAACAGGGTCCCATACTGTCTATCCGAACAGTTCAAGGGTCTCTGATGTGTACTCAATGAGCTATTAACCAGGTATTTCAGCTTCACCTGAATATGTCTTATGCGAGACAGGGAGAGGGCTCAGAAACTCACCTGAGGGGTTACTTAGCAGAAATACCACTCCCATCTTTAGATCCTGCTGACATCGCTCAACTAGATAGGCCCATCACACGTGAAGAGATCCTCGTGGCAATCAGAAATATGAAACCAGGGGGGCGCTAGAGGGCGCACGGCAAGATGGCCGCACCCTAGTGTAGCTCTGCCCGGCTGAGCTGATATCCGACAAGAATCCGCCACCAGACCGCTGCATCTGCACCCCTACTTGGTGTGGGCTGTGGTTGGTTGCCTTACTGCCTGCATTGGGTGTGAAGAAGGGTGCATTGGACCGCTACAGCGAGAGTTTTCCTGCCGGATCTGCACTGGCGAGCGCGCACAAGATGGCGGCCGCCGTCCTGCCCTGAGGAATTTCTCGCCCGCCGGAGCCTGTTCGTGTGACCTGTGCTGTGGCAGGGAGAGCTGTGGGCCGCATACAGACGAGGAATCCCGGACAGCTGCGTCATCTCCAGAGCTGGAGCGCTTTCTGCTGTGGAGAATACCGTGAGTGCACAGGGCGCTGGCTGCGAGAGTGCGGAGCCCGGGACTGGACGCGGAGTGGTGCTTCGGCCCGTCTGGACGTTCTGGGCCCCGGGCTGTACAGACGGAGGCCGGCTGCTGTTTGGGACGCTCCTGGTGCCGGCGGTGGTGAGTGGGGTGCAGCCCTGTCTGGGCCTACGGCTGCGGCGGCGGGTTTGGGCCCTGGGCGGGGGTTGCGCTCTGCGAGCTGAGGCGGGCGCTGGAGGGGTACGTGCAGGCAGCAGTGGCGGTTGCTGCCGGACACAGCGAGGGGGATCGTTCGCTGTATAGCCTTCGGCTGCAGGCTGCATTGATTTGGCTGGTGCTGGGGCCTGGATCCTTTTCTGCCTGTGCAATGGACTAATGTGCTGGTAACGCTGTATGCAAGGACTGGCCAACAATACTGTGAATCTGCGACTGGGTGCCCTATCGACGTCTGATAAGGCCTTTCTGCATGGCATTTTGAGGCGGCTGGCACTGAGACTGTGGTACTGCGCCTTTCCTAACG
Source organism: Calotriton arnoldi (assembly GCA_963921515.1). Lineage (NCBI taxonomy): Eukaryota > Metazoa > Chordata > Amphibia > Caudata > Salamandridae > Calotriton > Calotriton arnoldi. The sequence goes on from CAWUFW010002898.1 coordinate 1,152,452, forward strand.
ACGCACTGGGTTGCAGTTTGGGCCTGTCGCTCCTGGCTTGCGCACTGAGAAGCTGTGTCCCTGTGGCTGGGGCCTATGCCACCAGCGTGACTTTGAGCATACCGGTCCTGCGCTGGTTTTCCCCCTTTTTAGGCAGCACAAGCGTGAGAGGTCCATTGGGGCTCTGTGGCCTGAGGAATCAGTTGCTGGGGTCTCTCCTTCCATTTGCCTTACACTTAATACCGTGCCGCATTGGGCGCATATTGCAGGGCCGCTGGTACCTTGGTCACTACTAGGATCAGTTGCGCACTCCCTAAGGGCGGACATGGGGAGAACTGACAAATCCCAGCCTCGCCTCACGTTTGAGGCACGGAAGACTACGAAAACATCTCAGAAGTCGGCCTCGGACTTAGAGGCGGATGCCCATGGTGATGTCCCCCCTACACTCGAGACCATGCTGTTGGCAATGCAGCGCAGCCTTCAATCCATCGAGGGCACAATGGCGGCAGTGAACCACCACCTAGATCACATGTCGGCGCAGCTGGAAAAACAAAACACCCGCATGGGAGAGGTTGAACAGCGGGTTTCTGCGACGGAAGATGGTCTCAGTGAGGTTGCTGGGAAAACACTCAACATGGAGAAGGTCCTGGCCCTCATCCAGGCAAAGAACGAGGATTTAGAAGCGCGGTCCCGGCGCAATAACATCAGAATCACGGGGCTGCCGGAATCAACCAATGTGGGAAAGATGGAGACCTTCATCGAAAACTTAATCAAGGACATTTTTGGCACCGAGCAGCTGTCCAGTATTTTTATTATTGAGCGTGCTCACCGCTCACTAGCGGCGAGACCTGTTCCGGGAGCCCCTCCTCGTCCAATCATAGCGAGACTGCTAAACTACCGGGACCGTGGCGCTATTTTGCGGATGGCTAGGGACAAAGGCAACATTGAACATCAAGGGAACGCACTTGCCTTTTTCCCTGACTTTACAGTGGCTGTGCAGGCAGCCATAAGAGAATTTGGTGCTGTGAAAAAAAATTTACAAACTGAGGAGGTCCCTTATGTGATGTTGTATTCCGCTAGGCTGCGGATAGGCCCGATGGCGACTCTAAAAAAAATTCGAATCCCAAGGCAGCCCTAGAGCACGCTAAGCAGTTAAAGCGTAGACGGCGAGAGTCCAGCGCGGCACGAGACGATGTGGAGCAGTAGGTGGGCGGGACAGCTCTCTGTTGAATTGACATTTCCTCCTATTCTTCATGGTTGTTCAATGCACTTATTATTGTCATGTTCATTATATGCTCCATTGTAGGTTGTGCATAATGTGTTCCCTATTGACAGTAGACTCACTTTCAGGATCTACGCTGGGGTGGTTTGGGGCAGCAAAGTTGGCACAGTTCATAGACCTGCTCGGCCACCTCCTACTAGTTGGGAGGCTAGTAGCGCTCTGACGCCCCCCTGAATGGGTGCACCCCACATACTAGTTTCTCTTTTATGTTTTTGTTGGGGTCTGGTTACACTACCAAGGGATGGCTTTGGCGAGTTGGGGATGCTAAAGTGGGTGGGGGGTGGAGGGACTGCGGTTGGGGGGGCGGGCCAGCATTATCTTTTCCTTGGACATCTGAATCTGTGTTACAATATGGCATGGTAGACATGAGCGGTGGGCTCTATTGTATTGGTCTTACCTCACCATGGTATAGGCTGAATGAGTGGTAGAGTGAAGTTCCTGACCTGGAATGTACGGGGTCTTAACACCCCCAAGAAAATCCAATCTGTACTAGCGTATTTGGACAGGGTGGATGTGCAAATAGCTTTCCTTCAAGAGACGCACCTCACTAAGGAATCGGAACGGCATGTGGGTGCACGCTGGGCAGGTGTAAGAATTGCGTCCTCTTACTCTACATATTACCGGGTGGTGATGATCCTGGTTAAGAAGGGGGTTCTATTTACTGTAATTCGTGCTGACACGGACGAACATGGGCGAGTAGCGATGGTTCATGGTCAATTGGGTGGTGTGAGTGTATTACTTGTCAATGTCTACGGGCCGAATATTGACGACCCGTCCTTTTTTGCGGATGTATGGCACCGTGTCTCGGGGTTTCCTCCGGTTGAGATACTTTGGGGTGGTGATTTCAATGTTTGTCTGGATGTGGCCCTGGACCGAGTGAGCAGTGGGACAGTGCGGCCTAGGCAGGCGTCTGAGGCGCTGCTGGGGATTTTGGATGCGGGGAATTTGCATGACGTTTGGCGTATCCAACACCCTGGCGCGAAGGAAAGTAGTTTCATATCCTCTGTGCTTGGGACATGGTCCCGACTTGATTTCTGGCTTGCTACTGAGGTTGTTTGCACTTGGACAGTGAAGGTTAGCCACATGGCTAGAACACTCTCAGATCACTCTCCCGTGGTTCTTGAGCTACAGGTACCTACATGTGAAAGGCCACCCTTTCAATGGCGTCTGCAGCAGGCCTCACTAGTCGACCCTGTTTTTAAACAGACCATTGGTGAGGCAATTAGAATTGTTTTTAGGGAGAATGAGGGCTCCGTTGAGAGTGCTGGAGTGCTGTGGGAAGCATTTAAGGTGACCATTAGGGGTACTTGCATAGGCGCACAGGCGAGCGTGTTGCGTGACCTCAGGCGTAGAATACAGAAATTAGCAGCTGACATCTCTACACTGGAGCGTGAGTATGAGACAAATCCCTCTCCGGCTGCCATACGGGACCTTGTTACAGAGCACAATGATACAGTTGACCAAGAGTTACTACACAAATCCAGACGTAGCACAGCTCGTTACTATGGGGAGGATGGACGCCCAGGCCGTTCTCTGGCTCAAAAGTTAGCTGCACCGCGCAGTCAGGAATGCATCACTGAATTATTGGACGAGGATGGGGTTGCACATTACACTACTCCCGAGATTAGCGAGATTGTCCTCAACTTTTATACCACACTCTATGCGACCAGGGATACAGTGCCGGCTGCGGATATACATTCCTATCTTGACGATGTTGCACTGGGGTGGCTTTCCCGGGAGCACCAGGGAATATATTACTCAACCATTTGATGTCGAGGATGTTAAGCTAGCCATAATGTCACTTCCTACGTGCAAGGCTGCGGGGCTGGATGGGCTCCCCAGCGAGTTTAATAAGGCTTATGTAGACGACCTGGCCCCTAGGCTCCTGGATGTATATGCGGAGGCATACGAGGAGGGGAGACTCCCACCCACCCTCAAAGAAGCCCTTTTGGTGACACTCTTGAAGCCCGATAAGGCTGCTAATCGGTGTGATTCCTATAGGCCTCTTTCAATTATTAATATAGATGCCAAAATCTTGGCCAAGATGATAGCCCAAAGGCTTCAACCGCTTGTTCCCCTTTTGGTCCTTCCAGACCAGTCGGGGTTTGTGACTGCCAGATCTACCACACATAATTTGCGTACGGTGTTCTCTACTCTGCACTACTTTGACCCAGATTTCCAGGCCGTGGCAGTGCTACTTGACGCAGCAAAGGCCTTCGATTCCCTTCAGTGGGACTATATGTTCACTGTTCTCACCAGGATGGGCCTTCCTCAGTTCTTCCTACAATGGATTAAGGTGCTGTACACGGAGTCTCTGACTTGGGTGCGTGTCAATGGGTGGGTGTCATCGGCTTTTCCCATAGAAAGGGGCACGCGTCAGGGGTGCCCCTTGTCGCCAATGCTTTTCGCGTTGGCGCTGGAGCCGTTGGCCTGTAAACTGCGTCAGCGGCACGCAGCGGCTGCACTGCGTTTTCGGCAACGACCACTGGTGGTCTCATTATATGCTGATGATATGCTGCTTTATGTTCGTGAGCCTGCCACCTTTCTACCGGAACTTCTCCGGGAGTATGTCAAGTTTGAGAGGTATTCTGGCTTAGGGATTAATTGGGCGAAGTCGCTGGTGTTTCCGCTCACGGCTGGCACGCAGGAGGTGGCGCTTGACTTCCCGCTGACGTGGACTCGGGATCCGGTGAAGTACTTGGGGATATGGTTACACAGGGACCCGGATAAGGTTATCTCTGAGAACTATGGCCGAGCTATCACCCGGATTACTGAGCAGGCGGAGCGGTAGGCTCGCCTGCCTCTTTCGCTCGCGGATCGACTCGCTGTGATAAAAATGGCTATCTTGCCCAAGCTGCTTTATCTCTTTGTAAATATCCCTATTAGGCTGAATATAGCGCTGTTCCAGACGCTTCAGTCGACATTGCTCACATTCGTATGGGGTGGCAAGAAACCCAGATGCAGTTGGGATACTTTGGTGCAACCATTTGATCGAGGCGGATTCGAGGCTCCTGACTTGCGGTTATACTACCTGTGCGCGCAGGCGCAGTTTGCGCATTATTGGCACTTTCCACAGCGGTTTCTGCCCCATACTGCGATTGAGTCCGATGCTGTTCTCCCACTGCCACTACAGGCGGCAACCCTTTCAGGGGGGGTGGGTGGCCCCAGGTCTGAGATCAACCCTGTTCTATGCACTGCATGGGCCTGGAGGGCTCTAGCCAAACGATCGCAGCTTTCCTATCTGTATGCCCCGTCGCTGCCGCTGGCCGCGCGCCCTGACATTTCGGCGGCACGGGAGAAGCCCGCGCTGTGGGAGCTAGCGGCAGTTGGTATTACTAAGATGGGGGACCTGTATGAGCAGGGTCGGTTTCGGTCGCTACGGGATGTACAGGGTGGTCAGAACCGAGGTTTTATGTTGGGGTTTATATATGTCAGAGTACGGCAAGCAGACAGAACTATCTACCCGAATTATCCGATGGAACCTAACACTCTGCGGGCACTGCAGGCGGTGCTGGCAGGAGCAGAGAGGAAGGGCCTGATCACCAGGCTATATAATGCATCACTACGGGAGCGGGAGCCAGGGGAACACCCCTCTTACCTTAGATGGACTGCAGCGCTAGGGACCTCACTGACGCCTGAACAATGGAAGTTCTGCTGTGAGCTAACGGGTCGCCTCACGGCAAATTGTAATCTTCACATAATTCACTTTAAGTATTTGCACCAGTTATACTATACCCCACTGCAACTTTGTAGATATGGATTGCGTGAAACCGCTAGTTGCATGAGGTGTGGGCAGGCTGATGCCGATTTTCTGCATCTGGCATGGAAGTGTGTAGGCATATTTGAATTCTGGTCCAGGGTGGCGAGTGTGCTTACTGATATTGTGCTAGAACCCGTGCGTTGCGCTCCGGAAGTATGCCTCCTAGGTTGTGTGAAGAGTCTTCAGCCCTGCAACCGGCGCATTGTAGCAATCTCGACCCTGTTGGCTAAGAGAGCAGTGGCGCAGAATTGGGGGGCGAAAACTACTCCCACTGTGAAAAAATGGATCCGTGATTTACTTTATTGTAGAGACCAACTGGAGACGTATGCGGAGGAGTTACCCGAGGCCTCGAGGCCAAAAGATTTCTGGGCCCCGCTTACTGTATATTTACTGAGCCATCCTGACCTGTAATGATTTGTAATTTTACATGCTGCTTTTTGCCCGGGCCTTGGCTGCCTGTGAATGGACTTCCACCCTTTGCTCTTGTCAATGATGCACCACTCATATGTGTCTGTAATGCTCAGGATTCAATACATGAACAATTTATGTTATTTGATATGCCGTGGGGGGCTGGGGATAGGGGGTTTGTTCTGTGGGTTATTGCCCCTTGATTTGTGATTCTATGTACCTTATATTGCCTATTGGAACCTTAATAAACAAAATTAAAAAAATATATATATATATCAAACCAGCAAAAACCCCAGGCAGCGATGAGCTACCCTCCGAATTCTATCATATTTATGCAGACCAAATGGTGAATAAACTGTTAGAGGTCAATCAGGAGCCTCTTCGGCTCAGAACCCTCATGCAAACAATGCGTGAAGCTTTAATAATAGTGACTAAAAACCAGACAAGGAAAAAACAAACAATATTTTTGGCACAATATTTTTGTAAGTCAATATTGTTTAACACAATATTCTGTTAGGGATCCGGGGAACACACTTATGCCACCCATGGGACATACCCTTGATGCAAATTAGCACAGATTTCGGTTGCTTTCCAGTACAAAAAGTTTTTGCCTTGGAGAGTAAATAAAAATCAGCACTTTGTGCCAGTTTGTACCATGTTTGGTGACTTTAAACTGGTGCATAGTATTAATAAATCTTCCCCCAATGTGTCATAGCTAACACTGCCTTCCACTCCAAGGATCAGCTGTGGTCTTCCAGTCCCAACAGCTAGCACAGGCTCCCAGTTTGAGCATAAGCCTCCTTCCCAGTCAAAGCCCCATCCGAACTATTTCTGTTCCATCATCAGCCCTGGCCTTTCAGCTCCATCTTCTACCCAGGCCTCTCAGCTTCAGCTCAAGCTTACCAGCTTCAGGCCCATGCTAGGCCACTCAGCTGCTGCCCGAATCAGTTAATCAGAGCTGTAGGGCAGGCGTGCGAATACCATGTCTAGCCCTGCCCTTCGTATCACTTGTGCTATACCTTACGGCTTCTATCATCTTTCTGTTTTAGAAAAGGGTGACCAGATTTTGGAAACTTAAAACCGGGACCTTTCACAAAAATAAAAGAAAGACTACAATTTTACACCAGAGAATGACAACGTTCATAATCAAAGAAAACAGATAATCAAGGCACAAATTGAATAAAATGGATTGCAAGTTGCATTGCTTTCATTAAGCTGCTAGCTAGTCCTGCTTTGGGAGACATAATAAACCGACTCCCTCTGTTTTCAGTCAACCCTCACTGAAAACTGGGACCTGAGTGAAATTTGCCGAAATCTGCCAGGACAGCAGGAGGAAAACTCTGGGAGGACTGGTCATTCTATTTTAGAATGACCTTGAGAAGGCAGCACCTGTTACTTACTAGGTTTCGATCTAATTAGGCGCTGCTCAGATGGAAACAGGCAGGCCACATGGGCCTCCTCTGTAGCAGTAGCTTCGGTTTGTTAGGTTGTTCCAATCTTGTGGTGGGTAAAGCCAGGACCGGTTCTAGGATTTTTGGGGCCCTGGGCAGAAGGGGAATGTGCAAGGCCCCTCTAATTTGCATAGACTTGACCCATTCAGGGCTGTTTGCATCTCAAAAGATGCCCTTGCTCCTGAAGCTGCAGCCCACCCCTCTCCGCCACCTACAAGCACCTCTTAACAGCTCATCAAGGGCTGAAGGTGTGAGGGTTGCTTATCTCCATACTGCCAGGGAGCTAAACAGCAGGGCAATAGCTATCCCGCTGTGACTCTGCATGGGTGGGGGGTGGAGGCCTAATTGCCGGACAAACCTGAGTTTGCAGCTGTGAATGGGCTACACCATAGCAGTGAGGCCAGGGGAGGGGGCCTCCTAAGGTGGCGCACTTGCAAGGTGGCACCTTTCATGCCTTGGTCTGACTGTTGCATTGGTGCGGGGCCCCACGTTGGAGGGCTGACTACGGGGCCCTGGGCAGCTGCCCACACTGCCCATGCCTAGCGCCGGCCCTGGGTAAGGCACTAGTCAACAAAGTCAGAAGCTGTCTGTAGACAGCATGCATCCCCTCATGTCAGCGAAAGTTGGCAAGCACAGAAGGCATAAAGCTCAGAAATGGACCCATCAACACAGAAGAAGCTCCGCTATGCTCATGATAGAGCGCTTACAGCACTCTAATTTGTAGGGGTGCACTATACTCCTGATACAAACGTACTCATATATATTTTGTCGTGTGCAGTGTTTTACGATTATTAAGATGCATTTATTCACGTCATATTAGTATTAAAGTGAAGTGAGCACATTTAAGTAGGATCTTGTATGTATTAGAAATATAATTCCTGTATGTGTAATGTGCAGGATGACGTTGTATTCATATAATGTAACCATGTTGAGTTAAGTTACCCGGTTTGTAGGCCCAAATTGTAGGTTGTTTTGAGTTTCGTTTCTCCTTAGCTTCTCAAGAATTAATTAAATAAATTCTGGTGTGCTCGAAGACAGTATGTTCTCATCCTACTGCAGGTGCAGGAATTCGACCTCGTTATTCTTGGATTTAAGGAGATACTCGGAATGTCTTTGAAGAAGACTGAAAGGCGAGAAGGAGGACACCTTCGTGCATAGCCTATCTGGGAACCAAGGCCACTGGAAGAAGAGCCAGCTAATTAAAGCTTCTGTGGAAACTTACTGAAAACCGTTGCAAGTGGAAAAGTTTAACATATGACGTATTGGGGGCCGATTATTGTCTTTTTGTATAATGCGCAGGGACAGATTAGACAGACTTCTACCAGCTTTCGGAGGAGAAGGAGCATCTTAGAGCGAGCTCCATAGCTTTAAGCTATCAGACCCAATTTTGACGTGAGTACTTCTTAGGAAGTCAACACGTGCTGACACCTTTGGGATATGATACAAGGGAGATAGGTAGGATTCTCATTGAGAGTAGAGTAGGGAAAGATTTTGCTCCTTCTTAAATGAAAAGAGAATTGGACTCCGCTTCCATCCTTTGCTGTATCTTGATTTTGGAGTTCATCATATTATGCCTTCTGTGCCGAATGACCTATATTCGTAAAATCGGCTCTGTATTGATTTTCTTGTACCTCTATATTCTAATATTGAGGTGTGTTTATATTCAATTATTTTTGGCCTTATAATAAATCCACAAAACTTAAAGACGGAGTCTGTGGTCTATTACAGCTTGACTAAATCGAAAGTATGATCTTGAATTGTTTTTCTTCCTTCTACCACTTTTAGTAGGCAAATAAAAGACCATCTACATTACATTTAGTAGGGAAAAGTAGGAGTAAAGGTTGGCGTAATCAAATGGTAGCAGAGGATGGTTTGCCTCTAAGAGTGAGGGGAGAAAGAGAGTAGGGGTAGGGTTGGAAGAACACTAAGGGGCAGATTTACAAGCCCCTTGCGCCACTTTATGCCAGCCGCTGCGTCACTTCTGTGACGCAACGGCGGCGTAAAGCCAGCGCCATGCTGCGGGAGTATTTACAACGTGACGCATCTAGGGAGATGCGTCACGTTGTAAGCCTGCGCCACATGAAACCTGCGTCAGGTTTCATGTGGGCGTTCCGGAGCAGGGGGCGTTCGGCGCAGGAACGCCTCGCAAAAGTGGCTGAGTGAAATCTACTAGATTTCACTCAGTCACTTTCCGACCCCGGTGCGTCAAATCCTTACGCCTGCTTCAAGCAGGCGTAAGGCGTGACGCACCATGTTAGGGATAGGGCAGGTTGGAACAGTGCTGTAGTTGCGTCGCGCTTGCGACACAACTTCAGCACTGCGCCAACCTTACGCCGGCAGATGCGTCACGCATCTGCTTATCCTTGCGCCACGATGCACCGCATTGTAAATGCGGCGCATCTGCGGTGGCGCAAGGGCAAACTTGCGTGACGCATCTTCCCTGGCGCATCCCTGCTGATTTGCAGGGATGCGCCAGGGAACGTAAATCTGCCCCTCTGACCCTGGACACGGAGTAGAAGACGGTGGACATAGATGGAAGTCGGCGGACGTTGACGGTGCGGCGGAAACAGTGGTAGCGTGAGTATGAAATTGTGTGGTATGTTAGATTGCGGTGAAATATTTGTGTGATGTCTTGCGGAGTTGAGATGCATGTCGAGTGATTGTGGGTTTATCGGTTTACTGGTTCGGACACGTGCAAATCAGGAAGTTTGGTTAGCGGACTCAAGAGAAGTCCAAGATCCTGGAATAGTTTTGTATCTGTAATTGTCTGATCAAAAATGTGGGTGTCGTGAAGCGCTATCGATGATCCACTTGTGATAGGGAACTTTGTGTGAAAGGAGTACGTCGCGATAGAGAGCCTCAGGTACCGGGGGTGAACTATGGTGATTAAGTGACCCACGCAGGTCGGGGTTACAGCGGATGAATGTTCTTGTAAGAGTGTTCTATCGATCTTCTAGAGGACGGACAATTACTTGTTATGTAACTGTAAGTTATTGTAACTGTGTTAGGAGCAGTTACTTGGTTTAATAGCTTTTGGTCATACAGTTACTCGTAGTGTGAATGTGTGAGCGAGTGAAATTGTAAAGGAGGGTGAGCCGCTGAAAGGAGCAAGTAGTGACGTCAGTGTGCGCAGCGCTGGGATTGGTCGGTTCGTGTAACGCCGCGCTGGGATTGGTGGACGTTCGTTCGAAGCTGAGTATTGATTTTGGAGGGCAAACAATCGATTTTCATGATGAGATGTTTCAGGGTGTTGCGGGATTTGTGTAGAGGTGATACAGGAGTGGTGACATGGGTAGGAGAAGAAGCTCCACCTGAGGATACACCGGCGCATTATATGGCAACAAATGTGGGACTCCATACTATAGTCTGGCTTCAAAATTGGCATAAAAGTACAGAAAAAGAAGGGGAATTGGCTTTTCCTCGCTATGGGTCATTTCGTATGGAGGTGCTGTATCAGTTAAGAGGAGTGATGTCTGCTTTGAAACCTCTGCCTAGACCAACTCAATTTGAGGCATTGGATGCTTGGATGAGAGCAGCAATGGCAAAGAGAAGGGAAGCTTCTCAGGGAAGAATGAAAAGGCAATGAAGGCATATCAGGATGCCAGGTGGGATGCACAGCTGAAGAGATGGAGAGTAGACACCATAGAGGGAGAACGGTTGTATCCATTTCGGTTATTAGAAGAAGCGTCTAAAGGGCAAAGTAAGACAGAAGAGGAAAGTGATACAGATGACAGTTTTCTAGATAGACTGCTAGCAGAACGTCCTCCACCTGATGACTCTAGCCTGGAGATGGAGAGAACACAGCAATCAGAGGAAAGCCTACGGATGAGACAATCAGGGTCAGAAGAGCAGACCAGAGGAGTCAGGGGAAAGATTTCAGTGGAAATGAGACGAATTCCAGGAGGGTCTGGAGGGATAGGGTATGCAACCTCGGAGTCAGGAGAGACTGCCTGTAACAGGCGATTACCAGAAGCCCTTTCGGTACCAGTTACTATTGGACCGGTGGTTTCCATATATAACCCCAGAGTGAGAACAAGGGAAAGTCAACAACAGACAGAACAAGGTGAAGAGACTATATCTGGAGGGAGTCTTACCATGAGTGAGATAGGCATGGCTCAGATACCAGTGGAAGCCAGTACTCCACTGCCAGCTACGGCTGATCCTTCAAGGATGGACAGTGGGTCAGAACGAAGACGAACAGGGGCTTTAGCAAATTCTGAGTCAGCCATCAGGATGTGGGTTCCACCGGTGAAGGAGTCACAGATATTGAATGATGAATTGGGGTTGAAACAAGAAGCACCTAGAGTACCTTTTGGGCCACAGTATGTATGTGAGAGTAATCATTGGAGATTTCGAAGCTGTGAAAGAGAAAGTCGCCCAGTTGTGAGGATGAAGGAGAGTGGGAGTCCACGGAGAACACAAAGTTGTGACAGGGAGGAATTGGGAAGTGAAAGAGGTCAGAAGGTTTTACATGTTGCAATAAAGGCACCAGTGTTAGATGTGGTAAGATTAAAAGCAGAACTAGATGAAGTGATCGAAGGCAATCTGCCATGGGAGAGAATTGACACCTATGACTCCAGTGAATTGTTATTTGTAGCTAAAGATGTTACCAGGAAGGCAAAGCGAACTCATGATGCATTGTCTAAGTTGGCACGAAAGTAGGAGGTAGATCTAACAAAGACTAAAATGATGCAGGGAACTTGCAGATTGCATTATACGGATAATGAATTGGAAGAGAAGCGAACGGCGGGATTAAGAGCACAGATTAGGGAATTGGTGATAGGGATAGGAGCGTGGAGAGCCTTAGACAAATGGGAAGAGAGGTGGGTCAAAAAGAAAAGTGTCAAGAAAGGAATAGGAGACATTCCGCCTCCGGCTGGAGGGACGGGATCGGCAGGACATTACCCTTTGAGAGAAGTGCAAAATGGGGGGTACGTTCATGTGCCTTGGAGCAGGGGTGATTTGGCAGCATTCACTAATGATTTTCCTCGGCTGAGGGAAAACCTGCTGATTGGTACAAGCAAATAGATCGGTTTGTCAAGATCTCGAAGGTGCTTTGGATTGATTTGAATACCTTGTTTGATATAGTGGTCCCAGGAGATTTATGGACGGCGTGTAAAATTGCCATTGATTGGCCCGCTGTAGAATCAGCCAGAGACCCGAAAAATCATGGTCCCTCTCCCGAAGTAATGAAGAAATATGAGCAAGTGATCACATGGTTACAATCCAAGGTAGCTCCGCAAACGGTCGATTGGCTTAAAATCGATCGTACTACGCAAAATTCTAAGGAGTCGGTACATGACTATTATGAGAGACTTTTAGTGGCTTTTAGAATCAATCATTTTTATTAAGTGGGTAACCATGGTTCAAACACAGCTTACTGTCTACATCTCAAGGCCGGCAGAGCGAGGTAGACATGCAGTTACACAGCGTTGAGGCCTACATCCCAGAGGACGGCCCCCGCAATACCATTCACCTCTGGCAGCAGTTTCGCTCGTCCTATAGAAATCCTCCACCATTTTTATCATAAATCAAACAAAACCCCCAACAAACCCACCTCCCTCACCCACCTCCCCTCCCCTGTCTCCGCATCTGATTTAAACATATTGTAAAGAGCTCACTGCCGGGGCCCGTACCGTGCACTAGTGTTGCTCCGTCCCGCCGTACTAAACCGCAGCTGCCGGCTCTAGCGGCAGCAGCCGGAGGATCTGTAGAAATTTAGGGCATGTCACCTCCCGCATATCCTTTGTGAGGATTTGTAAGTAGGGGCCCACAGCGTCGCAAACTCTCCGCCCCTCCCGTCTACCCCCATCGAGAGGCGCTCCATTGCCAAGAGCTGCCAGAGGCGATGGATCCAGTCCCTCAACTCCGGCACCGAGGTCGACCCCCAATGCGCTAAAAGCACCTGTCGCGCCGCCAGCAGCGCCATAGCAATCTGTCTGCCCCTTAGAGACTTCAGCGGGAAGGCTTTGGGATGTGAAAGGCCTAACAGAGTGTATTCAGGGGCGCGGGGCAGGGTAATCTGAAATGCCGTGTCAATATCGTCTAGGACTGCTTTCCAATAGCGCACCAACTTCGGGCAGCGCCATAGTAGATGAACTAGGGTTCCAGTAGCGCCACACCCCCGCCAGCAGAGGTCAGATTTGGACTTGTCCCAGCTGTGCACCCGGGCCGGTGTATAGTACCAATATGAAGTTACCTTAAAGGCGGATTCCGCGCCTGCTGTGTTATGTGCTGTGTGGTGTGCTCTGTATAGAATATGCTCCCATTCCTTGGGTGTGAGAGGTCTCCCCAATTCCGTCTCCCAACGCACCTGAGCCTTTGTACGGTGACCTGCCGGGCGTGCCATGATCATAGCATATAGTTCTGAGATGAGCTTTCGATCATCCGCTTTGCTCACCAGCCATTTTTCAAATCTAGTGAGGGTACGCGACATGTGAGCGAAGTTGGGTAGACTCGTCACCCAGTGCGCCACCTGCGCGTAGGCGAATGCGTCCGAGGCCGGGAGCGCGTAGTCTGTCTGCAGCCGGGCAAAAGGAATCAGCCCTCCAAGTCAAAGAGGAACCCGACCCTCTTACATCCCTCCTCCCGCCACCGCTGAAAGACCGGAGACGCTTGACCCGGGGGAAAGTCGGGGTTGTCCACAATGGGGTCATAGGTGATGGGAATGAAGTCCATCCCCTAGCAATAGCAAGTCGATCCCAGACCCTGAGCGTAGACGAGGTGACGGGAGAGGAATAGAGTCCCCACGCTCTGTGTTTGCGCGGCAGCCACAATTCCCGCCAGATATTCGCTCCCGCCACCGTTTGGTCCATGAAATTCCAATGTTTGCTAGACATCGGTCTATTCCATTCCACTAGGTATCGGAGGCAGGCCGCCTGGTAGTATGCCCCTATGAGTGGAAGACCTAAACCGCTCTGTTCTTTGGTGGCTGTCATTTGCTGTAACGAGAACCGCGGCTTCCTACCCTCCCAGATAAACTTATTAATCAGAGCCTGCAGCTTTTTAAGGCTACCCGGAGGTGGGGTCAGCGGCAGCATCTGAAATAGGTATAAGATGCGGGGCAAGACCGTCATCTTCACTGCAGCCACCCTCCCGTACCAGGCCAGCCGGAGACGCGACCAGGCGTCCAGCGCCTTGGTCGTGGACTCCAACAACAAAGCATAGTTGAGGGAAATTGTCTTGGCAATTGTTGGCGCCACCCTGACTCCTAGGTAGGTCACCTCGGAGGTAGTCCAAGGGAACGAGAAGTCCTGCTGCAGGGCCTCCAGGTCCCCAGCCGGTATAGAGATGTTGAGGACCTGTGATTTCGTGAAGTTGACCTTGAACCCCGAGGCCGTCCCGAAAGCCGCAAGCTCTTCGGATAGCGCCTGCAGCGTAGTCCGAGGTTGGGTAAGCGAGAGGATCACGTCGTCCGCGTACAGGCTAATTTTGTGAATATCCGCGCCAAACTTGAGTCCAACCACCCCGGGGTTCGCCCGGATCCGCTGGGCAAATGGCTCCATGTAGAGCGCAAAGAGAAGCGGTGATAAGGGGCACTCCTGACGGGTTCCCCGCTCAATGGGAAAAGGGCTGACCTGCAGCCATTAACCCGTACAAAGGCCTTGGGGACCGCGTAAAGGCACCTGATCCAGCGCAGGAAATTGTCCCCTAAACCATACTTGCGGAGCACCGCGAACAAGTACTCCCAGTCAACGCGGTCGAAGGCCTTCTCCGCGTCTATAGATAATAAAAAGGCTGGGGTCCGAGCGCGGCGCACCTGGTCAAGGAGATGCAGCAATCGCTTGAGTTATCCCCACCCTGCCTGGTGGGAATGAAACCGGACTGATCCGGGTCCACTGTGTCCGCCATAAGGGAGGTTCAGTCGCGCCGCCAGGACTCCCGCAAAGAGTTTCGCATCAATGTTCAGGAGCGAGATGGGACGATAGGACCCGCAGTCTCGGGGGTCCTTCCCGGGTTTCAAAATGACGGATATCGCCGCCTCCGCCATCGATGGGGTGACAGCACCTGTCTCAAGAAAGGAGTTAAAGAGCCGCGTTAAAAATGGAGCCAGCTCCACGCAAAATGTTTTATAAAAGACGGCTGAGAATCCGTCCGGCCCCGGAGACCTAGCCAACTTTAGCCTAGAGACAGCCCCTATCACCTCCTCTACCCGAATCGCTGAGTCCAGACTCTCGGAGACTGTTTGCGAGAGGGGGGATATATCACAATCGCTCAAATATGGAAGTGGGTCAAGTGCGCCCGCGGGTTGGTCCGCATAGAGACGGCGATAGAAATCACGAAAGGCCTCCACTATCTGGTCATCAGCGGTCTGTTCAGCTCCACCGTGGGTCCTCACGGATTGTATGAGGGACCTCTGTGTCGAGGCTCGTAGCCTGTGTGCCAGCATTTTCCCACACTTATCGCTGCTAAGGTAGAATTTGTGGCGCAGCCGCAGCAGGGCGTGTTCTGCCCTATCGAGATCTAAGTGTTTGAGCATACGTCTGCGATTTTCAAGTTCGCGCCATACCCGCGGCGCTCCGGTACGCTTATGTATCGCCTCTAGTTCTCTCACAGCCCCTTCCAACTCCGCGCGCTTCTCCCTACGCAGAGCATTGTAAGTCGCGGCCACCGCAATAAACTCTCCTCGCGTCACTAATTTCATTGCCTCCCACACCGCAGCAAGAGGAGTAGACCCCACATCATTGTTCTGAAAATATTGTACAATAGTGTCACGTATCCTCTGAACCACATCCTCGGAGTTCAACAAGCTCTCTCGTAGTCGCCAGCCCAGAGGGAACGCTCGCGTATATTGCGCAGGGAGGAGTACGGAGATGAGGGCATGGTCCGAGAGCGAGCGGGGAGCAATCTCTGATGAATGTACACTAGGCATAAGGGCGGATGAAGCAAGGAAATGGTCCAAGCGTGCGTAAGTTTTATGCGCTGCCGAAAAATATGTGTAATCGCGCTCAGCTGGGTGTTGCTCCCGCCAGACATCATGCATACCACTATCTTCCAGCCAACTCTTCCCTCCCGGGAAAGCGCCCCGCCTGATGTGTTCTGTGCCCTGACCTATCTAGCTCCGAGTCCATCACTAGGTTGAGGTCTCCCCCACCAAGATCGCAGCATCTGGGGAAGCAAGTACCTCGGGTAAGGCCGCTTGCAGGAAAGACTCCTGCTTTTCGTTAGGGGCGTAAAGGGACCCTAAAGTAAGGTGCGATTCCCCCATTGTAGTCTGATGGCCAAAAGCCTGCCCTTAATTTCGGCCACCGTCGAGATTACCTTACAAGGGCAGTGCGCCCCAATCAGAACCGCCACCCCATTTTTCTTTGATGCCCCGGAGGACCAGAACTGCTGCGGGAATCGCCTATCGCGCATGCGCGCTGTATCTTTGGACAATAGGTGGGTCTCTTGCAGCAGGCAGACATCACTATTGGTGCTATCGAGTAGGGAGAGCACTGCCGCGCGCTTCACAGGGTTATTCAGCCCTCTAACGTTCAGACTAACCACTTTCAGGTCTCTACCCATGTAGTCGCTTAGGAGGGGCAAGCAATGTGTGGGCTACCGGCTGAGGGACATTTATGCCACCCGCGGGACCGCTAAGTACTCTGGAGCAGACAATCTGTACTAGGAAACTGATGCGGAGACCCCTTAAAAACCCATAAGAAACCCCTACCCCAAAAAAGAACAAACATTCCAACATCAACGAAAAATACATAAACAATATAATCATGACAAAAGTTCGTCACCGTAGTTAAATTCAGGGGTCGCGACAGAGGTATCATCGAGTCCACAGGGACTCTTTTCTTGCAGTCACTCAGGCGCAGGGGAGAGGGAAACCTCAAACTGCACAATCGTCTCTGTTCCCTCCGGCGCCCCCTTGAGCACATCCCGGGGCCAGCAAGAAAGCCCGTCATGGGGTCGTGGGTCTCCCTGTAACCTGGGACAGCGAGGTGATCACCGCTTCTCGTTCCTGATCACTGGCGGCTCGATCGGGCTTCTGGACCGGGCGGGCCTGCCAACCCGCTGCCATCCCCATGTGCGGCGGTCGTTTCGCTTAGTCGGTTGCTCCGCTCCCTCTGTAGCCATAGTAGTATCGATGCCCAGGGCCCCCAACGCTTCCTCCAGGGACCGGATTTGCAGCAACTTCCCCTGGTGTTTAAATATTATACGGAAGGGGTGACCCCACGAGTAAGGAATATTTTTCTCTCGGAGGTAAGCGGTGACAGGTTTAAATTCTCTCCGTTTCACGAGGGTAGAGGCAGCCAGGTCCTGAAAGAGCGCTGGTTGGTGCCCGCAGAACTGAACTGGCTGTTGTTCACGTGCCCTCCGGAGAATGCGCTCCTTTAGTTGGAAATTGTGCACACACACAAGAATATCAGGGGAGCGGCTTTTGGACCGCGGGGAGGCCCACCCTATGGACCCGGTCCAGCTGGATGTCTGAGATCTCTTCCTCTCCGAGGATTTGTTGGAATAAGGCGGTGACATAAGCTCGAAGATCGTCCCTTCCTCCTTCCACGGTATCGCTCTAATTCTCACGTTGTTCCGCCTAGAGCGGTTCTCCAGATCCTCCGTATGGGCCTGGAGATCGAGGTTCTGTTCGCGAAGACGCAGCATGTCTTGTTGCAGATGGTGGAGCTCCTCTTCCCGACCCACATCGTGCTCCTCTAAAGTTGCCACCCTCTCACCTATGTCGTCCACATCTCGGCGAACTTCCTTGAGGTCCGTGGTGAGTTGCGACCTGAGCTCCTGAATGTCCTCCTTGATGGCCGAGAAGAGCTCCACCATGAAAGCTTTGGTCGCTGGGGAATCATCCCCTCCATCGTAGTGGGTCCCTTCTCGCCCGGTATCAGAGAGTGACCAGGCTGTTTCTGAAGGAGATCCTTTAACGACTTCTCCTTTCGGGCTCTCGCCGCCGCCATAGTGGGCCACCGGGCCGGTATCGAGCCTCGCGTCTATCTCTGCTCCGGGTGTCAAAGCTGATACCTCTCCCGTTGGGGATGCGTGTCACGCAGGTGGTGCTGCCGCTTAGACCCCCTCCGCACTCTTCTTCGTCCCCGCCTATGCTTAGGAGGCCGGACAGGATCCCTCGCACTGACCGGTCCGAGCACCCCTTGTTCAAGCGCTGTGCGCCCGCAAAGCCCCCCAGCTCCGACGGGACCCGTGTAGGCCTCCGGCCGCACAGCTGCCTCCTCGCTGCGCCGTCACAGGGTGTCAACCGGGGGGGTATGTCCTGCGGTCAATCACGGCCCCGCTGCTCGAGGCCGCTGATGGTGCCTCCGGTAGCCTCTGCGTCACTGCTCCACCCGGCCCCTCCACCTCCGGGCCTCGAGAGATACGCGCGCCGGGCTCCACCAGCCTGACTATGCGGGGGAGCAGCCCGCCCCGAGTGTGTGCACTCTCCCCGCTCTATGGGGTCGTCCCAGCGGCAATCAGCGGCGAGTGTCTAGCCCCTCTCTGCCAAACAGCTAGTCGGGTAGTTCTCTTACTGTTTCTGGCCCCACTAGAGGCCAACCCCACTGGCGCCGTCCGCCGATCCGCGGACCGACAGGGCCTCCACACTGGCGCCTCTCGACTCTAGGCCTCAGCGCACCGGGTCCGGACACCGCTCTCCACTCCGCAGCTCCAGGCCAGGGCCAAGGGCACTTTTCCCCAGCTCATCCGAGCCCCCAGTCCCGGCTCACCTCACTGCAGTGCCCGGGCCCGCCCACCGGCGGCACCTCTGCAGGAATCCTCGACGGAGTCCCCTTCGAGCCGGGACCGATCCTCCTCAGCACTGCTCTGGCCTCCGCCCTCCGCTGCCCATCCGCTGTGGCCGCTCTACACCGCCGGCCTCCGCCAGCCGGTCACCGCCCCATCCACCGCCGGATCAACTCCTCCTGCCTCCGGATGCCGCCTGGTGCTGCAGGGCCGCCCTTCGGTGCCTGCGCCTCACCTCGCAGCCGGCCTGCGGTCCCGCAAGGCCGCAATCGCGCCGCTCTGCACTGCGAAACCTGCAGGCCCGGTCACCTCCCAGCGGTCGCGAGGTCGTGCAGCCGCAGCACGGGCGCCAAACTCCATCCACCGGCGTCCGTCAGACCCCCGTACCGCCGCCACAGGAAATCGCGGCTCGAGAGCCCCGGGATGCGGCTCGATGACAATGCGTTTATCAGGCAGCGCCGGAGGGACACAGATCCGTGTCCTACTGCGCCGCCATCTTGGTCACGCCCCTAGTGGCTTTTAAACAGCATAGTGGAGTGGATACAATTGAGCAGAAAGATATGGGACAGTTTGTCTCAAAGTTTATGCTAGGACTAGGATCTGATGTTAGCTTGATGATACAAACACATTTGATATGTTGGCAGAATAAGACGGTGGATGAAATCCTACGTTATGCAAAATACTGTAGTGATCAAGTAGAATCGGCACAAAAGAAATTGAAAGACAAGTTGATGTTGGTGCAGTTGAGGAATGCCGAAAGGCCTGATCAGATGCAAGGAGTTGGAGGAGCGATGGGTCGAGGTAGAGGAAGTGGTAGAGGAATGGGTCAACAGATGGTAACCCAACCTGGACAGGGAAGAGGCAGGGGAATGGATGCAGGTACAGGAGGTGATTGGGTGGCAAACCAAAAGAAGGTCACTGCTTGTCATTATTGTCACAAAATCGGGCATTGGAAGCGCGAGTGTCGATCGAATCCAGCAAATCAATTGCAGAATGAGGGAGAGGGACAGATGTCAGAAACTTTGAATACTGTAACTAGACCTAGGTCTATGTATGGGGCAGGATATGAGCCGCAAATGCAGATTCCTCAGCCTCCGAGGATACCTACTCATAATCAGGTGTATCATCAGATGCCCTATTTTGAAATAAGAGACAGATCTGACCAACCACAAGATCTCTATGAGTGTCAGAGGGGGGTGCAGGAAGCATGCCCTTTGGATGCGATCCTGGAAGTAGATCAGAATGGGCCGTTTTTAGATGCAGAGGTGAACAGACACTCTGTTACCTTCTTGTTAGATACTGGAGCTGCGCGCTTCACTGTAAGAACTGAAGAAGTCCCAAATTTGTCCCTGTCAGGACAAACGATCCAAGTGGTGGGAGTTACCAATCAGAAAATGACTAACCCATTGACAAATGAGTTACCTGTGGGGATAGGACCGTTCCGAGATAAACATCAATTTGTAGTTTGCAATTCAAGCCCAGTCTGCCTATTGGGACGAGACCTTTTGTGTAAACTAAATTGTACCATATCTTGCACTCCGAGGGGTGTGATGATGCTGATTTTAAAATGGCTAATATGAGCTTGTGTACAGAAATGTTCGTGGTTCTTACGATAGAGGAGTTGCCACATGATTTGAGAGATTCGGTTTCTCCAAAGGTGTGGGATTTCACAGGTGAGGAGATAGGATTGATTCGAGGGGTCGAACCTGTTAAGATACAGGTCAAACCAAATGCCGAATTTCCACGAACTCCGCAGTATAAATTAAGTCCAGAAACTGTGGCTGGAATAAGACCTGTAATTGAGTCTATGATTGCACAAGGCATTCTCAAGGAGATACGAGGAAGTCCCTGCAATTCACCTATTATGGGACTGCAGAAGCCTAGCGGCAAGTACAGAATAGTACAGGACTTGCGCAGAGTCAATGACATTGTGATTCCATGTTGTCCCATGGTACCGAATCCAGCTGTTATCCTGTTCCAAATACCATGTGAAGCAGAATGGTTTACAGTCATAGATTTATGTCAGGCATTTTTCTCCATACCATTGCATGAAGACAGACAGTTTTTATTTGCATTTAGGATGGACGATCGTGTGTTAACATGGTGTAGAATCCCTCAAGGGTATACAGAAAGCCCCTCTATTTTTAGTCAGAGTCTGAAGAAGAACCTTGAAGGGCTAATGATGCCCCAGAACGCAGTCCTAGTGCAGTATATTGACGACCTTCTGGTCGCCTCAGAGACTGAGGATGCCTGCAGAATTGATACTGTGGCTTTGCTGAATCATTTGGCAGACAATGGACACAAAGTGTCTCCGAACAAACTCCAGTATTGTCTGAATGAAGTACAGTATTTAGGTCACCGGATTGAGAAAGGGAAACGGAGGGTGTCACCAGATCGCATAGAGGCGATTCTGCAAATGGGAACTCCGAAAACACAAAAAGAAGTCCGCATGTTTTTGGGAATGGTCGGCTATTGTCGATAGTGGATCCCAAATTTTTCCTTGCAAGCAAAGCCACTGTTGAAGTTGACTCGAAAGGACATTAGCGATCCGGTACCATGGGATGATGACTGCTTGAGAGCCTTCCTTGAGCTGAAAGAGAGCCTATGTCGTGCTCCAGCTCTGGGAATGCCGGATTATAATAAAGCGTTTTCGCTCTTCTGCTGTGAAAAGGAAGGATGTGCGTTAGCGGTTCTTGTGCAGACACACGGAGATGCTCGCAGCCCAGTGGCTTACTTTTCAGCTACATTAGATCCAGTAGCTTCTGCGTTGCGCGGATGTCTCAAATCCGTTGCTGCAACAGGTGTCAGCATTGAAAGATGTGAAGGCATAGTGATGGGTCATCCACTTACTGTTTACGTGCCTCATTCAGTCGAATTGCTAATGACACGAACTAAGACACAGCATTTAACAAATAACAGACTTACAAAGTATAAGCAGGTTATATTGGCTTCTGAAAATGTCACTTTGAAACGTTGTACCACCTTGAATCCTGCTACATTGTTACCTCTTCCACAAGAGGAGGAAGAAGATTGTGAAGAGCATGACTGCCTGGATGTTACTGAACTATCTACCAAACCCAGACCTGACATTGTTGATGAACCTCTGCCTGAAACTGATTTGATCCTTTTTGTTGATGGTTCATGCTTACGAGACAATGAAGGGTGTTTGAGAGCAGTGTTTGCTGTGTGCACCATCTTGGGGGTGGTGAAAGCTGCCTGTTTGACAGGAGTATACTCTGCTCAGGTCGCTGAAATTATTGCTTTGACACGTGCCTGTATCATTTCAAATGGAGTCCGAGTGACTATCTATACGGACAGCCAATACGGGTTTGGAGTGGTTCACGACTTTGGCCAGTTATGGTCACAGAGGGGATTTTTGACATCTTCAGGATCCCCTATCCGTAATGGAGAATTTGTGCGCCAATTGTTGGAAGCTTTGCAAAAGCCAAAAGAGATAGCTGTAGTAAAATGTGCAGGCCATGGGAGGGGAGAGGACTTTGTTACTAAAGGAAATAACTATGCCGATGAAGTAGCGCGTTTTTGTGCTATACATGCTTGTGTTTTTAATGGAACATATGTAGGAGAAAGCACAGAAGAGACTGAGCTCAGCATGATGTTAGCTATAGCCGACACCTGGGATGAGGTAAAGCGACTGCAGGATGAAGCCTCAGAGGAGGAAGTTGCATCATGGGTCAGAGCAGGCTGCGAAAAGAGAGAAGATGGCATTTGGGTGTCAACAGATGAGAGAACAGTCTTACCTAACTGTCTATTGAGCCCAATGGCAAGGCAGATTCACGGAGTGGTTCATCTAGGGAGAGATGCCATGGTGCGAGTGTTCAGGCAAACCTGGTTCAATCCGTGATTTCGTGTGCATGCTGAAGCGGTGTGTCACAGATGTGTTATATGTCAACAAATGAATGTTGGAAAGAGAACTGTCGTTGCAATGAGTCATATTGGAAGGTCAGGGGGGCCTTTTAATAGGATTCAGTTGGATTTCATCAAAATGCCTAGGTGCAATAGGCTAAGATATGTTTTGGTGGTAGTGTGTATCTTTTCACGTTGGGTTGAAGCCTATCCAACTAGACGATGTGACAGTCTCACAGTGGCAAAACTGTTGTTAAGAGAATTGACACCCCGCTTTGGATTTCCGACCTCAGTTGAGACAGATAGAGGAACACACTTCCATAGTGAAATCATGAAATTGTTATGTACAGCTCTAAACATTGATCAGAGATTGCACTGTAGTTACAGGCCTGAGGCGTCTGGCCTTCTAGAACAGATAAATGGCACAATCAAGATGAGGGTGTCGAAAGTTTGTTCGTCGACTTCATTGAAGTGGCCAGACGCGCTACCATTGGTATTGATGAGTCTGCGTAGTACTCCTGATAGGAGGACAAGACTCTCCCCTCACAAAATATTGATGGGAAGAGCTATGCGATTGCCTATGGTACCAGCTACAGCATTGATAAAAATCACAGATGATTTGGTTTTGGATTATTGTAGGGGACTGGCTGATGTGGTTAATTATGTGTCCCACCAGGTCGAGGCTGCGACTGCATCCACCTCGAGAGACCTGCTGCATGACCTTAACCCTGGTGACTGGGTGCATGTTCGAAAGCACGTGAGGAAGAGCTGCCTTGACACTCGCTGGCGAGGACCTTACCAAGTGATCTTGGTGACAAGTACAGCTGTGGAGTGTGGAGGCTTACCGAACTGGATCCACGCTTCGCATACTCGTCGTGTTCCAGAACCGGAGGAAACAACGATTCCTCTTGCTGAAAGTGCTACAGGAAATGAAGAATCAGGTCAAAGTCGTAAGAATTCTTGACGGGACTGAACAACCAATCGAGCAAGAAGAAAGAGATTCCTCTGCTCCAGCATTGAGTGCAGATCCGGAGATAGACGAAATTGCAGAAGTGAACTTTGACCCAGATCGAAGTGAACGGCCTGCTGCAGAAGGATCAGATCAAGAGGAGGAGAGAACAGGTGCAGAAGCAGAAAAGTGGCCAACGAGAAAAGAAAGGCTGAACCTAAGGCTTGCATCTGAGAAAAATCTCGCTCCAATTCCTGAAACGTCTGAATCAGATCAAAGTGAAACTGAGGAAAGATCAGATGGTCTAAGACGATCCAGAAGAGAGAGGGTACCGTCTCAAAAGTACGCCTCTCCTGAGTGGACGTATCTGGCTGCAAATGCAGAAACCGAAGAATTCCAGAAGATTGGGGACTGGTACAGTGAGTTACGGAGGGGACACCCTCACGATTGAAATTCAGCTGTTGGTCCCTGGAGTTGAAGCCTTTGGACTCCTAACTTTGACAGTCCCCGATCCACCAAGGCTAAGTGGTTTGCGCTTTTTGATTCATAACCAGGTTGCTTTCCCCACGTTTGGTCGACAGCCCACTGCACAGGAACTGGGAGAGATTCGTGCAGAAATTCTGCAGCTTGTTCTTACTATGCTTGGATCTAATATCATTAATGATGAAGTTTGAACTCTAAAAGAAGAACTCATTAGGCTTTAGAAAGAAGATAACTTAGACCCGAGTGGAAGAAGATTTAAATTATGGACTTTCAATAGAAGAAGAACTGAGGGCTAGGGCTGACTACATCTCTTCAATAGGACATGGATACTGGACTGAACATTGCAATAATCGAATGGGAAAAAGACAATAATAAGGCATTGAAAATACCAAAATAAGGCAAGAAGAAAAGAAAAGAGACTTTGATTTGTTTGCGCTTCAAAACTGAAGGTGGTTCAAAATGGAATCTGGAAATCCAAGACGCAAGCAGAAATGCATAATTGGTACCCTTATCGTTGTGGTACTTATTGTCATAACTTTGGTGATTATTACATCCTTGACGGAGTCACACGATGCCGAAAGGAATGGGGAACAGACAACACTTACCCCACCTACTTCAGGGTTTGAAGAGGGTGCCTCCGCAAAAGATAGAGAAATTATTAGGGAAACTAGTTGGATGTTACATGTAGATTTGTCCAAGGGTGATTTCACGCTGAATGCATATGCCCGTTTGCTGTATGAGTATGTTGATACAATGGAAGCGAAAGATTGCTATGTGTGTATGCAACTGCCAGCATCCGTAGAGGAAGGCATTCGATACCATCACTTACCTGTGACCTATGGCATTACATGCAGCGTGTTATTGAGTATGTTTTATAGTAAGGCACATTTTGAGTACTACTTCTCCAATTATGATGTGGTACTCTCAGAGGTTCCAGTTCTTAAATACATGAATAAATATGATTACTATAAGCAGGTAGAAAGGATGTCTGCATATTTTGTGCCTACTATTACCTTAGATACATCTTATGCCCATAGACACAACTTGACCTGCATGTTAACTGACATTGAAAAGAAGTTTGTGGATCAGATAGAAGATCGACATAGACAGACCTTATTTAGACCAGATCCGAAGCACAAGGTGATCCCATGGCAAAGGAAGAACTAGATCATAAGGCAAAAGGGAGTTCTGGTCCAATAGATTTAGACTTCCAGCAAAAAGGGAGACTGTGCATTAGGCACCCGTCCACATATTATGACAAAATATTTGTGGGTGAGAGTGATTGTGAACACATTTTCTTGATTGAAGAATCCATTAGAAAGGCGCTGTTGGATAAATTGACCATAGTGCCAAATGTGTACTTTGTGTGCGGTAATAATGCTTATGTGAAATTGCCCAAAAATTGGTATGGGACATGTTATTTACCTGTAGTATTCCCCAAGATTTTCCATGTGGATGATTTATGGCCTTTGGAAGGGAAGAGATCCCATAGAGGAAAACGTGGTGCAAGTGCTGGAGAAATTATTGGGGATGTATTTGGAGCTATGATACCTCGTTTGGGTGTGATTTTGAATGATGTGAAGATTAGAAAGCTGGCAACTCTGGTAGATAAGCTCTCTGTGAATACGGCCCAAATTTTATTACTTGTTGATGGAGAGATGGTTTCGATAAGGGCTATGGTTCTTCAAAATCGCCTTGCTTTAGATGTATTACTAGCAAAGGCTGGAGGAGTCTGTAAATTATTGAAAGTTCAACAGTGCTGTACTTATATTCCTGACAATAGTCGGGATATAAGGAAGTACATTAGCAATATTTCAGAGATACATCAAGATTTACGTGATCTGGCTGCTGATGGACTCTGGGAACAAATTGGCAAGGGATTTGGCAAGATAGGAAGCTAGTTTGGAAATTTGGGACAAGGAATAATAGGATACATCTTGAAACCTATCATAATAGCTGTCATTTGTATAATTGTACTGTTGGGAGTCATTAAGGCTTACAAATGGCAAAAGGCACGACATGCTGAAAATTCTTTGAAAAAGCGAGAGCAACATTTAGAACGACTGCAGGACAGTCATTATCTACATCTGAAAGGGTTGGAAAGATTTAGGCAGGGACGGCAAGCTACAACCTCTGTTTAGGTCGGTCTCTTCTACAAGGAGAAACTTATAAGAAGGGAAAAGGTTGGTGTTATGACACTAGTCATAAGAGGGGGGAACTGATAGAGCGCTTACAGCACTCTAATTTGTAGGGGTGCACTATACTCCTGATACAAACGTACTCATATATATTTTGTCGTGTGCAGTGTTTTACGATTATTAAGATGCATTTATTCACGTCATATTAGTATTAAAGTGAAGTGAGCACATTTAAGTAGGATCTTGTATGTATTAGAAATATAATTCCTGTATGTGTAATGTGCAGGATGACGTTGTATTCATATAATGTAACCATGTTGAGTTAAGTTACCCGGTTTGTAGGCCCAAATTGTAGGTTGTTTTGAGTTTCGTTTCTCCTTAGCTGCTCAAGTATTAATTAAATAAATTCTGGTGTGCTCGAAGACAGTATGCTCTCATCCTACTGCAGGTGCAGGAATTCGAGCTCGTTATTCTTAGATTTAAGGAGATACTCGGAATGTCTTTGAAGAAGACTGAAAGGCGAGAAGGGAGGACACCTTCGTGCGTAGCCTATCTGGGAACCAAGGCCACTGGAAGATGAGCCAGCTAATTAAAGCTTCTGTGGAAACTTACTGAAAACCATTGCAAGTGGAAAAGTTTAACATATGACGTATTGGGGGCCGATTACTGTCTTTTTGTATAATGCGCAGGGACAGATTAGACAGACTTCTACCAGCTTTCGGAGGAGAAGGAGCATCTTAGAGCGAGCTCCATAGCTTTAAGCTATCAGACCCATTTTGACGTGAGTACTTCTTAGGAAGTCAACACGTGCTGACACCTTTGGGATATGATACAAGGGAGATAGGTAGGATTCTCTTTGAGAGTAGAGTAGGGAAAGATTTTGCTCCTTCTTAAATGAAAAGAGAATTGGACTCCGCTTCCATCCTTTGCTGTATCTTGATTTTGGAGTTCATCATATTATGCCTTCTGTGCCGATTGACCTATATTCGTAAAATCGGCTCTGTATTAATTTTCTTGTACCTCTATACTCTAATATTGAGGTGTGTTTATATTCAATTATTTTTGGCCTTATAATAAATCCACAAAACTTAAAGACGGAGTCTGTGGTCTATTACAGCTTGACTAAATCGAAAGTATGATCTTGAATTGTTTTTCTCCCTTCTACCACTTTTAGTATGCAAATAAAAGACCATCTACATTACATTTAGTAGGGAAAAGTAGGAGTAAAGTTTGGCGTAATCACTCATTTCACTGAGAATGCAGTCTTCGGCCGGGAAGTTGGCAGCGGGTGGAAAATATCCCTGCGGTTGCTCCGGAGCACTTCGTCAAGCGGCCATCTTCATCAGGCGACAAGTCACGCCCCCCCTACTTTGGACTTTTTAAGTGATCATTTTTCAAGAAGTTTAGATGCCTTAAGGGAGAACTGACTGAGATGGTGATCTGACTAGTTAATCGCTACGCCGGGTCTGTTGTCAGAACTCCTTCCACACCTATAAGAGGATTTGAGATGGAACCCTTTGCATGTATGCTAACCAATCCAAATTGCATGAGGTCTGTCAAGGGCAGGATGAGATACAAATATGTTAATTGGAGAGCTATATTGCTTTGTCTTTATTCCCTCAGTTGTTTTTATAAATATGCAATTCTCACCCGGGGGGTGGTAGATAATGTATATTGCAGTCAGCATCATGTTTCAGTTTCAAACTTTTTAGTTGGATAGACTCTCTCTGAATGACTGCTACCTCTCTAACCCTTCTATTTTCTTGATAAAGGCGAATGACTGAGTAGTCTGGAGTGACAAGGAGATTCTTAACTGGTTCTGAAGTTTGAGTTCAACCATGTTTCTCTCAAGAATAAATTTAGGTTTGGCACAGATCTACAGTTGTGAAGAAGATATACTTCTAGTTTGGATCAACAAAATTGAAACCTAAATAAGAATTTTAAACATTTTCAAAGTTAGTTCTTTGTTTGCAAATATTTGTATTATGATGTCTGATGCCTACTATCTTTGAAATGTTTGACTAGCAAGAGGAAGAGCTAGATGTACTTTATGATTTATATCCTTCTAGCAACAGCTCAATGCCATCTGTTGAGAGATTACTGAAGACTCTTTTGCTGTGTGGGTATTTGCTGATCCTAGGAGTGTGCATGAAGTGTAGGTTTAGGGAGCCTGGTGCATTGAGGACGTAAATCAAGTTTTCTACTCTACATATCCGTTGGTTGATGTCTGATGTGCGGAGCCTGTTAATCATATTATTGACTGTCATGCTTTTGGGCACAAAGCCATGGCTAGGGATCACAGGATCAATAGTTGAACTAAAGGGTGAGGGGCGTGGCCAGCGAGCCAACATGGCAGACGCAACTTGCTGAAGCTCCGCTACGACTCCCTCGATTATCCTGCATTTCACCCTACATCCGACCCATCGGCACGAATGGGCAGTGAACATCTGATGGCGCCAGTCTGCGGTCACTGCTGAGGCCATCGATCCATCCAAGCTGCAGAGACAGACCCCATTACCGGCGCCCAACGTTTCGAGGCCTACCCAGAGGCGAGGCGGCCGCGGGACCACAGCACCACTCCTGGAGGCCTGCGGGAGTCGCGGCGGCTCCCGGACGGCTGAACGAGACGCGGCTACACCTACCACGTTCCCTGCACCTCTGAGCCACGGCCGCTGCCGGGTGAGTGCGGGCCCCCTGCTTGGGGCAGCTGCCTTGAACCGTGCCGGCACTCGGGCCCTGAAGAGTCCTGTGGTGCGGGCGCGGAAGCCTGGGCCGCGCGACGAAGTTGAGGAAGATTGCGGCCTGCTCAGCCAGACGGCGGCCGTGTAAATATAGTGCCCGCCGAAGAGGTATCCTGCGGCAGTTCTGAGGCGGCAAAACTCTGGGCCTCTGACAGCGGGGCACGCAACCGGCGCAGCCGCCCTCGCACTGGGGGTAGCGGACCGGGACTTGCCTGCGGCCTGCAACCGTGACTGAAAGGCCCAATCATTGTGCCCGTTGGCGGCTCCACTGAGCCCCCTTGACTACGGGCGTGGTGCGCCGAGTCGGCATGATCTGTGGTGGCCTGGACGGGGGCCAGTCTCCAGTAAACCCCGGGGCCCCCCCGACTCGCCGTCTGTTGTGAGACATTAAGGACATGACGTATTACAGACGCTGGTGGCTGCGCCGAGAGTAGTGGGTACAGAAGTACGTGACTTGCTCTTGCCTGCGCTATGCGGGGGTACCCCCGCGATTCCTGCCCCGTGTGCCGCTGCTGGAGCCCAGGAGGGCCCCCCTCCTAACACACACTGCCAACCCCAGAATTAAGCCCAGGGTTCTGTAATCGCCCCGATCGGGGCCTGAGCGACCGCCCTGGCAGATACAATCCACGCACCAGGCGACGGCGCTTGCCCGGCGCCCTCAACTGCAGCACACACTGGGCCTGACTACCTGCTCACCTAACCCGCGCGCATGAGGGAGCTGCTGTGTGGACCCTGATGTGGAGAGCCACTGGGGACTCAGAGACCCATGGGCCTGGACCTTCAGCCCTCCATTACCTTGCCACAGAAGAATTACAAAAGCCCCTGTTACTACCGAGGCCCTGAACCGGTACATACCTGAGGCATTGTGAGTGACACGCATCCCCAGCGGACGGAGATTCCCAGTTTGTGACCCGTGGGAGTGCGTCGTGAATCCGAGAGTTAAAGGCCGCGGTCCACACAGTCACGGCCCTCACTGGATGTGCTGCCCTTACCCCCTGCACTGTGGCACCTGTCGCTGCACGCGGTGGCTCCTGTCCTCCAGCACACTACGGCAGGAGCTGGCCCACACAGCCCCGGGCAAAGTTTGTGCAGCAGCCTAGCGTGGAGACGCCCACTGGGCCTGTGAACCGTGCTGACGACCAGCCCAGATTGAAATCGTCCACTGCCTGCGCGCCAGCGGAGCCTCGTGGAGGGATTGCGTAGACCCGCACTGGCGGACGGCCACCTGACAGACATCTACTCACACCACCGGGCAATACGCTTGAAACTAGAAGCGGCTGACCTGTCATCATTGTTTCTCCAGCGGAGACTTTATCGATGCGCGACTGACCGCAGCCACTCACACCGCACTGCAGGCGTCACTCCTGTCTCCGCCGCGGAGGCCACGCATCATAGGTGCTCGATCCAGAGCCGTTGAGGCCCAGAGGAGGATCCCCATCCATGCTATACACCAAATAAGCCGCAGTCAGCATTGTGTGACGCCCGGGGACAGGATACAGCCCCTACTGCCGCGCTCGCAGATAACAAAAGGCGCCCCAGACCTGTAACGACGACGTGTAACACGGCGTCCTGTAGCCGCTCCACATCAGAGGTCAATGCTTTCTGCCCAAAAACTAGCCATGGGGCGCCTCTGCATCAACCCACAGCAGAACGCTGCGAGGTCTGGCACTCAGGACTCAACACATTCAGGAGGCGACACAGCTGTCGACACTTCGAGCGCAGTGCTTGCAACTAAGCTGGACTCGGTGCTCGCAGCAGTGGAAAAAATTGGGACAGCGCTAGACCAGACAAGAACATCACTTGAATCTCGGATAGACAAGGTCACCTCTGACTTTACTTTACTGCGCGCTGACCACCATAAACTGGCGGACACAGTCCAATCACACGAACGCTCCCTACTAGAACTGAAACCCGTCACCCAAAGTCACGCAGCGACACTCCAAGACGTTCTAGACCGTATGCACGCCCTGGAAGATCGAGTCGAAGATGCTGAAGGGCGCTCTCTCCGGAACAACGTCCGAGTGGTGGGCCTGCCGGAGGGTGAAGAAGGCCGAACCCCAGAGCAGTATGTGGAACATTGGCTAACAGACCTGCTACCTCCAGGAACACTATCGTCACATTTTGTGGTGGAGAGGGCGCACCGTGTCCCGGCACGCAAGCCTCCTCCGGGGTCCCGCCCGCAGCCCTTCCTCTTTAAACTCTTAAACTACAGGGACCGCGATACAGTTCTGTGTGAAACTCGCAAGATGCCGGACCTCAAGGTCGGAGAGAATTCAGTCATGTTATTCCCGGACTACACGGCGCAGGTCCAGAGGCGGAGAAGCACCTATGCTACTGTGAAACGCCAGCTAAGAGATCTGAACCTCCCATATTCTCTACTGTTCCCTGCCAGACTCAGGGTGGTGGCTAACGGGGTGGCCCGCTTCTTCAATTCACCTGCAGACACTTGGGATTGGCTGGAGGAATCGGGGCTATGGTCGGGGCCTCGACTCTCAGGCATGGAATCTACTAATCCCGGCGGCAGGAGAGCACGCCGTCGTGGTCAGTGGAAGAAGATGGGAAACACGTCTGCAACAACTGCGGCACCAGACCCAGAACAACACCGATTGGAGCGCCGGGGTGCCTTGGAGGTGGCGGCGACACTGGGGACTCAGATGTACCGTGTGACTCGTGAAGACAGCTCCTCTGGGTCTGCCTCTGCTAGCGGCTCATCTACCCCCAGGCCTGAGGAACTAGACGGAGTACAGATGCCGAAGTCACTCCACAGACTGCAGATGGCATCATCTGAATGAGGTGCAGTTGACAAGAACACTGAAGAAAGCCGAGCACGCAAGTAGAGACTCTCTTTTGGCAATGGACTATGTGAATGATCACTCTCCACAATTTAATCTGTCTTTGTTGCTTTACTATGTCACATACACACACGCCACACCCCAGCCATGAACGCTACTGCGCATACACACTGTAAGTGCACACTTGCACGCAGGATGGGGTCACAGCTATTAATGCCGCTTCGAGGAGGGATAGGCGGTGCTCACAGTACTACACTCGCTACACACACCCACACCAGTTCCCACATTGGCTTAGTTGCTGCCACTGTTAGGCAAGATAATAGTTTGGACAAGCCACACCATGGCGTTCGCCCTATGCATTAATATGGTTCAAGTTCACGTTCTGAGCGCTAGTTTGTTGAGATCAGTCCGAAACCCCCGCACACACTACACCTCCATTGCTACACGGCTCCCCCCAAACCATGTGGAATGGTGCTATAGGCAGATATGACACAAGTTGTAGTGACCACGTGGAATATACGCGGCATGCACACGCCCACGCGCCAACATTCTATATTCTCGTATTTACAGCGCCATAAGGCAGGAATCGCGCTACTCCAAGAAACACACATGTCGCGGACTGAGCTGGAGCGCTTGCATAAGAGATGGCGAGGACAGGTGCTTGGCACTACATACTCAGCGCATGCGCGCGGCACGTTGATATGGTTCAGAGCGGGAATCCCGTTTACTCGCGAGGAAGACATGAGTGATGCCGAAGGCAGGTACACTTTTGTGAAAGGGCGCCTCAATGGCCAAGAGATATTGCTGGGCTCCCTCTATGCCCCAAATTCGGATCAGGCCTCCTTCCTCTCGCGCATATCTGAGATAGTGGCCCGATGGAGTGGGATCCCCTGGCTATTAGGGGGGGACTTTAACTCTGTGCTAAATGTGGATCTTGATAGATCCTTCCCACCCCTTAACAGAGCCCCACTGCATCTAACACACAGGCCCTCTCTGGTTGACTGACACACTGGGCTCTGCTTGATGTCTGGCGTACCCTAAACCCCACCGCTCGCGTATACTCTCACTATTCGGCAGTACACGGGTTACATGTACACCTAGACAGACTGGTAACATCACAGGCTCTACTCCCGCTGGTCCACAATGCTGAGTACCTGGGGCGGACCCATTCCGACCATAACCCTCTATTGCTACAGCTCAGATGGGAGGCGCAGCGCCCACCGGTCCCCACGTGGCGTCTTCAACCCAGCGCGCTGGAAGACCCAGCGTTTCGATCGTCGCTGGGGACAGCGACATTAGCATACTTCGAGTTGAATGAAGGCACGGCCAGTGACGCGCTTATAGAGTGGGAGGCGTTTAAGGTGTCCATCAGAGGACACT
The DNA here is from genome assembly GCA_963921515.1 of Calotriton arnoldi. Lineage (NCBI taxonomy): Eukaryota > Metazoa > Chordata > Amphibia > Caudata > Salamandridae > Calotriton > Calotriton arnoldi. Next base: position 1,185,358 of record CAWUFW010002898.1, read on the forward strand.
GTATGGGTGCCACGTGGAATGTCCGTAGACAGCTGTCGGAATCTCTGGTCAGGATCGAAGCCCAACTATTGCCTTTAGAGCGCGAGGGGGAAGGCATGGGCAGAGACTCACGGCGCCTGGAAACATTACGCTCAGAACACGCAGACCACATGGAACAACTTCGCTGCCACAACTACACAGCGCATACGGCTCGTACACACTCTGCGGCTGACAGAGCGGGTAGATTGCTGGCCTGGCTGATCCGTCGGGAGCACGCTCATGCCCCAATTGGGGCGTTGCGGGCCCCGTCGGGTCAGTTGTTAAACACACAACGCGACATACACGCGGCTCTGGCGCAACACTATGCGCAGCTGTATCAGTCTCACAGTAGTTGCGATGCACAGGACCTGACGCGGTTTCTAGACAGTCTGCAGCTGCCCGCAGCGTCGGAGGAACACAGAGAGCTGCTCAATGAACAGATCTCACTGGTAGAGATTGGGGACGCCATAAAATCCTTAGCGTCCGGGAAAGCCCCAGGACCAGACGGGCTACCTGCAGAGTATTACAAGGCCTACCGCATCTCCCTAGTGCAGCACCTAAATACTGTGCTCGCCACTGCATTGGAGATGCAACAACTGCCTCCTTCCATGGGCGAAGCATACCTGGTGTCATTGCTGAAACCTGGCAAGGATCCGTTGGAGCTGGGCTCCTATAGACCCTTGGCCCTGCTCAACACTGATTATAAAATACTTGCGAAGGTGTTAGCAGATCGACTGGCACAGGTGGTCCCAGGGTTGGTACACGCCGATCAGAATGGATTTGTGCCAGCACGTAGTACTTCGCTCAACCTGCGTCGGTTCTTCACGGTTGCAGCATATGCGACAGGGAAATGGCCAAGGGCGGGGTGTCTGATACTGGACCTAGAAAAGGCCTTCGATTCCTTGGAATGGGCCTATCTGTTTGCTGTCCTTGAGAAATTCGACCTTGGCCCAACCTTTATCCAACTAATGCGATTACTTTACACTGGCCCCACCATCAGGGTCAAAGTGGGCCCCTATATCTCGGGCTCTCTCCCAGTACAGAGGGGTACGCGGCATGGGTGTCCTTTGTCTCCGCTCCTATTTGCGCTCGCAATAGAACCGCTGGCGGAAGCGCTGCGCACCCAGTTGGGAGATGGGATACCCCTGGGAGATACCACGCACCAGGTGTCGCTTTATGCGGATGATCTCCTCATCTACATCAGAGACATTGATCATGTCCCTGCTCAGTTGGCCCCACTGCTGGAGGGCTTCGCGAAACTCTCGGGCTTAAAGGTGAATATTGATAAATCCTGCCTTTACCCGTTCGGGGAGGGGCTCTGTGACCGGGGCCTCACTATAAGCGGTAAACAAGTCCAATGGAAGCCTGACACGTTCCGCTACCTCGGCATCCAGATCTACCACCAGTCAGATGACCTTTTTGATTGGAACCTGGGAAGGGCGGTGACGTCCATCAAATCGCAGGTGCGTTTCTGGAGCACTCTGCCACTGGCTGTGGCGGGTAGGGTAGCACTCACCAAAATGGTGATTCTCCCGCGGCTCCTATACTTTTTCACGAATCTACCCCATTATGTGCCGGCTTCCTTCTTCACCTCCCTTGAGAAGCAGATCAGGGACTTCCTCTGGGGAAACGCCAGACATAGGATGGCACTGAAAAAGCTGTACCTACCGACAGACCAAGGCAGGCTGGCGGCTCCCTGTTTGGAGCACTACTACTTAGCCTCCCAGCTGCAGTGGATTGCACGATGGCTGTCGGGCCGTCACTGTGCAGACACTGCGACTACGCAACCACCCTACCTCCTGGAGCGAATAGTCGACCTTTTTCACCCGGGCGCCCCTCTGAGGCCGCCGGAGCCTTTACTGCTCGCTGTGGCCTATAAGTGCTTCCGCAGGAGCCTCTATCTAACGCGCACTGTGACCCCCTACGCCCCGACGATACCTTTAGAAGGAACACCTAACGGACAAACGGCGCTTACAGCGCCCGCAATCAGGGGCTGGCAGGAACATGGTGTCCAAACACTCAGAGACCTCTATCGCGAGGGGGCGCTCACGCCGTACACGACTCTTGTGGATGAGGAAGGACTGCCGCAAGGACAATTCCTCGCCCATCGCGCACTGCGGCATGGGGAGATGTCACTACCAAGCCGCGAACACATCTCACCATGCAGTACTTGCACGTCATAGGTTAGGGTAGACACCTAACACACTGATTTGCAGCCTCACTCAGAACGCACGCAGCGATCAGCCTTGACACACTTCGTTACAAGTGGGAGCAGGACTTAGGTCACCCGTTCACAGACAAAGAGTGGGCCCAGGTGCTCGAGAGCCCGACGTGCATTCCCAGGAATATGCGCTTTCGCCAGATTCAACTATACATAGTTCACAGGGCATACCTTACGCCTGCGAAAATTAACCAATATTTTAATCGTGAATTTGCCACATGCCCAAGGTGCGCTGCAGTGGGGGCTGACTTGGTGCACATGCTCTGAAGCTGTGTCCGGGTAGGTGCATATTGGAGCGACGTGGCTGCGCTGCTGCGCACTTGTATGGGCCGGGAGCTGCCTTTCGACTGGCCAACCTACTTACTACATAAGTTCCACAGAACACCCAGCACGAAAGTTACATCCCGGTTCTTAGACCTGGGACTGATAGTGGCCAAGAGGCTAATTAGTAAGCGTTGGAAAGCGTCAGACCCCCCCGCATATTCAGACTTGGCGACACTCCATGCTAGCGTGGTCCAAGGCGGAAGGTATCGCCATCAAATGCGAAGAGACCCTGGGGCTGCGTAAGCTCCCTATCGCCACATACTGGGACGCTCTCTATACAGATTTGCAACGCAGCGCAGACAGGCCATCTGAGGACCCCTCGGAGGAGCAGGCCACGGGTAGTTAGCACACACATGATGTGCAGGCGCGTACACCACATCACCTTCTTATTGCTAGATATATGCTGATTGTGCCAAGACATTAGTACACGATCTAGGGATGGGGCAGCGGCTGGCAGCCACTAACATGCGGAACAATATGTAATACTGCACATGGAACGGGGGGGGTCGAGAACTGATCAGGTTATTACACACGTTTATGTTTCTTATTTCTCAACAGTTAATGAATGCAAAGTTTTGCCCTTCTTTTTGATCTCCTGTGAATCTCATAATGCTGCTCAACCGTATATGGCGCCAATATAATTGACTACTCTGTAAGTCCACAAGTGTCAGGGTACCCAGTGGTGGGCAGGCAGCAGTGTATATGTTTGGAGGGACGTCTCAGACTGTAAGCCATGACATATTGGACATGATCCTTGTCTCTCCCCTTCCCTTCTCCTCTCCCCTCTCCTGCCCACCTGTGGGAGACCAATTGCAAATGAGTATGGTCTCTATAGCATCTTATATTGCCCTACGGGTACAAACGGACTGCACAAGCGCACAGATGATGTACCTAATGTAATAGCTGCAGCGCCTAACAGTGATGGCATATGTACGTGTTGTTATGTACTGCATTATAAAAACAGATTTGCAACAAAAAAAAAAATAATAGTTGAACTAAAGTGTGGGAGGGACGAATAAGGAACTTCCAGTGAAGGCAAATTTTGAGTTAGCTGGTAACTGATCGGTGCTCGGTGGCTTCTCTATATTCGACTACTGGGATGGTTGATACTATTAATTGAAAGAAAGTCTTTTGCTACTTTGTACATTTGATGTTCTTTTCCTACGCTAAGCATCTCACTGCTCTATACTCCCGATTCTCCTCCCTCATTTTAAGATGACACTCCCCTGTCCCCTTGAGTCTTCCTCCTTTATTTACATATCTCGCTTTTACTATACATAGAATTCCTCTTCCTTCAGTTTCAGATAGATGTCTCTTCTCTATACTTTTGATTATTTCTCCGTAATTTACCAATCTCATTTCTTTATCGTCTTGTTTCTCCATCTTATATTTATATATTTCACTCCCTTATACTCCTATACACCTCTTGAGTCTCTTCCATTATTTTTAAATCTCTCTTCTGTACTCTTTTTTGGCCCAATGTAATAGATCACTTCTCTGTGATATTTATTCTTTTACCTCATTCTCACATGTGACATCCCTATTCTCATAATTATTTTCCCTACACAACAGATCTCATTTCCATATGCTTGGAATTCTACTTGCTTCAGTCACATTTCGCACTTGTCTATTCTCTTGATTGTCTTGTATCATGTTCAGATCTCATTTCTCTGTATTTTGTTTCTCCGATCCGTTATATATCTAACTCCCCACTGCTCTTCATTCAGTTACAAATTACATTGTGCTGTTCTTGTACATTTCTGGCCCTTATCAGATTTCAATGTTTGTTCTCTTGCCTCATTTTCAGTTCACACCCTCTTCAGTCTTAACATTTCTCCCTACAGTTATCTCTCTCACTTTTCTATACCCTTGTTTCCTTATTGATAGGTTTCTCCCGTTTGTGTATTCTTAATTATCTTTCCCTCATTTACATATACAACTTCTTTATCTTTTGTTTTTCCATCTCTCATTTACGTTTCACTCCTCTATACTCCTATCTTCCTCTTGATTCTCTTCACTCCCTTTCAGATCTCACTTCTCGGTGCTCTTGTTTCTCTGGGCACCATTTGATAGCTTACTCACCTATGCTCTTGAAGCACCTTCTTTCGGTTACAAATCTCATTCCTATATTCTTATAATTTTACCCTTGTGAGATCTCACTCTTTTATACTCTCTAATCTCCTACCTTCAGTTAAAGACCCCAGTGACACCAGGTCCTCGTTTCCATTATCCCCAGTTACAAGACTTCCTGGTCCCCTGGAGGAGAACCAGTAAATAACCCTGCCATCCACGGACGCCAGGGTGGTCTCTCCCTCCCAGACTTGTAACATCTTCCAATAACACAGCTTGAGAGGGAAAGAAAAACAAATCCCCTTTGCCCAGAGGCCCACGTGCAGCTCTCCTCTGCTCTCCTCTTGTATGTTTGTGTGTGTCAGTGAGGATGAGGGGGGAGCAGAGGAGGGGGCCTGAGCACTCAGATATGGGGGTGTGAAACTGGTTTCAATAAAAGTGGCAGGAGCTGTCCGTCATGAGAGCCATCCGCTTATTTTGGCAGGCTAGGGAATGCAGCACAGCTGGCTATGATTAGGAAGAAGGAAATTAGTTTTAAGGACAAATTTTGGCCACAGTCATAAGTCAGGACTCAGTCAAACCAGCAAATATCCTCCAAGAAAGAAAGATGTACTGTGTGGAGCAGGGATCATAGAGTGAGTACGAGGGAGGCCGTCTGTGCGTGTGTGAGACAAAGGGCAATTTTTGCTTGAGGGCCAAGAGATAGACTGTATGTGGTTACAGTGGGGAACATTGTTCGAGGAATGTGAGAGGGTGTTTGTGTGTGTGTGAGAGAGAGAGAGAGCGAGAGAGAGAGAGGGAGAGAGAGAGTGCACAAGGAAACTTGCCTGTGAGTATGGATATATTGAATGGGAGTACAAAGGTGGACAACATTTGTACTACAGAGCGCTACACTGTATCAGAAAACAGAGTACTCTATGAATACACTGCAGCTCAGTTTGAAAACGTGTATTAAAGTAAACAGGGCTGGGCAATGTTTGAGTACCGAGGGAGACACAGGGCACATAATCATCCTCTGCATTTCTTCTCTCTCTGAGTACAGCTTACTCTTAATCACAGACATGTTTGCCTTAATCTCTATTATTGTATTTCTGCAAATTGCAAACACCTTATTTCTCAAGTTCCGAAACTCTCCTTTAAAAGTCATAGCGCTACAACCAAATAATATCTAGGCCCAGATTTACTACGGACGTGAGTTGTCCTTGTGTGATGCAAGTCGTCGCTAGGCAACACAAGTCCTTTTTCTGGGAATTACTAAGCTGCGCAAAACCACTTTGTGTGGCTTTGCGTAGTTTAGTAAATGCAAAGTAATACAGCGCAAAGCGCTGCCTTGCATTAATTTGAATCTGAGAGGCGTTCCATGGGTGGAATATGGTCATTCCCATGCATCCACCTAAGGATTTTTACACAATCTCAGATTTATTAAGTAAATCTGGGATTGTGCTAAAATGGTGTGCCTCCCAGACCCAGGCGTAACAAGGAGAAATATCTTCATTTCTCCTTGTTACTTCACTTTTCTGTGAGTGATGCATTCCACATCACACATAGAAAAGGTAAAATTCCTTTAAGGATTGTTTTCGTGCAAGAAGATACGCCTTCCTGCAATATAACAATCCTGCTCTAATCACGTGACCCTTGCAGAAAGGTGTCTGGGTACCTGCGTTGGTGGTAGGCAGCCCCTAGTGTGTCACCACAAGGAGGAAGTAATATAATACAATGTGAGAATGTACTCTGTGTGAGTAAATAGGTGTGTGAGTACAGTGAGAAATTATGTGAAAGAATACAGGTGATGTGTGTACATAAAGAGCATGACATTGTACCTCCATGGGGATACATTATGTGAGATCAGAGGGAGATAGAGGGTTTCGTGTATTTACGGAGGGATAAATTCTGTGGAAGTTCAAAAGGAACTGTGTGAGGGCAGAGAAGAAGAAATGGTCGGCATGAAGACAGAGTGAGGGCCGAGATACTGTTTGTGAGTACAGAAAGGTACTTTGTGTGAGTATACAAGGGTGACTTGTGTGTATGTGTATGGAAGGAATCTGTGTGTTCGTACAGAGAGGAACCACATGTATATACCACCTGTGTGTACATAGGTGGGCAGATTTAGTAAGAACGAGGTGATACTAAATGCCAAGATGGCTTGTACTCTGGGGTGGTAATACTGGGCAGAGTGTCATAAATTCTGACTGGTTTGAACACACCTGTTACTGGTGTTGTCTTGCTACTTCCTTACCACTCTCGTGGCACTGCAGACAACTGTGACGGTAATCTTACATTGTCATGACTTTCAGAGACACATGAAAAAGTGCGGAAAATCTCTTTCCAGTCTTCTTCATTCCTAGGTGTCCAGTGGGAGACACAGAGGGCTTTGAGAGACTACCAGCCTTCTTGTTCTAGTTGGAATGATTTAGTATCAGCATATATGAGGTCTTTCTCCTGAAAACAGTGGATGCCGAGCTGTCTGTTGCCTTACCAAGGTCTCTATCTATTGACACAGGACTTTCCATGTTTGACGTTCTTTCTGTGCCCTACATATGTCTTCCTTTCTGAGATGTCCCACTTTCTCTAGCACAGGTAGCTCTCACCAGTCAACTTTCTGTAGCACAGCTAGCTTCTCCTCATAAGTCAATTTTTGGCCAACCTTGGGGAGAGGAGTTGGCCTAACGGCTAGGGCAGTCGACCTCGAATCTGGGGAACTGGGTTCAAGTCTCGGCAATGACGCTGAACATCCTGTGATTCTGGGCAAATCACTTAATCTCCCCGTGCCTAACAAAAATGAATGTGTCCTCATGTAATGCAACTGGTGCTATGTAAAGCGCTCTGATACCCGATTCGGGTCAAGTTTGCGCTATATAAAACTCTGTAAAAAAAAAAGAAAAAAACCTTAGGCCAGACCTGCAAATCTGGAGTCTCTTTGGATACAACTCCAGATAATAGTCTTGTCTTAGCACACCCGTTGATCCTCTTTGTCCTAATTACTTATCTTCCCATTTTTCTAACTTTACTAAGAGAGTTCTGTTTCAGATACTACATGAGTTGGTAAACCCTATTGATAATAACAGGGCTGTCATAAATAACATTTTGTTTACACCTAATAGAAGCTTTTGCGCACATAGGGGGATATTCTCAAGAATGTGTGTTAACTATCGCCAAATTCGCTTAACGCAACTTCTCACATCGCAGTCTATCACGGAAAATAACACCGTGTTAACGCAGTATTCCCAACCCGGCGGCACCATGCGATAGTGACACGATAACGCGACAAATGCCCGCGTTAAAATTAACGCGACGCTGAAAAAATGCGAAACACGAATGCAAAAAAGTTGCGATGTCCCAAATCGCGAAACAAAAATCAGCGAAAACCAGCGACAGGCCTGCGATTCCCACGCAACATGCGGGAAAATGCACTATGAAAGCAGAGAAAAAAAATGTAACTGCGTAGCACCATGGACGCACCCGGACCCAGTGCAGAGGACAATGCGAACCCCACAAGCCCCACAGACGACCAGCCAGGAAACCCGGGGCCAGGGAAGGGCAAAGAGAAGAGGAAGAGGAAGACGGGGTTCAGTCCGCAGGAAAACCGGATCATCGTCACGGAGGTGACAGAACACTACCAACAACTGTTCCGTCACCTCCACTGTGTCATCGGCCACACAAACGGAAATATGGCTGCACATCGTGAACAACGTGAATGCAGTTGGAGTGTCGAGGAGGACAATGGAAAAGGTCAAGAGGCGCTGGAATGATGTGAAGGGCAAAACCAAGAAGAAACCAGATGCCAACATGAAAGCAGCAACGCAGATTGGAGGTGGGGGACCAGCGGCACACCAGGAGCTCGATGACATTGAGAAAATGGTGGCCACAGTCAACAGTCGGGATACGGTGCCAGGAGTCGGGGATCGGGACACTGCTCAACATGACCTGACACAACATCAACAGGGTGAGTACCGACCAGGGACTGGGGGGACGGGGGGAGATGGGCACAATGTCACACATGCACAATCAAGTAGAGCACACTGCACACCCACAATGACTCTGGACCGTGTCCCTGATCCCCGTGCCACACTGCAGCACACATACAGAAACTCAGGGAATGTGTGTTTTGAAAAGAATTTATTTGCACATGTTGTGTCTGTGGTCATTTTGTACTGTCTCATGATTGCTAAGGTCTGCCACAATGTGACGTCCTCATGTGAAGAAATTGGCAATGATGGTGTTCCTACGGGCTATTCCTGCAGCAGCTGCAGTGGGGTGTGGTCCACCTGCCTCATCTTCCTCATCATCGTCGGGTGCATCTGGCACTCGTAACCATGGGGCATTGGTGCGTACACATATGTTGTGCAACACACAACATGCAACGATCATCTTGCTCATGATGTCTGGGCTGTACAGGAGCCTCCCACCTGTGATGTCCAGGCACCTGAAACGTGACTTCAACACGCCAAATGTGCGTTCCACAATGCCCCTGGTGCATTTGTGGGCCGCATTGTACTGCCTCTGGGCCTGTGTGTTCGGGGCTCGGAGGGGTGTCATCATCCAAGGGCAGAGTGCATATCCTTGATCACCTGTGACAGTGCAGAGAGACATGAGTCAATAGTTGGTTCTGTATGATGTGTTGGCAGGCTCACTAGTTGATTGGCGTGTGATATGTGTGTCATAGTGATTGCTGTGTGACATGTACTGCTTGTAGCAAATGAGCGCCATCAATGTGTATTACGTAGCCTCACTGCTGCTCCTCCCTCCCCCACTTGTGTGCGCTGCGCGGTTGCAAAACTTGCACTCCTACGGCACACCATTGTCATGCCTGTCTGCGCATGTCCACAAGCCTGACAACGACACTGTGATGTTGTGCGTTGAAGGTGGGTGGCCACGTGTGTGTAGGCCTATGGTAAAGATAGGGCGGACACAGATGTAGAGTTCATGGCTGGCTGAACTCGCAATGCGGTCGAGGCAAGTCCTTTGGCTTATGCTGCGGCAATAGCGATACACACACAACAGTTGGCATGTATGAGCCCAGACCGCTAGCGGGCTTGCGCTCATACATTTATCCCTTCGGCCGAGCCCGCACTCCGGGGGCATGTTACATTGCAACTTTGTCCATTGCGGGACGGGTGGCACCAACACTACAACAGAGACACACGCATTAGGTACTTCATTGGCAAGCCCAACACTTAACCACGCCCAGAGCCCCGGGGTGATCATCCACACCCCTACGATGGACTGTCGTATGCCAGCCCACTCCGGCAACGCCTACAGGGGGGTACGACACAGCTACATGTCCCAGGTCTCACCCACTGCCTGAGGTGACATGGTTGCGTCCGCTGTACACAGCACAATGCAATGTGGCAGGGCCGGGGGCCCTCATGCATACACAATGACCACACGGACACACTTAGATAGTTTGTGGAACTGGCTACGGGCACGTGCGCCTGGCCCCTTTTATTGCCAGGGTCACATGTCCAGTGACACCTGTGCTGGATGGGTGTGGGGTGAGTGTGAGCCAGCCCTCAAGGAGTGGTTGGTGCTGGCAACAACTACAACAGTGATCAGACAATCAGAAGTTCACAGTTCAAACAGCAAGGGTCCATGACTTGAGCTGCATGGAGTTAGTGGCCCCGGATGCACAGCGGCCGGCACATGGAACACCGCCACGGGACGGTGACTACCGGTGCACTGAGGTAGACCTACGAGAGCTGAGCGGGTCCTCGTCGATGTCCAAGGTGAATGTCGCGGAGTGTTTTGGGGGACAGTGGAAGGTGATCTTCCAGGGCATGATACAGAGGGCAGTACCAAGCAGACACAGTCAATGTGGAGGATAAGAATTCTACAGACTCATTTTTGACACAAAGTCAGTATCAGCTACATGATGATGAAGACAACCCCCAGGCCATAGACTCAGACGCCACCAAAGTTCAACCAGAGAGTGTCCATGGATTTCGGGGCACAGAGTTAGTGGTACCAGAGCTGAAAGGGGATGCAGTCTGCGATGAGGCCTGTACAATGGTATAAACTCTGCCATTAATAAATCAAGACTCAGTTCCAAATGTGTGACCTACTTGACCGTAGTGTAGGCCAGAGGCAGCGGTCAGCAGGGGCCCACAGCCACGTGTCCTTGGCTTGCGATGCACAGAGTTAGTGGCACCAGAGCAGTTGTTGGTAGTGTTCGGTCACCTCCGTAACGAGGATCCTTTTTTCATCCGGACTGAACCGCTTCTTCCTCTTACTCCTCTCCTTGCGTACACTGATATGGACTCTGCCATTGCACAATCAAGACTCAGTTCCAAATGTGTGACCTACTTGACCGCAGTGTAGGCCGGAGGCAGCGGTCAGCGCGGGCCAACCGCTGCTCAGGCAGCTCCTCCTGGTACTCTCACACACGACGTTGGAATGCCATGTGGCGATGATTTGTGGTTGACGGAGGTAGAAGCACCAGCGCTGAGCGTGTGTGCAACCTGCGACGATGCCGTGCCCTGCCTGGTCCGGACTGGATTGGATTAGTGTGAGGCCTGCTGGACCGCAGTGTAGGCAGTACACAGGTGACCCCGCGGTGCTGGGCCGCAGTGTAGGCCGGAGGCAGTAATCAGCAAGGGCCCACAGACATGTGTCGTTGGATGCTATGCACAGAGTTGGTGGCACCACATCGAAGGGAGCACGGTGATATAAAATCTGGCATACACGTATGTACTCTGCCATTGTATAATCAAGACTCAGTTCCAAATGTGTGACCTACTGGACCGCAGTGTAGGCCGGAGGCAGCGGTGGAGTACGTCAATGAGAAAGGAGTACTGGGTGCCCGTGTCGCGGAGGCCGTGATGGTCTGAGGAGGCTGCCTTGGTCGCGGGCCGCGGGCTTGGAGCTTGCACCGGCACGTGGTGGGCCCTCTTTGACACACGCCGGTTTCGGCAGGTGAGCAGTGAGGCCTGGGTGCGCTGGGGGGGGCAAGACGGGTCTTGGGACCAGCGGCCTGGGGTGCAGCAGGCGCAAAAGATCGCAGGCACCGCCGCTCACGGCGTCGGCCTCGTGGCGGGTGAGAGGCGCCGCCCTGGCAGACACGTTGGCCATTCCGGAAGAGAACCACGCCCAGAGTAACGGGCTTTTTATTCACACCCTACGCTGGCCTGGCGTACGCCGGGCCAGCCCACTCCGCTCACGCTTACAGGGGGGGACGTAACAAGCTACATTTCCGCATTCTTCCCCACTGGCTGCGGTAACATGGTTGCGTCCACTGTCCAGTACACTGCAGACACCAGCAGTGTATATCGACATGGAAATGTCTGTGGTCTGCATACTGCGGTCTGTCCAGCACATCCACGCCACACTTGGCATTGTGTACATTCACATTCATGGGTCACTTGCCTCCTTCGAACATGCCGGGTTCCCACCTCTCCCCACATTCTGCTATTGTGTGGCTGAGGTGCCATGCCATTGATGGCTTGTGTACATGGCTAGCCCAGGTTGCCACAGTAAGTTGTGTTGTCGTGTCTGGAATGTGGGGATGTTGGTTGTCATGTTGTATGTGATTTTGTGACGTGTGCATTCCCAGAGTTGTGAGTTGTATGTTGGTGGAGTTGAGGTGTGTGGTGTGTTCAGTTGTTACTTACCGACGAGCAGTGCATTTCCATAGGTGCCACCCTGAAAGCGCTGGTTGATGATGGACTGTCGGAAGATGAAGGAATCATGCACACTGCCTGGGTAGTTGGCGAGCGACATTAGTGAAGAGTCCCCGGTGGTCCACTATTGCCTGCACATTGATGGAATGCGTGTGTTTCCTGTTGCGGTAATTGTGTGCAGTGGCGGCAGGGGGCACGAGAGTACATGTGTGCAGTCGATTGCCCCCAACACGTGCGGGAAGCCAGCTATGGCGTAGAAGCCTTGCTTAATCTCCAGCTGTTCCTGCGCAGTGCGTGGGAAGTAAAGTTGCTGGGGTACCAAGCTGATGATGGCTTCCAAGACAGGTGTGAGGAACTTTGATAGGGCTGGCTGTGAGACTCCTCCGACTATGGCAGTTGTTGGTTCGAAAGTCCCAGAGGTCAACAGGTGCAACACGGCCAGCAGCTTTGTCTGCGGAGGGATGTTGGTTCTCCGCTGTGTTGGTACCGTCAGCCTGTGGGCAATGAGGGTCAGGATACGGAGGATGGTTGTCCTTTTGAGCCTGTAGTGGGCAATGACTTCCTCTGGCGTTAAGTCTCCGAGGCTGGTGCGTTTTCGGAAGGTCCGGTGTCTTTGTCTGCACTGCCTCTGTGGTTGTCGGGAGGGGGGGTCCTGGGGGGGGGGTGGGAGTCCTGGCGGTGGTGGGGGTGGGTGTTGTGGCCCTCTTGGGGCTCCGAGCTGCATGATCAGTAGCTTCATGGCATCTGTTGTTCTTCTGGTGTGGCTGTGGGCTGGGCTTCCTTTTATGGTGCAGGTTGTCGTCCGTCTTAGCACCAGGTAGGAGCAGGTGTTAAATCCCTGCTGCTAACGCGCCTTATCGCATGTTTTTGATTCTTATCGCCGATCTGGCTGGTCGTTGAGAATGTTGCGGAGTGGTGTTTTCGCGGGTTTTTGCACGGGAACGCCTACTCTGCATCTCATTAGCGTTAGTTGCCGGTGTCATCTGTGGCAATGTTTTTTGCAGTTGCTATCGCAGGAAAACTGGTGATATCGGCTGTTAGCACCAGCTTGTGAATGGTGCGATGATTTTATCACCACTTTGGCTGCGATAAAGTGCCGCTAACTCGGCGATAAGTCCTTGTGAATATGCTCCATAGATTTATAACAACAGCATGGATAAATTAAACAAAGATTCTTGCTCAATTGAACAGTGAAACAAAAAACACACAACATTAAAAGAAAAAAATGCCTAGTGTTAGGCTTGCTAGTTAATTAACTGGTAGAAAGGCACCCACAGTGACCAACATGGTGAAAAACATCCTTCTGCATGCAGTGTTGGAAAACTATTGACACTTGATTTAGCCTAGTCCACTAATCAGGCTTTTATAGTTCACATAACACACAAGGATGGAAATATTTATAAGTTTAAAAGTCTGCTGATCAAAGTCTATTCTGCTGTGGGTCCTGTTTTAGTGTTAAGATTTTGGATTCTGCTGCCTAAATATCAGCAGAATCTCCAGTGTTTATTGGTCCCCTAGAGGAATGATCTCTAAACAGTGCTTGTTTTTAGGTCTCGCCTATGCAGCGCGCATGCGCTACGTAGGCAAAAAGACCTTTTGCAATCAATTCGGCTTTTCAGCCAAAAACGTGCACGCATTCCATTGCCTTCAATGGCAACGCGTGCACGTTTGGCGATTCACTTGCGGGAGCGAGCAGCTGGCGCCATATGGTAGCAATTATCGCTCCTGGCGCCGCTCGCTCCCGCAAGGGAATCGCACTCCCCCCACCCCTCCCACTTCTTTAACCCGGAGTACTGTTTCACTTTCGCGGCCGCGGCGCGGGGCCGCACTTGTGTTTCAGTGCTTGTTTGGGAGAGCTGGTGGCGCCCGGCAGCGCAGGCGCAAACTTGGACCTCATTCGGAAGAACACCTGAGGAGAGGTGAGCCTGGGAGTTAGACAGCGGCCCTCCCCCGCCCCAAATCCACTCCCACGGAAAATGTTGAGCGGGAGACTGTTGTTGCAAGCGCTGCAGCAGGAAAACGGCAGCCAAGTTGGTTTCGGAAGTGGCTGCTGGCTGTAGCAGAAAGCAAAGACAAGCCACAGAGGAATCGAGCCATGCAGGGCTAACTGGGGTTTCCCTTGAAAATGTGTTGAGTCTACAGATGACAAAACTTAACAATTAACAAAACTCTACGCACCGCAGGAACTTAATATATACGGAGTTAAAATAGCTGCTCTGTTCTTGTGCTGTACGGCTATCCATCCTGCGCTTACCCCCTGACTGATGCTAGCATTGCTTCTGTTTCTCTTCTGTTGCCCTCGCTAGTCTGTTGTGCGTGAGGGAAGCTTGTCTGTGTTTTGGAAAAATCTGGTGCAACAGCTGCCACTGTCATGTCACGTGTGCGTGGGAAGTTTCA